>OX453061.1:13045019-14257011 GCA_949699795.1 Spicauda simplicius | reverse complement strand
AATCTATAAATACCAAATTCGGATAAAGCTATCGAACGGTGGTATTTCGCACGATACAAATTACATCTTAAAGAAACCTAGTAGAAATTATAATATAAGGTACGGGCTGCAATGATGACGTTTGACGATAAAATATTAAACGTAAAAGTATATTTTACGAAATGTTTTTATAGCGGCTTCCGGCGTAGGTTCAATGAAATTGTAGCGTAAGAAAAAAGTGTTATGGATTCGACTACCAACTCTCTATCTTTCTATATACATATTTATATTTCTCTGTTATACGAGTCGAGAGTATACGAATGTGAAAGAGTGTATGCACACTCTCGTATTAAAAAAGGTACCTATAACCATAGAAAAAGTATTTACTGTTTGTATTCAATGTACTACATGTAGGAGCTTTAAATAGGCGAAAAAAACTTTCATTTGGCAAATGTAGGTAAGAACAGTAATTAATTTTCATCGGGTTTACCAGTCACTTTATCGAGAGGGGTAATTATACATAAAAAACATTATTAAAGTTGGTTTTATTTAATTAGAATTTTAACGTTATAACAATTTAGTACTATAAATCCAGTAATAATAGTAGTATATTAGTACTTATTAATCGCTTACTCGTCGATAGTATGATACGAGGCTACAGTAATTATTAGTACACGTGTAATTCTAATCGTTTGTTAGCACACGATGAAGATGATAGCTTACCACATGACTGGTAATCGGTAAACGTTAAGTTAAGGTTATAATGGACCATTGAGCAATTAGGTTGTCTTTTTGCAGGTGTTAATAGGGTTGTCAAAAATGTTGGAAATAATATTTTTTGTTACCTTTTGAGATTCATGTATGTCATGAAGTAGTATGTCATATCATATATATTTGACATAATTCATAGTTCTTTACCAGCGACCCATTTCGGAAAATAAAAAAAAGGTAAAAATATCTAATACCTTTAAACGAGCAATTCATATATATCTATATCAACGATCTTGGAAACGGCTACAACGTTTCTTTTTAAATTTTGTATTTAGGGTGTTTCGGGGGCGATAAATCGATCTAGCTAGGTTTCATTTTCAGAAAATTTCAGAAAACCTGCTACAATATTATTAGAATACGAAGCAAATTTAGCCACCATTTGCGAAGTTAGAATAGCTCGGTCGGGAAATCAGGTGTCTTAAAACGCAGGAAATCGGGGTTCAAATCTCGGTCTCATTGTTTCTTTTATTTTTTCTCTTTTTTCGAGTTCCTAATTGTAATTGTAATTTAATTAATAAGTCAATAAATTATTTATTCCTAATAGTAATGTGCATAGTTTAAAGAAAATATAATTTCAAAAAATATGATGTACTAACAAAAACACCGAGTAAAGCTCGGTTATCCAGGTACTCATTATATTACATGTCCAAGTATTTATTTTTGCTATTAGATGTTATCTGATTTATATAATATAATTATTGTGTGTTTCTTCTTGGCAAATGTATTAACCTTTAAGTCCTACTAGGACTTTTTATAAGATTGAAGTAGGAAACGAGCATGCAGTCCACCTGATAGAAAGTGGCACTTCATGGAGGACACAATATGGAGGATTTCAAAATCTTTGTCATAGCTTTTATTGTACCCATGTTCCACAAATAATAAATGTTTTGATTTGAATTGATTCAATCACAGATGCGCCATTACTCGCGAGGACCAAGATGATCGCCTCATATAAAAGTGTGCCCAAAAATAATCTTGTGTATAAAATTAATCTTATGGAAAGGTAACATTGGTTATAACGATATTTTATTCTGTATTATTTTCGTTTTGAGTATCCAGTACATTATTATTAAAACATTACTCTCCTTCTCACTCAGGTAATAAAAAAGCAATTTTCTAAAAAATGTTTCAAGCTTTTTCTTCAAAACCGTCCGCTCGGATTAAATGTCAGCAGAATTAATATCGTTTTCATACTCAATTTGCAGTTAACTGGCATAGTTATTATTTAATCGTTGTCTGTTTATGATTTAACTGTCACGACAGATTTTAGTATATAAATTAACTTTATTTTATTGTACCTACTACATTTTAAATTTTTTTCGCGTATTTTAGCAACACGCTGAAACCTATAATATAAGTTAATCGAAGATTTTAATGATAATTCAGAAATAAACTTTCCTTTAAAATATAAATTCACATGTCCTTTGGTTGTATACAACTTTATTTTTAACGTCAAAAGGGGAGCCATGTTTTACGAACACATGTATCTCCATTTCTCTGACAAGTTCCATTAACTCATACATTAACATACGAGGTGTTGTTGGATTTGAACCAATTGTGGGAAAGAATAGATCAAATATTTTTTAAATGTACCTATGAATATGTTGCTTTTTTAAAGCCGATTTCTAAAAAGGATTGAATGAATGAATTCAATTATTGTACAAGACAAAAAACTTGCCTGACTGACAGACAAACAAGTTCTGCTTACTACTCCTAGGTTTAGTATAAACAAAATGATATTAAAATTTTTGGACGTATAAGTACTTACCTTTTAAGCCAGATATATAATCTGTTTAAATCATATATTTCATTGTCATTCGAGTGTTTATTTGCTATATAATCTTGACCTCATTCCTGTTCTGTTATTTTCCTCTAATCTGTATCAATACTTATTTTTAAATAGGTAGTATACACAAAGATTTAATGTCTTAAATAATAATAATAATTTATTTATTCAAGTAACTGGACTCAAATATTACATTTACAACATTTTGTCATATGTATACTTTGCAGTGAATAATGTATTGACAATCAAATAAAGAACTGGCTACTATTACATAGCCAATGAAGATATCACTTTATATGCGTATAGATCTACTAGTAATACGGATTGCAGTCCATTATTATCACAATTAAATCTTTAATTTAATCATATACATAATTAACATGCCTTTTATGTATAACAAATTCACTTGCGTATAACGCTCAGTATAATTCCGCTATTTTCCAAGTATAATTAATATAAACGAGGTAATAAATTTACGATCTTTTAAAGCTATAATATTTTTCTCGAATTAATCAAATCATTATTAGTTTTTCTTTATTTTTAATAAAAGTTGACTTACTAGCAGTCACTAGTTCTTTTTTGAAGTTTGTGCTGAGATAAACAATTATTACGTTATCCACATTACTATGCTAAAGTAGTAAGTATGAAAATATATAACAGTGAGAAATTATGAAAAAAAATATCATTACCATTTAATTGAGGTAATGATATTTTTATCCGATGACGCAATAATACAAAATATTTTTTTAAATCCCGAAACAGGACATACCTATATTTTTAAATTATAAAAAAAAAAAAACATTTTATTAAATTCGACTTCATAAGGATTCGGACTAAGTCATGCGTGCCCTTGACAAATTCATCCTCTACATTTTTTTATCAATATATATAGTTCCAACTTATTCTCTCGACCATGACTCCATCGAACAAAATGAGATATTTTTCTTATCAACTCACAAGTTCAGTTCAGTAAACTTACAAAGAATGAAGCGAAATATTTTGTATTGGCAGAAAGTAGTCGACCTCACCATTATTGATTGGATCAAGTTGTATTGGCCTTGCGACATTAGCAGAATACACGATTAAGTTTTGTTCGAGTCCAAAAATCCGAAATAAATCAAATTTATGAATACTTCTTATTTTCTTTTAATAAACATAAACACTAACGTCTTTAGTGACGAATAAAATTTATATTAATACGAAACGAAAACTTCTCATCCTTTTTATGAAGACTACGTGCATTGAGAACTGTGAGATTTTGTAAAACTAAAGTTAATGTAGAGAGGTCGAGTGCGGAAAGAGGAAATTATGAGTAGTAGGTACTTGTTATGAATATATTAAACAAAATAAAACATTGTATACATTAGAGCAGTGGTAGCCTAATGGTAGAAACTTGCCCTCTCAATCTGGAGGTCCGAGGTTCAAACCCAGGCACGCACCACTGATTTATGTGCGTATTAGAAATTAATTATCACTGCTTTTCGATGAAGGAAAACATCGTGAGGAAACCTAAACACCCGAGAGTCCTTTAAAAAAAGTTCTCGGAGGTATGTGAAATGCGCCAATTCGCATTTGGCAAGCGCGGTGGACTATGGCCTAAAACTCTCTCATTCCAAAAAAAGAAAAGACCCATGCCCAGTAGTAGGACAATAATGGTTTGGCGATACATTAGTAACAATGTGACATATATTTAGTCAGCAATGTTAGAAGTCTGTGTCAGAAATGCGTTATGGTTTTAAATAGGCAAATCAATTATACCTCTATTTTCCCTTAAAGCTGTATTTTTCAAATAATTATACGATTAAAACACATACAAAAAAAGCTTTGAGGTTGAAAAAAACTGTTTCGATTTATATATTCATCAGTTATTAAAATAAAAAAAAAGATGTTTAAATTAAGAACTATTCAAGTTACACTTCGGTAAAGTTCAAAGTAGAGTAAAGTTCAGAGTTCAAGTAAAAGGTAGTAGTTTCGGTCTTTGGGACGGTATCTATATTAATATTATAAAGAGGAAAACTTTGTATTTTTGTATGTCTGTTATGAATTAACTTAAAAACTACTGAACCTATTTTATAATTCTTTAACCATTAGAATGCTACATTATCCCTGAGTAGCATAGGCTATTATAATCTGAGAAGTCGCGTGGATGCTGCTAGTATGTAATAAAGTAGACATTTCAGAAATTCGGTCAACCTGTTAATTTTGAACTTGCAATATAAAATTCCAAAAAAAACAGTTCACTATATGACAGACTTGGACATTGAGAAGTCTAGATAACTTTCTATGGATAGGATAAGATTGTTATTTAGACTAGATTTTATCTGCGAAAGACGTCCGTTTCAATTTTATCTCTTGAATATCAAAATAATATTTTAATATTCTAGCTGGTCAAGGGAGCGACTCTCGAGATTGTATCATGTTTTAATGTTTTACAATATTTTATTCTATATGGCAATTTTTGTATGAAATTTAATTTCTTGCTCCTGAAGTTGCGGATTTACCTTCCAGAATCTCCTGCCCATTGATTTGCTTTTGATAAAAATACTTAATTATTTCGTTGTACAAAATTCTTAGTAGCTTTTTAATGGATAGACTTTCAAACAAACTTACAAGCCTTATTTTACCTTTAGCGGATTCTGATGTGTGTTGATCTATGTGTAAGTTAGTTAGATGAGAGTACATAGACACCGTAAAGATGTATGAACGTCTTCTATAGATGACACACATGTATAACGGGTAATGAAAGTGCATTAAACCTTTAATTCGAACGCAGTAAACATTGTCAGTGTAATTTGATTTTTTTTGTCAGATTGTAGCAGCGAACGAGCATGCAGTCAACCTGATGGTGAATGGACACTGCCGCCCATGGACACCTGTAAGCAACTTCATATAGAACATAGGTTCTATCTGAAGTCAATCACAGATGCTACTCCCGAGGACTATGATGGTCGCCTCATATAATAGTATGCTGGCAATCACCCCCTTCCAAGAAAATGCAAGAACTGCTTCACGCTAAAAATAGGTGTAGCGGTCGTAATTCCCCGGGCAAACTACACTGGTTCTACCTCCTTCAAATTAAAGCAACTTAGCCAGCCAGTGGCCTTTTTAAGCCCAGATTTGTTTTATTTCGTTTCTAATACCATCATTCACAACAATTCTAACAGAGGTATGTTTTTTTAAATGTCTCTTAATTGATTTCAGAGTACTCATAAAATAATGAAGTTATATCGTCAAGGACGTACGAATATTTTGTATCACACACAATAAAACGTTCGTGCGTCGAGGTAATAATTATGGTACCATGGTCACACTGTATAGTGAAAGGGTACATAATATTCCCAAATGGCAAATTGAGTATCTTAACGTGCTTATTTATTTTATTATTTAATTACGCTACTTCAATTGTGTACTGCATCAAGCGCAATGCATAAAAGTCATAAGTAACAGTTTATTGTAGTTGGTATGAAAATTAAGTACTTTATATACTTGCCTATCTTCTTTCTTCTACTTTATAAAAATGAATGTTTGTCTATAGGTCCTCTATAGAACCGTAAACTATTGATTTGATGCAATGATCTTTAGCAAAGTTGTTATTCATGAGCTCGCGAAGGTTTCTGGCTAGTTTTTTATAAATATATTAGGTAATGGGATTGACTTTAATAATTTACCTGATATTAAAATAAAAATAAAACAAGATTAACCCTGCGGCTTTGCCCGCTTCGGTCACATCTATCACGGTAATGAGTATTCTATGTGTTAATCTGAGTCATAAACTATGTGTGTGCCAAATTTTAGCAAAAATAAACCCCTAGTTTTTGCGTGAAAGAGTAACAAATAAACATACATCCTCGCAATTTTTTCATGTATACTATTAATAAGATTAAATTTGAGCTTGATTACAGACGACCTAATCCCAAAAATGACAGAGTAAATAACGCAACTTTCATGAAATGATCAAGAACTTTAGATTGACGTTGGACCCGTTTTGTTTGTTTTTATCCTTTTAAAGCATTAACATGTTTTGTAATAGTTATTTCTGACGGACTTATGCATGAATAAGAGTATTTTGATTCAGTGGATATGATCTCGAACTGTCAAGTAGCTCAAGATTACGTAAGCACTAATAGACACATTAGTGATTATTTAAATAAATATATATATACATGAATAATTTTTAGAATGATTACAACTAAAGTTTACTTTGTTTTATGTTGTTTGTCTTGTGCAATACCAAGCAAGGTGGTAGAAAGTATATGGATTGACCGGGAAGTAAGACCGTCACACAATTACTAACGTAAAGGAGTTACGTAAAGGGTAATTCGGTGAAAATGTGGATATCGGTTTATTGGATGAGGCATCCATCTCAGTATCCGAAACATGCAACGAATTTATGATTAACTAGTTCTTTATGAAGTTGCTTACAAAAGTCCATGGGCAACAATGACCACTTACTGTCATGTTCGTTTGCGTCTTATACAAAAACCAGCACAATCATGCAAAACTACTGTTGTTCCGCCCAACCGTAGTCTTGGTTTTTAACAGTCCAAATTATAGCAAGCGAAGCATATTTTCTTAATCATCAATGTCGCCATAAGGTTTTGTCGTCTTTTGTTGTGACGTTTAATAATAAATCTAATTGAACATCATTAATCGTATTGAGGGTTGATTACATTCGTAATGGTCATCTGTCCATGACCTGTAGTGGCTACTTTTTATACGATAGAAGTAGGAAACGAGCATGCAGTCCATCTGATTGTAAATAGTCATTGCTACCCATGGAGATCTGTAAGCTACTTTATACAGAAAACGGGTTCAATCTGAAGTCAATCGCAGAAGCATTGCTACTGCCGAGGACTAAGATGGTCGCCTCGTATAAAAGTAAGCTGGCAACCACACCCTTCCATCGAAACGCAAGAACTACTTCACGCTAGAAATATGTGTGGTGGTACCTCCTTGGTCGTTCTATTACCTTTATTATTTATTACTTACGAGCTAATCTTCGTTTTAAAGAAGGTCTATAGTCGATAGCCTTTAAAAATTCGCACACAAAGTAAGTACTAATGGGTACGAAATTCCTTCGGCAATTTTCGTCTACCTTTCAACGCGCACGTTTCGCCCAAACCTGGCGATCTTTGCAGAAAATGTCAGTACAGTGAATTTATTGCCATTCCAATGGAAACCGGTTACGATATTGGAATATTGAATTTGTGGGACGCCAAGTGTCACAATATTCCTATTCGGTATGTACTTAGACCTTAGACCTAGATAGGAGTACTAGATGCATGAAATTAAGGCATATCTGGTACAAACATTAGTACGTCGCCCGCAGCTTTAAATATGTTTTAACGCCTATTAACATAATGAGAGCAATATACACTTTATAAAGCTAGCAACCATAGCATCTAGCAGTTTATAAGGTAAGGCATATTTTGAAGGTCTAAGTTAATGGTTAATAATTTATTTTGAATAATTTCATGTACCAAGGCAGATGCGCCGATATTTTAGTACGAAATAATCATTTGTCATGTTTCGGAAAGCATACAAGTCCATTAATTGCGTGGGCATTTTATTGACTTGTAGCTAATATTCTGACCGATATCATCAAAAGCTAAGCACTCCACTCATATATCGAATGAGGTGTCCTTAGGGGTTTATTGACCGATAAAAATATTTTCTTCAAAGGGTTTTCGATGTAGTGTTGGACTTTTATGTCAAGACCTATTTTTATACCTATTTTTAGTGTTACCTTTTTACCGAAACATTCGGTGCCTATTAAGTATTTCTTAACATTTCTTAGGAAAATATATCTCTAATAATTTAGAAAATGCAGAATTTTTAAAAGGAAATAGTACAATTAGTATTTTTTGTTATTCTAAAACAAGAAAACAACAAAAAGTGCACAGACCGACAGACTGCTATAGTTATATTTTTACTACATTTTTTTTAAAGTGTAGGTACAAAACAATTGGATACAAAATACGCTGACTACAATTTAATATGTCTATGCTTGCAAGCATGCCACCGAAAAGCTATTTTATGTGTTCCAGTATATAGTTACTAACGTTTTATTAGAAATTGAACCTTTATTTACTTGACTTAATCTTTGTTTACAGGTCTGGAGTTACATTAGTATCAGTGCTATTTATTCTACACGTTGAAATGTTACCAAGATGGCGACGGAATATTTCAAGATGTAAGTATATTTTATTTAGTATCCAATTAAAATAAACATAAGAAACTTAAAACGCTTTCTACACTCATAGCTCCATAGTAGGATTTTATCCTGTCTCGTGGGTGCCATAGGCACACATAGATACGAATACACAAACATCCAGACCCAGAACAAGAATCTAAACTCATCATTCAGATACCTGTCTGGCCGGGAATCGAACCCGGGACCCACTGCGTGTCACCGCTGCGCCACGGGGGTCCTCGTTTATTTATGATTAGGTAATTTGACATAATTAAATACCTAAGTCAGCGGTTAGCAACCTTTTGTTAACACGGGTTTCATAATAACTATATGAGGTAAAGCCGGATTCGATAGAAGTATGTGTTATTTGGCGGCGAAAGAAAGTTTGCTAAGAAAATTTGACGGTGAAAAAACGGGTCTAAGAAAATCTCTGCTTCTCAAGGAGAGAATCACAAGCAGACCGATGACCTACATAAAAACGAAAAATACACGGTTCCAATATTTAAATAATAACCTTATATTATAGATATATATTTTGGAGTAGAAAGCTAAAAAATAATCCTTAAGCAATTGTCTATATTATTAATTTTCAAAAGTAATCTTTTAAACGTAGTAAGCGGATACCGGCAGGTACTGAAGCTAGGAAATAAATAACAGGGTATAACATAAGAGCATTAAAATTACAGTTATTAGGTATCTAGCCAAACATAATTTCCATTAATTGTAGAGTTATACCTACCTCTTCATTGGGGAATAACCTTGTAGTTATCCTTGACTTTGTTCATATACATTTATGTGGTCAACAGGTAACAATTTAAACAGAAACGGACTCAAGCGAAAACCACATTCGAAAGCAATTATTATTTTAGTACAATAACTTTCCGAGATGGAATTGTTTCGTAGTTAAATAAACAGAAAACGGGCGAAATACAGAATAGTTTTCACGTTGAGCAAATTGGGATTTACGATAATGAACGAAATTCCTGGATGAGGGTACATTTATATGAAATTATATTAGGTAAATAGCTCATAAATATGTTACCCAAGTCCAAAAAGTCGAATAGCCTGAATCTTTAGGTGTTATAATCAGTCTATATTGATCGGGAAGGTAGATACATATATTTCTTACTTCTAGAGTTGTTACGTTAGTATCAGTTGTTCCGGGATCAGAATAGGGCTACGGTATCCCTGTCTGTCGTAAGAGGCGATTAAAAGGAGCTTCCTAGGTTGCGGACGGCTACAGTGGGAGCTCGAACCGTTCGATCAAACGACCCCGGGAAGGACAAACCAGAAGGTCGTAGAGACCAGACGGAGCGGTGGGCCCAGCTACTCACCTGGGAGGAGCTCAATAGCGCAACGCGCTTAGAAGACTCCGGTTGCGTTCCTATGGAGATCCCGAAGTCCTCTTTGTAGCGCTGAGGACGGCCACCGGGGGGGTTTAGTGCGGTAAAAATCCCACATAACCCTGCGTCGTTCACACGGCTCGGGTACCTTTTGAATGTTTCCCCCTCGAGAACAAAAAATAAAGAAAAAACGGGTTGTTACGTTTTGGTGGCAAGGTGTAGTTGCCGGCACGTTGTAATATGAGACGACTATCGAAGTTCTCGGGACCAGCAACGCATCTGTGATTGAATTCAGATAAAACCCATGTTCTATATGAAGTTCCTTACAGATGTCTCAGGGCTGCAATGACCACTTACTATCAGTTGGATTGCAAGCTCGTTTGCTACTTCAATGTTATAAATAAAGTCGTCACAGATGTGGCACTAACTCTAACGTATAAGTAAATTGACCCTCGCTGGACGACAAATAGCTTTTAGAGGTTTTGTACGTAAAAGTACATGAAAGTTAGAGTTGAATCTAATATGTTAAAGGATAATCTGGTTTATATGAATGTGGACCCACACTTTTGTTTAAGGATAATGTCGAAAAATAACTTTCTCACTCTGGTATCATCGCGCAGCAGAGTTGAAAGGCAAACTTTAATATTAATGACACTTGGAGTTCAGACCTCTGGCCGCTGGCAAAGTAGTTGCCACTTTCGAACAGTTTAAGGGGTTTTACGCCTGTTTCAATAGCTGACTGAAAGATATTAATCAATTTGTGGAAAAATAGTGACCGAACTTAATTCTTTAAAGATCATTGCTGTTCTTTAATTGTAACCAACAATTTAGATATTAATCGTTACAAGATATATAGCTAGTGTCGTACGGTCGATAGATTACAAAACTTTGATTTCTTTTAATTTTAACATGTTATATTGTAATATTTTACATATCGAACAAACTACACATCTTATGCTGCTTATAAATAGGACTATGTCATTACTTTGAGGAAAAAAATCAAATATTTTTTTGAGTAAGCTGTAGTAGTTATAGTGGTTTCATAGTTATAAGTCCCTAACTGCCTTATTGCGCACTTATTTTTACGAGGCGTTTAGCGCATATATTGCTGACTACAAATAATATACTCTTTTATCCCCAAATAATTATTGAAAATGTTTTACTTGCAATTTTTCTTAAATTATAATAAAACGCAATCTTGATCATCAGAGTCTAAACTCAAAAACATAGATTTTAGTCTAATCCAGTACCGAATTAGGAATTCATGAAATCGTTTTCTCCGCTCAGTGTTCCTAATTCCTCAGCGGTATGTCCTCGGGATCATGGGGCTGCTGGCTGTCTGCAACGCTTACACCATGCGGGTGTGTCTCAACCTCGCCGTCACCCAAATGGTCAACAACACGAAGTCCGAGGAGTCGCACTTCGATCCAGATGCTTGTCCAGATGAAAGTGAACTCCTTCTTAATGGCACAACTAATTATAAACCGGTAAGACTGGATTTGTCATTTTTCTTAAAGTCACAAGTAAATATTTTGATACAGCTGAATGGTTAACGTAGTTGGAATTGTTTCCTAGACTGTTATGAAAGTAAACACTTACAAGGATAAAACCTTTATTATCCAAAGGACATTAGGAACATTTATGTAACTTTGAATATTTGAACAACGCTAAAAGACTTAGGTACTAATGTTTGTGCATTTTTTTTTCAGTACGCAATCTTCGATTGGTCGGAGTCAACACAGGGACTCATCTTGAGTGGTTTCTACTACGGATACGCTATAACCCATGTACCTGGAGGATATTTAGCGGAGAGATATGGTGGCAAGTGGACATTGGGCATTGGACTCCTGAGTACTGCCATCTTTACGTTGATGACTCCTGTTGTCGTAAAAGCCGGCGGTGCTGTTTGGCTGTTCATTCTCAGAGTGCTGCAAGGTATGGGAGAGGTAATTATGGATTTGTTATACTTTACTCGTTCGTGCGTCACGTTATAATCGTAAGTCGTAACTATGGCTAATCCATAACATAATTATTCCGATAAAAATTAATACATAGGAAAATCACACCAGCTTAAAGATAACACTATTTGGACATAAGCGGCACAGAAATGTACAAATCATCGATTTATTCCAAGTGGAAAATTAATTTCAGTTTCTCCATCTTTCGGATAAGATAGTATTAACTTAGGTGATAGAACCAATAAATCAAATATGAATAGAGAAAATTAATCTATAAAGTATTCAAGTTCAAACTGAACAGATGCAGAAGATAGCGCTTTAAAATTTAGTGCCAAAGTTAATGAAATTTCTTAATTTTTCTATTATGTTAATATACTGATGTCTGAATAAATACTGCAATAAAATACATATTAATATAGCTATTAATTTTATTTTGATATCATTATGATAATTTAAGCCTAAACGCTCGGCCAAGACATTGGGCCAAGCGGCGGGCAAATTGATGAGCGGCGCGATTTATCAGCGCTTAGCCGATTACACATAATTTTGTAACATATTAAGCCATTTTTAACCCTTGTATTCTGAATAATATTTTTTTCATCCCTAAATTATTTCAGCACATTTTTAAACTATGCTGAGAACTTCGCATTCATGACCGATCGACTTTAAACTAAGGCTTAAACAATATTTGGCATCATTTTATCACTTAGAAATGATGTCCCTTAAATAAACTATTCTCCGTCCATTCACATTACCAATTGTCAAAATAATTAATTTAATCAATAACTGCTCGCTCTTAGTCGATTGATTTCATCGTTTTCCTCTTAGTCGCCTTTAATTTTTTCCTAATTATGAAGAACTCTCACCTGTTGCTAGGACAATTGGCAGTCGCTATGGCGACCTACTGGCATTTTCCGAGTATTTGTATTTTGTACACATTAATATTTAACTCTGTCGATCCGCTCATAGCTGTCGCTGACGCTATTGTGGTGTACCATATCCGAGTGGTCATGTGACACATAACAAATTGTTGATGAATAGAATTCTAACTATAATCACGTTTTCGAAGAGTGACACATGTTATGACTTGCGATTCTAAAATTGTGTGGTCCTCAAGTAATCAACAAAAATAAAACTCTCTTAAGTATTTAGACACCTGTGCACTTGGGCTTCAATTATATAACATTAGGCGAAGTGAATGTTAAATCTGTAATAATGTTAAATCTCAAGGTGGTAGAAACAGTGTAGTTCGAACGGGGAAGTACCACTGCCACACTTATTTCTAGCGTGATAACATAACATTTCTTGTGTTTCGATTGAAGGGTATCATAGTCCTCGGGAGTGGCAACGCATCTGTGATTGACTTCAGATGGAACCCATGTTCTGTATGAAGTTGATTACAGATGTCCGTGGGCGGCAGTGACCACTTACCATCAGGTGGACTGCATGCTCGTTTGCTACTTCAGTCAAATAAAAAAAAAAATAACAATAGCTTTTATTTTCTATATTTTCAGGGACCAACAATGCCAGCCCTCATGATAGTTCTAGCGCGCTGGGTTCCACCGCATGAAAGGTCTCGTCAAGGTGCGCTAGTATTCGGTGGAGCCCAAATTGGTAATATTTTCGGCTCCTTCATGTCTGGTTTCCTGATGGCCGGTGGCGGTGATTGGGCAAATGTGTTCTACTTCTTCGGCTGTTTTGGAATCCTTTGGTTCTTAGCATGGGTAGGTATTTGAGAAAAATATAGTCTTGACACATTTTATTACTCAGCAATCCTAACATTAAGCTTACCTTTATATTTCTCAATTTTTTTCTCGCACTTCCATACAAAAACGTTTGTAGTTTTCACAAATTTTTGATAATTTTATAAAGGAGTCGTCTGGTCACTTTTTAACTTATTTTTAACACATTATTTACTTACTTTGAGATTATTGATCTTAAAGAAAGTACATATATCCCTAACATTTCATACTTAATTACTTATAAACTTGCAAATCTGAAATTTTCAGAGTCTTCTCTGCTACAGCACGCCAAATACGCATCCCTACATATCTGATGAAGAGCTGAAGTACCTAAATGAAACCGTTACAAGTGCTGACAATAAAAGCGTCCGGGATCCCGTCCCTTGGAGAGCGATTGTCAGATGCGTTCCCGTTTGGGCCCTTGTATTTGCGGCGGTAAGATTTTTTGCACATTGTTGATAGTTTGCATTATCTTATTTTAATTGTATGTATTTTATTATCAAACAATCATATTAACAGAAATTTAGGAAAAACTCAGGTGTAAAACAGATGTGATCTGACAAATATAAGAAATATTTATTTTTGTCAAACATAATAATCCGGCAACATAACAATTTTTGTTGCATTTGGTCGACAAAAATTGATTCATATAGCCAATTATTACGTTTTTCTATTTTTATTATATTTGAGTATAAAGAGTCATTTGAAAGTCATTTGAGCCTTTTAAAGTCCACTGCTGGTCCTTTTAAAGGCCTCTCGTAATCTTCGACCGGTCCTGAGCCATCTGAATCATAATATACCATCTGTATGAGGAGTACATGTCGTTAACCTAAATATTATAGTACTTTTTGTAAAAAATGCTCAAATGTAAAGCAATGTGTAATTTAAATTCTCCTTTATTACAGGTTGGTCACGACTGGGGCTACTACACAATGGTGACAGACTTGCCTAAGTATATGACAGACGTTCTGAAATTCAACATCGCGACCACTGGTACCCTGACGTCAATACCGTACTTGGCTATGTGGATAAGCTCCTTTATATTCGGCTGGATATGCGATGTGTGTGTCAAAAGAAAATGGCACTCAATAAAAACAGGCAGAATTATTCATACAACCATTGGTGAGTGAGTGAGTTGTGCGTAATTTTTTTTAAATTGATTACTGTGTTGCAAAGAAAAATGGCTGTCAATTTTGATATTACACTTTTTACACGAATTAAATCTAGACTAGTTTAGAAGCCCTCTGAAAATTTACATCTAACTTTTGAAAACCGATTAAAATGTAGACATGATCTGATAGTTCAAGAGGGCTAAATCGTTTAAGTCTGATGGTTAATACATCTAGGAGTTGGTTATTGATGATAATGATGATTGCTCTTTTGTTATAATTTTAGGATATGGGTCGATTAAAAGTTACCAATTTGATAATTAAACAAAATGCTTGTGATATTATGTTAACTTCTTGATGCCGTTGTCGTAGGTGAAGTAATCTGAAACATTTGTAAAATAATTTAAATCGGAATCACCAATCAATGTGAATTAATCGCAATTTGCGTATACACGGCTCGACAAAATCTAGTCCAATACAATTTCATTTAAATAAACAATTACATTACAAGCTTTTTCAAAAAGGTGTACACATGTTCGAATCGGTTTACAGCCGCCACGGGACCGGCCATTTGCATAATACTGGCGTCGTACGCCGGCTGCGACCGTTTCGCTGCCGTCGCCTATTTTATTGCCTCTATGGCTCTCATGGGAGGATACTACAGCGGAATGAAGGTTGGTTTTTTGTAATTGGATTTTATTTGTTTTTTGAAGTGAAACTTCTTTATTGGGGTTGGAAAAATATTTAGTGTACCATTTTTTCGTTACGCGCCATTTTTTTCTGTTACGCGCCATCTTTTTTTTCGTTACGCGCCATCTTTTTCTGTTACGCGCCATCTTTTTTTTTCGTTACGCGGCATCTTTTTCTGTTACGCGCCATCTTTTTTTTTCCGTTACGCGCCATCTTTTCTTATCCCTACCACGCGTGATATTAGATAGATATATGTAATAAAAGCCTTTTATTAAACTTTATCTAATTTAACTTTATTTAACCAATTTCTGTAAAGTTGCATATAGTAAATTATTTTTTTGTAAAATAACGTCATAAAGAAGTTTCACTTCTTACGAGTGTACGCTAGTACACGCACACATTTTTTATTTTTTACGTGGCATGAACAATGGTTACGTAATAATTACGTTTTAACCAAAGAATTATGCTTTCATATCATTAGTTAACGATCATATGTGTTATGAGATTATAATCGAATAGTTTAGGGGTTTCGATAAAAGGGGGAATACTGAAGTAAGGGAAGTTTCTTAAGTTGATCTGAAAGAAACTAGCCAAGATTGGCGACGTTCGATTACGAACGATATCGGTCACCAACCAATATAAACGGCAATTTGGTAGCCGGATGGAACGAAAATCGTTTTGGATGATCGATTGGCTGTATTCGCTTATATCTTTTTGGTGTCCGGGGAACGTGGGCAGTGAAGGTCGGTTGAACCGATTGCGGACAACGCGTTCAGTACTCGATCTAATGTGAATAAGCTAATCCGGTTTAGGAATTTGTTTAAACCAAATATTTGCTGCATTCGGTGAACGGTCTACCATAGATGCGGCTTTACAAACATATGCTTGGGATACCAAAAATTGTATTTATTTAAAATTTCAACTTAATAAGCACAACAAATTCGCAGCGTTTTGGCTGTGACAGCAGTGCGTCACGAATAGACGCATGACTGATCGTACAAGGGTTCCGTTTTCATATTTTGGCGTATAGAGCCCTAACTGCAAGTCGCATGTATTTACTTTCAATACCTCTTTTGCTAGATTAAATTTACCGTTTTTTTTTTTCGAGAGGGAAACCTTCAAAAGGTAGGTGCCGCCGTAGGTGCGACGCAAGGTTATGTGGGATTTTTACCGCACTAAAACCCCCCCGGTGGCCGTCTTTGGCGCTGAAAAGGAGTACTCCGGGATCTCGAAACGACTTCAACCGGAATCCTCCGAGCGCGCTGCTCCATCGGGCTCCTCCCACATGGGCGGCTGGGCCACACATACCGCCGTCCTTCCCGGGATTGCCTGACCGAACGGTTCGAGCTCCCACTCTAGCCGTCTGCAACCCCGGAAGCCCCTTTTAGTCGCCTCTTACGACAGGCAGGGGATGCCGTAGCCCTATTTTGATCCCGGAGCTACAGGGACGAGATTAAATTTACCTACTCTATTCATAATTGTTTTATGTATAATAGGTATGTTTTATTAAATTTTGGTTATCTTTCAGGTGAATGCTCTAGACTTGGCACCTAACTATGCAGGTTCTTTGACGGCCATGATCAACGGTATTTCAACAATGTCTGGAATTATCACGCCATACCTGATAGGACTGTTGACTCCTGATGTAAGTAGAATAAATTCTAGATAATGTCCGTACATTCTATCTTCTTGTCATATTTTTGTGTCTTGTACTACTGTAGTACGATTTCGATTCAAATATTACTTACGTTATTGTACCTAAGCTTATTATCTCCAAACAACGATTTTTACACTTTATAGCATAAAATATTAAAAAAAGGCAAAACATTACATCCCTAGGTAAGGCATAATATTCATAATATCTGTACTTTGGAATTAATAGTGTAGTATCCTACCAAATTTCGATGTAATAGCAAACTGCGATATTTATATTCGAATGCCTAGCAAAAATACAAATTTTATCTACAAATTATCATTAGTATCATTTGTAAATTTAAAGGCTTACAGTAATGTTTCATAGTTATGTCACTCATAAAAATAATATTTTTTTAAAGTTACATAATCGGTGAAATGTCCGTGAAAGTTAAATATTAACCTGTTGAATATTTTTACATTAAAAACATTATACTCATAGAAACAATACATTTTTCACATGGATTAAATGATTTAAGTTAGTATACCGTCTCATAAAATATTTAACGATTTAATAAGAAACCTTCAGTCTTCATTGTCATACAAACTTCAAACGTTTATTTGCACGAAAACGTTGAAGAGAGCAAGATTTGGTAAAAGCTTAGGCTGTTTGTAAAGAGGGCAATTAATACACCAGGTAATGAAATGAGTTCTCTCCATCTCTTGACATAAGCATTAAGGTAGAATTCAATTTAACTTTAATATTTTAATGATGGACTACAATACGTACCATTTCATTTTCATATTAACTTTAGGTGTACGGTATTTAATTGAACTTTTTTATTTTAATGTTAGACTACGATACGTACCATTTGATTTCCATATTAACGTTCAAAGAGATGTATGAGTAGGTGATGCTTCGTACGTACGTGTTAGCTCTATCCATTTAAAGGTATTAAAAGTCGTCGAGAAATTTACAAAGCAGATACTAACTAATCTAGTACACTCTCGCAAAATTTCAAATATCTGGCGTATTATGAGCAATAGTTTTATTTCATAAAAGACAGCTTATTTCGAGGCTATTTCCTTCCTTTAATCATTGACAAATTAAGACACGCAAGAAATTAATTCACTCATGCACGAAATTTTTGATTTTGTTCACACGAGCATCATATGACCAATTTTGTATAATTCATTTTAATTCCATGATGACTTACCTATATCTATTTATTTATTTATTTATATATTTATTGCACCTTTACAAAAAGTTACAATAGGGAAAACTTAATGCCTGATGGCATTCTCTACCAGTCAACCCTGGGTGGCTGGAAAATGAGTGGCAGGTGTTAATTTTAACCGATTAATAAATAAAAAAACTAAACGCGATTTTATATCGCATTTAGTTTTTTTATTTTCACTTGCTTTCAGCTCCATTACGAGCTATAATTTGGAATGTTAAAAATCCAAAACTACTGTTGTCCCGTCGAACCTAGTTGATTGCATGATTGTGTAGCAAAAACGCTTATTTTGTAAACACCCTAAGGGAATAATGGGATTTAACTAATAATAGGCCCTTTCAACTCAATGTCAAGCCCCTACAAGCCTTATCTACTTGTCGGCTTATACCAAAGTTGACGCCTTTGAGATAAACTTTGCGGTTGTCGATAATGCAGGGATCCAGTGATGTTCTTGCCGAACCGTTGAGATTGAACAGATTAAGGATAAAGTTTCGTTACCGAGAAAGGCCTTGTGTAATATTGAACACGGTATTCTAATACAATAACGGTGTTTTGGGCGAAACAGAAACAGAATTTGGAATTAATATTTTGTTGAGATTAATGATGTAATGTGAGATTAATTTCTAATAAAAAAAATATCATCATAGCTGCAACCTTGTTGCTTGTTGATCACGTTTGTAATGCGAATATAACTAGTTACAGCGTACTTGACCATGTTATCCAATGCGTTATAATTCAACATTATTGTGAACGTTACCTCTAAGAAAGTGGGGAAACATAGTCTGAATAGTCCTACTACGGTGGCAGCACCGCTACATAATTATATTTGATGTTTAATTAATGTTTGAAGTTATGGCAATGCATTATGAGAATGTAATTGTAACAGTAATTGGCATAGTATTTATTTTGTAAGACGTGGTTTATAAGCTACATGACTAAGTAAATAAGCAACCCATCAACGGCTACTTTCATACCAAATCCACAAAAGCTTTTTAGACTCCATTTCTTACCATAGAAGTTTTTATTTGCGGCAAAAATAAGGAATTAATGAGACCTGAAATACCCTTGTTTTTCTAAATCACCACTCAACGCCGTACATTACGCGAGCATCTGTAGTAATGCTGACAAATGTACCGATTATTCACTTTCCTTCTCCATCCATTTACGGGCTTATACCTTATGTTCTCGTTTTTTGTATCGTTATTCCTTATTTATGGCTCCCGATTGAATGAATGATGACGTATTGCTGATAATAATCATTTTGCACGTTCATATTTTTATTTTTTTTGCGTTTATTATTATTTTAACAAATGAAACATTTAAAAGTGGTAGGATTCGATGTGAGCAGCTGTAACATCATTGTAAAATACATTTATGTTATTAAACGATCTTGTTGTTTTATAAACATCTAAATAATTTGTAAATATATATTGACTTCTACACATACAACGCGTATTATCAAGCGATTAACTTCTATCTAAATCGTAATTAATGAAGTTGAAGAATAGAGTTGAGTAATATCTGGGATTAAGATATTTTAGGCTCATAGAAATAGTTTACAGTGTTATTATTATAGAACATTTTAAATGTACCTATATTTTATACGTATGTACCTATCTCACTTTTGATTCTGTCGTGTAATCACTTTACGAAGTTTTTTGTTTAGCTTTACATTTACTAATAGAGAATATTTCTAATATAAGGACCATCTTTTTACCACTTCTTTAGTGACAATTAAGTTTAGGCGCCTTACTAGACAAGGCGGTTACTAGAGCTGTATTTTAAATGTATAAAAAAGATTTTAATTTACTTTTCTATCTATAAAATGTTACTTTTCTTTTTATTCCAGTCAACATTAGCCCAGTGGCGCGTGGCTTTCTGGGTATGTTTCGCAGTGCTTGTTGGAACCAATGTGATATACATCTTCTGGGCTGACGGCTCGCAGCAATGGTGGGATGATGTCAGGCAGTACGGGTACCCCGCTGACTGGAAACATGGACCACTCAAGACTTACGACTCTGATAAGGAAAAGAGCAAGAAGTCAGAAGCGCAAGGGACTACTTTATAGTTAAGAAGGTAGTCTTAGAATCCCGGAAGATGGATGGACAAAAATCTGTCTGTGCGTTTGTGTATTTGTATGGGTGTCATGGCACCCAAAAACAGGGAACCTAGTGAGGTTCTATCCTATAGAATGATTTATCTGGTGTGCAAGTACCTATATTTTTTCAAAATTATAATAGACTTCAAAAGAGTCATAGCGTCCATAATACAGGGAACCTAGTGTGGTTCTATCCTATAGAGTGATTTATTAATATAATTGGGACTACAACTACATTTTATTCACTATAAATGATAATAATTGATTTGAAAAGATTATTTTGAAGTGTACCTACCGTACCAGGAATAGGATGCAATAGTAAAAATGTCTATTGATTACTTGAATAATACATATTTACTCTTATGTAGTACATATTTGGTGAAATTAAATTTTAAAACTTTTCCAAATACTAAGTCACATGTAGTTATATATTTAGGTTGTATTATTGCGCTCAGTGAGGTTGTTTTATGCTAAGTTTGAATTGTTCGAAAGCTACAAATTTGTATAATGTACCTATATTAAATACTTTTACAGTTTATACTTGGATAAATTATAATACATTTTAGCTATATGTATGATTCGTTGATTCCGATTAAAGTACAATTTATCATGCATTTTCAGTACATTATAACTTTCTATTTCTTGTTTTTATTAACATTGTAAATCTGTGAGTGAAACAATATAAACAATAGATATAAATATAGCAAATAACAGAAAATATTTATGTTATATTAAAATATGTAAAAATATTTAAAGCTTACCATTACTTGTAAAAATAAATAAATTAAGCACAAAATATTAAGGTACGTTGCAAAACTATTTATTTCGAATATTTATATAAAAAAATCCTAAAATTATTATTAAATTGACCAAGTTACTTGTTAAAAATTAATAAATAAAAAATAAACGTATTATTAGATTTTAAATAGATTATTATTGATTATTTAATATATTCGTTGTGATACCACTCAAGGTTACTTGTGATAGATTTTTCCTTTTACCAATAGTTAATTAAATAATTATATTTTAATAATATGCAATAAAATAATGCTGCCTTTAGATCTCACTTTTATTTTATCCCATTTAGCTACATTTAAGTAACTAATCTTTATATAAAATATGTTAAGACAAAAACTGTTCATTTTTTTTCTCTCGTTTTTATCAACTGCTTTTTCTTTTTATTTCGAAAAAAGGGATTAGATTTAGAGGTAATATTATAGGAAAAAGAAAAGTAATATTTACGATTAGTGTTAATTAAAATTAGTTATTAGTCAGTGTTGAATTAAAATTAGAGGTCAAAATACACGAAACCTCCCACCCACTGAAACGCAAGAACTTCACGATTCACGCTAGAAATAAGTACGGCCATGGTACCTCCCTGAACTACACTGGTACTACTACTATCTAACCTAACAGCGCATTGAGTAATATAATATATACTTTTTAATTGTATACCTTATATCACTCTATCAATTGCAATGATATTTCATACTTTACGATCCAGCAACCCGTTTGTATAATACATAGAGTAGGAGAGAAATACGTCTGCCTGTAAGAGGAAACGTTATATTTGTTGTTGGTATTCGTTTCTGTCACAAAAGCGTAAAAACAGAGAGATAGAGAAGGTATCCGTAGTCTTTTCTCTTTTAAAGCGATGGACAGTTGGAAGCGTGACTTCTCTGCTCTATCTAGAGCAGTGATAGCCTAATGGTTGTAACTTGCCCTCTCAATCGAGAGGTTCGAGATTCAAACCCAGGCACAACCACTGATTTATGTGCGTATTAGAAATTAATTATCACTGTTTTTCGGTGAAGAAAAACATCGCGAGGAAACCTACACACCCGAGAGTTCTTTATAAAAATCTCGGAGGTGTGTGCTGTCCACTAATTCACACTTGGCCAGCGCGGTGGGCTATAGCCTAAAAGTCTCTCATTTCAAGAGAAGACCCGTGCCCAGCAGTGGGACAATAATGAGTTGACGATATAATCCCTCTATGTGTACGGCATACCAAAGAAATGGACATACCTACATACATCCAAACGTATAAAATACCCTTCTGACGCATTCGGGTTACTAGTTGCTGACTACTAATCACTTAATGTTTGCAGACTGTATAATATTCGTGAAAGTTATTTTACATATAGCTCCTGGGGGAATAAACATCGCTCAATGTCTAAAGTTGCTTATTTCATTATCAAGTAACATATATTTAGATACTCAAAATTTGCATAATTGTTTATCGACCATTTCATAATGCATAAATACATGAATACACGTTTACAATGCATAAATTAGCATCTTGGAATAAATGGCATTAATGCGTTAAATGGCATTTTAAAATAATTAAATTTTGTAGTAGTAGGTATTCCGCCAAGTGTTAGGATAGCCTCGGTTAAAACGTTGCTTGAATTATAAAACGTAAAAAATATTGTTTTAGAAACGACAACATATAATTTGGATATTGTTAATTTGGATATTGTTTTATAATTTGGATGTTGTAATTCTAATGCTGCAAATGACAGTCGCCATACTGGCCACCCTGTGCCAACTCGAGTTGTTTCAAAAAATAAATATAAATTAACAACTATTCACGAACAGTATACGAATTTAATTACAAAAGACAATAACGAGGAATTCACGATGAGTTAAATATTAAACTAGAGCCATCAATCAACTCACTGCGCTACAAAACAACTACGAAGTATTAACGATGTTTCAAATCTTGAATGAGTGCCATCTAACAGTGATACGGGTCATAGCTGATTTACACACCTCTAGAGTCACTTTTCACCTGATCCAAGCCGGGTTTTCATCTTGTTTAGTTATCATATATGTAATAATACGTGAAGAAATTACTTGTGATTCGTTTTTAAGAAACTTGCCGCAGGCAGAGGAGAATGAAATTACGCATGGTTATAGTTGATATAGAGAAGGATTGCGCAATGCTAATTTTTTTCAAACAATGTATACATAAAACATACATAAAATCAACTAAAAACACATTACATATACTACCTTGCATTTGACCCAAACACATAATAAACGAAATAGAACATTCAGTGTCTAATTATGAAAAGACATAACGTCAAAAATGTTACATTTCTTTGTCAAAATACCCGCTTAAATGCAGCTTAGCTAATTAACAGGTGCGTTCAAAGTAACTTGAAAACTATTAGCATTTATTTAAATTAGAGAAATATTCGTGTTACTTTGGCCAATATGAAGTTCAGTTTTTTAATATAAATTACGGTCGAATTTCGACCGTTGGGACGGGAGACTAGTTTAATTGAATTTGAGAACTATTCCTACCTAATACTTTGGACGATCAAGATAACTTGTTGAGATCAATTACGGTCGAATTTCGACCGTTTCTATGGGTGCTTACAGGCTAGTAACTATGAATCTATATGAAGTACATGAAGCAAAAACTCGGGATCCGTTTTCGAGAATCTAGCCGTGGATGGTGGAGTATGAGATTTAGCATGAATTAATTTTATGTAGGTAGAGAAGGTACTTTTTCTACATAAACTGTAGCCTTAAAAAAATGCATTTGGTACTCCAAATGCGCCAACTTCGGAACTATGTACTAAGTATGTTCTAAACCAACATAAATAAATTATTTTATTATTTATTTTTGTGACGTGGAAGTCCGTAGATATGTTTTGTTAAAAAGTTTTTATAGAGAGTCCTGAACAAATCGTGATGATAGATTTGTATTCGTATGTATCATCATTAACTTATACCGTAGTTTGTGTCTTAAAAATTAGATTAATCAAATGTAATTTTGATTGCAATATATGCAGTAAAAGCACCTCGAATTCCTGGAAACAGCTGATTAGAGTGAAATGATTTTCCTCTTATTGAACCAAATCTTAAATAGCAAAACATATTTTAAGCAGTAAAATTACATTGAAAAACTAGTTAGTGCAATATAGCTATAAATAGTCCTTTTCTACTAGTACTCTAAATGTATAATACTCAATTATCTATATATTAATACGCGAAGAAAAAACTTGTGATTAGTTTTTAAGATACTTGCTGCGGACGGAGGAGAATGAAATTATGCACGGTTACAGTTGATGTATAGAAGGATTACCAAATGCTAATAGTTTTTTCAATAAAGCATAGAATATATCTAAAATTAAAATCCCATAACACACACTATCTTGCATTTGACATAAACACATCAATGTTTTACTACAAAAACACATAACTTCTAAAATGTCAGATGTCTTTTTCAAAATACCCGCTATTGCTTTTGCTAATGCTTTGTTAATTAAAACCTCATTTAACGTTAGCGAGTGCAGTTGTTATTGAGCAGCCAAGCGAACACCGCGTGTCGTGCGAATTAATAACAATAACGTAATTAGCTACCTGCGATGAGCGCGGGTCGGGCCGCACCGGCCGGCCGGCACACGTGCGCAACAGATGACCCGTATGTTACACCTGAGTCAGGCGAAGTAGATGAAAGGAATGTAGAACTAAATCACATTTACGAGGACGAATTTTCGCAAGGAGAAATGGACTGCAATGAAACTCGGTTGGTTGAGGATGATATGAATAGGAAAAGGTCCAGAGTGCAAGAGGGAAGCTCATCAGAAGAAGGATGGCAAACTGTATCTCGAGGTCACAAGATAGTACGAAAAGATAGACAAGAAATTATAGAAAATGAAATACAAGTACTCGCAACCTGTAGCAATATTATGCCTAAACAATTTGCGTTAGCAAGATTATTTCAACGTAATAGCATCAATGGGATTAGACGCGTAAAATATGTTCACCAGTATAAAATTCTAATTACGTTTGAAAATGTCACTCATGCTGATCGGTTCATACAGTGTCAGGCTTTTAGCGATCTTGGCTGGAAATGCCGTAAGACGACAGAAGTAGGTATATCTTTTGGTATAATTCGGGATATAGACATGGAGGTCACCGAGGAAGACATTGTGAAAAATATATGTTGCGATGTAGAACTACTGTACGCGAAAAGATTAAATAAGAGAAATTATAATGGGGGTGTTGCTGCTGGATGGATTCAATGTGAAGCTATTCGGTTGGCTTTCAGAGGACCGGCCTTACCTGCATATGTATCAATTCATGGTATGAGAGTGAACGTGTTACCTTATGTCTTTCCTGTTACCCAATGCTCGCGATGTTGGAGATTCGGCCATACTCGTTTATTGTGTCCATCTACAAAGGTAGTGTGCCCCAAGTGCACCAAAAACCATGAAAATTGCGAGTCTACATCATATCGGTGTGTTAATTGCACCGGAAATCATATGGCCCTTCAAAAGATTTGCCCGGTATTCAAAAAGGAAAAGAAACTGAGAGAGTTGATGTCAGAATTTAATTGCACTTATAGGAAGGCCCTTACCCTATACGTACCTACCTCCCCTATTCTTGGTAAGCAACATACGCTAGACCCGATTCCCATTGAAGCTTCGAGGCCCCAGAAATCACAGATGGAAACAGAACGTGCTATCGAGGATACTACCCAGCCAACTCAGCAAAAAAAATTGATGTCTCACTTGTTCTCCACTTCTGAACAACATTCGTTTAAACCAGTACAGAATCGTAAGATTAATAAAAAACAAAAGAAGCGGCCTACAACACCTGCCCCCGCTCCTGCTTGTGTTCCGGTGTCAGATTCTGCGTCAAACAAGGAATCTGATGGGTCTGAAGATGACACGCATACCAACGACGAGGGACTTAGAAAAACAGGGACGTCTTATCAAACGAGTGGTATAGGTTTTATTAAGTTATTATCTAAGCTATACAGAGTTACGGTGGGCAATGATTCTTTAGAGGTTAAAATACAAAAGATCGTAAAATATTGTACGGAGTGGATTCTTTCGGTGATTATGAGTGGTATGTCGGTGGACTCCCTGTTTGGCATTTTTGGTAATGATGAACGATAGCATCATTAACAATTGTGTCAATATTCTACAATGGAACTGCCAAAGTTTACGCCCAAAGCTGTTGTCCTTTGAATCACTACTCACACAAGAAAAGGTTCATATAGCTGCATTGAGTGAAACCTGGCTCAAGCCCCATAGCTACTTTAAAGTTAATGGATATAAGACATATAGATTGGACAGGTCAGACTCTTATGGCGGCGTAGCGATCTTAGTACATAAATCCGTTAAGAGCATAGCTTTTCCTACACATTGCCCTAACGTAGGTATTGAAATATTACATATAAAAGTATTTAATTGCCAACACATTGAGAATATTATTTCTATATACTGCCCATCAACAGTTCATATGACACAAAATGACTGGGATTATGTATTTTCATTAGTTAATAGTAAAAGTTTAATTTTAGGCGACTTTAATGGTCATCACACTAATTGGTCCAATAGAATGGACCAAAGAGGCCAACAAATATTTGATTCAATGTTAGAATATAACTTTATGCATTTGAATAACGGGGATTCAACCCGAGTGCGGCTTGTAAATGGTTTTTTGCAACAATCGTCCCCGGATATTTCTTTTGTCTCAACAGACCTAGCTACGTTATTTTCTTGGAAAGTTACTAACGAATCTCTTGGCAGTGATCACCTCATAATTAAATTATGTATACATATAAATATTCGGCGACAAGCAGTTAAAAAAAGAAATTTTAAAAATGGTGATTGGAATTCATATAATCTGTTTTTAGAAAATGAATTTACTGACTTCGCCATCCCTACATGTACCCAAGAATTTTATGATAAATTTGAAACTGTCTTACAAGCCGCAGCTGGTCGATTTATTCCCTATAAAACAATACCTCAGCATATATGTAGTAAGTTTAGTCCAAAGCCATACTGGAATGCGGAATTATCAAAAGCTGTTGCTGAGCGCCGCCTCGCCTTGGCCAATTTAAGAAGGAGCCCATCTCCCGCTAATTTAGAGTCTTTAAAAGAAAAAAATCGTATTTCTCAAAAACTTATTCGATTAGCGAAATCTAAGTCGTGGCAAAATTTTTGTTCTTCAGTAGAAGACACTACTTCACCGAAAGAGATGTGGCATAAAATGCGGTGGGTAAAGGGGCATCATTCAAGTACGCACAATTATAGTATAGACAAAGATATAGCCGGAAAACTCCTCAACTCCATAACTCCTGACTACGCATGCCCTCCTCAACCGGAATTTCATTCCAATAACAATACAATTGAATCTGAAATAAACATCCAGGAATTAGAAAATACAATGAAAAAGACTGACACTGCACCAGGCACTGATGAAATATCATTCTCTATGATTAACCACATACCACTGATTGGTAAGCTACTTTTAGTTAAATTATATAATGTTTTTTTGTATTCTGGATATGTCCCTATGCAGTGGCGACAGATTAAGATAATTCCGATTCCTAAACCCGGTAGAGAGACAAATGAATTCCGTCCTATTTCATTGATCTCATGTCTATGCAAAATCTTCCATTCTATTTTAAATAAGAGGTTAGAATGGTTTTTTGAGAAGCGAATGATTTTTTCCGATAATATGTCAGGTTTTCGTAAAAGTCGATCGTGTATTGATAATCTAGCAAATTTGGTTTCTAAAATTCAAATAGGTTTTTCTAAAAATTTTGTAACAGTTGCCTGTTTTTAACCGACTTCCAAAAAGGAGGAGGTTATCAATTCGTCTGTATTTTTTTTTTTTTTTTTTATATTTGTTACCTGATTTCTCCGGACTGGGTGAACCGATTTAGATGATTTTTTTTTTATTTGAAAGGTAGTGCGTGTCATAGGGTCCCATTTTTTTTTAGTATTTTTTTGACTAGGGCATCCATAAGAAAAACGCATAAGTCTTAAATTTGCATTTTCAATGTACGCGATAAATGTATGAATAACTCAATATCCCGCCAACCGATTTTGATGATTCTTTTTTTATTAGAAAGGATGTACTCCAGGGGTAGTCTGATAAGAGTTTGATAAGGTTCTAATCATAGGATCTTCAACTTTTTGGAGCAAAATAATAAAATTAGTGATAGTCGGCCGAACCTTAGCTGGAGAAGTCCAATTGAGTAAAATATAGAATAAAATTACTATGTAGGTATTTACTATGAAAAATTTGACCTTCAACTCTTCAATCCTGATGATGCAGGGGTACTGCTAGCCTGAACTATAAAAGTTGGTCGTTTGATGTTTGCGAATATATAATGAAATTGTTAAGCAAATTCATGGAACAAAAATTTGACCTTCAACTCCTCAACCCTGATGATGCAGGGGTACTTAAAGCCAAAACCATAGGAATAAGCCATTTGGTGCTTACGTATATGTTATAAGATTACTGAGCAAAAACATAAGATGAAAAATTTGACCTTCAACTCCTCAACCCTGATGATGGAGGGGTACTTCAATCCTAAACCATAGAAGTTGGCAATTTGGTGCTTACGGTTATGTAAAGAAAATACTAAGCAAAAATATAAAATCAAAAATTTGACCTTCAACTCCTCAACCCTGATGATGAAGGGGTACTTCAATCCTAAACCATAGGAGTTGGCAATTTGGTGCTTACGGTTATGTAAAAATAATACTAAGCAGAGGCACAAAATTAAAATTTTGACCTTCAACTCCTCGACCCTGATGATGAAGGGGTACTTCAATTCTAAACCATAGGAGTTGGCAATTTGGTGCTTACGGGTATGTAAAAATAATACCAAACAGAGGCACAAAATTAAAATTTTGACCTTCAACTCCTAAACCCTGATGATGCAGGGTACTGCAAGCCTGAGCCATAGAAGTTAGCCACCTGGTACTAACGTATATGTTATAAGATTACTAAGCAACAATATAAGATGAAAAATTTGACCTTCAACTCCTCAACCCTGATGATGGAGGGGTACTTCCAGAGGGGGCGCCCTGTTTGTATGAATTGTAAAAGTGTTTTATGTTTAATTTTTGTGAATATGTAGATGCACAAAGCAAACTTAGAGGCTTTATTTAAATACAAACATAAAAATATAGTCACTAAAAAGTGTAAAATAAAAACTTTTTAACAAAAAATATCTACCGACTTCCATGTCACAAAAAAGTAAAAAATAATTTAAATATATTTTGGTCTAGAACATACTCAGTACTTAGTACATAGTTCTGAAGTCGGTGCTCATATAGGACGTAGTTACCGTCGTCCAGCGAAATATGTCGAGCACCGACTTCAGGACTATGTACTAAGTACTGAGTATGTTCTAGACCAAAATATATTTAAATTATTTTTTACTTTTTTGTGACATGGAAGTCGGTAGATATTTTTTGTTAAAAAGTTTTTATATTGACATAGAAAATGCTTATAATAATATTGACGTACAAAGCTTATTACACATATTAGATCAATTTGATGTTGGATCAAAAATATGCTCATATCTTTGGTCATATCTGAAAGAAAGGCATCTAAAAATTACAGTTGATGGATACGAAGCTGTCAGATGTACTGGTATTGGGCTGGCTCAAGGTGACCCTCTATCTCCACTTCTGTTTAACGTGGCTACTGCTAATATTTGTAAGAATATTCAAAATGTAAACATTTCTCAATACGCTGATGATTTTGTGTTATACGTATCGAGTAATAGTGTGAATTCTGCATTTCAAGAACTTCAAAGCGCTTGTATGGATTTAAATTTACTTTTGAATAATTTAGGTTTAGGCATTTCTTTAACGAAAAGTAAGTTATGTATTTTTAAAAAAGGTGGTTTTAGGTCTTCCCCGGAGTTTAGGTTTAATAATCAATGTCTCCCTATTGTTAATTGCATTAAATACCTTGGTTTGTGGTTAGACAGCCCTCTTAGATGGGGAAGACATATTTCGGAAACAATTAAAAAAATTTCAAAACACATAAACCTAATAAAGGTGCTTTCAGGTCCAAGCTGGGGAATTCATCAAAAACATTTGAGACGCTTATACTTATCAATCAGTCGTAGCAGAATTGATTATGCTAGCTTTCTATATGGCAATAGCTGTAAATCTAATTTGATTAAGGTTGACAGGGTTCAGAACCAAGCCCTGCGTGTAATTGGTGGTTATATTCGAAGTACTCCTATACACGTAATGGAAAACGATTTGTGTATCCCACCCCTTCAGTTTCGGAGAAAATATCTAGCAGGAAAATATTGGCTCAAATCTAACTCTCGGGCTAGTAATATTTCTGTAAGTTTATTACAAGAACTAGCTTTACTTTCTAACACTCAATACTGGTCTAACAAAAATATTCCTTTACTTATTACTTGTCAAAATTCTTTTGTTTCTCTACCAATGCATAAGAGTCAATTACTAGGGATGTATACGTTGGACACCTGGATCGGTAATATCGACTTACGAAATATAATATCCGAGAGCATTCCAGGAATTGACCGTGCTAAACGTGCGTATGACAAATATGATCTAGCAAGAATTTGTAAGCGTTTTGTTGAGCAAGAATATGACGGTTGGTATTATATTTTTACAGACGGATCCAAAAGTAAGCCTGGGGCTGGGTCAGCGTTTTTAGACCCTAAAGTTGGATGTAACATAAAGCTCAAGATTGATTCCGATATTTCTATTATGCATATCGAATTGATTGCCATAGAGGAATCACTGGCGTATATCGATTCCATTAATTTTGACCGATTTGTCATTTTGACTGATTCCAAAAGTTCACTGCAACACTTGGCTCGCTGTACCTCTCACGGGAGAGCTATACCGATTGCCTATCGCATATTAGAATCAATCTTGAGATTAAAAGCTTGTAATAAGGAAGTGATTCTTCAGTGGATTCCATCTCATATTATGTTAAATGAAAATGAAGCCGTAGATTTGTTGGCAAAACAAGCTGCAACAGATGGAATTCCACTTTCTGTACTACCTCTTTATTTCGACCATGTTAAAATTGTAAAAAAACAATGCAAAGATGCTTGGCAGGAGTATTTTGACAGGAGGTCTCGTGAAAAGGGTGTTTGGTACAGAACAATTCAGCCTCAAATATCAAAATTGCCATGGTTTGATAATGCACCCTTAAACAGAAATTACCTTAAAACTATTCTCAGATTACGGTCCGGACACATTCCGTCAAATAGATTTGCATTTTTGATGAACAAAGTTAATTCACCTAATTGTGATGAGTGTGGTATGGTTGAAGATATAACTCACATTTTGATGGAATGTGTTCGTAACGAATCATTAAGAAATTTGTATTTTAACTTTAGGTCTCCACACGTCGGCTATCTGAACGGCATCCTGGCTTTCCCGATGTCGGATGAGGCTAGGATGCTGGTTAGATTGGCTGATATGGGACTAAAAAAAAATTGAGTCTATTTTATGTTTTGTCGTATGTATATTGTAGTCTCATGGGACGATGTGGTCGCCAAGCGACAAAGTCCTTTATTTAATTAATAAATTAAAAAAAAAAATTAACGTTAGCGAGTGATTTTAATCAATAAAATCAATACGATTCATTAATTGAGAAATATTCGTGCTACTTTGGACCATATGAAGTTTAGTTTTTTAACTTAAATTACGGTCGAATGTCGACCGTTACGACGGGTGACAAGTAGATACAAATAGTCCTTTTCTACTAGTCTAAATGTATAATATTCAATTACTTAACTAAACATGTCATAAAGCGCAAGTGTTTGCGGCGTGCAATAATCTAATATATTATGTCTCCTACGTATCTATTTAACAAATGATTCTTCAATCCGGTACTAAGATTATAGGCTTACGAGTTACGAATATCAATTATTACTAACCTTGACTATTAAGTGGAATGTAAATTCTCAAGTCACAATGTGCAAACTAAAGGTAGCATTATTAATGAAGACTTCCACTGCGGAAGTATTGCTGTCATACGATATTTTCGAAATGTAGGAGTCACCTCATCATACGTGCATACCCTCTATGTCATACATACACTAAGTCACGAGATTTAAATACCATCAAGCTTTAAGATGATTACGTCTCTAACCTAACCATATAGGTTAGGTAGATATGCAATACTACTAGTACTAGGACCATCGCTCCAGTAAGATCTTCACACCCTGGAGCGGTGAACCTTCTGCAAAGTAGTTATGCTCATGTATCTTCGACACTCTTACATATTAGATGACTATTTTAGCCATTAAGAGTCTCACATCTTTGATGGACTTCACAGAACCTGATCTATTAGAAATTGCTTACAGATGTCCACGTGTGGCAGTAACCACCAAGTAGACAGCATGTTCTAGTCATGACAGCATTTCTATTTCAGTTGGATAAAAAAAAACAAAATAATCTAGCACTTGTAGTGCAATGTAATGTATATTTATGCATTTCAACGAAGGCGAATAGAACGCCATAAATCGTAATCGTTATGTGTCTGACATACCCCTTCGGCTTTGTAGTAGTGTAAGTAAGCCTTAATGTATGACGCATTTTAACACTATAAATAATCGATTATTAGTATAATAAATGCAGTCTTGCTTAGTACTTTGTTTGTTTAACTTAGCCCTCAACATCCACCGTACATGGCGACCCTGCCAGGATTCCACGTAGACGGAGATTTGTTCTACTAGGGCAAGGTTACAAAGGTTAGAGCAGTGATAGCCTAATGAAGAGCAGTGATAGCCTAATGGTTGAAACTTGCCCTCTCGATCGGGAGGTCCGAGGTTCAAACTCAGGCACGCGCCACTGATTCATGTGCGTATTATAAATTAATTATCACTGCTTTTCGGTGAAGGAAAACATCGTGAGGAAACCAACACACCCGAGAGTTCTTTAAAAAAAAAAGGTCTCGGAGGTGTGTGAAGTCCACCAATTCGCACTTGGCCAGCGCGGTGGACTATGGCCTAAACTCTCTCATACTGAGAGAAGACCCGTGCCCAGCAGTGGGAAAATAATGGGTTGAGGACGACGAAGGTTACAAAGACTTTAGTCTAATAGTGAAAATCGATTAATGAATTAAAAATTATACGAAAACATTTATGGCCACAGCAAAACCGAGAAATCGAGCTATGGTATAAATGGTACAAACTGGTCTAATTTAATTTATGCAGGATGCATTTTAACAGCAGCGACTGCTATTTTAACCCGATTGTTATAATTCAATTTGTCTAGGGTGCTGCTATTTCAGTCGTTTTAGTAGCATTCAAAACTAGCCGGTGCATTATATTTTCTCTATTTCTTTGGAAGGACGGTTGCCGGTACATTTATTTTGAGCGACCGTCTTAGCCTTCAAGACTAGAAACTTTTTTTTTTATCTGATTGAAGTAGCAAACGAGCATGCAGTCCGCCTGATGGTATGTGGTCACTGCCACCAATGGATGTAAGCAACTTCAAACAGAACATGGGTTCTCTCTGAAGTCAATCACAGATGCGTTGCTACTCCGGAGGACTAAGATGGTGTCCTCATAATAAAGTGTGCCGGCAACCACGCCCTTCCATCGAAACGCAAGAACTGCTTAACGCTACAAATAGGTGTGGTGGTGGTACTTCCACACTGGTTCTACCAACTGATCTGTGATTGACTTCATATAAAATCCATGTTCTATATCAAGTTGGTTAGTCTATGGGCGGGAATGACCACTCACCATTAGGTGAACTGTATGCGTGTTTGCGACTTCATTCATTAAAAAAGAAAAAAAGTTAACATTTACCTAAAGACTTTAACCTAAATATAACTTTGATTTTACAAAGTTATATTTAGGTTAAAGTCAACCATCAAGTTTATTAATTTGTTTAGATATTCCAAGTACACAACGTAAATACGTAAGTGGTCAATTAGGTAGCGTACGAACTGGCGCCTGCAAATGACTGATTGTATTCATCATACATTACGCTTGTTGCAGATAGCGAGTGACGAGTGTATACAATTATTTGCGTTAAGCCAATTCATTTAGGTTTGTTCACATACTTGATCGAGTTCTTTACTAACAATTTATTTCATGACTTTATTGATCATCATATAATTTAATCGAATTAAATAGTTATTTTTTAAAAATTTTGTAGAACTGCTAATTCTAGGTTGAAATCTGTTATGATGGACATAAGAGTTGTATCTCTTATGGTCATTAGTCTCGTTAGTTAGATTACAAATTTCCATATGTGGTACTGACTACCTTGTTATTTGCATGCCTGCTTACTTTTTAATTTCGTAAAAAGTTCACAAAATATATGTATACTTACTTATGTACAAAAATCACATTTAATTTGAATAAAATGTGATATAAACAAGAGTTCTAACTGAAGTTATTCGTAATCACGTTTTATCCTGAGATGTATTAAGGAAATTGCATTATTTAGAAGACAACAATAAAAAAATCATGTTTATGTATTTAATTCATTGATAGTTGTATTTTCTACATATATATTTTTATATTTGTACATAACGATGGGGCAGACGGGCCACCGGATGATGGAAAGTTACCGTTCCCTATTGATATTTGCCAGAGCAGTCGCCAATGCATCGCCGACTTTGAAAAAGAGCTGTTTTTGCACCTTTCTTGTAGAGAACCATGTCATAGCGCTCCGAAAATTCCTCAGGAGGACGCTCATTCCAGATCTTGCACGTTCGTGGCAGGAACGACCGTGCGAACCATGCTACCGTTGATAATTCTCTTTTGCATGTATTCAGAGGTACACGTCAGGTTGTGTAAGTGTCGTACATATTAAATGATATTGTTTTACAAAAAATCTTTTCCATTCGATTTCATTGGTTCTTTAATTTTAACAAAAATATAGCAGCTTTATCTTGTCGCATTTAATATTTAAACAGAAAAATATCTAGTTAAGGTTTTCTCTATTAATTAGGCTTTTAAAAATTCCACTGTAGGACTAGGTCTCCCAGACTTCATGTAGCCTCGGGGTCAGAATAGGGCTACGGTATCCCCTGCCTGTCGTAAGAGGTGACTAAAAGGGGCTTCCGGGGTTGCAGACGGCTAGAGTGGGAGCTCGAACCGTTCGGTCAGGCAGTCCCGGGAAGGACGGCGGTATGTGTGGTCGCATACCGTTGTAAAGACTAGACGGAGCGGTGGGCCCAGCCGCCCATCTGGGAGGAGCCCGATGGGGCAGCGCGCTCGGAGAATTCCGGTTGAAGTCGTTTCGAGATCCCGGAGTCCTCCTTTTCAGCGCCGAGGACGGCCACCGGGGGGGTTTTAGTGCGGTAAAAATCCCACATAACCCTGCGTCGCTCCTACAGCGTCGGGTACCTTTGGAAGGTTTCCCCCTCGAAAACAAAAAAAAAGGCCTCCCAGACTTCAATAATTTCGTACCTGTAGTTCGAGGATTAGAACAGGGCTATACCACCTGCCTTTCGTAAGAGGCGGTTAAAAGGAGTTTCCAGGGTTGCGGGTGGCTAGAGTGTGATCTCGAACCGTTCGGCCAGGTGAGCCCGGAATGCACGACGGTATGTGTGATCGCATACAGTCGTAAAGACTAGACGGAGCGGTGAGCCCAGCCGCCCACCGGGGAGGAGCCCGATTGGGCAACGCACTGAGAGGACTCCGGTTATGTTTCTTTGGAGATCCCGGAGGCCTCTTTGTATCGCCGAGGACGGCCGCCGGAGGAGTTTTCGCATCAACCCATTATTGGCCCACTGCTGGGCACGGGTCTTCTCCCAGAATGAGAGAGTTTAGGCCATAGTCCACCGCGCTGGCCAAGTGCGACTTGGGGAGGAGTTTTAGTGCGGTAAAAATCCCACATAACTCTGCTTCGGTTACCTTTTGAAGGATTCACCCTCGAGAAAAAAAAATACTTAATTTTTTTATGCGTCACTTCGATTGAAACTCGCCATCTGAATCCAGCGGACGTGCCATCTTCTTCAGGACTTCAGTCCAACTTTATTATATAGTTGACTTACCAGATACTGACTGCTTGGCAATTGATATTATTTAGCGGTTACTGGCTAGTAAGCGCCGCATTCACTCGAGCTATCTTACTCGCTAAATCAAACGTTTCACGACAAAATAATTGAATGCAAAGCAAATGTGCATAGAGACTAAATGGCTCATTACTTGTTATTTTGTTGAGGGAAAAATCCTGTTGTCAATAAATAATTTACGCGCGTACGTCGCTGCCTTTGACCTAATTGTACACGATAAAAGAGATAAAACGCTGTGCTAAGGACATTAATTTATTTTAATTAACACAACACAGACTTATGCATGACATCATTATAACAGTTTAGATTTAGTACTTAGGCTAGTAAAGAAGCTCTATGCAGGCAGAGATTCCCAAATGATTAAAATTTAGGGCAAAGGCGTTATACAAAAGCGTTAGTCCTCACGACAAAAATTCTGTAGTCGGTCTCAGGTCTTGTAGGCCTGTAGGCCTTTAGGTCCTCAGGATATCAATCCCATTTTAGATTGCAAATATCTTCTAAACGTAAAAAGTATTGCTACTTATTAATATTTTTGGTGTTACTTATCCTTATTTTAAATAAAATGGTTTTAAGTACACTTTTTATCCGACTTTTTAGCACATTTCGTAAATACAACTTTGAGAACCATACCATGACTTGATGATTAATTCGTCACTTACTCAATGAACCTTAAATAAACTGTTGGGAAAATTTACAAGGTTAATGAAGGATATGCCCAGAGGTCATGGTAAAAAAATAATATTCTCTATACTTGTAACATCTGGAATGGGTCTTTCCACTAACAATAGATACTGTAAAGACGCATATAACCAGGCTTATAGGTGGCAACGTCTTTTTGTGTAAAATCAACATCCACTGAGCTAACCAATACGCATGATAAGCGTAGTGACTATTGGAAAAAAACCTCAATTTGGAAAGGTCTACTTATTCAGTCAACTATGACCTCAAAACGCTGATGAATGGATGAATTATCATTTGTATTTAAAAGACTATACGAAAATTAAAAAATGTTTTCGTATTTTATATCTTTTTGGTTTTATCTATTGTCTATTTTCTTATTTTTTTTTTGTGCGTTAGTTGTGGTTGCCTATAATTGGAAAGACGCCTTATATATTATTTTCCTTTTGTTATATAATCTTAGTGATGTGTACTTTCCGTTGGCGATCCTTAATAAATAATAATAAAAGTAAAAATATATCTCTAACGTCATATACCTACATTATCTACTTAGGAATATTTATTTTATTTTTTGTTCTTTAAATTAAATTAATATTTCGTATTCAGAACTTCAGATTTCTCGAATAAAGTGTATTGTAGTTTGATAACCTTTATCATCTGGCTGTTTACGTAAAGATAAGAATTATAGAAAAAAAATACTAAGTAATAACTGATAAATTCTTACGGGATAATATGCGCGCAACGAATATTTATTTCCTATATAAAATAAAATAATCTTTGTATATTAATTGCATAGGTGGTAGAACAAGCTAACCAAACTAACAAATATAAACCTATAAAATACCACCCTAACTCAAAAAACTGAAATTATATAGTGTTACTGTTATTTGATGGAAGATCAATATCGCAATAAATATTTACGTAAAATTATATAAAAGAACATATGAGAAAAAAAAACTAAATAGAAATGAAGTTAAACGTTTTTTTCGATTTCTGAAAAAAGTGACATTTTGAGTTGAGCGAGTCTTTAACTAGGAGTGTGATATATAAGTGAGAGTAGCAACGCACATGTGATTGATTTCAGATAGAACCCATATTATATGTGAAGTTGCTTACAGATGTCCATAGGCGTCAGTGACCACTTACTATCAAGTGGATTGCAGGATCGTTTGCTACCTCAATCTTATAATAAACATCACGTGTTCGGTTTTTATTTTCACAGTTCGATAATGTTTATCTAGCGATGCGTAGTTATCAGAAGATTCGAGTTTTATATATAGTTTTGATACTGGAAACGATAGCTTAATGTGTAGATCTGCTGTATCATTTCCGTGGAATAAAAATATAATAACAGATAAATAAGGATAAAGGATTATATTGATAAAAATATTACTTGTTTCTATAGTGATTGTAGATTACAATCAATTGTGTTTACAATTATATATGTCGGCGGGACACCGCGTATTTATAAAAAACACGTTGCCGAAAATAATTATTTTAGTTAGTTTAAAGATCGAAAATTGTTTGTTTATTAAATTAGCAATATTAAGTGATTTCTAAAGATGTTTTAATTTAGTCCATAAATTTGTTATTGCTACCTCACCCAATTTTTAACCGACTTCCAAAAAGGAGGAGGTTATCAATTCGTCTGTATTTTTTTTTTTTTTTTTTTTTTTTTTATATTTGTTACCTCATTTCTCCGGACTGGGTGAACCGATTTAGATGATTTTTTTTTTATTTGAAAGGTAGTGCGTGTCATAGGGTCCCATTTTTTTTTAGTATTTTTTTGACTAGGGCATCCATAAGAAAAACGCATAAGTCTTAAATTTGCATTTTCAATGTACGCGATAAATGTATGAATAACTCAATATCCCGCCAACCGATTTTGATGATTCTTTTTTTATTAGAAAGGATGTACTCCAGGGGTAGTCTGATAAGAGTTTGATAAGGTTCTAATCATAGGATCTTCAACTTTTTGGAGCAAAATAATAAAATTAGTGATAGTCGGCCGAACCTTAGCTGGAGAAGTCCAATTGAGTAAAATATAGAATAAAATTACTATGTAGGTATTTACTATGAAAAATTTGACCTTCAACTCTTCAATCCTGATGATGCAGGGGTACTGCTAGCCTGAACTATAAAAGTTGGTCGTTTGATGTTTGCGAATATATAATGAAATTGTTAAGCAAATTCATGGGACAAAAATTTGACCTTCAACTCCTCAACCCTGATGATGCAGGGGTACTTAAAGCCAAAACCATAGGAATAAGCCATTTGGTGCTTACGTATATGTTATAAGATTACTGAGCAAAAACATAAGATGAAAAATTTGACCTTCAACTCCTCAACCCTGATGATGGAGGGGTACTTCAATCCTAAACCATAGAAGTTGGCAATTTGGTGCTTACGGTTATGTAAAGAAAATACTAAGCAAAAATATAAAATCAAAAATTTGACCTTCAACTCCTCAACCCTGATGATGAAGGGGTACTTCAATCCTAAACCATAGGAGTTGGCAATTTGGTGCTTACGGTTATGTAAAAATAATACTAAGCAGAGGCACAAAATTAAAATTTTGACCTTCAACTCCTCGACCCTGATGATGAAGGGGTACTTCAATTCTAAACCATAGGAGTTGGCAATTTGGTGCTTACGGGTATGTAAAAATAATACCAAACAGAGGCACAAAATTAAAAATTTGACCTTCAACTCCTCAACCCTGATGATGGAGGGGTACTTCCAGAGGGGGCGCCCTGTTTGTATGAATTGTAAAAGTGTTTTATGTTTAATTTTTGTGAATATGTAGATGCACAAAGCAAACTTAGAGGCTTTATTTAAATACAAACATAAAAATATAGTCACTAAAAAGTGTAAAATAAAAACTTTTTAACAAAAAATATCTACCGACTTCCATGTCACAAAAAAGTAAAAAATAATTTAAATATATTTTGGTCTAGAACATACTCAGTACTTAGTACATAGTTCTGAAGTCGGTGCTCATATAGGACGTAGTTACCGTCGTCCAGCGAAATATGTCGAGCACCGACTTCAGGACTATGTACTAAGTACTGAGTATGTTCTAGACCAAAATATATTTAAATTATTTTTTACTTTTTTGTGACATGGAAGTCGGTAGATATTTTTTGTTAAAAAGTTTTTATGTTACAAAAAGACAAGCGCCTGCCGGTATAAAAAGATTCTTGTTCATTCGTCAAAGCGATCGGACCTCCTCAACTTTGAATAAATCGAAGAAGAATAACTCCTGCGTTTTACTTGAAATCTTCAAGAATGTATAGTAATGAAGACCCTGACCTACCTGACGTCACTCCCCACTTCGTTATATAAGTTCCTGTAAAACGGAAAAACTGATATGTAATAATATAATAATACACAGGATTGTTTTCGTTTACTCTTTTGCCTGTCAGCGTCCCTTTGATACAATGTAAGACCTTTTTTACATTAGAGTTTTAGAGCCAGTTTTTATGATAGCCATAAAATTTTGTCAGCAGCTTTATAGGCGGTTTGAACATCCGACATCGTTCTAATCCGTAGCATTCCACACATGAAGATAACACACACGCTTTCTCCACTCATAGCTCCACACTAGGATTTTCTCCTGTGTGGTGGGTATCATAGACACACCCAAGACGAATCCACAAACACCCAGACCCAGAACATGAATCTAAACTCATCACTCAGATACCTGTCTGACCGGGAATCGAACCCGGAACCCATTGTGCGTCAGACTGGTAAGGTAACCGCTCCGCCACGCGGGTCGTCAACGTAACGTATTTTGTATGCATTTGGGAAATAGACACCTACAGCTTTACAATAGAGATAAAAGGCAGGCACAAAGAGCCAATTGAATTGTTTTGTATATGGTTTTGATACAGGAAACGACAGCCTAATGTATAGATTTGGTATAATATTTCCGTGGATTAAAATTATAATAATAGATAAACAATTGTGAAGGATTATTTTGATAAAAAAATATTATTTGTTTCTATAGTGATTGTAGATTGCGCTCGATTATGATGATACAGTGATGTAAGTATATGTATTACAATAGATCATATTATTACCTAATATCTGATATTAGTTTGACAAATAAAGAATGAACGGAATAAAATCTTGATCGTTTAACAAATATTGATTGTCGTAGTGTTGTTATAGATATTACTAGTTGACCCGGCGAATTTCGTTTCGCCTAAAAGTAATAAATCTAAATTATTACTATTTCTCCACTATATTATACATAAAAACCTTCATCTTGAATCGCTTTATCTATTAAAAAAACTGCAATAAAATCCGTAGCGTAGTTTTAAAGGTCTAAGCGTACATAGGGACAGACAGCGAGAAGCGACTTTGTTTTATACTATGTAGTGATGAAACGCATCGATCCTGCTGGCGGAGTAGATGAGGCGGATGTCGTAGAGCTGGGGCGAGAAGTTGCGCATGGTGGTGATGGAGCCGTTGGTCTCCAGCCGCAGCACGCCCACGCCACTCACTCCCGCCTGCAGCTGCCCATGATGCTCACTTCACATTTCATTTATTACACAAGAGATTTTTTTTTATTTGACTGAAGTAGCGAACGAGCGTGCAGTCCATACGATAGTAAGTGGTCACTGCTGCACGTGGACATCTGTAAGCCACTTCAAATAGAACATGGGTTCTATCTGAAGCCAATCACAGATGCGTTGCTACTCCCGAGGACCAGTATGGTCGCCGCATTCCAAAGTGTGCCGGCAACCACACCCTTTCATCGAAACGCAACGCCTTTTTTGTATGCATTCCTGTATATTTGGGGAATAGAGCTGAGCTTAGGCTTTGCAATAGGGATAAAATGCAGCCACAAAGAGCCAAACGAATTGCCTCCAGCGGTCGACACGTCCAGGACGGCAAATTCGAATCTCTGTCAAAAACCTGCCCTGCTCTAAAGAATTTGACATACATATGTTCTGTGCCTCTGAAAACACGTTTAGGCCATAGTTTTCTATCGTGTGTGCATTGGTAGATTTTACCTTTCAATCCATGATTATTATGATGAATTGTCAGACAAATAAGTTCTGGAAGTTGTTTTATCAACTTTGACGCAAGTGATAAAAAACACTCTAGGTATTAGTAATTTAGTTTAATAGAACTCAAATATTTATATCAACGTTACAAATGTCATTAAGAAATAGGTAATACTAATTTAAACCTGCTGTTTTAGCTGCGTTAAGAACGCAAATAGATTTTAATGAAATAAATATTTAATATTACTTTATGATGTGGCTGTAGTACTCAAGCATTTTTTACTATCTATCCTCAGAAATATCCTCTATGACTGATATTATCTCGTGCTATTCAATAAGACTCTGTGCATATTTGGAATCATTTTAAAATATACTTGTATCTACTTGTATGCATTATACGTTTGTTAAATGCAGTTATAAAACTTTAAATGAAGTTAAAGAATGTAATATCAGAAATAAACAAAAATGTTCTGAATTCCAGACTGAAATGTCATCAATAAATACAAATATTCCTGCCAAATTCAAATTTGTGTTGCGATAAAGATAAACATGCAAGATAATTAATTTGTCGCAATTATTTTTAGGGGCTATCAAAATTATGTGTTTTGACCTAATGTTGTTGTAATACTTGATAATATAAAACTTAAAAACATAGGTATCTTATAACGTCGTTAAAACGGGTGTCATTTTACAAATTTTAAAATTCGCACTATGTTAAACAGGCAAGAAAAAGCTTAGATAATAATCTAGGTTTACTGCCTTATTCATGATAAATCAATAATTTAAAAACCTTTGCGTAATAACTAATCAAATTATATTAATACTGTTTACACACCCAAATTTATGAAATAGTAAACAATTTAATGTAAACTTATTCACCCGATCTACTACTTCTTAATCCGCTTGCTCTTAATAATTGCGTGGTTCACATGAAAATAGTAACAAAATGTGATTATGTACACATATTCTATGTTTATCGTGTTTACGACATATTAACTGTGCTTCATATACATCAAGCTACAGCAAAAACGACTATTAATGGGCCCTTTTATTGTCATAATACGTATTATGTGCTAATTTACAACGTTTTGGTCATTTTATATTCCAATTAGTTATACGTCAACAATATTGACGCGTCCTATCATTGGCGTAATTCGTATAATATGCAAAATTAACAGGGTTCGGTATTTTTTTTATAGTTAGTAAATTAGTCTTACTACCGTATAATTAACAATTTAGGCAGATAAACTCACATGCAGTGTTTCAATTTCGTCCTCGGGTGTAATAATAAACCTGTAACGGATTAACTACATTAAATATTAAATAATATTTTAATATTGATTCAATGCACTCGTATGTCGTAGATAGTAATAGTAAATTTTATGTATGTTGGGTTTGCAAGTTTTTGCTACTTATTTGATATTTAAGGAAAAACATAAATATATGAACATTATTGTGTGTAAAATATACTAAAAGTAAAAGGTGATGCTCATAATTCACATCCTGTGACAGTTCTTATGTTTCGATGGAAGGTTGTGGATGCCGGCACACTTTTATATGAGGCGATTATCATAGTCCTCGCGAGTAGCATGTGTGATTGACTTCAGATTGGACTCTTGTTCTAAATGTAGTTACTTACAGAAGTCCATAATCGGCAGTGACCACTTACCATTATGTCGACTGCATGACCCTTTGTTTCAATCTTACAAAAAAAACGATAATACTAGTTACTCGTTATGCCTGGTGCATATTTCAGACACTTCCCTAAGTCTATGAAGGTTATCCCCAGAGAATATTTTGCGTGTTCTTGCTTATTATTATTGATTTAAATGAGATTTTGGTCAGCATTGTTATCACTTACCTAGTTATAGGGCCATTTACGACGCTACAATATAAATCAAGGTCAATAGTATTGTACAGTTTCTTGTGCTAGTTCCAATATTATATCGAGAATCTTCATATTATTTAGAGCACACTAAGTACATTCAATAAGCCTACATTTCAAATAGATTATTGTGTGTATCAAAATATCCTAAAAGTAAAAGGTTATAATTCAAAATAATTATGATAATAATTAATTATAATTCAAATAATTCACATCCTGTAACAGTTGTTGTGTTTCGATGGAAGGGTGTAGATGCCGGCAAACTTTTATATGAAGCGACCATCATAGTCCCCGCGAGTAGCATCTGTGATTGACTTCAGATTGGACTCTTGTTCTAAATGTAGTTGCTTGCAGAAGTCCATAATCAGTAGTGACCACTTACCATTATGTCGACTACATGACCTTTTGCTTCAATCTTATAAAAAAACGATAATACTAGTTACTCGTTATGCTCCAGATTTCAGACACTTCCCTAACTCTATCAAGGTTATCCCCAGAGAATATTTTGCGTGTTCTTGCTTATTATTATTGATTTAAATAAGATTTTGGTCAGCATTGTTATCACTTACCTAGTTATATGGCCATTTACGACGCTACAATATAAATCAAGGTCAATAGTATTGTACAGTTTCTTGTGCTAGTTCCAATATTATATCAAGAATCTTCATATTTAGAGCACACTAATTACATTCAATAAACCTACATTTAAATAGATTAACTTCTAAAACAAAATACTTATTTCAAACATTCAAGCTAACTGTGCATCACGGTTTCATCTGCGTGAATAAATTATACATATTGTAAATTTTAATATTTTATAGATTAAATGAAGACTAAATGTTACTTCAATATAGGAACGACAAAAAAATTTTTAAACAAAAAATACAACCGACTTCCATGCCACATAAAAGTAAAAAATAATTTAAATGCAACAAGCATTTAAATTATTTTTTACAATTATTTTTTTCAATATTATAAATCTTTAACGTTTTAAATAAATAGATTGACTTGGCAATCGCATTAAGCAATCTAATTTATATTTGTATTACTAGTGAAATACAATACATTGTGTTTCCATTTGATTGCCGAGTCAACCTTTTTATTAAAAACGTTAAAGATTTATAATATTGATATGGTAACTATAAGATGTTGTTAGGTTAGAACATTACGTCACAACTTAAGACAGAAAGTTCATTAAAGCAGGGACAGAATAAATTAATAAACGACTTGGTATACATGGATCTCACAGCTTTTTTCGGTAGGAAAACTGACTTGCGAGACTTGGATTTTTTTTTAAGAATTGATTTTTATTGCATCTGGATGACATTATCTTATTGTACTGATAACTGATATTGTAACAATAATAAAAAATAATACTTTGTACACTCATAGTCCCACACTAGAATTTTCCCCATTTGAGGGTGCCAGGGACACACATACGAATACACAAGCACCCAGACCCAGAACGGAATCTATCTGACCGGGACCGAATCCGGAATCCATTTCGTGTCAAACCAGTATGGTGACCGCTCTGCCGCGGAGATCGTCAATATTACATCATTGAGCCATTATTTTGCCAGATGGTAGAATCAATGTACTTCGTCCGGGGAGGTACTACCGCCATATTTATTTCTAGAGTGAAGCAATTCTTTCGTTTCATTGAAAAGCTGTGGTTGGTGTACTTTTATATAAGTCGAACATCAGAGTCCTCGGTAGGAACAACACATCTATGATTGACCTTAGGTAGAAACTTTGTTCTATATAATTTTCCTTACGGATGTCCATGGGCTGCAGTAACCATTTACCACTAGGTGGAATACATACTTCTTTGCTACTCCAGTCGGATAAAATAAGTAAACTTACATCACTTCATTTAAGTGTAACCTTTCTGGAAACAACATAACCACAATAGAATCAAATACCACTCACCGCAAGCTTGTAATGTAATTCGCATACGTACCTTGTCGTATAAAGTTATTTATATTGCCCACTTAGAATTTAAAACAGCAAACCTGTTGCCGACTTACTTGCCACGCCTATAACGGACTCTCAGGCTAATTCAAATATTCGCTAGACGATCTACCTTAAACATAATCTGGGTTCTGTCAGAAGTTTTGTTGGCCCTTATTATTATTTGTGTGCCGGCTCGGGTAGAAAGAATATTTAAAATACATACAATTTTAAGAGAATGCCTGGTTTAGTTAGGGGTGTTCTAAAAAGAGTCCAAGTTTTTGCAATTTAAATATGCATCGTAAAATTGGTATTTTGTTAAAATGGAAAATAGTGAAGGAAAAGATTTTTCAAAAAACAAAATGTACTTTTGACAAATTGGTGTACTTTTAATTATAACTTAAGTTTTTCGCCCTTTTTTACCAATATGGGGTGTTTACACATTTAGTACATCAATATTATATATTTATCTATAGAATTTAATCACGACTCTCTGTCGTGAGAGACACGACTGTTATGGAAGGAAATAAAAGATATACTTACCATATCATTGTAAATACCGTAAATAGTAGGTAAAACAACTCGAACTAAAAATAACGGAGTCGGTTTATTATAATCGTGATAAGTATCTAGTATTGTAGCAAAAAATAATAAATATACGAGACATGCAATCTGCTAGTCGATTCGACATCAAACACCATAGTAATATAATGAGAAGATTTCAAAACAATAATTACCTACTTGGTCCCATCAACTTATCAATTAAATTAGTCTGTAAAATATGAAAGTTACAGAAAACTTTTGTATTTAATAACTTTTCAGTTGTGTTCGTCTTAGTACTATGCGAATTTCTTGAATTGTTTCCGTAAAGCACAAGGGTAATACATTCACGTGATTATTATTATTTTAATATTTGATTATAATTATTTTCATCATCAACACATTATTGTCTCACTGCTGGGCGCTGGTCTTCTCTTTGAGAGAGTTTTAGGCCATAGTCCACCGCGCTGGGTAAATGCGAGTTGATAGATTATTCCACCGCGCTGGCCAAATGCGAATTAATTATTTATTACCACAAATTTGAATTATTTACTTTGATCACTAGACAATAGACTATGTTTTAAAGAGAGTTTCAATTATTTAACTCAACATTTATCATAGTTTTGACTGCTGCCCGTATCGATTACCCTGTGCTATATATTTTATTTATTTTTTAACCGAGTTTTTACTACATATTGTATTAAACTTCGCTTTAACTTGATAATTATTATGAAAGCTACATTGCTTTACTTGACGTAAGTAGTGTAATAACAGATAGGTAACCTATTATTATTTAATTAGAAATAAGTATTTATCACATGTGATAAGCAGAAATATAATGTTATGTATTACGTGTTACAAATTATTAGTACTAAATAAAACATTAAATCATTTGACTGGAAGATATCTGCCTGATTATTGTCATTTATTAACACAAACGCGCATGTCTAATATTTCCACGGAAATTGACTCTGGGATAAAGTTATTAAAATCTTCAAGTAAAAAATATTTTTGTGACAGATTGATCACAAAAAAAAATATACTTTAAGATTTATGTAAGGTATATTATTTATATTATTATTATTTTCATAAGATGAAGGGAAAGTTATTAAAAAATATATTTCACTTTCCTATAAACTGATACGACTATATAATTTGAAGGTGGTAGAACCAGAGTGGTTCGACCGTGGAAGTACCACCGCCATATCTATTTCTGCCGTGAAGCATTTTTTGCGTTTCGATGGAAGGGTGTGGTTGCCGGCACACTGTTATATGAGGTGACTATCATAGTCCTCGGGAGTAACAACGCATCTGTAATCACAGAACATAAGTTCTATCTGAAGTCAATCGACTTCAGATAGAACTTATGTTCTGTATGAAATTGATTACAGATGTCCATGAGCGGCAGTGACCACTTACCATCAGGTGGTCTGCATGCTCGTTTGCTACTTAAGTCAGATAAAAAAACAAATATTACTAGGTTGACAGTGAACATTTCACTCCAAATGAGATAAGAAAAAACATGTTACTTTTAAATGAATCCGCGAACAAACTTGTATATGTAGATGTGTGGTACATAACACCGATAATATCGGGTATCGCTAAACCGCTCAAACCAGATACGGAGTTAACGTTTTATGATTTCACGAACTCTATAGCAACAACGCTAGAACCTATTGCTATTAACACGTATTTTAACTGCGATTTGACGATTTTTATAATCGCAGGCGGTCCAAATCCTCTTGAAACTATTTAACGCAGAATGGCTTGGAGACATCGAAAAAAATAAAAAGAATAACGCAATAAAGTCAATTTTTGACAATATTGTAAAAAGTAATAAATGTAAAATTTATTTAACAAATAAATATCGCGGTTTCTGGACTGTACGAGTATAATAATCAGTTGGAATGACTAAATTTAGAACTATAACAATAGACGTCATTTCTGGTGTAGATACACTAATACTATGGTCATTGTTTTACAATTACAATAGTAGTTTGATTCAACGAGTGCAAGAACAAATATTACTTAGCTTCTTTCCGATGCTCCGCCCCTTTTATCATGTTTATTGTGGTGTTCCATGTGTTAGTCCAAGTCAGAAACTGTGTGCCAAATTTTATATGCGACTTGTATTTTTTGCGTCAAAGACTAATATACATGCATATCTCCTCATTAACTTTCGCATTTATAATGTTAATAAGAAAACGTATGTTTAAAGTACACGTATGTGTACAATAAACGTATGTGTAAAATGAATTACGTAGGTAAGGTGTAGATCATCCTAAAACTGCTACGATTGTTTGCCAAAAGTTTTAATCGCCGAATCGCAATCATAACTAACCAGTGTGCAACTCAAATTGCCTACACCTGTGCAGGCAGTTTACAAAGTAGGTACTGACTGAGTAAATTCAAGGCCGTCAACCACATGTAAATTTTAAGTATGAAAGTTAAAACGAATGATATTACTCATTTTATATCACTATTCTAAAACTACAACGATTGTTTCTGTGAAGAAGTTTTTAATCGCTGAATCGCAATCAAAATTAACCAGTGTACATTCAAACAGGTATAGGCAGTTTACGCATTGAGTACTGACAGACATAAGGCCGTCAAGCTCATGTAGATCCTAAGAATGTAAACTTTTACGACTATTTCTCTGAAGAACTTTTTAATCGCTGAATCGCAATCAAAACTAACCAGTGTGCATTCGCACAGGTATAGGCAGTTCACACACTGAGTACTGACTGACTCAAGGACGTCAACCTCGTGCGTTTTGGCGTAACGTGGGCAATCGGCCGTTCTGATGACAATATTCGCCATGTGCTTGGCCTTACCACGCGTACACAGGCCGCGATCTCGCAAACAAATTGATAAAAACGTGCAAGTGATAAACGTTCACGACAAACGAGCTGTCTATCTACTGCTGTGAAGTGAGTGAGTGAGATTCAGTGTTGTTCGATTCATTTGGAGAATGTAAATAAACGTATACCGGCTTGTTTGTATTGAGGTAATACTTTCCTTTTTTGTAATTCATGTAATGTTTATTTTCGCTTGAAATTGTAGTATAAATTTATATGTGTTAAGTTAAGTGTTAAGTTTATAAGAAAAAATATTACTTATTGTTTTGTGACCATACAAAATAAATATGTAATGTTTACATTTAATAACTAAAAATATTCATCGATAAAAGTCATTTAAATGTATCAAAATATATTTAAAAATTTTAATGCAATTAATACTACAAATAGGTTATATTATAACTAAAACTAATAAACTTTATATTAAGCAAGTTACAATATTGTTGGTAGAGCCGGCAAAAACATATGTTAATTACAATTAAAATATGTATATACTCATGTTTTTGCTCTGTTAAGTAAATTAATATGTAATTTTGCTAGCCTGAAGCAATTGGTTCGTACCGGTTTGATAAGTAGAGGGTTCTAAGTTCGATACTAGACCATTTCATTTTATAGTTCTGGATATTAGCTAGGGTTGCCAACTTACTGTAAATATATTATCGTACTGTATTTTTGGACTCTATACTATATACAATTTAGTATTCGAAAATATTTACTTTAGAACAATAATAATAATAATATATTTATTATTGATGATAATTTTCTAATAATTCATGGGGTCATACTTGGTTACATATAATTTACTATGCCAAACTGTTAATTTAATAATGAATTTCTGAACTGTTTAACAAAGAAACACGAGAATGATGAAATACCTAAGCATTGAGTTTTATGTTTTGAAATTTCAATATTTATTTACTAAGCAGCTGTTTCATGCAATTGTTACCAATTGCGTGAATAAGTGATTCTTATATATTTGCAACAAATTAAAAACCATTTAAAAAACAGGAAATCGCAATTTTAGCATTATTATTTTATATTATGGAAGTACACAGTAAACGGGCATTCAATGCACCTGATGGTACTACTACCCTTAGACATCTATGTCTAGCTCCAAATAAGAAATCAGACCCTACTTGAGGGTTGCAACAGGTGCGAACTCCTTACGACTAAGTTGGTACACCTCGGATAAGCACCTAATTTTCTCATACTATGGCCTACAGATCCAAACAAGACCGTTTATAACTTCGATTATTAGGCAGTAGTAAGTAAGGCAGTAGTTTTTTGAAAAAAAAGTGTCGGAGGTTCTTTTTTAAGTTTTTTTATCTGACTGAATTAGCAAACGATGATAAGTGGTCACTGCCACCCATGGACATCTGTAATCAACTTCAAACAGAACATGGGTTCCATATGAAGTCAATCACAGGTGCGTTGCTACTCCCGAAGACTATGATGGTCGCCTTATGTGAAAGTGTGCCAACCACAGCATTCTATCGAAAAGCAAGAAATACTTCACGCTAGAAATATGTGTGGCGGTGGCACTTCCCCGGTCGAACTATACTGTTTCTACCACCTTGAAGTGTGAAGTCCACCAATTTACACTTGACCAGCGCGGTGGACTATGACCTAAAACTCCCTCATTCTGAGAGAAGACTCGTGCTCAGCTGAGGGACAATAATGGATTGACGACAAGAAACAGTTATTATAATCCGATTAAAATATTAGTATAAATATATTTTTAGTATTTGATAGTATAAGTTAAAGTAGATACATAAAAAATATATATATATACGTGACGAATAGATAACCTCTTTCCTTTGGGAAGTCGGTTAAAAACGGCTAGCGTTGTTCATGAATAGCATTAGAAATTCAAGTTTTCACGAACCACGGAAGTAGGACAGTTCAGAGCGGAGACAATGATAAATGAGATCCTTAACCAGCATTAGATCTCCAAAAACCTTTACTAACATAATAAGAATCTGTCCGTCAAGTAGATTATGAGTAGGTATATTATTTTTTTTTTTACTGTTAAAACAAGTTGTTGGAAATTCTAAATACGAAAATTAAGAATGATTGGCAAATTGTAATCCATACATCGTCAACGTCGTCAACCCATTAATGTCCCACTGCTAGGCACGGGTCTTCTCTCGGAATGAGGGAGTTATAGGCCATAGTCCATCGCACTGGCCAAGTGCGAATTGGTGGACTTTACACACCTCCGAGAACTTTTTTTTTTTGAACTCTCGGATGTGTAAGTTTCCTCACGATGTTTTTCTTCACCGAAAAGCAGTGATAATTAATTTCCTATACGCACATAATTTTAAGAAACATCAGAGGTGCGTGCCTGTGTTGAACCTCGAACCTCCCGATTGAGAGAGCAAGTTTCAACCATTAGGCTATCACTGCCCTATCTATATATCCAAGGATAGATAAATCTGATGATTTATTTATATTTTGTTTATTTAGTTGACTAAATAAGTAGTAAGTACTGTAAAATAAGTATGTGGAATTTTTATTGTTTGTTGGAATTTTTAATAATTGTAACTGAAATAAAATTCAAGTTATTTATTTAGATAGGGACATAGAGGTAACTTTAAATTAACAATCACCCTATTTAAAAAAATAATGATATTTATATTAAAAACCTAGCCCAACAAAGTTATTTTATATTCGATTTGTAACTTCCCTGTTCTTATCACGTGATAACATTAATTGTTAGATAAAGTTATTCATATCATCAACAATCTATCATATAGGATTTACATATATTATACTCTTGCATATTAGAATCTTTGCCAATTCTGGACTTCTCTGTGAAGTGTTTTGATTACATATTCATTTTTTTCTTTTCCAGTAGCCTCGTTATCTTAATTCTAGGTGTAAAAAAAATGGACAATTTAAACGAAGCACAAGCGCACAATCTTCTAGGACAGAAGACTCCAGTTCCGCAAAGAAGAAAAGATAATGCTCTGACTAAAACTTTACGGCAATGTAAGTATTGTGAATGAAAATGTAAGCATTTTCCTTCTATTTTTCCTTACGATTGACTATAAAGCAAATTAAAAATGAATAATAGGTATGTATAAAATCTACTTAATGGCATAATAATAGCAACAAAGTTACAACATACAAGTTTTTGGGAGGGGATTTATGCTGTCATGACCTTTTTTTTACCCACTAAAACCTCATCGGTGGCCTTCCTCAGCGCTTGTAGGGGACCCCGGGACCTCTAAAGAAAACGCGCCAGTAGGTACCCCCTAGCGCAGCACCCCTCATGGGCTCGTCTCTTAGGGGACATGTAGCTGTCCCCCTGCATCTTCCGGTGTCTACGGCGACATGCAGCCACACATGCCACCGTCCTTCTCGGGGTTGCTGGCTGGGCGGTTCGAGCTCCCTCTCGAGCCGTCCGCAACCCCAGGAGCCCCCTTTTAGTCGCCTCTTACGACAGGCAGGGGATACCGTAGCCGTATTCTACTCCCCGACTACAGGGAGTATGCTGTCATGACCTAGGTACTAATACTTTTAATCTAGGAACTAAAACAATTGACAACTATGTATTAGTGCATGCGCGTCAAAAAGCATTTAAAATGTAAAAACAAACCCTTCAGTGTGTATTAAATGCCTACATGCCTTGTACCACGCCTAAGCTAAACTTACAAAAGTATAGGTAAGTAAGTTTACATTTTTCTATGTTTTAATATTGTATGTTATAATATTGCATGTTATAATTTCTATATTATAGTATTGCAGAATTGACAAATTTTAACATATACCGAGTAGTGAAGATACTCGTTGTTAACTTCTTTTCAGGCGATATTTCGGTCCAATTGCATAGATCTCTTGCATCCTTAACCTAGAAATTAATGATGATCAGTACAGATCACTTGAGACTCGTACAATTAGACCCAGTCGTTAAAACAGAAATTGAGGATACGTTCGGTTACCGCTGATTCTTTGGTCATTATTTTTACATCACTGATGACTTTGAAAGGGAAATAAACGATATGAGCCTTATCTCAATATCGGTCGCAAAAATAAACAAGTAAAACCAACTACTGCTGAATGTTAAAGTATATTTTAGCAGTCGGTAATTGCACAATAATACATAATACCGTTATACAAGCATAACTATTATTAGTTTTAGTGAAATCTATTGATTTACAATACTGTGTCGGGAATAAAAGTTATCTAATCATGACGTTACAACGATAAAATAGCCAAGTAGTACCATGTTTGCAGTCTACGATTTATCTGTAATTGTATCCAATATACATAATAAACTACCGATAGGTATTGTATTGCATACATTGCGTTTTACATAAAAGGAAACAAAATTTTATAAGTATCTATATTCGTACAATGCGAATAGTATGTTTTTTAATAGATTTTAAAATATCTGTTTTTTATATAATTATAATTTTAAAATTTATTTAACATTTTCTTTTTTAATTTTTAGTTATCATTTGAGTAGTTAATGAGTAATCAGAAGTCCTTTAACGCTAATACGAAACGCTATAAGGCTCATGAGCTAGTCAACGGTCAATGAGCTTTAGATGAATTGCAAACTATACCGATTACATAATCGGTAGCATATCAGGATTTTTATATAGCTAAATAACTTATACTGACTCTATAAGTCACAATATACATATACTATATACTTAAATAGCTCATACTATACTTAAATAGCTCATTTCTGTATAAAGATACTATTGGTATACTAAGCTCGTCTAAGGCGGTTCGCAGACCTAGTTTCGTTCCAATTGATTTTTTTTCGCCTGTGTTGTTATTCCTGATGAAGAAATAGAATCGCCTAGAATGTCACCGTGTTTTGTGTACATGCAAACAAAAACACGGTAGCGTTTAACACTGTTGTCATTAGACAGAAAAAAGGCATTGGTGCGTCTAGAGCCAAACATAAAAAAAACACGCTTCCTACACTTATAGCCCCCCAAAAGGCGATTCACGAATCGAACCCGAGACTCATTCCGCGTCAGACCGGTATGGTAACCGCTCCGCCACGCGGGTCGTCAAAACATGTATGGTACAATCTTTAAATGATACCGTAATTTTGCTTACATAAATTATTAAAACGATTTCATGAAATCTATAATAATGCTATTTTTAAATTCATTTTGAGCCCTAAGTTACATAGTCTTTTTAGTTATACCAGTGTACTGTATGTTGCATTAAGCACGCAGAAGCCAAATAGGGTGTAGATAAAACTGCACTGCAAATTTTCCTACTTGTAACAAAATTGTATCTACATTTACTTAGTGATTAAGTATTTTATCAACACAAGATGGAGAAAATTGACATAATTTTGTCAATACTGTTATCATAAATGGCAGGATTTATATTTGTCTCAGGTGCGTTCTTAATGATGTAAAAGTAAGATATATTTTCAAAAGCCATCATTTTGAATTTTGTTATTAGGAGTATTTAAGAAAAGTTATATATAGTAAATCGTCTTAAAATACTTATCGTAAAATACGTTTAAGTTCGTATAATATGTTCAAGAAGATGTCCTTCACATCATCCGTAAAAACCTTAGAATGAACGAAAAAGACATAAATCCATCAAGTTTTGTGATTTATTACCAAAAGCAAAACTGGTAACAATGGGGACCGACTTGATTTTCTAGTTATACCACCTTGTTTACGAAGTAGAGCTCGCGTCCCACACGAACTTTCTCACGACTCAGTTGCGATACTAAGTTCGTTAGCATGATTAAATTAAATCCACAATGCCATACAAAATAGTAGGGTTAGCAAATCACAAGACAATGGAACGGAGAATGAACGATGTGTATCAGTAGGTGTTTTTCGCATCGTAAATGAAATGTTTAGTTAGTAGGAAGTAGTAATGTTGAGTAGGTACTGAATATTCATACGTATTTATTCAATCGGCATTGATTCTAAGCTTAATATATTTTCCAAAGCCCATAATTTTCAATTTAATCTTGGAAAATATTGCTGAATTTTCTAACTATCGTAAGCTATCGATAAATCGACAGTGAATATAAGTATTATTTGAATAAACACATATAGCAAAATAGATATTTCATAAACTTCTTTTGTATAAGCCTTTTTTATTTAGTTCAAATAAAATATTATTAAATCTTGTATTAAACATACATAAAAATTGTATTTGTTTACTTCAGTACATATTTAAGAATACGGAGGTAACATTTTAAAATTTTTTTAAAAGGTTTTTTTTTTAAATCTTCTGCATTTTTAACTTCGTCCAAGATGAAAGTTGTAAACACATAATCGAAATATTGTGTATAACAATTTTTATAAAATTATCGTGTCACAATGTTCGTTCCCGTACTCCTCCGAAACGGCTTGACCGATTTCTCGTGAAATTTTGTGAACAGATTGAATCGGCCAACATCTATTTTTCATACCCCTTAGTATTGGGTTGTTTATATTTAAAAAAATGTTAAGGGTGGACCTTAATTTTTTTTTAAATTTTATATGGCAAAACATCGTTTGCCGGGTCAGCTAGTTTTTTATAAGATTTAAGTAGCAAATTATCATGCAATCTACCTGATGGTAAACGGCAACTGCCGCCCATGAACGCCAGTAAGAAACTTTATACAGAATAAGAGTTCTGTCTGAAGTCAATCAAGATGTGTTGCTACTCCTGACGACTTCGATGGTCATCACCAAAACGCAAGAATTGCTTCCCGGTTGATATTTGTATTTTTTTGCTTACGGTACTTCGCGTACCACCTTTATGATAAAGATATCGCGTATCGTAATACGATACGAATAGAATGTATATACTACACATTCTAATTCTGTCACGGGTATATATTTGACTGCATACTTAAGAATTAACATAACAATGGTTCTAGATTTCTCCAACAAATACATATTTGCTCTTTCGACAATTATATTATTTGTTAAAGGTATACATATATCAAATAAAACTACTGTATAATTATATTATAATTATCTACGTGCAGTATTGGGTTCAACCAGGACGTATTCTGGGTCATGATATTTTGTGATTACAGGTATAATTTGACATTATAAATTTGCAAAAATAAACTAAAGAAAAATACACTAAGTGAAAATCCGCGCACGTACTATATCATAGTGATAGTGAACTAAAAATAGTTTACGACGACAGATAAAAGTCAAGTGCGGCATTTGTTTCTAGAAATACTTACTTTGCTATATGGTATTGGGCTTTAATGTTCATCAATAATGTATTTTAATAAAAAATCTATCAGTTTTTTTTACATATTTAAGACAAGGGTCGAATAGTAAAGTATTTCTAAAATATGTCCCTTGATAAACTTATGACCTCGTATAGTTATGCTTCGATATAATTTTGTTAATTTCTTTGTAACAAACAGTTCGAGTCTATTCGTTGTCTGTTATTGTCAATTGTTATGAGTAATAATTAATAATCAAACAACTAAACCCCAGTAACAAAAGACTTTATAGTAAAATTTTATAAAACAAAGCATGTCTCTGTGTCATTGCTTCGATTCCCTAGGCATTAACTTTGCATACGGAAACGATATTATGGTTTGTTGTATCGTTTATCGCTAGAGTCCATTGTAAATTACAAATACCAATTTTCAAGGTGGTAGAACCAGTGTAGTTCACCCGGGGAAGTACCACCGCCACACCTATTTCTAGCGTGAAGCATTTCTTGCGTTTCGATGGAATGGTGTGGTTGCCGACACACTTTCACATGAGGCGACCATCATAGTCCCCGGGAGTAGCAACGCATCTGTGAGTGACTTCAGTTGGAACCCATGTTCTGTATGAAGTTGATTACAGATGTCCATGGGTGGCAGTGACCACCTACCTATCAGGTGGACAGCACGCTCGTTTGTTACTTCAGATAAAAAAATATATTTAAGTCATAGTCCATCCCGTCGAAGTACTGTTAGTTAGACGTAATTACTTTAATAATATAGTTAAAAGCTCAAAAACGTGTAAATAAAAACTACTTTTTCAATCTTCGAAATAAATGTACTTCTCAGTAATGTATATAAACTTAAACCTAATTGTGGCAGTATCAAACTCTTTGATCTTTTTAAATAATAGTATTTTTTTATTCAATAGAAGTAAGTAGCATGCAATCCATTTGATAGTGAATGGTTACTTTTTTCATGAACTTCAATAAGAGACTTCATATTAAACGAGGACTCTATCTGAAGTCAATCAAAGATGCGTTGCTACTCCCGGGAACTCATGTGAAAGTAAGCCGGTGGTATTTCGAGTGCTTCACAAACCGTTTCTAATAATCATATTCCTAACAAGCTATAAATTATTGTGTGGCATTACCTATAGCGGGCATAGATTTTATTTTAATGTTAGACTGAAAGTTGCCATAGTCCACTTGTAGTAATTAAAACTGCTTTAAACAATACTCGGGCATATCTTCTCGATGTTCTCTTTTATATTTATAACAAATGATAACAATAAGTTATTAATACGCATAAAACGCAGAGGTGCGTGAACTCGATTTGTCCAGAAATTGAGGGACTGAATTTCAAACCAATGGGCTATCATTATTTTTCTTGAAACTGACTAAGTGTACCTTAAGTATTCCCAAGAATGCAGCAAGCCATACCTACTACCTACCATACTATATAGCAATGTATTGCTATTTTAGTACATAAGCAATCCGTTAATATACAAATACATAGGTAGTTTGATAAAAGTATTCATCTTACTTTCTTTATGAAACAAGATGCAAAATTAAAATGTACATGACGCATTTTTTAAACTTATATCTGTCATTCGAGTGGTGGTACTATTTTGTCAAAGAGATTAGAATTTGTTTTCGTTGCTATCTGATTGCAAATATTAAACAGAGATATGAAATGCTTACTTTCGCTAAGCAAATAAATGATATTTTTAACAGTATATGCTCTAAGTAACAGTTTTATGTATGTAGATGGATTGGAAAATATGCAGATAGGTATAACTTTAAAGACATGGCAGACTGAGAAACTAAATAAGAAAACTCTTTTAAAAATTCTATATAAGCGTGTTAAAAACTGTTAAAACTATTTGAGAACAAACTTTTGGCCCCATTGAGACTTCTTAATGGATGGAAATTAAAGATACGTGTCGTACTAACAAGTGATATCATCTACACTACACATTTCCATAAAAAATTTGGTTCATGAAAATTAATTTCTCTGTTAGTTATTATATCAACCTATATAATAATGCATTTGAATTATGAACATAAGAGTAACAAATGTCTGAAAATTCAAACGAAACTGCCAATTTTCGTTGCTATCATAATAAGAAAAAAAAAAGCGTAAAATTATATTAAAAAAATCCTTGTTTCTAGGTTGCTTCATCCCACAAAGGTATATCCTAGGTGTAATGGGACTTTTAGGAGTCTGCAATGCATACACGATGAGAGTGTGTTTAAATTTAGCTATAACACAGATGGTAAACAAAACAAAAAGCGGCGATATCCATTTCGATCCTGACGCATGTCCAAGCGATGAAAAACTTGGAGGAAATACGACGACTATTTATAAGCCAGTAAGTTATATAATTTATCATCATTAGTCCATTAGTGACCCTCATCACAATTACCTGAAAATGCGAAGGAACATAGTTTTTCTTTTAAAGATTTCTCGGGTACGAATGATCCCTTACGACATTTTTCTTTACCTCTACGGGAATGTGAGAATAAAGTGTGATACGTACCTTCGTTAAAAAATTAAAGAGGTATACCTGATATAAGAACCTTGTACATCCTGCATAACAAGCCAAACTATATACTACTAATCTGTCAGGTATAATTATATCTTAGCTTTATAATTGTTATAGGCAAATACATAAAGGAATGCTATGACTACATTTGACCGATAACCGTATAAGTTGAATTATGTGGTTTTTCTTGGAGGTTTTTCTGTTATTTATCCAAGTACAAACAAATGAATTCCCGAGCAGATGGTTGTACGATATGTTTGACAATATGTATGTGATAGTACTTGATGTATGCTATCTGATTTGGGACAATATATTTTTAAACACGCATTAATTATTCAACACTTTTATCTTTACGTAAGTTTAATGGTCATATTTTTATAGAGTAATTATTCATTGGAATCGATAGGTAACTCAGATATTGTATGTTATACGTAATTAGGATTTGAACTCAGGACTTTGTAAAGAATTACCATTACCTTAAATTTTCAGCATGCCATTTATGACTGGGATGAGGCGACACAAGGACTTATTCTTAGCGGTTTTTACTATGGGTATGCCGCTACCCAAGTGCCTGGAGGATATTTGGCTGAGAGGTTTGGAGGGAAATGGACCCTAGGAATTGGGCTACTTAGTACCGCATTGTTCACATTTTTAACTCCAGTGGTCATAAAAATTGGAGGAGCCATAGGATTGTTTATACTCCGAGTGCTGCAAGGTATGGGGGAGGTAAGAATTGAAATTAAAGGAAATGAGCTTGAAATAATTTCGTTTTAATAGGTGTTGTGGACCCTTAGTACGTTATATATACAACTCTGTAAAAGATTGAGTTGGAAGTCTGCATGATATTTGATTACTAATATTGAATGATAATTTGAATCTAAAGTAGATAATCCGTATTCGAATACTATGTATCAATATAAATTGTAATCAAAATGGCAACTATTCTATTCTTTTCGTTATGGAGCGCAAACCGGTTGCCACTTGACTGTTAAAAATAAATGTTAAAGTTACGAATATCGATATTTACTTTTGTATTAAGTGAAATACGTACGATCAAGTTTTAAGTCTTAGTGTTCTAAGTTTCTGAACAATATTATAATTTAATGTGAGTAATTGGGGTTTCCATCAATTCACACTTGGCCAGCGCGGTGGACTATGGCCTAATACTCTCTCATTCTGAGAGAAGACCCGTGCCCAGCAGCGCGACAATAATGGGTTGACGACAATCGGGGTTTGCTAGATACTTAAGTACTAACATTCTCAAAGTATCCTTATACTTAATTACACGCCCTGCAACAATACTTGTCAATCCATATCATCCATTAAAACTTAAGTAGAATTTATTACAACACTGCCCATTCAGGACACCATTCGCTGTAACATTAACGTTTTATATCCTCAAACCTGTTACTTTCTTAAAATAGCCACATATAGCGGTCCCTAAGGACGAAAAAGTTCTTCCAAATAAACTGGAATCACATAAACAACTACTCGTGTCCAATTAAGTAATTCCCACATTGTTAACCTGTCTTCGTAATGAAATAATAAAATGCCAATTAAAAAATAAGTATTTTAATGTTTGCTTATTTTTCTTCGGATTTAACATTACTTTTTAATTATTATTATTCGCTATTTAATTGTAAAAAAACCTCTAAAGAGAATGAAAACCGATGAAATATAGTTTTGTCATTTGTGTTCTCAATGTTGAATGATAAGAAATTGTGAAGATTATTTGGCTAATAATTTTCACTGGCATAGAAATACTTACACAAGTCCTTTCTGAACTTAATACCACGTTGATTAAACTAACTTCTTTATCCTATGCATTTTTTTTATAAATAGAAGTACGTTTCCTCGCCTTCATACTTTACTTTGGCCAAAGTTATTCACATCATACTTTATGACCCTAAAAGTACTAATTCAATTATTTTTAGGGTCCAACGATGCCCGCGCTGATGATAATGCTGGCGAGATGGGTTCCACCCCATGAGCGCTCGTTCCAAGGGGCTCTTGTGTTCGGAGGGGCCCAAATCGGCAATATCTTCGGATCATTCATGTCGGGTATCCTTTTGGCTGATGGAAGAGACTGGGCTTATGTGTTTTATTTCTTTGGCGGCTTCGGGATCCTGTGGTTTACGTTATGGGTAAGTCAAAGCAATTATGTAGATACGTATTTGAAATTCGTATTTTAGTGTAATAATAATATAATAGAAGGTAGTTTATTATATTAAACGAACTTTGATACGTCTATCTTGGTTTAAGACGTTACGATATGATATTAAGTGTTAATTAATATGAATTACTATTGTTTATATAACATGGCAATACTCTTCTACTAAGGCTATTTTTAACTAAGCTACAATGGATGGACTTAGTATATATTTTTATTAGCCTTTTAATAATAGATAGTGTATACTAGCTAGTTTTGAAGATTTTAAAAGGTAGACATAAAACATGATGCACATTAAGTAATTCTTCAGGGACTGAAGTTAATTGCGTATATCTGGTAGTATTATTTCCCTATCAGGAAATAGCAGCAGATAAATATTTAATTATCCGTATTCAGTTAAAATAATGTCAGGAATGCCTACTTGCACGTTTATGACAAAGCTACATAACATAACTCTATACTTTAATTGTATATTTTGTTCCAGAGCCTCACATGTTACAGCACGCCCAATACTCATCCCTACATATCGAAGAAAGAACTGAATTACCTTAATAATAACGTAACCACTGCCGAGAATAAGACTAATAAGGACCCAGTACCATGGAAAGCCATACTGCGGTCAGCGCCAGTTTGGGCACTTGTGTGGGCAGCTGTAAGTATAGAATTTTATGGCTTACCTTATTAAGAAGTTTTGGCTCTATATTACGCCGAATGGATTTAATTCCGGTTGGCAACGGTTTGAACCGATGTCGATGTTCGAGTGTTTTCGATTAGTTTGTTGTGCTCAACAGAAAGCTAAATTATTTTTTTATCTGACTGAAGTAGAGTGGTCGCTGCCGCTCGTGGACATCTATATTTATTTATTTATTTTTTACTACAATTAAAACGGTATAAAAAGAAAACCAATTACATTAATTGTAGACACCACAGTTATACTTCCCACATACAAAATATCAAGCATACAGACAAAATTTCCGACCATTCATCCGCAAACAGATCACACTGTAATCAACTACATACAGAACATGGGTTCCATCTATCCCGAGGACTATGATAGTCGCCTTATGTGAAAGTGTGCCCGCAATGACACCCTTCTATCGAAACGTAATGCTTCACGCTATAAATAGGTGTGGCGGTGGTACTTCCACGGTCGAACTACACTGGTTTTTCTTCCGCTTGATGTCCATGCTTCTGTAATATGTAAGTGCTTTCTTTTGGGCAAAGCGTTTCAGGACATATATGTGACGATTAAGAGTTTTAGCTTGAAAATCAGGGCCAGTAATGCAGGTGTGAAGTAAAGGTTGAAGTTTTACTTTATTTAATGTACTTATAATTATATACATATTTATTTACTTTTATGTGTTTGTATTTTTAATGTTATTTTAGCGTACTAGCAATCAGATTCAGTAAGGTATCAATTAATCAAGTTAAGTCATTAAACCCTTTACTGTCCTATTTTGTTACATGGGTCGCTGCTGTGAATGAGAAGTTTCAGACTTTAGGGTCTTACACGGCCACTGTGGGTTAGGCTCCATAGATCTTTGAGAAAGTCAACGAAAACTCACAGACATAGGTCTTTTGAGGTTACTTTGTAATTCTATTAAAACAGTGTTGGTTAAACACGCAATGTATTTATATCGTAAGTAGTACAAAAATACACTTAATATATTAAATTTACATTCACTCTTGCGTATGTTGAAACATTATGTTTCAAACCGTTTTAAACATATCAGTAAGTTTGCTAATATTAATTAATATCTTTCATGCGTGTTAAATTATATCTATACATAAATATAAGTGGTTGTGTAGTATAAATACTGATTGCTTACCACAGCTAAGATTTATTTGTTAATTATCACGTCAACATGTGAAATGATCAAATATGTATTAAGTTCAAGTTTCAAGAGGGGAAAAATATACTCAAATAATGTTTTGTGACAAATTTCAGCAGCTTTGTTACATTTAACCTCAAATATACTTTAATAATAAGCTCAGGAAATATAATTTTACATGCGCATCTAAGAGGCGTGGGACCAGTCAGCCTGCAGGTGGAAGTACCTTGTAGAATATAGAGTTATTAGCGTTCTGGGTCCGAGTATTTGTGAAGGTGTCTTTGTATGTATGACAAATATAAATAAACCTAATTTGGGACTCTAAGCACAGAAATACTGTCGAATCCAATTCCAATCCTGATATTCACTGGAAGAGAGGCTGTTTATCAACCCAAGGTAGGCTACACAGAGTATTATAACTAAAGAAAATAAATTTAGCTTTGGGTAGGAAGCTTGGATACACTCCGATTGCGTTCCTTTGGAGATCCTACAGTCCTCTTTATAGCGCTGAGGACGGCCACCGGGGGAGTTTTAGTGCGGTAATAATCCCATATAACCCTGCGTCGCTCCTATGGCGTCGGGTACCTTTTGAAGGTTTCCTTGAAAACAAAAAAAAAGAGACTTGGATACAACTATTTATAAATGTTTACCATACAATGAATCGACTAGGTCACTTGCATTTGTATTTTAAACAACCATGGATCTGCCAGATTGTAGAAAACGATATTATAAGCTAAGAGTTGTTTCCTTTTAAGTCGGCACTCAATACAACTTATTCAAGTTATGTAAGCGCCGCAGTGCAAAAACCTTTTATGCTAATATGTCTCGACTCGACTTCGAATTAATTAGCAACTTAATCGATCTTATACTTGATTATACGCGTAGTGACGCATACGTGGAATACATTCTACAGATAATGTTGTGAAATACTTATTTTCCTAAGATTCCTAAGATATACCAGTTATCTATTTGTTGCGTTTTATAATAATGTAAATACTTTTTGACTTACACAATTGATTTAAACAGAAACGTATATTTACAGGATATTTTCGCGCTTTTGTCTATTCAGTAACATTCAGCTCGAGAGCTAAGTGACACTTAACATAATTTTTGTTTCATATGTGGAATTCGATTATATCCTTAAATACAACAAATAATAAAACAATACATTATTGTAAATACAACAATGTACTTATAATGGCGTCTCGTCAACCCATTATTATCCCACTGCTGGGCACGGGTCTTCTCTCAGAATGAGAGAGTTAAGGCCATAGTCCACCGCGCTGGCCAAGTGCGAATTGGTGGACTTATAATGGCGTATCGTACCGTAAATATAAAATAAAGAAATGTAACTTTTAAGTATTCATTATATACGACGTGTGACTATGACATTTTTTTTAATAATATGTCGCTAGTTGTGCCGATGTAAGGCAATCGTCTAACCCTACTTGACATATCTAATCCTCTTTCGAATCTAACATTATGTGCTAAGTTCCATGATTTTTTAGGTTGCTATAAAATTTTAGAAACTGAAGGGCATTCATTTTAGCTTCGAGTCAAACAAAAATCCAGGAAAAGAAACATTTATGAGCGGCAAAGAGTACTTACAAACGAGCGATTATTGTTCCCTTTAAATTAATCAAAACTACATTTGGTTACGGGCAAATGAACTTCGCTAGAAGTTATTTTAATCCTAGCTTATAACGTGGTAATAAATTAGAAATTGCAAACAGGCAGTTAAACGCGTACATTATGAAAGGCTGCGTTATTTATAATTTATCAGTGTCCATTCCTGTGGTCTGAGTATCTTCTCTGAGCAATGACTGATTGTCAGAAGTTATCAGTTTTGCTAAGGGCATAACTCAAAACAGTTTATGTTATAAGCGGGTAAATGTTGAGAACTGGGACATTTTCTGCCAATCACTTTTTTATAAATGAACCGACGTAATTTATCATTATTATCGAAATAAATATTTCTCATTACAAGTTAAGTACAAATAGTTTCTAAGATCACGTAGAACGGTAAGTTTTGTCGCGCTTCTTTCTTATTACTATTTTTCGCTATATTCGCCATTTTTATTCGTTCTAACAGCAAGTCCAAAACATTTTACTAAGAAGAAATTAAGCTCAAATCCCGTAGTAGATGCCTAAAGAAGTATAAATTGTAACAACTGGATTTAATTTATGTAAGAGTGGTAAAAAAATTCAAGTAATAATTAGCTATCAGTTTAAAATTGTACGCAATTAAAAAATATTAATCAAAGGGCATCTTGTACATACATGTATATACTTAAGAAATAATTATGTACTACTACTACTACTAGAAATACTTAAGAAATAATAAAGATTTTGTTTACATTTGGTACTATAAAATACGATGAAACAGCACCAAGAATGAGGGGGCGAATTATTTTTATTGAGACTTAAGCTAATAATGAAAATCACTTCTCTAGAAAAACTACAATTAGTAGCTCTTGGTGCTAACTGGTCATCGTCTGCCCTTAAACTAGAAAATAGTATACTTTTATACTACGTTACAAAAATATTTATACTATCATAACACTATCGCGTACGTACTTGATAAAATTTTGCATAGAAAAATATGATTTCGTCTGCCACAGCGCATACAATGTTTATGTAAACGAATGCACTTGTCAGTTTGTGTCTACATACATGTCGTAATTGTTCTCCTTGCACTGCCATGTACATTTATACTCGTAGTATACTCAAACTTACGTCACATTAATGACCACAATACGAGCAAAAGACCTTCATATCCACAGATGTGTTCAGTATTCGCACAGTCATTAAGCTGTTTCATTGTATCGTTTTGAAAAGGACGTATTCTCATTATGATACTATTGTACTATGAGGTTATGTATGTGTAACACTGGCGCTAGATATGGATTTGAATACGCGAAGTTTTATTTCGTACGTTGCGTAAGGGTTGAATAAATATTTTTGTGTTTTCTAATACTTTTCGGTTATCAAAAACAGTTCAAAACTCTGTAACTCTATCATACCTTAAATCTATGCACAGAAATAAATATTGACAATATATTTCAATTACAATATACAAATATTGTCAATGTTCGAATATTTTTTGGTGTAATACAATGTATTTTATATAATTAGTTTAAATATTGGAAGTAACACTGAAATTGTCCCACGTTCTGGTATCTGCTACCAATATGATATAAGCAATTAATAGATATGCAAACTTTATGAAATAGCACTTTACGATTTATTTTTAACTTTATTTAGGAGCCAAGCTAATGTCCCTTGGGCCTACCTATCTAAAATTTACCACTGTTTTCGTGTTTTATTAAATGTTCCTATAACATTTCTTTTATTTATTATTATAATTTAATAACGTAGAAATCTACTTAAATTTTATAATAATTACTTCTATAATCAAACAACAAGAATATTTTAATGTTATTTATTGCATATTTATTAAACGACTCTACTAGGTCATATTTGTATGTTTAAAAGATTAAATCAGAAAATACATATAACCTAAAATATAAACTTTTCTTTCGAAGTCTGTTGCCAATAGATAAAAGATTTAAAAAATACGTTTTAATTTCCAAAATGGTAGTTTTTATCAAAATCACCAACACTTAAATGCTGTTAATTGTACAAACTTTTAATTGCATTTTTATTCCCGTGTTTTAAAATTACATTGCTAATTAATTTACTGGTACGGTTAATTATACTTAAATTAAAGCTCGCGGATGAAGGTAACTCTATGCAAAGCGACTAATGAGTTTCCGAAACCCATCATGTAAATGAATTATAAACGCTCGTATAAGATTAATTAATGCAGTATGTATTTTCGTGTCAGCATTAACTTGATAGAATTTTGTCAAGTTTCACCAATGTTTGTAAAGGCGTATAAAATATACCAACCCGCATTTGGTTAGTGTAATAAATGGAGTCAATTTTTCTCTAAGTCTAGTAGATAGCGGATCAATAGTCTACATTGAGGCAATAATGGTCTATTTTTCAATGTTCAAGAGTTTAACATCAATTTATCGATGGGTTCAAAATTAAAGATATATCTTCGATAATAATTAATAATACCTTTACGTCATAGATTTGTTCAATAAAGTAATCAAAGCTAACTTATTACTTTACTAGTATTTGAAAACCCGCGTGGCACAGCGGTTACCATACCAGTCAGACACGCAGTGGGTTCCGGGTTCGATTCTCGGCCAGACAGGTATCTTAATGATGAGTTTAGATTGTTCTGGGTTCTTGTTCTGGGTCTGGGTGTTTGTGTATTCGTCTTTGTGTGTATCCATGGTACCCACGACACAGGAGAAAATCCTACTGTGGGGCTATGATTGTAGAAAACGTTTTTTTTAGTATTAAAACAAGAATAATCGACTTTTGTACTTTGACTTAATATTTTACGTTCACATGTTGTGTAGAGCGAACTAGAATTTTGATTTATCTTTTAAAATGAAAATCTAAGAATTCTAAATGTAAGAATAGATTTTAGTGAAATAATACAAAATGTTATTATTAGGAATATTGTTACAGGTTGGGCACGATTGGGGTTACTACACAATGGTAACAGATTTGCCAAAGTATTCGCACGATGTCCTCAAATTTAATATTGCGACCACTGGCCATCTTACGGCTTTACCGTACATGGCTATGTGGGTGAGCTCCTTTATTTTTGGATACGTCTGTGACCTATGTATCAAGAAAGGCTGGCACACTATCAAAACCGGAAGAATCATCCATACTACTATCGGTAAGTTAATAATACTTAGCAGAAACTGCATGCTGTTATTGGTATTTGTGTCCAATACTGTTCTACGGCAACAAAAAAAAGTTAGGATGGTGATAAATAATGAATAATAAGAGCGCTATGACACGGGTCTCTTCAAGAAAGGTGCAAAAAGAGCTCTCCTTCAAAGCCGGCGATGCATTGGCGGTTCCTCTGGTGTTGCAAATGTCCATAGGCGACGATAACAACTTTCCATCAGGTGGCCCGTCTGCCTTATCGTTAGGTACCAATAAAAAAAAGCGAATATGGTCTGATAGTGGTGGTACCACTTCCACACCTCTTTCTAACGTAAAGCAGTTCCAGCAGTTTCACTGGTACCTACTCGTAAATCGCTAATTTTCGCTTTTTCTTGAAACGCGACTCTGTTTCAAGTTGCTAAAAGGCCGTCGGTGAACAATTACCATCACTACTACCATCAAGTACTATATGGTCGTTTGCTACTTCAAACTTATAAAAAAATCTACCGGGACCATTGATTGGTAAGAAACTTAATAGATTTAACTCAATAGATTTAAAGCCAGCAGTTGTTTTGTAATCATACAAGCACAAATATTGTTTGTTAATGTACACTTAATATGCAAGCATGTATAAATTAATTATCCTTTAAGTTTATCTTTACAGCAGAATCTATTTTGGTATAAGTATGTTATAGAGTTAAAGTCACTTGTTTTACTGGTTAAACATAACAACCTGTTAATAATATAAGGCACGATGAACGGAAATACGTAATTAATACTGAAGGTGTTTGAATTAATGACGAGTTCTTGAAAATATTTAACTGGGAAGGGTTTTTTTATATAAAGGTTTTATTTAACGAATTAGGGGTTGGTTAGTTGCCCTGCGGATGGGGGCCTTGAACGTAAGGCGCACCTTTGTTTCTTCTGGCGCGCCTTGCTGCAGGAGGGGTGCTTCATGCTCCACGCGGGGGGGTGGGGTTAGGCTACGGGTACAGCCAGGCAGGTGCGAGGAGAAAACACAGTGGGGGCTTAGCCGGTAAGAGTCCGGCATAACTCAGCTGCTGTCCTGTCATTAACACGTATAAATGGCTTTTTATGTAGTTTTTTTTTGTCTTGTTATACATATAGATAAATATTTACACGTTGAAGAAAATTTACCTATATTGCTCCTGGCGCAGTCTAATAGTAAATAATTATAATATTTCGTTTAAATAAAATTAAAATTCCAAAGTCTTTAGTTTTATTGTAGTTCAATTTAATACATTTCTCAATTTCGTAGTATTTATGAGATCAATTTAAACGTAGGATTTATCGCTCTTCTCTCGTCATGTTTCGCCGCCCACACTCAAGAAAACCATTTTGCCGTATCATACTTCCGATATTTAGATTTTAAACTCGTTCAACAATTCTAAGATTGAAAACTTCTTCTTCCAATAAATATAAAAATGTTCACTTTTAAGAGAATTTTATTTTAAATGCTATAAAAAATATAATATCACTACATATTAAAAAACAAAGTCGCTTCTCGCTGCCTGTCCCTATGTATGCGTGGATCTTTAAAACTACACTACGAAACTTAATGCAGTTTTTTTAAAAGATAGAGTGACTCAAGAGGAAGGTTATTATGTATAATATAGTGGAGAAACACTGATAATTTTTGAGATTTTTACTTTTAGGCGGAAGAAGTTCGCCGGGTCAACTAGTTGATAATAACAGTAAATGTAAATGATTTTAGACTAGTATTATCGCGGAATTGATACATTATAATACTTAACGGGTACTCACGATATGCGGTTTATGAATTCTTATAGAATTCTTTTTGCCGATATTTCGACCCAGTTGCATGGATCGTGGTCACGGCCAAACTGCGGTAGCGGGGAGAAACCGTTGACAAGCACTAGTGGTAAATTAACCTATCTACCCTACGTCTAGTTCGTTTTTCTTTTTTAGGTTCCATATCACGACACACAACACTAACTGTATCCTTACGCACCACACTTTGCACTATTTGCGATTTACATAAACTAACCACCGGATTCCACGCTTGTGCAAGTTTAAAACCATCTTCTCTGTTAAAATTCTTAGGATGTTTTTTGATCTCTATAGCTTCTCTTACTAAACGTGGGAAGTAATGACGCTCAGCGGAGATCACCTGAGGTTTATGCAGTTCGATCCAGTGGTTAGAGCCGGAATTAAGGATGTGTTCAGCTACCGCAGATTTTTTCGGGTCATTCTTTTTGACTGCGCTGATGTGTTCTTTAATCCGTTGGGATATGGCTCGTTTAGTCTGTCCAATGTAGGAGTTGCCACAGCTACAGTCAACCTTATAAACCCCGGGACATTGGTACGGGATGATGTCTTTTAGGTGTACGTAGGTAGGCCGCAAGTTTTTTAAAGGGCGTAAATACAGATTTTATATTAAATCTTCTATCCAAAATTCTACCTATCTTATCCGTTACACCTTTTACATATGGGAAGTATGCGCAATGTCGCTCAACTCTACTGGTAGTGTAATGTTTTCTGTCCTTTTGTGTGGTCCTAGGTATGTGGCCATTACGGCGCAGGACATCATCTATGTGTTTTAATTCCTGTGGCATGTGTTCATCGTCACATAATGCGTGTGCACGGTTTGTGAGTGACCTTGCAACCGATGCTAGGTGTCGAGGATGATGGTGTGAAGTGCCATGTAGGTATCTATCCGTGTGAGTAAGTTTCCGGTATACTGCATGACTAAATGTACCATCTGGGCGAGTGTTTAATGCAACATCCAAGAATGCCAGCCTCCCGTTGTCTTCCATTTCATAAGTAAATTTAATATTAGTGTGTACCGAGTTCAAGTGACATAAATACGTTTCGACTTGTCCCCTTCCTCCCTTCAATATGGCAAAAACATCATCCACGTATCTTCTCCAAATTTTAATACAATTAGGGCCAGTAGTGATGGCTTTTTTCTCAAAATACTCCATCCATATGTTAGCAACTACTGGGGCAACCGGACTACCCATCGCCACACCATTAATTTGAAGAAAATATTGACCATTATATAGAAAGTAACCAGAACGGAGACAGTGTTCTAACAATTTAACGTAATCTAAGTGGATATTATTATCAACAAGAACATCAGTAACTACTTTTAAACATTCGGTGATAGGGACGTTAGTAAATAAAGATTCTACGTCAAAACTCACCATACAATCACCGTCTTGTAACTGAATGTCTTTTATAATACTAATGAAATGTATATTTATAAGGTTGACTGTAGCTGTGGCAACTCCTACATTGGACAGACTAAACGAGCCATATCCCAACGGATTAAAGAACACATCAGCGCAGTCAAAAAGAATGACCCGAAAAAATCTGCGGTAGCTGAACACATCCTTAATTCCGGCTCTAACCACTGGATCGAACTGCATAAACCTCAGGTGATCTCCGCTGAGCGTCATTACTTCCCACGTTTAGTAAGAGAAGCTATAGAGATCAAAAAACATCCTAAGAATTTTAACAGAGAAGATGGTTTTAAACTTGCACAAGCGTGGAATCCGGTGGTTAGTTTATGTAAATCGCAAATAGTGCAAAGTGTGGTGCGTAAGGATACAGTTAGTGTTGTGTGTCGTGATATGGAACCTAAAAAAGAAAAACGAACTAGACGTAGGGTAGATAGGTTAATTTACCACTAGTGCTTGTCAACGGTTTCTCCCCGCTACCGCAGTTTGGCCGTGACCACGATCCATGCAACTGGGTCGAAATATCGGCAAAAAGAATTCTATAAGAATTCATAAACCGCATATCGTGAGTACCCGTTAAGTATTATAAAGTAAATGTAAATATTTGTATAAATAAGAATAATACGTCGTACGTGGCGACTTCCCGAAACTTGTCAAGGGATGGCACCACCAGTATTCTTTATAAACAATTAGTCTGCTGAGATATATAACTTAGCTAAACATATTTATTTAGATTCAATTAATTAATTTGTTACTTTGACTTTGTTGCTATTCAGAACAATTATAATTCGGGTAACGTTTAGCTGGATTCATCGAAGTGACGGAGAGAAACCAGTTGAATGACTAAATCGTTTGGTCCGAGTATGTCGATTTAGGTCTACTAATTAGGGTTCTTTACCCAAAGAGTAAAAATCGAACCCTGTTACTAATAAACCGCTGTTCGTCTTTCGGTCTGACTGTTATCAGGCGGTATCTCATCAAACGTGATAGATGGACAATTGAATATTTCTCAGATTATGTATTTCTGTTGCCGCTATAACAACAAATCCGAGAGACCGAATAAAATAAATATTTAAGGGGGGGGGGGGGGGCACCAATACGACGAACGTGATCCTTTTGCCGTGTTTTAAAGATAATCGTACGGAACCCTTCGTGTTTAATTCCGACACGCACTTAGCTGGTTTGTAACGTAGTTCTCGTGTTGGAAATACAACACTGCTATTTCAGCGGACCTTTTCTTGTACAATTTATTTGTTCATTTTCAGCCGCAACCGGCCCCGCAATTTGTATTATCCTCGCCTCGTATTCGGGTTGCGACCGCTACGCTGCTATGGCGTATTTCGTCCTGTCTATGGCTTTGATGGGAGGGTTTTACTCTGGAATGAAGGTAAGATATTCGAACACAATACAAGAATACAATGAAGGGGGTGAAATGTTTTGTTCGAGGTATTAAATATGTTACCAACTCTTCCACTATGTGGTCTTACTGTTGGAAACGGTAAGTAGCCAAAAAATGATTGTATTTACATCTGTCTAAGGGGTTTCTATAAGTTTTAATGACAGTAATAGATAAATGTTTTGAATAACTAATCGTGTCTCTTTGTAAGGGCATATTTATCTTAATATTTCATTAATTTGAGTTACATATATACACACATACTTACTACGATTTTGAGTATATTTATACTGATTGGATATACATTGACATTGGAATTAAGTTTATTACGCAAAACGAGTCACAGAGGAAGTCATTTTTTTCGAATACAGTACATCGGATTGTTAAGGTCAAGTTTTTTTTTATTTTGCGCCTTTAAACTTTTTGTTTCGACTTGAAGTGATATGGCCTTCAAGTAATACTTGACTGTATTTGTTAAATCATTAGATAAATTCCGGTGCGCGTATGATCGTTATTGTTCTTCTTTTACGGCTAGACCGGTTTTCATGACATCTCTATTCATGAGGCTGCATTTTTAGACTTTGCACGATTCATAACGCGGAGCATTAGTGAGTGTTTTACTATTACGGCAATTCGATTAACCTCGTTCCGCAACTATTCAATTTAGAGATTATAGCGATTGATAATAATCCACGTAATCTTCTCACTCTGCGCAAAATTTTATAGATAATTTAATACAGTTTAGTTGTTTCACTGTTAAAAATGATTTAAGATAATAGAACCGTCAAAAAATAGAAATTAAAAAAGTGGAGTCAGTCAACAATTTTTTCGTTTGAAATACGAAACGTCATTACAGTAATCATATATTTACAAAATACACATACTGTGTATGTACCTACATGCATATTTATTTTTGTAAGAGTCCAATCACTATAGGCCTTTAAGATAGTGTGGGAAATTTACACATGCGTTTATGTACTATTTTTTTTCGTGCATAAAAACAATCCAATTTATTCAAACTTACAATTATTTACGGGAGTGTGTATTCATCCATTCGACATCTAATTCCTTAGAATTTCATACACCATATCGTCAGTGGAAACGAAATAATGCTAAAGCGCCAATATAGTATCTTGTTGTTGGGAGTACATACTACACAACATGATCCCACCAAAATAAAGGTGACATTTTTTTTCTGTAAAAAAACACTTCAAACCTCATTCCCCACAAATGCTATTTTGGGGCTTTAGCATTATTTCCATTGACGATATGATTCGAAAAAACCGTTTTGAAGGCCAAATTTTCTCTCATAAACATCATTGTTAACAAACGCTTAACAAACCGTGATCTTTTAGGTGAACGCGTTAGACCTGGCCCCGAACTACGCAGGTACCCTTACGTCCCTCGTGAACACCACGTCCACATTCGCCGGCATTGTGACTCCGTATCTTATCGGTCTATTAACGCCTGACGTGAGTATGATCTACTTACCCTAACAACATCAGTTGTCCATCAAGATATGAGGTACAACTACAATGAAAAATGCTCATCCATGATTAACGTGTTTCTAAAAGTTTTGTGTTGCAGCTACACTTTGTATTTAATTTATTAGTATGAGCCTTGCTAGTTAAACTTGAATATTTGTGTGCCTTGTAAAAACAAGTAGGCATACCTAAGTCTGAATTATTGAAGTGAAACTTCTTTAGGCGCATGAGGGTAAAATTTTTACAGATGAAACGTCACGCCGGTATGCAACGGAAGTTTCGGAAAAGAGAGAGAGAGAGAGTGATCGAGACCGATTGAGAGAGAGTAAGACAAGGCGAACGTAGCATGAGCAACTAGCCGTGGAGTGAGAGTAGGGAGCAAGCGAGTGAGAAAGATTGAGAGAAAAAGTGAGACAGAGCGAACGTCGTATCACGCCTTTTTCCCTTCCTCTTAATCTTGGAAATTTAAAGTTTTTGATTTGTATAAATATAAACAAGATTTATAAATTAGTTCGCCAAAGAAGTTTCACTTCTGACATGTGTACTTTGTACGCACGCATGTTTTTTTTTAAATTAACTTCTATCAAAATTGTGATCTATCAATAAATCGTTGTCTTTTCAACACGGAGATATTTCGTCTCGTCTCAATCTCGTTTTAGCTGAACTTTTATAAAGATGATATATACCTTGCCACAAATATATGAGGCCTTTGAGTCACTGTCACACATAACAAACATTGAGTCATTGTCTGAATAGCACGACATAGTGTTATATTGTACAGCAGTATCAATATACTGTAACGACATTAGTTACATTCGATTGTAGGTGTGTAGCCACACATACTGTGCAGGATCAATACTATGCAGGATCAAAATCTTCCTGTTATTATTGCTGAGATATAGTTCAACAGGTTTTCCAACAAGGCGTAATTTTTTTAAATTCAAAAACAATATTGATAAATCTCTAAAAATGTGAGAAAAGGATATAATTATAGATAAAAAGACTTAGTTTTTATGTTATTAGATATTACTTCTAACATTAAATTAATCAGATCAAGTTCAATATGTTAAGTGGTTTTGGTGTATAAGAAAGCTATAGAATTAGGTATTCTACACCTTTCTTGAGCTCAATGGTTTCTTCAACTCAATGGTAAATATAGGTAAAGGTCTATATTTGCTAAAACATACTGGATGTATAAAAAAGGAAAAGTATGCAAATACTCAAAGAAATATATTAAGACTAGCTGTCCCGACAAACGTTGTTTTGCCATATAAAAAATAAAATAAAATGTTAAGAGTGGACAAACCTTAAGGGGTATGAAAAATAGATGTTGGCCGATTCTCAGACCTACTGAATCCCTACTAATATTATAAATGCGAAAGTAACTCTGTCTGTCTGTCTGTCTGTTACTCTTTCACGCTAAAATTACTGAACCGATTTTTATGAAATTATATACACAGATAGTGGTGACCTTGCGATCCATTATAGGCTACTTTTTATTTCAAAAAATGGGTTGAAAATGTTAAAATCGAGCATAAATGTTTGTATGGTAGTTCATTTTTGACAAAGAGTTGTACTAATAATTGCGTCAAGGGGTATGATAGATTTGATTAAAAACATAAGTAAATAATAAAACATTCAAAAATATTGATTTTGAGTCGACAACATATATCCGTAAAACTCGGTATGCCGCGAATTTTGTTAAATTCCAATGTAAATGACAATCTCCATACTGGCTTTTGACAAAGAGGTGTACTAATAACACCGTCAAGGGGTATGATAGATTTGATTAAAAACTTATGTGAATAATAAAACATTAAAAAATATTGATTTTGAGTCGACAACATATATCCGTAAAACTCGATATGTCGCGAATTTTGTTAAATTCCAATGCAAATGACAATCGCCATATTGGCCATTTCGCCTGGACGTCATCGTGAGTTCGTTCAGAAACAATACATTTAAATTGGTAACAAATAATTATCATTCAAATAGATGTGATATAAATTTGATTTAATTTACCCTTAATATGGGTTTATAATATGAAAATGTATTTATAATGCGAAAGATACGAATAATATTACTTGGAATTCCCGATGAGTTAAACATTAGGTATACTTGCGATATCTATCACTGTTCTGTTGAATTACGTTGAATGAACATTTGATAGATGGCGTTATCTACAATACAACTTCGAAGTAATATCGATAAATTAAATTTTGATGTTGAATTACTAATAATTCCGTCAAGGGCTACGAAACACTGGTTTGCAAACATAAATATAAAATAAATCCACGATAGCATATTTATATCTCTTAAGGTTAAATCACAATAATTATTTTTATGTTCCATATTGTAACTAAAAATAATATGTTATTTTCGAGTCTGTTGTCTTTTGTTCAGTTTTAATCCTTATGTAAATAAATGCATTCGTTAGCTTCGTAATTATAACAAAGATCAAAATTGTCTTTTACTCTGTAGGTATGCATCAAATAAATACGTTTAAAGTTATTAGAGATATCAAAGTATATAATTTCCTTCAAAGGGTGCGATAATAAAATTCCGTCAAGGGGCAAGATAGACTTGATTGAAAACTTATCTCAATTATAAAACATAAAAAAATATTGATTTTGAGTCGACAACATACATATATCTGTAAAACTCGGTATATCGCGACTTTGTTTAATTCCAAATTCCGACTATCGCCATATTAGCCATTTTGCCCTGATGTCATCCTGATCCTTAGTTCATTATGAAATAATACATACCTATAAATCGATAACAATTAATTATCATACAAATAAATGTGATATAAATTTGATTTAATTTACCCACAATATAAAATTACGAGGAATTACCGATGAGTCATATATTAGGTATACTTGCGCCATCTATCCACTACTATGTTGAATTACATTGAATGCCATAGGTGGCGTTATTTACAAAACAACTACGAAGTCTATCGATAAATTAAATGTTGATGTTGAATACTAATAATTCCGTCAAGGGCTACGAAATACTGGATTGCAACCTTAAATGTAAAATCAATCCGCGAAAGTATATCTCTATAACTTATGGTTAAGTCACAATATTTTTTTTTATGTTCCATATTTCAACTAAAAATACCTATTACGTTAATTTCGAGTGTATTTTCTTCTGTTCGGTATTAATCCTTATATAAATAAATGCATTCGTTAGCTTTTACACTATATGCATCAAATAAATACTTTTAAAGATATTAGAGATTTAAAATAATAAAGATCGCGAAGTGTCTCTCGGCAGGGGTAGGTAACCGCCTCGATCGCGCATGCTAATACAAGCCGGCCGCCAATGCGTGTGCATTATTAGAGTAATCTGACCACTTGATAGTGTCCAGTGTTGAGTAGGATACGAATGTTAAATGAGTTTGTAAGAGTAGCGTCGTTTTGTACTAGACCAGTACAAACATTGCACTTCACCCTGCAGCATCACCCTGAGAACTTTTAAACACACTGCGGAAAAGTTAAAATCAATCTTTGTAATCGATGCGTTTTGGTTTAAATGTGGAGGAGGATTTGGTTTACAAGGTGCTTCTTGGTATTGTGTGACCACTAAGATTATCAATTATTCAAAGAAAGGCGGTTTACAATCGTCTAATTTTAAAATTCTAATTTTAATTTGTCTAATTTTTAAAATATTTTTACATAACAATTATGATCCTAACCACAAATACAAATACAAATTTAAATTCGTTTCTTCACTCTTTGTATGTCCGGGTAATCGCCGGCCGAGCGGCTAAACTCATTTGGATAGGACTCGCACTATAGAAAAGGTTGTGGAATAACATAATTATAAACTACTTTTTATCATATAATTTCAACGGGGTCGAGATTTGTGCGGGAAAAACTTTGCGATACACTCATTTTTACGCGGGCGAAGCCGCGGGTACAGCTAGTAAGCATATAAAATTAAAAATCGGTCAAGCCGTTTCGGAGGAGTTTGGCAACAAAAACTGTGACACGAAAATTTTATATATTAGATATTTAGTTAAAATTGAAGCTGCGTCAGAAACCCTAAGCTCCACTGTGACGTATGATACGAGCTAATAATAACTATGACTAAGCACGATAACTAAGCACCTGTGGCACATAAAGCTAGATGGAGCATTTCAAGTAACAATGTTCCATACAACGGGCAAGTACAATGGTACTATGGCCCTACAGCGGTTTTGTGGGTCGGTGGTAAATCTTGTTAATGGATCAGTAACAAACCGCGGAATTGTATACAAGGATCTACGAGTAAAGCCGCGGTTTTTATGACTATCCCTTAATCACGGGTTTAAAAATAAATTACGCTTTAATTGAATTGGCAGTACTTACTGAAGTTGATCGCAGATAATATTTCGGTGCATGAAATTGCGAGATCTCATCAAAGTAAATATGTGTGTTACTACACCTAAAGATACAAATACTCAACCAGAATTCAACGGCGTATGACGGTACGCTGTTACTAAATGAAAAATTGATAAGCCAGATAGTACACTCTTTTACCTTAATAAGCTGTATTGCAACCATATTTTATAGAGGTTTTTTAATAAAGGTATCTACTGTTTTTTTTTCATATCCTACTGTTGAACACAGGAAGGACAACCCTAAAGCATTTCATATCCTACTGTAAACCTTAACGCTCATTCTCCTTACATTTCCGTTGCGCATTACTATATAAATGTCTGTGGCTAATCAATTTTGGATGTATTAAAATGATATGGTATTTATAAGGCCTTCGAAATGCACAAGTTAACATACTCTCCAAAGCAGGGAAGCACGTATGAAAATAAAGTACTAGCGCTGATAATATTTATTGCTATTTTCTAACTAATAAAATATACATTTGCAGTCGACTTTAGCCCAATGGAGGGTAGCCTTCTGGGTTTGCTTCGCGGTGCTGGTCGGTACCAACGTGGTTTACTGCATCTGGGCGGACGGCGAGCAGCAATGGTGGGATGACGTGAGACAGTTCGGTTATCCTGCGGGATGGAAGCACGGACCTTTAATACGAGAAGAGAATCCAGAACAACCGGAGTCAGTCAAACTCTCTGATACAAAGCGTATTGACGATTCGAAAGATGACGGATAAATTATCATTTGACAAAAAAATAAGGATAATTGTGAACAAGAAAATGACGAAATTATTTATATGCTCTTTCCTTTTTTTTCGTGATTGTTTTATCACCAACAATTTTATATATATAATGTTCATTAGCTTAAAGAATTTTCTATTTATTAATTAAAAACGTTCAAATAGTTTATATTCATACAAATCTGTAACGTTATCGGCGTATTTATAACTGTAATGGTCACGGCTTCATTCAAAACAGGTTCGCTGTGGCTATTACTGTTTTAATTGAGCTGAGTTGATACGCTTGCAATCGAGTAAATAGCTTATCCTGAGTGCCAAGTAAATACAAGATAAATGCCATCAGAATTGCGACAGATTACGTTTTCGCTGAATTAATCGAGATTTTAAAATCAAATCAAAAGAGCAGTGATAGCCTGATGGTTGAAACTTACTCTCTCAATCGGGAGGTCCGAGGTTCAAACCTAGGCACGCACCACTGATGTATGTGCGTAGTAGAAATTAATTATCACTGCTTTTCGGTGAAGGATAACATCGTGAGGAAACCTACACACTCGAGAGTTCTTTAAAAAAAGTTCTCGGAGGTGTGTGAAGTCCATCAATTGTCACTTGGCCAGCGCGTTGGGCCGCGGTCTAAAAACTCTCTCATTCTGAGAGAAGACCCATGCCCAGCAGTGGGACAATAATGGGTTATACCTCCATAAAATCGAATGGTTTCGTCATTTTGATGTTCACTTTGAGGAGTTAGGCAAAAATACTATATAAGTACTTATATATTTATAATTAGTATTGGTTACCAGATTAAGTCTATTCTAAATGCTTTTAGAGATAAAATCTCATTGTGCCATTCACCTTGAACCAATGTTATTAGTTTTTTACCAACGAAAAGAATTTGTTTTGATTTCACGGCTCAACCTATTAAACGATTGCTTTGCAATTTGTCCCAGGCATGGAAATTTCCTTTATAAAGGTTATATGAAACCTAAAATAACACAAATAAATGTAACAAAAACGATACAAGTGTAATATAAATTGTACCTAAAAGGTGACGTATGTATATAAATAAGCATTTATGAAAGATGGCATTTTTTGACACAAAAACTTATGAGATTGGTCAAAAATGCTTAGATAGTACCTAATTACGGGCGTTCTTATCTCGCGTGTTTTTGCTCGCGAGCAGTTTTAAGCCACAAACACGTCACTCCTATCTGTCTAGCACAGTGGTTCCTAACCTTTTTAATTTGGTTACCCCTGTGACCTTGGAGGAAAACAAAATTTACCCTGCATTTAAAATTTTAACTTTTTTTGAGTACTACTTTAAGTTTGACGACCAAAAAAAGGTCGTCAATTCTATATTAATTTAAGTTTGACAACCAAAAAAGAAGGTCGTCCAAATAAATAATGCTAATTTAAATATGAGAACAAAAAAGGGTTGCCTAATTTTACCGCCCATTACCTCCATAAATACTAGTTTTAACCCCGATGGGGTAATTACCCCAAGGTTAGGAACCCAGAATTTAGCTGTGGCATGCGGACATGTTACAGCTGATCAATCCATGCATGTTGGTATAGCGTGACAGAAAATGGCTCTAACCAAAACGTGTCATGTACCTTTGATTCTCCCACTATACCGTATATATTGTATATATAAGTCAATCTTTCAAAGAGTATAATTGGCATGGGTGTTCTAATAAATTTTATACATCAACTATATAAATTATTTTGTTATTAAGTATTTAAAATGTCCAGAATTTATTCAATAAGCGTAGAGTTTGAAACCGGTTAATGAATCGAATATAACGTTATATCACAGTATATAATAATATAAGTATATATTACACAGATTCGTGTTTGAATTGGATTTCTAGTACTTATATTTATACCTACCGATGTACCTAGTCATATTTGCAATATAGTTCTAGATCACTCAGGCCAATCTGTAACGCATAGTAATAAATCGTTCTTTAAACAGTATATTAGTAAGTAAATCAAATATATATATTTTTATAAAATATACATTTGTACAAACTGTTGTAGATCTCTTAATAGATTGTATGTAATGCACTTTGTTGTTTTACAATAAAAATTAGCCCTCATAAATACTCGAAATATATAGTTTTTCAAACAAAATTTAAAACATTGTTTATTTTCTCTTCTAAATATAAAAATACCAATATGTAATAATGATTTTCAATAAAAGTTTGATGTTAAGATTGAAGTAGCAAACGAGCATGCAGATCATTGAGTAAATGCCACTGCCGCCCATGAACACCTCTAAGCAGCTTCATAAAGGACGTGGGTTCTACTTTATGTCAATCACAGATGCGTTGGTACTCCCGATGATTTAGATGATTAGATGGTCACTCCCTTCCATCAAAACGCAACTGTTTTATGCTAGAAATATGTGTGGCGGTAATAAGTACCTACCCGGTCGAACTACACTAGTTCTACCACCGGTTACCTTGGTTATGTGTGTTATTTTTAAATGTTTGATACGTTACCAATATTTCGGTAATATTACGTGTAATATTACTAAAGTGCCTAACATAAAAACACATGGTTCGTGTTACATTAAATGGTAACTGTCGCTCATCGTCATATTTTAAATATAAAAAAAGTTCTAACTTAAACACGCTTTCTACACTCATAGCCCCACACTAGGATTTTCTCCTGTGTCCATGGACACACACAAGAAGAATACACAAACACCCAGACCCAGAACATCAATGTAAACTCATCATTCAGATACCTGTCTGGCCGGGAATCGAACTCGAGACCCATTTCGCGTCAGACCGGTATGGTAATCGCTTCGCCACGCGGGTCGTCAACTATATAGTCAATTATATACTCAATGCTACTCCTCATAATAAAGTAAGGACACCTTTTGTAAATAATTTTGCCTTAATTTTTTTGTAGACGAATAAAGCTACTTACCACTATTTTTATAAGGTAGAAACGGGTGTGACAATGGTACTGCAACAGTCAAACTACAAAAATCCTACTATTTTAAACAATCTACAAATTTATTCTTTATAAACTACGTAATCTAAGTAATATCCGTGTAATCGTATCATACACGATACTCCTACGTAATTTTTACAAAAAAAAAAGACAATTCTCTTAGCTACGCGCCTAAAGAGAAAATTGCTCATTTAATTTATCAGGAGTACATACAACGTAACAACGTTTCAATCCGAGAGAAAATAATTCCCAATATTTATTCACTCAACAAGGCAAGGTGGGTAAATTTTGTCAGTTCACTCAATGAATTCGTGAATAAAGTAATGTTTTTTCTCCGGAGGGTAAAATTCAGTCAATATTATCTTTCCGCGGAGTGTTTGCACTTCTTTTTACAAGTTCTATCAAATAAACGATTTCGCGCTTTAGTGGTGTAGGTAAGGAATAAATAAATACGGAGCGAATTCCGACGATAGTGGATATTTTATAAGCGTGTCTCGTTTCGTTTTGAGAGACACTTTTTACTTTAATAAAAAGCAAAATACACAATTACTTTAGCGACCTACCATCGCTACACCTATTTCTAGCGTGAAGCATTTCTTGCGTTTCGATAGAAGGGTGTGGCGCCGGCATACTTTTATGTGAGGCGACCATCATAGTCCTCGGGAGTAGCGGGTTCTAGCATTTGGCGTAGGGTACTAAGTTCCCTTTGTTCTATATTGTAGGTAATCGAAATAGCAGCTGCGACAGCTGATATCGAACCGGAATGAGGTTGTAGGGACCACTATCCCGTATTCTCCTATAATTTTATCAATTTACCTACTCATATACAATTAAATGCGTTTAATTAAAATAACACTTTTATTTTCAATAACCACATCAATTTTAGGTATATCCTAAAATTATTTTACAATTTTAAAATTCTCTGATTATTATGAAGCGTTATATAACTAAAAAATACATATCAAAGATACTCAGATCATACGATAATAACAAAAATTTAAACAACAAATACAAAATAAATATTGAAGTGTTTTATTCTTGATAGTAGGTATACCAGTTTTGTTTAGACGGTAATTGAGTACTAATTAGTTTTCATAAACAATCCGTAGCTTGGTTTTATTATATCTTGTCTACAGTTTAATGTTTACAATATGTTTAGTAATAATTTTCTGTCACATATAGTACAAATTTCGATTGTCTCTAGGTATCTTATTTCAAATAAATTAGTACGAAGTAAAAATAAATACTGTAACTATGAAACATTGTAAGGAATGAACATATTCTATTAAATATTATTTTCAATTCAGCTCCGTTTATCTTCGTTTTAAAATAGGTATTTACGACTTTATTATGAGTAACGTCCGCAACTTTATGACACCAATTTGTTTAAGAGATTACCACATGTAGGCAACCTAAGGCAATCTCAGACTGCCTACATCTCATCGGTAAGAGTGTCATTTCGTGGTGTGTGATGCATTTGCATGCGCCGTCGTGCTTTTCTTAACTCCTTCGTTGTCTGAGCGATTTGGGCTTCTAAAATTTCTTTTCTTGCACGTAGTTGGACAACCTAAAATATTAAAAGACTTTATCCATTATAGTCATCAAACATTCACATTTTAATAACGGCTTTAGAAGTCGAGCTAACAATCATTTTTTATGTTGGTCATCTCTACTATGGAAAATTTTAATCTACATTGAAGTATCTAGTCTGCACTCTTCAGATAGACTTCATGTCCTGTCTACCCAATTCTAAAAACTAGTCTTGAGGGCTATAAATTAGTGTTTTCTAAAAACGCTCTTCTCAAAAGACACGCCTTTTTTAATATCCTTCGCTAAAAATACTGTTGTTACTAAGTAGAATGTGTTTTCTACTATCTTGTTAACTGAAGCATTTTCATTTATTACACTACCACAACAGTCGAACAGAAAAAAGATTGGAGCAAACTTTTCCGTTGTCAAAACATTAATCATAGCAAAAATTACAATCATTTCTCCCATTACCTCCTCGGTAGCGTTTTGGAAGTCACGCAAGAGATCCTTCCTGGTGAGCAGACCCGCCTTCAGTCGCTCGCCTTGCAAACACCAGCGCAGTCTGTCGCGACGTCTCTGTGTGGAAATAGACGTGGAAATAGAAACAGACGTAGAAATTACGACAGAAACAGAGGATGAAATACAGAATGAAACAGGTGACGTGTTTCTTTTTTTTACAGCACTAGTCGATACGGGAAGTAATAAGGCACGTATTGTGTAGATCTTAGATTCTGTAAATTTTGTCTTAAGATCCAGTTCAGATAATATGGATTACATTTATTTTTTCCGTAAGTGTGTTGGACACATTTATGCAAAACAGAATAAACCCACACAACGACAGTTTTGTGAAAAAGATATTTTTGCCAAAAATTTTTTACTGTATAATTTTAGGTTATTTTTAATAAAATCTATTTACAATGTCGCACAAAATAATTTATTCTATATATACAAATATGATATTACTGAAAATCATCAATATTTTTAAAATAATAGGAGGAAAACTTGTTGGTTTCTTTTGCAAAAGTAGGTCTATTATTCAATGCTATTTATTTTCTTAACACCACTGCTTAAATTTAACAATTGATTTCCTTTTTTTCTAATAGTTGCTAATAATCCAATTCCGCTAAAGTTAATGGACTTTATGCATAGAACCAACATTTCGTTCTTAAAATATAGCTTATGTTTTTCAACGATTACTTTGCGAAATGGAATCCTAAAACGGGAAATAAAATCAGCATAACGGTACCTATTTTACGTTTACGTTAAAACATTAGGTGCTGTAAATACAATTTTATTACTTTTACGGACGTCGACTGGAAGTTCATTAGGTAATCGTATTTTGTGCCCAGAAATTCTGTATAGCTGTGTAGCCGTCATTAGGTATTTATAAATATCTATTGGCAACTTTTAAGCTTAAAATGATATATCTAACTCGTACTAATAATCGAGAAATGAAAAGAGTGATAATAAAGTGAGTACCTATAATAATGCGACCGGGCATAAATGGGCCATAATTATATGTGACTACTTTTAATATAATACTAGCAATATGGTATAACGTGTGTGTTGTAACATTAAAACAAGTGCGATCGGATGACAACTACTTTATTCGTATAAAGAGGGTTATCACAATATTACAAATATTAATATACCCACAACATCTCCCCCTTAAATAGGATTTACAGAATATAACATAAACATTACACACAATATCCCTTTCCCCTCAGAAAAAAAATGTATATGTACAAATTACACAAAGCGAACAAAAAATCAAATACCCAAAACCTTATTCAATATTTTAATATAAAATAAACTAAAATGATGAATTTGAGTTAAAAAATTCTTTAGCCCTTTTACGAGTGATAGGAGGGTTATAGGTCATTGCGCACGCGCCCGCGCATCGCGCCGCCAGCCGACTCTCATCGCTAGGTATATACTCCTCGTCCTCGTAAACAGGCGAATTTTCCCTATTTTTTAATAACATATCTTTCTCGTTTACCAAGCTAGTATTATTTTGCTCACCAGCAATACATTTAATTAAATGTCTACGATTACGTCGGTATGCTGCACCTAGTTTATTTTTGATAATATATGATCTCGGAGTATGACATTTAGAATGAATTTGCCCGTGTATTCTTCTATTTTTATCAAGCATAATAACGTTATCGTCGACATTTAATTCTGGCAATTCTTTCGTATGTCTATCGTAGTACAATTTACTTTTACATTGTTTATCTAACAACACCTTATATTGTTTAGTGTTACATTTTTTAGGTAACAGTAAATTAGGATGAGCGGGCAATCTACAGTTTAATCTACGGCCCATCAATAGTTGTGCAGGAGACTTTAAATTATCACGTGGAGTATTTCTATAACTTAGCAAATCTAGTTGAAAATCTGTACCACTATTTATAGATTTAATAAGCATTTTCTTAATTGTTTGCACAGCTCTTTCACTCTTGCCGTTCGACTGTGCATAGTTCGGAGACGACGTTATGTGCTCAAAACCCCATTGTGCAGCAAATCTTTTAAAATCACGACTACAAAACTGAGTTCCGTTGTCACTAATAACATTTTCAGGAATTCCATACCTTCCGAAATTTTCTTTCATTGCATCAATAATCGTATTAGACATTATATTTTGTAATAATTTAACTTCTATAAATCCCGAATAATAATCTACTATAATCAAATAGTATTTTTTTCTATGTTCGAAAATATCTGTACCAACCTTATTCCACGGTAAACTTGGAATAGCAACAGGTATCAAAGGTTCCCTACCTGGAGCATTTAAACTCTCCTGACACACTTTACATTTTTTAACATACAACTCAATGTCCCGGGTGATGCCCGGCCAAAACAAAACCTCGCGCGCGCGCCGCTTGCATCGGTCCACCCCTTGGTGACCGTCGTGTATTTTGATTAACATTTCATTTCTTAAGGAACTAGGAATAAGCACTAGTTTATTTTTAAAAATAATATTATCAATACAAAACAATTGATCTCTTATTGACCAAAAATATTGTAAATTATTAGGAATAACATGCCGTCGTTCAGGCCATCCGTTATTTATAAAATTTAATAGTTGACACAATTCTGAATCTTTAATTGTTTCTTTTCTTATAAGCTGCATCTTAGCTTGTGAGATAGGCAGACTACTGATTAAATAATTAACTTGGTAAAGTATACCTTTACTTATGCTATCATCGTACAAAATAGGGAGCGGTGCACGCGACAGAGTATCAGGTAAATACATAAATTTTCCCGGTTTATATGTTACTATTAAATCATATCCTTGCAATCTAAGTAGCATTCGCTGTAAGCGCACTGGGACCGATTCTAAAGACTTTTTAAAAATGCTCTCCAAAGGTTTGTGATCCGTTTCAACATATATTTAATTTTTTCCGAAAATATATTGATGGAACTTTTCGCACGCGAAGACAATGGCTAGTAATTCCTTTTCTATCTGCGCGTACCGAGTCTGTGTAGCGGTGAGCGTGCGCGACGCGTACTCAACGGGCCGGCCGCCCTGCAGCAACACGGCGCCCAGCGCAGTGCTGCTCGCGTCCACCGACAACACCACCGGTTTCGACACATCAAACAGTGCTAATACAGGGGCATTACACACTAAATCTTTTAATATGGAAAATCATTTTTGATGACCTAGTTCCCAGCTCCAGTCTACATCTTTTCTTAAAAGTTGAATTAATGGGTATATAGTTTCTGAATAATTTGGTATAAATTTCGACAGATAGTTTATTGCACCCACGAATCTTTCTAAAGCCTTCTTATCGGTTGGGGGAGGCATATTTTTAATTGCAATTACTTTAGTTGGGTCTGGTTTCATACCGGTTTTGTTAAAGACATGTCCTAAATACACTACTTCTTCTACACATATTTTACATTTATTTTTGTTAAATTTAAAATTTATACTACGTGCTTTTTTTAATAACTCATACAGCCGCGAATCATGTTCTGCCTTTGTGCGACCCCAACAAATGATATCATCTATAAATGAATCTACACCCTCTAATCCTTCAACAAGTAATTGTTTAACCTTTGCATGAAAAACCTCTGGAGCGCAATTCAATCCGTAAGGTAACCTCAAGTATTGGTACCTGCCGAAAGGTGTCGCAAACGTACACAAGTCAGTGCTCTCAGCATCTAGTTGCACACACCAGAAGCCCGAATTAGCATCCAAAACTGAAAAATACTGTGCCCCATGCAACTTACTCGCTATCTCGTTAAGAGTTAGTTAGGGGTTCTTCAAGAAAGGTGCGAAAAGAGGTCTCCTTCACAGCCGGCGATGCATTGGCAACTCCTCTGGTGTTGCGAATGTCCATAGGCGACGGTGACTACTCTCCATCAGGTAGCCCGTCTGCCTTATCGTTAGGTTAAATTATAAAAAAAAAAAAAAAAAAAGTAGGCAGTTGGAAATGAGCCCGCTGTATGGCCTTGTTTAACGGTCGAGGATCGAGACATATACGTAACTCCCCATTCTTTTTGGCCGCAACAACCATAGAATTTACCCAACTAGTAGGATGTTCTACCTTTTTAATAATGTTAAAATCTATCATTCTACTTAACTCCGATTTTAACCGATCTCTAATATTGAGCGGAACCTTACGAGAACCACTTACCACTGGCTGTACTGATTCATCTATCACTATATGATATTTTCCCGGTAAACAACCTATTCCATTAAACAAGTCATTAAATTCTGACATATTAATACCGTTAACGCGTCTTATCAAACCTAAGTCGATACACGCTTGTCGGCCCAGAACGCTTTGACAATCAATGTTAGTTATAGCAAACTTTAACACATACATTTCATTTTTATACCACCATTTTAAATCGCATACACCTTTTACCGGTATAATGTCACCGCTATAAGATTGCAACTTTATATTACATTTTACGTTGAGGACCGTCGGAGAATATCCTAAGGATAAAAATCTTTTAAAAGATAATACATTAATATCAGCGCCGGTATCTAATTTAAATGTTTCTTTTCCAAACTCACCTGTTAACGTCTCATGCCACTCATCTTTTGTATCTGGCGACAATCTCTCCTTATGAATATTCCGTAACATAGAAACATAGAATGACTCACCGACTTCGTCCTCAGAAGTACTATTATTATCTAACGATACATTATGCACCTTTTTCAATCCTGACTGGCACATCCTAGCGTAATGTCCGAAATTCCTACACACATAGCACTTAATATTTCTAGCCGGGCACGTTCCCGGCCCGCACCGTAGGCCGCAACCCGGGCATCTCGCGTCACTCACGCGCTGACGTGGCCGCTGCAGCGCGCCGCGCGCCGCACCGCCACCGCCGCGGACACGTTCCGAACCGCCGCCGCGTCTTCCTCGGGTCTGCACCGCATTAATAGTTGCTATTCCCGTATTTGACATGTCGGTCATTCCATTTATCTCCCGGCACTCTAGCCGTCTGCTGCTATCACAAGACAATTCATCCGCCTGACATATTTTTACTGCTTTATCGAGCGTCAGATCTTCAGCTCGGATGAGACGATCTCTTACCACGGAGCTCCTTATGCCACACACTATGCGGTCACGAATTAATTCTTCTTCTAATGTCGCGAACTCGCAAAATTTACTAAGTAGCTTTAAGGCCGTGACGTATTGACAAATAGATTCGCCCGGATCTTGATTACGAGTAAAAAAATTGTACCGTGCTAAAGTAACATTTGGTTTAACCCCAAAATAATCATCGAATCTTTTCAGTAATACTGTGACGTCATCTCGTTCCTTGTCGTCTAGTGTGAATGTTTGATATATATCAAATCCATCAGGACCGATGAGATTAACGAGTAGGCTTGACTGAACTGCTGGTTCTTCTTTATATACTCCGGAGGCTTTCAAGAATAAATTAAACTGAGTCTTCCAACGCCTCCACGCGTCAGCCCGGCTGACGGGGCTGCCATCCACACATAATTCCGCCGGCGGTCTTGCGTGTTCCATACTTTTATACTTTAGCAAGTAGCAACACGCACTAACTGTTTTTCAGACAAGATATTCCCAATAACTCGCGTAAAACAATTAATTTACCGCTGTCACCATGTTGTAACATTAAAACAAGTGCGATCGGATGACAACTACTTTATTCGTATAAAGAGGGTTATCACAATATTACAAATATTAATATACCCACAACAAATAACGTGTGGTAAGACCGGGGAGGTACCACTACCACATCTTTTTTTTATTTGACTGAAGTAGCAAACGAGAATGCAGTCCACCTGATGGTAAGAGGTCACTGCCGCCCATGGACATCTGTAATTAACTTCATACAGAACATGGGTTCCATCTGAAGTCAATCACAGATGCGTTGCTACTGCCGAGGACTATGATGGACGCCTCATGTGAAAGTGTGCCGGCAACCACACCATTCCATCGAAACGCAAGAAATGCTTCACGCTAGAAATAGGTGTGGTGGTGGTATTTCCCCGTTCGAACTACACTGGTTCTACCACCTTCAAATTCTGGTTCTTTGTGCTTCAGTGGTGGTTATTGGCTGACTTTCACACGAGGCGACCATCTCAGTCGTCCGGAGTAGCAAAAAATCTGCAATCAACTTAAAATAGAATCGCTGTTCTATTTGAAGTTGATTGTAGTGTAGCGTGCGGCAGTGACCACTTACCATTTGGTAGACTGCATGATTGTTTGCTATTTCATTTGATACAAAAAAAAAACGATCTTATCCGTCTGTTCAGTGTCTGATACGTTAAGCGTTCGTAGATATAAATGAAATGTTTATCAGAAAATATCAGGTTACAAAACAATTTATCAACATCGCAGTGACTTGCCTTAACGGTACTCAAATCCTCCCTGGCTCTGAGATACTCAATCTCCGCGTCACCGAGATCGCACTCAGTGAAATCGATAACTTCGTTCGTGTGATGCATCTTCTCTCTTATGTGAGCCAAAATCTGGTTGTGTTCGGTGCATTTTGCTCGGTTCTTTATAAGTTCGTCTTCGCGCTCTATAGGAATTAAAAGTCAAATAAAATATAATGTTGTACGTAATGATACACATAAATGCTTTAAAACGTTTTCTACACTCATAGCCCCACAGTAGGATTTTTTCCTGTGTCCGCGGGTGCACATGGACACACACAAAGACCCAGGCCTAGAACAAGAATCTAAACTCAGCATTTAGATACCTGTCTAGCCAGGAATCGAATCCGAGGCACGCATCACTGATCTATGTGCGTATTAGAAATTAATTATCACTGCTTTTCGGTGAAGGAAAACATCGTGGGGAAACCTACACATCCGTGAGTTGTTTAAAAAAAAATCTCGGAGGTGTGTGAAGTCCACCAACTCGCACTTCGCCAGCGCGGTAGTCTATAGCCTAAACTCTTCCATTCTGAGAGAAGACCCACGCCCAGCAGTGGGATAATAATGGGTTGACGACAGATAGGCGATAGAGGCTACTTATAATCAAATGCACTGTATTATCGTTTGCTACTTATATATTAAGAAAATTATTGAGCAACTTAACCTCCACATCTTTTGATTAATCATACGCCATTCATAAGAAACTGATGAAGACACATCTAATTAACTTCGCAAAAGTTGAATGAACTTGACGGGGAATAACTCACGTTCTCCCTTCCTACCTATTATCTTAATTAAATAAATTATACGTATTGTTCTATATAATTAGTAATTAACGAAGAATGGTTTGGAAAAACGGTTGGGTCGTTTATATATACTTTATTACGATTGAAGTGGCAAGCGAGCAGTCCACCTGGTGACAAGTGGTCATTGGCAGCAATGAATATCTGGAACTTCATATGGGTAAAATTCTTTATTGTCCCACTCCTGGGCACAGTCCTTCTTTCAGAATGAGAGTTTTTAGGCCATATTCTACCGCGCTGGACAAGATCTGACTGAAGTAGCAAACGAGCATGCAGTCCACCTAATGAAAACACCTCCAAATCACACACCGCCGAGTTTTTTTTTAAAGAACTCTCGGGTGTGTAGGTTTCCTTAACCGAAAAGCAGTACTAATTTATATCTGATACGCACGTATATCAGTGGTGCGTGCCTGGGTTTGAACCTCGGACCTCCCGATTGAGAGGGCAAGTTTCAACCATTAGTCTATCACTGCTCTAACTTCATATACATATAACAGCGATTTTATTTGCAGATGCGTTTCTTCTCCCGTAGGCTCAAAATGTTAGTAAAAGCTAGCAAATTCTTAGCTAAAATACCATAACATGGTAGCCTTATAATAATTTGAGCCTTCGACCGCCTTGCGACAACGTAATAAGAGCTTCACGCTAGAAATAGGTGTGGCGGAGGTACCATATTCGTTTTATATATTGTATACCTTAAATACATAAGAAGTACTTTTTATATGTTGGTTCATATTCTGTCGCTGCTTAAATGTAGGATATCTAGTTTCATAAAGTTTACAAAATGAAGTGCTTTCTAAACTTATATATATATTTATACCATTTTTTTTTTGTATTTTTAATACCACATACTTGTATATAGGTACACAAAGATATAAAAATAATGATCCGCTAACGTAGCTATACCTATTATGTTGATAAGCAACTTTATGATGTACCGTATTAATGAACTAGGAATGCCCTGCGATTTCATTCGCTTGTTATCGTTGTTACAATATTTTTTTGCAAATATGTTTGTGCGATGAGCGAAAATTCGGAACTCTCATTTTTATTATATGCGTAGATAATATGTAGACATGCAAGTTGTATATTGAATAAATAAATTAAACTTAAAAAAATCGCAATCGTATTTCCGTGACCATCTTCATCTGTAAGCAAAATGGCATACCTTCAATTTTGGTCATAAAGTTCTGATTATCGATGTGCAGCTGTTCGTAGTGGGCCACATACAGCCCAGGCCCCAGCATCTCCAGCTTACGGATAATCGCGTCCAGCTCTGTCACAGCGTTCCTCACTCTGATGTACCGGAGCCAAAGGCCCGACACCTGCTCAGTCTTCGATCGTTGCAGCGTTAGGAGTCTTTGGACTGTCTGTAATTTTCGTATAATAAACAAGTAATATCAATAAATTATTAAAATAATAGTGGACTACTTACTAGTTTTCATTTGGTATCTATATTAATAAGTCACTTTGTCACTTTGTGTTTACTGTCAGTCCACTAAGCAATATTTTTCAAATGTGTGAAATGTACAGACACGAACAACTTTCCTTTTTTATGTGTTTAAATTACCTTGTCCGCGATTGGTTTCCCCTTCTTCGAGTAGATCAACCCAGTCCCTGTGTTACGTTCCAAACTTTGAAGTTCATCGAATTTCTTTTCAGCATGTTCCAATTTATCGCCGTATTGCGTTTCCACTGCTTGTAATTTGTTTTTTAACTAGCATAAGAACAAAATTATTAAGATTGAAATAATCATTGAAGAAATCATAAAAGAGATTAAAGACATCGAAAGAAATTGAAGAAAATGAAATAAATATTGAAGAAATCATAAAAGAAAATATCAAATATGAAGGAAGAAATTATGAATTAATTATAACAATAATCGGTGGTATCTACTTTTATATTATAGGTATGATGATATATGAACTCCATGATAATTACATAAAAAAACGTAATTATCATGGAGTTGGTAAAATATTTTTTTATTCGAACATTTATGTAAACATTTATGTATGAAACTAATCGATTTGTATTCGACTACACAACAACTAATACTCGATTAATACCGGTTCAGAATCTTGTCGCACAACGTTAAAGGGTTCTTAATTAAACGTAGACTTAGGTATGGAAGGCTTATGAACTGAAACCATATCGTTAATTGGGTGTAAATATAAACAAATACTTATACAATAATCATTAAATATAGCGAAAATGTAGTTTTTACATCAGCCATTTCTCGATCCTCTTTTTCCTTTAGTTCTTCATAAGAAAACAATTTTTGTTGATATTTCTCTTCTAAATCATGAGCTCCTTCTAATGGTTTAAGAACGTGGTCTAGTTTTCTTTTTCTGAAATAAATAATTTGTTTGAATTTGTTATTTATTTTTATTTTTTATACCAAGAAGAGGTACAGATATGGAAGACGAATTTAATGCTGAGACCATTCTTTGGCAGTCTACCTTTAGGCGAAATAGATATAACAATAAGAGCAATATTAGTAGAAACAACAAACACAAATTAATTAGACTTAATAAACTGAATAAAGATATAAATGTAGATTATTTTAATGATAAAATTTGTAAGAAACCTATGCATTAGGAAAAACACTGGCAAAAATCTTGGGATTTTCGCTTTTCAATTAATTTTATTTATTAGACATTTTATAAAATCTAAACGTAATAGACATGATTGTTTTTTTTTTATTTTGTAACAATAATATCTACTTAATTTTTTTTGTTTACAAGGTGCCGCGTAGCTAAATGTTGAAATCGAATCTCTTAAAATCTAGTCTTGTCCTTTTGCCTATCCTAATGCAAGTACGTATTAGCCGTGTATAAATATCTAACGGGTGTTGTACAAACTGCTATGAGCGTAATAGCGCAGTACACTCAAAAGAAAAAAAGTGAAAATATGCAATATGCATATTTGATATATTATCAAAGATTACTAGGAGCTACAATTTGCAGCGAAATTTTATAGAGTTCAAAGATCAGACACATACACACAGGTATTTTTGTATTTTAACCCTATACATTTATGCTCGCTGCGCAGAACTATTTTGGCCTACCTTAATCTTCAGCTTGGTTGCTTTTCATTTCCTAGTTACGTTTGGCTTAAAGTATTTATTTTTCCATAGATGGGTGTATGGCATCGTTATAAGTTATTAAGAAAGACGTTTCATTAACATTCCAGATTTTGCTAAACGAAGCGTATGATATTGCCAAGATTGCTTTGTGTCTCTCGAAATGTTAAAGTGAATGACAGTAGACATGACTTGCGTATTAATTATGTCTCATACTCGTTGTTATTTATGTATCTTATTTCATTTTAATATTATAATCCATTACATAACCCATCCCACGACTATGTTTGTTCTTTCTAAGAATGGGAATATTTAGCAGATTAGTCTACCACTACGGACAAGTTGGTATGGATAGACTTTTTAATATTTCTAAACCACATTTGAGTACTTTCTTTAAAGAGCTCTTAGGTATAAAGCCCATCACCTTTACTTACGTCGTGTTTTTTATTGTTAAAGCATGTAGACATTAATTTTATAAACAAGGTCACAAATTCAGCGCTGTAATTTTATGTCAAAATTTACACAACTTCGCAATCCTTCTCAACAAATACGCTATCTCGTCTAAAGCTTGCTCTATACCCGATATTCTTAAATAAATACATTATGAATAATTTAAAACCACTATGTTCACGAATAAGCGATCGATACAAAAACATTGAACCTTACTTGAAATATTCAGCAAGACGTCGATGTAACAGGTTGTTCTTTATCTGCAGCTGATTGCGATCGAAAGCCAGCTCTCTGAAGGCTAGTAGGTATTCGTCTCTGTTTATGGTTATTGCTGCTGTACCCACGCCATAGCCTATTTGTCCGACGCCCTCGTCATCTTCATCGGGAGGAGTGACTGTTCAGACATAGTTTTTATGGAATCATATATTTACTTGAGTTACTCACTTTAATAAGAGGTATCAGTGAGCTAGCTTATGATCACTACAAACAAATATTACATCAGAATTGCTATTATAATTATCATTTTTTTAATATTTCTAACATCAGAATCGCTATTATTATTATCATTTATAGGTGGTAGAAACAGTGTAGTTCGACAGGGGAAGCACCACCGCCACACCTTTTTCTAGCTTGAAGCATTTCTTGAGTTTCGATGGAAGGGTGTGGTTTCCGGCACACGATCACATGAGGCGACCATCATAGTCCTCGGGAGCAGCAGCGCATCTGTGATTGACTTCAGGTGGAACCTATGTTCTGTATGAAGTTGATTACAGATGTCCATGGGCGGCAGTGAGCACTTATCATCAGGTGGACTGCATGCTCGTTCGCTACTTAAGTCAGATAAAAAATATATCATTATGATTATTACCGTTATTTTTTAATTACTCTCATGATATCTATACTTAACAGCTTTTCCTTTATAGCATAGTGTGTGCTCATGTTTCGGTTTGTGGAAGGACAAGGTTTCCCAGGGATTGCCGGGCACGTATGGTTGGCCTCAGGTAGAATTCTAATCTTATCTGGGGTGAAATATCGTTGTCTAAGGGCTTTCGCGACCGCTCATAATCAAGTGGACTGCACGATCGTTTGCTATTTTCAAAATATGAAAATGTATCCATGTTTACTAGCTATGAAATTTGTTCCAAATGTATACGTTGGACTAACCGTTTAATTTATATACCAAAGATAACAAACTTCAATATGTCAGATTGTAACATGTCATAACCAATTCGCATTTATTACGCGAGTTGAGTAACTCACGAAATAAATGCAAATATTATACAATGTATTGTGTACCTCTATAAAATGTATTTTAATTTTATATAAAGTACTAACCACTAGATCCGCTTGAACTATCATCATCTTGTTCAGTAGTATCTTTCTTTGGTTTCTTAATTTTCTTCACCTACAACATGAATTGGTTAAATATACTATTTACAATCAAAATTTTCTGGCGACCCTTACTCAATTGAATAATTTCTATTGAACATGAATTGAATAACTTAATTAATGAGATTTAGTAATAAAAACTGACACTAAAATCAATCAATGTTAATATTAAGTACTCACTCATAGATTAAGCGGAAGAAAATAATCGTTATAACTTGAAGCAGAAGAAATAATATTTTGTTACTAGTGCATTCAAAACCAGGCTATATTGATATGTTTTTTTTTTCATTATTTTAAGTGGAAAATTGTCGTCAACCCATTATTGTCCCACTGCTGGGCACGGGTCTTCTCTCAGAATGAGGGAGTTTAGGCCACAGTCCACCGCGCTGGCCAAGTGCGAATTGGTGGAAGTGGAAAATTATATAACTTATATTCATAAGATTGATGGAAAATATCATAATGGCTAGTTTTAATGGCGGAATTTGATACTTTTTAGTAATATTTAACATCTAAGCTTGACGTAAGTTTTTCTATATCCAAGAGAGCGCTAAATAATGTTTCGCTGCATTTCAGCGATCGATGAGGTCATGGAGCAACCAATCAACCATAATATATAAAGTAAACATTTCTAAACAAAAAAATCTAAACTATATGATACGTAATTCAAAGAACCTTTTACTGGAACTGAATCGTGTTAGTCATGCCAAATGTTTATTAAAATGCCAACGTAACTCATTGTTCACTGAATTTTACTATACATATTATCGCATCATTCATTATGCAAAGTTCAGCACAAACACGAATCCCAGTGGAATTTAAAGGCTAATAATAAAAACCAACAGTACGTAGGCAGGGGAACGGCGTACCAAGCATTCGCATGTCACGTAAGCCACATTAATTAAACGAAAGGGATAGACGTACCTTAGATTCGGCCATATCGCGTGATCCGGTTGAATTACCGTCTTTATTGATCTGTTTAAGGTTTCCGAAATTATTTTATTCCATTATCTTCACAACATGCAAGAGGTTGCCAGGGCGACTGTAAACAATTATCGAACGCTTGGCTGTGACGTGATGGAAACTTCGCTCAGCTTTTGTTGACGTTTCTAAATTAAAATTTTGTTTTCGAGTAAATAAATTGCTTAGAGTTTTCACGAATATTTTCCCTGTATTGATGTTTAGATTATTACATACAAATAAATAAAAAATAGTGTATTATTTAATAACATGGTATATCATAAAGCAATAGAAGTAACATAGGTCTAAATCAAGGACATGAAACTATATAGTGTTATTTCTTTTCGAATGAATAATATCTCGTTTTTTGAATATATGACATAAAAGCTTCATTCTTATAAGGTTCAATTATGATTATTATAATTATTACGGCACATTTTTTTTCTTTAGATCATAGACGATGTTAAAAACTTTAAAAAGGACGAATAAAGTTTAGTTGAAAATAAAAACAATAATAAAAAAGTTGTCTTTGGAAACAATAGAAGAAGAGATATGAAATTTAATATTCTTGTATTCATCTCAACGATGGAAAATATAACGCAATTAAAAACGAAATATCTCCGCTGTTGTTTTCGGGAGATTTATCGCCGAACCTCACGAAGAAAACAAAAGATGTTTAATTTTGCTTCAAAATTTCCAGTTAATGTAATTATCTGTCATTCTCTGACTGCTTAGTAAAGTTCATCTATATCTATACTAACATTATAAAGAGGAAAACGTTGTATTTTTGCAATTTTCTATGTTTGTCATGAATTAACTTAAAAACTACTGTACTTATTTGAATAATTCTTACACCATTAGAATGCTACATTATCCCTGAAAAACATGGGCCATTTTTATTACTAGAATATATAAGGCGTATTTGCTAAAACTTGAGAATTGTGATTCAAAGTATCAAACATTTTGCTCAAAAAATTTTTTTTATTGCATACACTGTAATACCGATAATAGAATTAAAAAATGTCCAGGAGTGGTACTCAAATGTATAATGGTTGGATAGATTACAATATAGTCTGCGCGAACGAAGTCGCGTCGATTCTGCTAGTTATAATGTATAATTGGATCGCTGAGATAATATATTATTTAATCGCTTACTTCCTACAAAGATTTAAACCTCTTTTAGGGAAACCGATTCACTTGAAATTTTACACACGCGTTTGTTTTGAGTAATGCAATATTAGAGACGTCATTATAACCAAAATGGAAAACGCCCAAAGGTGGCGGACCCATTATTTTTTTACAACTATGTGATGGTTCAAAAAACTTTTCCCAAGAACCTTTTTAAATAATCTATGTATTGTATTGTGATAACCATGAAGTGAAGATATTTATTATTGAAAAAGGTTTTACCACATATAAAAGAAAAAATAATGACGCTTGATAGAAGCTGCGAGAGAAATATTTCTAACCAAAGTCGTTTCTTAGATCTTTAAAACTACGACAAGAATTTTAACGCAGTTTTTTTAATAGATAAAGTAATTCAAGAGAAAGGTATTTATGTATAATACATGCATAATATGGTGGAGGATCACTGATAATTTTAGATTTTATACTTCTAGGCGGAACTAAGTCAGCCGGGTGAGCTAGTCTCAGATAAATGAAAGCAAACTGTACCTAAGATAGATTACTGAGAAAAATAAAATATCTATCTAATTGAGGAAACCTTTAATATTTCTGTTTGTGTATTAATATTTTACGTCTTAAAGGTATAGTGAAAATGTACAAGTATATTTTTCAGTTTTGTTGATTTTTGTTGTACAAAGGTATGTGAGGCTCGTTATAAATTTTGCGGTAGGCATACACATCTGTCACTAGTTGTTTCTTGGCACAATGCTGATATTTTTACAAAATAACAAAACGGACAGACAGCTAGCTGTCTCGATGTCGTAATTCTGGTTCTCGTGCCAATTGAGGATTGATGAATTTCTTGTAAAATGATCTCATATGTTTATAAAAATGTATTGTTTACTTTTATAAATCTTGGCGACTCCTTTGCTCCGCCAAATTTTAAGTAAAACTTCATCGAACCATTCAACAGCTGTTCTACTTTTGGGTACGGTAGTCCTTTTAGAGTATGAAATGAAATGAAATGAAATGTCTTTATTTTGTATAGGCCTGCGGGGGCACTTACAAATTGTCAGTTACATTTTTTTTTCTTACACTACCACCGGATCGGAATACGACCTCAACTGAGAAGATCCGGCAAGAAACTCAGCGGGTTTGTCTTTTTTTCTTATTTATATTCATTTTTTAATATTATTACAATCATAATAAATATGAACTAAACAAGGTTCGGTCCAGCCACTTCGGCCAGCATCTTTGGATATCTATGGATTTTTATGGAAAAGAAATGTTTTTCCTAGCCATATTAACCTAATTCAAGGATCAATTCTAGATAATTTCGGAATAATCGAAATATCGAAATTACATTGTGATGTCACTGAGGTCTTACGATACTTTCTAATTAAGTACCTAATGTCGTTTTACGTTTGCGTGAATGTTATTTTCACTTAAATCTAATTTATATCTATATCTAATCTCTTTTACCTCTGTATGAATTTGAAGATAGGTATAACCTACTGATTATCTTAACGAGCTGCCACACAAATCTTCAAATTCGACACTAAGTTGGGAAAATAACTGCTTATAAATGTACATACATTACCTAGCTCAGGATGTTGTGTATGATGCTTCACTCGCGTTTTGTGAGTGAAGCGGTGTATAAAACCGGTCTTATTTAGATCTTCTTGAACCTTTCGTTTTATGGGCTTTATTAAAAAAAATACATAGTCGAGCTTATTGTATAAAAATAAAGATTTTAATATTCATACTGAATTTATCCCATAAAATCATGTTCAAGGCATGAAATAAAACGTTTTAGAAGCCTTTAAAGTCTTGAAAAATTCTTCCTTATTGGATGCCTACGTCATAAGGGGAATATGAGTGCGAAATTTAAAGTTTCAAGCTCTGAGAGTTTGGCCTAAGCGTTGATACATCCGACAGTTACTTTTATCTTATATACTGATATAGATAGGAACATAGTTCTAGCTATACATGTTCCATTAGCGTAAAACATTAATAAAACCTGCTTAAAATATGAGTATTAAAAAGTTTCGTTCTACACTTCTTCTGCTTGACGAAGTTTCTTTGTGCATTGGTGCTGGATTTTACTGAAGTTCCAAAAAAATACTTATTTGCGGGATCTACAGAAAAACATGCTTACAAGATTAGAAATAATAACAGGTCATGTTGCTTGATGAATGAATCGCTCGCCTATTGAATGATTTATAATAGCCTAATTATTATTATTTCATTTGCTTGGTATTTTATTTAATGGTAAACCCGGCGGTTTCTTAGGTACATAAAAACACAAAAAACACGCTTTCTACACTCATAGCCCCACAGTAGGATATTCTCCTGTGTCGTGGGAACCATGGACACACACAAGACGAATACACAAACACCCAGACCCAGAACAGGAATCTAAACTCATCATTCAGATACCTGTCTGGCCGGGAATCGAACCCGGGATCCATTTCGCGTCAGACCGGTACGGTAACTGCCACGCGTGTTGTTGTTCTTAGGTATATAAAGTATTTATATTCTGTAATATAGCTTGAATTCAAATTTATTTATAGCAACTGGCCAACCTGACGTTTAGAACTTTTGCATGCCCTAAGGAACTAACAATGTTAAACGACTGTTACAACTTGCGCCTTTTTATCGTGTCCTTCGAAGTATCTAAGTACTCAAGGAACTTTGTCCCTAGAATAATTCGAGAACAGATAGATCGTTTAGTGGCTATAACTTGAGTGATGCGTTATATGATCGGTCTTAATCGCTAGTACTAATGTGGTTTTGACCTATTAATAAATCATTATGTGATTAGTTGTTAAATCCGCTTATATTCTCCAAAAAGTAGATTACTGGCTCTTTCTTAATATTAATATTACCAAATGAACCCACGTGAGTGTCTACTTTTGAGGTTTTGGTCCAGGCTTTACCCTTCATAGTATCACTTAAATGTATAATAGATGTATAATAAATAGGTAATATAATAAGTTAACTATTGCATAAAAATTTTTTTATACTAAAAATTTAAACTTCATTCAAAAACTGCATCATATGTGTCGGCGCGACACCGCGTATTTATGAAAAACACGTCGCCGATAATAATTATTTTAGTTAGTTTAAAGATCGAAAGTGTTTGTTTATTGAATTAGCAACATTTAATGATTTTTAGAATTGTAATTTAGTTTACCCTCCATAAATTTTTTATTGTCACACCACCAAACATTGTTATAAAAAGGCGAGCGAACGCCGGTAGAACGGATTTTTCTTGTTTAACCGCCGAAGCGATCGAACTTCCTCTATTGTGAATAAATCGAAGGAGTTTTACTCCTGTGTTTTACTTGAAATCCTCAAGAATGGAGAGTAATCAAGACTCCTCGACCATACTGGCCTTCCTGACGTCACATGTTACTCATCTCTCTTCGTTATATGTAATAAGTATGTGTAATGGATTGAGTTGATTGGAGGTGTTCATGGATGGCAGTGAATACTTCTCGTCAGGCGTTTAAATCGTTTTCAACACATTATTGTCTCAACGCTGTAAAGTAAGAGGGAGGTTTCTTTCCACCAAGTACGCTCTGTTAAAATACAAACCTTTGAGTAATTTTCTTGAATTCTCAAACCTGTTACTATCCTGGATTTATTCTGCTTCGTTGTTAAATCAAAGGATAATTAGTAATATGACTAATGACATTACTTCATAAATCACAGCATGCCTAGGATTCGACCTAGGACATAGAACCTAGGATGGAGAGAGGGATATTTAAACTACTGGGCTAACATTGTAACTAACTAAGCCAAATCGATTAAGTACTTCAAACACAACTGGGATCGGAATCATTAGCACGACTGGCCTTTCCTTCAACAGTTTTTTAGGACGGTAACCTCTGTTGAGGTTGGCAGTGTCACAGGCAGTCTCTGGGCGCTTGCCAGACTTTCGACAATGCGTGTCTTGAAATAGCTACAGCGAAAACTGAACACGACAGTTTTTTATTCCGAGGAACTCTGAACTCGAATATTAGTTCCGGTACGACTTCATTTGGCATTATTACTTTCGGGGTTCTTATATGACAAATAAGAAACAAATATATACTGACTACTTTGTTTTTTCACCAAAGTATTACCCCTTAGACTATGACGCAGTTTGATATCAGAAATATTGTTATGGTAAAATGTTTTTATGTTATGATAATGGGGTTCAAAATAAAACAAAATATTGGAGCAATAGTGTTTTCTTTTCAACTGTGTACATAGAAAAGTATGCACAAACAGGCAGCGAATACAATTTATTGTAACAACAGCTAATCATTCTGCAATAAATATAAATTTGAACTGTGATAATAGGAAACAATTTATTAAGCTTAATGAGGTTATAACAACATTTTAACAAGTTCGAACGTACATAACACGAATAGATAATGAAAAACATTGGAATACTCGTAAACAACGTCACACAATTCACTCACAGAAAACAAAGTTTAAATTGATTCATGCGTACTCGTGTCGGATATATTATATTTTTATGCAATAACAAATAGGGTAAATTATCATATCTTTATATTTATATTAAATACACAAACTAGCAGTCCAATTCAAGTCCTGGTCTAAATAATTTTTGCCTGGACACCTCTAGAATACAGGTATAATTGAAGTTTTACGTAAGGTTAGCAGCAGATATTTTGCTAGTACTGAAGGCTATGTTATAGCTCAAGAACACTTAACAAAGTAGGAAACACTCAGCTTAGTACCATAAGTAAGTGTTTTCCTCACCAAATTGTTTAAACCTGTACACATCAGTGCTTAAAGTTGCTATCGAAATAGGTATGTCAGTTGTATCTGAAGTCAAGTCACGAAAAGATTCGTCATTTGACTCTAGAGACCGATTGAATTCACTGAATATTAAGTGAGCAATGGATAGTCCCAAGACGCCAGAACCTGCTACTGAAAGGGTACCGTTGGTGAAAAGATTAAGTTGGAGCACTAAGAAGTACATATATTATAATTATTATAAGGCTTTATAGTTATAAATAAATAGTTACGGCCTCATTGACAACGTCAATTGTAATGCATTATTTGTTATAGAAGAATAAAATACAATTTGCATCCTAAATTAGGATTATATTTAGAAAATCTTAGACGTCAAACTGTGCTTTGTCGTCTAGGTAAAATTTGTTTAAATAATTTCGACGAAATATTATCTGGTCCCTAAATGTGATATATATCGTTACAATTAATTTGTAAGTAAATTTTCTAATATAATTTATTAGTTTTATCGTTTTTTCCTGCACAGTAAGCATGAATCATTCCTAAGTAAGAACATTTTGGTGTCTACATTATCACTAAGTACTAGGCTATTCACCAAAATATTCCCAACACTTGCTTTCTAAAACATAACACATTCCGTAATTGTTCAAATAAGAAACAAAATGGATAAAACAGTATAACACAGGCATATGATTAATGTCAGTGAACTGATCTACTACTCGTATATTTTTTTAATAATCTCGATTTTACCCGCACTTATCTATCACACGGTAACTGTACATTTTCCGAGGGAAAATAAGCTATACGCATAGGATATCTTTAGGTTATATCTGTTTCAAAAAATCATTCCGATCGGCTTTGTCGTTCTTTTTATTGAGTAACAAACATTTAACCATCCAAACTATTATTTGTAATACCTAAAAATAAGTTAGTAAGTAACGTCTTCCTATATATTTATCGTATGCTGATATTTTGAAGATATTTATGATGTTTTGAGTATATTTACGACTTTAAATGTGACAAATAAATAAACTGCCTTTTTTATCACGCGGGCTAATTCTCGCGTCCGCATGCGTGAAACTTACTGCATGTTGTTTCATAAATACTTTTATCGTCGTGTAAGTTTCATGCTTGCGATACGCTGGGAAACTGTATTGTACGAATTCACGTAATGAGACATGTAAAGCAGCGTGACAAGAAAAAGGCTCTGAGAGTAGTAAATCAGATCATTGTACATTAAACGAAGTACATTAAGATAATATTAAAAAACCTACAAACAATCAATTAGAACTTCTAACCTGTAAAAAACGAGAGTAACATAACACAAAGTCTTTTTTACCCGCCATCGTTATTTGTAAAATCGGACGCTCAGTTACCACTTACATAGGCTAAGCCAAAAGTATCCCAAAAACTAGTCAATTGGTAATTTTGAGGCACGTTTTGGCTCGTCTGCCTTGAAAAGCGAGCGCAATGCTTTAACCGACTACTTGTAAAATACAATAATCCATATTACAATGTCCCAGTCGTCTAAAAATAGTTAAAACATCGAAGAGTCAAAAATGTAGATAATATCCTTCTGTATTTTTAATCTTAAGAACTTATTATATCATTAAATGCTTCGCCCTACAGTAGCTTCAGTAAGCTTTTGTAATGGTGTTAGGCCTCAATTTACGTAATCCTAGCAGATAAAGTAGAATTTATAACTACACGCGGTACCTCCTTTATGGATTTACTTTAATCTCTACTTTTATTCTCATCAGAATTCACCTTATTGCTATACTACTAGAGCTCAAAATACCTTCTACTTTCTACTTTTTGGTGTTAATATTACCTCGCTGAAATAATTTTATTAATAATATCCTTTATAAAGCCCCTTTTCCGCAATCTTACGTAAATATAGAAAATATAGATATGGGCCACGATGATTACAGTTATTTTCTTTGTATTTCGACTTTATATTGTACTTTGACATGAGTATTTCTATTTTCTTCTAGGTGGAAGCAAAGATAAGTACAGTATGATATTAAATGATATTTTATGAAATCGTGAAAATGGTAAGACTAAGATCAATTACGGAATGGATCACTATACATTTTATCATACATCTTATAAAGTTTGACTAGATTCAGATTATAAAATAGGTACTTAAAATACAGTCTAATGGCAGCGAATTTAAAGTTATAAATAAGATTAAACAATGTAAGTACATGCGACGCTAATGATTGTCTATTATATTAAAAGACTAAACCCATATATTTAGGTCTAAATTAAGCGAAATTTTCTACAGAATATCGCTTAAATTGTCGCTAGCTTTTTAATGGGTATAATTACATTATTATAAAAATAACAGCAATGCAATATAACAAGGAGGCTAATATGGACCTTTATTAAATCCATAGGTTCTTAGAATATACGTAATTTAAATTGGTGTTTCGTGTTACAAATTGCAAGCGTGTCATAAAAAATGTCGCGGTAAAGATATTTTTCGATGCATATAACATGAACAAGGCGTAATATATAAATTTCAATTACATACATGGCGTTATTTTAAACAAGGTAATAGGTCACAAAACGTGCGGTGAAACAGATTATAATGTAGACTTAATGTCTTAACAATATGGAAGACTTTAGAATATTGTTACAGCTATTGGTCATTTGAGCACTGATCAGCATAGATTTGAGGAAGTATCCATACGACCACAGCAGCCGTTGGGGGGCAAGCCTGAGGGGTCATCGGCCGATGATTGTGGGTTCGTCAGCCATGGCCAGCTCGTCAGTTGCTGCTTTGTCACCTTTTCTTTTACGCGAATACCAGAGGAAGGAAGCTGCGGCGAAGAGGTTGACGAGAACCACGAACCACGCCAGGAAGAAGCTGATGTGGTAGCTGTCAAAGTAATTCATTGTTAGTGGTCGGTCTTAAATAAACAGAACATAATTATGGTACACGAATAGCAGTAAAATCAATTAGTATGAACTTCCATTATAAGTGGGTTCATAAGGAGAATATTGTGAGGAAATCGATATTTCTGAGAATCCTTTATAATCTTCTTGTAGGTTTGCAAGTTATACCTTAATACAGTAACTTGATCCAAACATTGGAGGTAAGTTCAATTTTCAGTGAGGTGACTAGTAAGGGTAAAAAAAATACTTTCCGAAATACTTACTAGTGATAGGCAGCTTCTGGATACACAAATTTCACATTCTTCCTCATGTGGTCTACGGAAGACATTGTCACTTGCACCACCACAAACGTGCAAGAAGCTGTCAATAAAAAAACAATTAGAATGACTTCCAAAAACAAAACAATCTATATATATAAAAGCGAAAGGTCACTCACTCACTCACTCATCACAAAATCTCTGAAACTACAAGTGCTAGGAGTTTCAAATTTTGCATGCGGGTTCTTTTAAGGACGTAAGTGCTCACTAAGAAGGGATTTTATGAAATTCAACCCCTAAGGGGGTGAAATGGGAAAAACTTTTTGATACATTGACTTGAACGCGGGTGGAGCCGCGGGTATAGCTAGTATCAGCGTAAAAAAACTTTGTCATTTTTTAGAATATGTGTATTAAGATATGTATGTAGGAAGGTTAAAAGAAAAACGTCACATTAAAATATTATTAACTGTAGAACTTACTACTGATGAAATGAATTCCAGCAGCAAGACGCTTAAACATGTATCTTGGGTTGCGGAAAGTATATATGGAGAAACCACAGCCCATCGCCATCACGAAGAGGCTGATGATGCCGAAAGAAATCATCGTTCGGACGTAATCTGTAAATTAATGCATAATTTAGTTTTTGGTATAATATTTTTTTTATCTGATTGAAGTAGCAAACGAGCATCTAATGGTAAGTGGCTACTGCCGCCCATAGACATCTGTGCGCAACTTCAAACGGAACATGGATTCTATCTGAAGTCAATCACAGATGAGTTGCTACTCTTGAGGCCTATGATGGCTGCCTCTTATAAAAGTGTGCTGGCAACCACATCCTTATGTCGAAACACAAGAAATGCTTCACGCTAGAAATAGGTTAGGCGGTGGTACTTCCCCGGTTGAACTACGCTGGTTCTACCACCTGTTAAATGTTTTGATGGTAGTATTCAATTGATTCACATTACTTGAAAAAGGCAGTAATTTAGAAGCATTCATATTTCAAGTACAATTTTGAATTTTGGAAAGCAAACAATAATAAAAGCAAAATTATATTCCTTAACACATAAACGAGCAGGTATTCATCAGGCTGCTTATATTCTCTCTAATTATAGTATCTAGTATCAGACAATTCATAGTTGTAAATACATAATTAAAGTGCAATTCATATAGTTTGTGAAAAAATGTCTTTATGCGTTGGCGATTCATTGAAAAGAATCATTTCAAGATAATTTTACACTCACTTGCTATATCAATGTCGTACGCTAGATCCACTGGTTTTCCCATTTTCATCGTAGGTTGTGCTAAATAGTTTGTGCAATCTGAAACAATAAAAAAAAATATCTTGATACATGATAAGTGGCCACTGCTGCTCATAGACCACCTGCTACTAACTGCTGTTCTACTTTTTACCTTTTTAATATTATAATCATCAAAGTTTGTAAAGATGTATGTGTGTTTGTTCGTCTTTTACGCAAAAACTATAGATGACAATTCGCTGGAATTTGGCACAAGGATAGTTCACCTTGGATTGACACATGTACTATTCATTACCATGGGAAATGCGATCAAAGCAGGTGGAGCCTCGGGATTAAGCTAGTCTTTGATATTTTATATCAAAGAATCCTCAACATACCAGCTAATGTTAACCTACCTACATATTTATATTCAACACTAGCTGAACCCTGCGCGCATTGCTACGCCATCAAAAAAAAACACCAGAAACCTTCGTGACCTCATGAATAACAACTTTGGTAAAGATCACCACATGATCAAATGAATAGTTAACGATTCCATATAAGATAGACAAACATTCATTTCTATAAAGAAGAAGATTGATTAAAATTTTGTCTCTACTTTGTAAACAGCAATTTTATGCCAAATTAAGCTTTGCCAATACAAATAATTCAAGACAAACTTTGGATTACCTGTAGTTCTATTTGAAGAACATAATTAACTATCTACTTATTATTCTCCTACTGTAATATTTATTGCGTTGTTGGACTAAGATATATTGAACAAACACCGAAAATTCCGTACCTTAACACGACATAATTAATCAACGACAGACGCACATACGATTAATGCAATCTGTATTTTAATAATTTTACACCCTCCCCCTGTACTCTTCGTTGAATACTTTATGTTTCATTGTGTCAAGTAGTAATTTGTAACGTTACGTTTTGTACACTCTCTATATATTTTCTGTTCAATTGTCATCCGAAATATCTAAAATTACAAAGTTGGATGAATGAACAGTTGTCGTCTCTTAGTAAAAGTGGATTTTGTAGAATTCTGTGCCTATAGATACATTTTATGTTAGTTACCAGTGAAGCGAGTTAAATTATTACGTATTTGGGTTTTGGTAGTCATTTATCTTAATGACTTCGATGTCATAAAACTAAATTTATTTGTAACTAAAATGTGATAAGATCAAATCATTTGGTACTTTAACCGACTATCCAAAGGCAATAGGTAAGTTATTTGTCACACACTTTACTGGGTACCCTTTTCAATCTAATAACAACCTAATACATAACAAAAGTTAATCACATTTATTTGAATTTGACTTGAAGTAAACAACAGATTAGTTTTTTGTTAACAATGAGTTATGGGCTATGTATCACTGTTTCGCGCCGGGTATGTATGTGCTTGTTTCTGATTTATCTTATTCGAGATTTATTGCTGACTAGTCTTTGTGCACGATTTTAATCGCGTAGGCACAGTAAAATAGTATATTTGGTAAATGGTAAGATTTTTTTGTTATTAACATTTAACTCAATTCATGTCAAATAACATTTTCTACCTTAAAACCGGCATATTTGTAGTAGTCGCTTAAGTCTTCGGATTGTAATAGAATAGAATACTTTATATTGCACACTATAAATACATACAAAAATAACAATAACATACAAAGTAGATCTGTAGTATGCAATAGGCGGTCTTATCGCTAAGCAGCGATCTCTTCCAGATAACATATGCATGGAATTGGTAAAGATAACAGGATTGAAGAATCTGACTGTACTACCTAAAAATTCATTTAAGTCCCTGGGATTTGAACTTCGATAATTACTAAATCAAGATCTGCTATCTCAGGTTGCTAATCATTATTAACTACGTCATTTGGGTCTATCACACAAATTAAAACGTATGTTCCTACGAGGAAACGCATCCCTAACTTTTTACTTGTAAAATTATAGGCCTTATTAAAGCCTTAACAAAAGAAAGGAAATTAAAGTACGCTGAACAGTATCCAGCACTCGTTAAAGCAGAAAATCGATTACATCAAAAGGTCATGATCGGCCTAAGTCATCCTATATATTGCTGAGTAAGCAATTCATGGAAAGGCATAATCTAAGAAGGTACGGCAAAATATTCGTTGAGTAATTCTTTTATCGATACGTGTAATATCGAAAAGGGTGGTTTTTTCATGTATATTTAACTCAAATTTTTGTTATTTTGGGATCAGGGAAATTCATGTTCTCTTGGGTTCAGGGAAGTTCTAATTAAAAGTAATTGTTAATCATTAGTACATATCAATATTACAATAAATATACTGAATTACACGCACTTGCTTAAAAAAATTCGAGGGGAATATCGCTAGAGCATAGGTTTTATCTGAAATCAATCACAGATGCGTTGCTAACCCCTAGAGGATGGTCGCCTCATATAAAGTGTGCTGGCAATCACACCCTTTCATCGAAACGCAAGGAATGCTTCATGTTAGAAATAGGTGTGAAGGTGGCACCTCCCCGGTCGCTACATTCGTTCTATCACCTTTTAAAATATTATTGAATGTTAAGTGTAGGTACTCGTTTTGTATAATCGCTAAATATACTTTCACGTAACTTGTAAGTTATTTAAAGTCCCATATTTAATTTACATTTATCAGTAACGATTAAATGTGGTGGCATCCAACTCCATGGGAATGTCAGATATATCTACTTTCACCTAATAACATCCAGGATTGGTATAAGGAAGAAATAGGTGTCAGACTTTTGACCTCACGATTAGTTATGCATCTTTAAGCAACTTTGAAATACTCAAATCTTGGGGTACAACCCATTATTGTCCCACTGCTGGGCACGGGTCTTCTCTCAGATTGAGAGAGTTTTAGGCCATAGTCCACCAGGCCAAGTGCGTATTGTTGGACAAATCAACTCACTCTCAAATCTTATCTGGGGCTTATTAGAACATACAAGAGTAGTAGCAGCCACATCCTCTTCTCCTTGATTCGTGCTCCTCAAAGCTGAGGGTCATGGTATCTATTTGTCATCTTCTTTTCTATGATTTTTTTCCAACAAACTCTATTTCCGGCTGTGTGTAGGGCATGATGACGATGTTGTCCAGATTGGTGCGGATTTGATCAGATCAACGCATTGGACTACGTCCCCATGGCTTCTTGCCTTGTATTTTTCCGGTCACCAGAAGTTCTTCTAGGTTGTCTTCTTTCCTTCTAGCTAAGTGACTGAAAAACTCAAAGATCCTACGGAGGCAGATGGTTGACTGCCTACATGTTATTTTAAGGTCCACATGTTTACATGATGGTAAATAGCGGCCACATACCACCATGTAAACTGCGTGCTTCGCTGTTACGTTTATATATAAAGAAAACTGTTTATTTCACTAAATCATTATATTAAGAGCTAAGTGGTTCGAAAAATATACATCATGGCATGCCAGACTTCCATTGTAACATAAATATTTTTACATAACACCATATATCTAATACCCCATTCATCGATTCTCGGCATGCCAGTTTTATAAAACCTACTGAAAGCTGAACACAACATCTGTACTTGAATTGCTTTCAGCGATTGATATACGACGCTACTGTTTTATGACTATTTAAAATAATGCCTTCAAAACAAACGGATTTATGATGTAAATTCCTAGAATTCCAACACTAGACAAATTATGTAATGTCTATTTATTATTCCTCATATAAAAATCTGCAATGTGTTCACGATCATTGTCAAGGTTACGAATATTATGAAATAAAATTAAACTCGTTTGCCCCGCGACATCTGTGAATCATGCTCGATCAGCAAAGTTCTTTTCTATTTATAACATCCATATTGCAAACGAGCTTGCGATCTACATAAAGAGTGATAATTACTTATTGCCCATGGATATAATTAAATCTAATGAAACAAAGCGGATGTGAAGAAAATCATAAGTTTCACATATTCTTAGTCTTGAGGAGTCGCAATGCGTCGGTGATTAACATTAGAAAGAGCCATAACTTTAACACTTACTATAAATGCTCGTTTGCTACTTCAATCGAATAAAAAAGTCAGTCAGGCACACCATCTCACCGAAACGTAAAAACTGTGGCATCGACCAATATCACCTTTCAAATTTAATGACGTAAGGTGTGGTTAGGAGCTCTGACCCGGTAGTTCCCGAATTTAATGTGGATTTTGTGCTTTCGCGAGCCGTTGGTCTCGGTTATTATTTTTGGGTGAGCTATTAAATCGTGTCGCATAGTTTATGAGCACCTATCGTAGTAAATATATGACAGAGGTTAGCTAGTAACGACATTTAAACTCAACGATTAACTGGTTTTGAAGATTGATATATAGGCTATATATGTATATTAGTTCCTATATATTAGTTCCAATTTTGAGCGCCACAAAACATTCCTTTGGCGCTAAAAGCGTAAATGTTGAACATCAGAAATGTATTTGACTGATCTTATAAGACCACGAAATTTTGCTAAAAATTGTAGCAAAATTTTCTATATAGACAATAAGTAAAAATACACTTTAAATAAACCTATAATCCTTAGAATCCATAATCAAATCCATAACATTCCTTCAGCTATTAAACTCTTATAACGTACCTAATGTAACTCCTTATAAATGGGTAAATGAACTAGATTATTATCTGTCTTGGATTAACGCCAACTTTATAGCGACCACTTTCCCAACGTAAACAAAACGAGTCACTCAAATTGTGTCATTGCATTATTGGCTGCAACTGTTTTTATGTCCAACTGCTGGGTACATTGGCATGCTTTTCGTGTTTTAATTGAATACATTATTATAAAATTAAAAAGATAACTGGTATGTTTTCTGGTAACGCAGTTTTGATAATTGTTTTTGTATTTTTTATTTGAAATCTTAAGGCGAATTGAGCGATTTTCAGTAGGGGAAAAATTATTTATACAAGGAGTTTCCGAAATTAACATAGTAATTTACTCATAGCTATAGATATACCTTATAACTTATTAATATCAAAAAAAATGTGGGAATGTATGCATGGATGGATGTTTATTACTCAACTACCTGGTGGTAGAACCAGTGAAGTTGGACCGGCGAAGTACCACCGCCGCGCCTTTTTCTAGCGTAAATCGTTTCTTGCGTTTCGATGGAAGGGTGTCGTTTCCGGCACACCTTTACATGAGTTTATTAGATGAGGCGACCATCCTAATCCTCGGGAGTAGCAACGCATCTGTGATTGACTTCTGATAGAATCTATGTTCTATACGAAGTGGTTTGCTTTTTGAATTAGAAAAAAAAATGACATAATTTTTGGTTGTAATTACTTTTTTTACTTTTCAAATAATCATTTTAGTTCATATAATATCTTACTAAATTAAATTATTTTTAGGCTATTTCTATTTTCAAGCTATCAGTTAACAGGCGTCATATTTCAGAAATAACAGCCTATTTTACTTAAACAATTGAAATGAATCCAACAACTCTTTATAAATTAAAGCCCGTTAAACCGTTTGGGCTATACAGCGTGCCAAAAGAATAGAAATTTTAAAAACATTACCTTCTTTAAATGACAATCGGGTAAAAATTACAGTTATAAACTTTTTTTTATATAATAATGAAGTAGCAAGTTAGCTAAGTGAACAATTCTTGGTAGAGAAGAGAGTTTTCAATCCGGATTTTTATACATGCTATTAGGCTAACGAACCCCTTCAGCAATCTTGATGAAATGAAATTCGTTGACAATGACACCGAAGATTGTTAAAAAAATATATTCGGTTAGCGACTACGGAGATTCAAAATATAGTCTACGTAAAATATTGGATTCAAGAGACCAATTACAGTGGGTATAATTAAAGGAAGCCAATTCTATAACAACTAAATGGTTGCAGGAAAGATATTGCTTAGCCACCGTGTTACAGTTACAGGTGAAGAAATTTTTTGACTGTTCTTGTAACTGAACGTACTGAAAATTGCAATAAGGACCTTTAACATTATTTTAGTTATTCAAATAACATTCATTTTAATCTCAGGCTTAGCATCATCACGATTTAAAAATACATTTGTTATACTTTTGTTAATTGAATTATTTCGTTCAACCTTGTCTTTGCATAAACAACAGTTTATTTTGAAATCTAAACAATCCAGTATCTAAAGAAATAAAACGGTTGAATTAAACAAAATAGTTCACAATACAAAGAATTTGGTTTAGGACCACGCTTTTATTGCACACGTGTCGATTTTGATGAGATCAACAATGAATTTACTACCTAGAATATTTTTAAAACATTCCTGTTTGTTACTTAATTGTGTTAACTCGGTTGCTATGTTATTGTTGATCTCAATATTCACAATGATATAGTCAAATTCATGGCTTGATTAAGTTTTTTTAAGCTTCCCATGTCTCTTACTTTTTATGCAATAGTAAAGTAACAAGGGACAGAAATCCTGCCTAAAGTCAGTTATATGTACATGCTACGGTAAACAAAGTTGGAACATTTTATAGTAAGTCTTATTACGAAGAAATATATTCAATGTCAGTATCATATTCATAGTAAATTTTGATATAATGTAAAGTTATTTTTAACCGACTTTATATTTAACTGTACATGTTTTTTTATGTTATCTCATAACTTTTCTTATTTATATTAAAGCTACCATCAAGGCGGTAAGTAGTGCATTGCGATTATTATAAGAAAATGAATATAAAAACTATCAGCAGACTTTTTGCCCTCGTCCCTGTAGTTCCGGGACCAGAATAGGGCTACGGTATCCCCTGCCTGTCGTAAGAGGTGACTTAAAGGGGCTTCCGGGATTGCGGGCGGCTAGAATGGGAGCGACCCCGCGAAGGACGGCGGTATGTGTGGTCGCATACCATCGTAAAGTGAAGGTTTCCCCCTTCGAAAACAAAAAATAAAAAAAGCCTTTTGCCTGCCCTTCCCTGCCTGCCCTGCAAATGCGAACATTTGAAATTCAAAACAACTTCCCAACTTCTAGCTCCCGCACCTGTCGAAACGAGTTCTGTTTACAATCGACGCTCTTTCGGAACAATGTTTATTGCAATTCAACACTGTACTTTATAAGGAAGTCCTCTTATTGCCTTTGCATAACTCCGTGAAGGATCCATAATATGTAATGGTTACTGAATAGCGTGATATTCAATTTAATTTTTTTGTCAATATTTCAACCTACTTGCTTGCATCGTTTTCCCGAATAAGTTTCTTCGAATAAGTTCTTGTGAGTTTCGCACGATCTATGCCATTGGGTCGAAATATTAAAAAGATATTAAAACTAATTAATAACTGGTTGTTATATATTAATATTGATTATTTTGCGAAAAAAACAGTCCAAATTACATGAACGAATTTCAGTGTTAACTTCAGTGTGAACTTTTAAAAGAAGGTTTTACCGAAGGAATTACCTAATCTAGATACCTTCTAGGGAAAAGATATCATTAAGTACTTCATTTTCTCGATTCCACAGGAAAAAAATGTCAATATCTTAATCTATTCCCGTCATTCATTTTCAATATCCGCGTAGACAAACTGATACTCAAAGAGTCGTATTTGGTCAGTCACAGATGCGTTGCTATCCCTGAGGAAAAATTTGGAACGCTTCGAATAAATGTGTATCGCTACACCCTTAAAACGGCTGTTATAAGACAAAAATAGATGTTTTGGTGATGCTTCCGGATTTGAACCACAAGAAGATCTCCACTTTTAATACATTTAGTGACGAAGTTACACTTTTATTTATGAATTTGTGTTTAATTTCTATCATCGCGTCTTCCTAACGTAATATAAAACGCTAAAGCTTTCTACACCTATTCTACAGACTATGCAGCATAAAATCTTAGCACCATGCTAGGATTGTCTCCTGCGTTGTGGGTGCCACAAGTACACCGTACGTAGACACAAAAACGTAAATAACCAGAGCCAATGAAAAATCCAAATTCATAATTTAGGTATAATCTGGCCTAGGATCTAACCCGGAACCTACATATGTCAGACCGGCATGACGACTACGTCACACACAATAGAATTGAGGAAAAATCACTTAGCTAATATTTTGAAAACTAAAAATAATAAATTAAAATGTATGAAGAGCAAACGACTCCAACTGAAACACTGAACATTGAAAAATCAAAACTCATAATTTAGGTATATGTCTGGCCGAGGATCGAACCATGACCCTACTTATATAATACCGGCATGACGACGACTTCGTCACACACAATTGAATTAAGGAAAAAACGCTTAGCACTTAATATTTTGGCAACTAAAAATAATAAATTACAAATGTATGAAGAGCAAACGAGTCAGACCACGTCCCGATATTATTTACTGGCTGTTTATTGCAATATGTTACGATATCGTAAATCCCGCGCCCTCAGAATATGATTCTATACACGCAACCTAATTGTCCTTAATCGTGATACAATAACCGACTTTATATATCATAAAGATGATATCAGCTTGAGTGGCTTCGGCTTTACCAATTTGTAAGTAATAGATTTATTATAGGTAAATAAAAATATTACTGTTGGGAAGATACACTCACCATATATTTTCTTTACTATAAATATTACAAGTAATCCCGATATGGTACAATATTCCTGCTAAAGACAACCACAATTAAAAGCTTTTCAGCTTAAATATTTCTCCATAATATTGGTACATTATCTAGAGTCTAAATTATACTCAATAGTTAACACTGAAAGGTATTCGGAGCTTCGTCTCAGTGCAGAATCCAAAAGAATACTACACTTACTTCGGTCTTAAATATAAATAATAACCCAAATGTATACTATATACATTCATTCTAGTTATATTCATGAAGAGATATCAGGTACAGTTCAGCCCTAATCGGAGGTAAGGTTGATACAAATGTATAAGGCGTTAATTATTTATTTATGTTGATAAGCATCAGTGATTACTTCTGACAGATGAATTCGTTTAAAAGAAACATATATACATGACAAATAAACATTTCATAACGAAAACGGGGTGTATAAGTGAGCCGGCAACGACTACTAGCAAATTGCAAGAACTAACTACTAGAAATAAGCGTGATCGTTGTACCTCTCTGGTTGAACCATGTTCATTCTACCTTGATCTTTACTAACACAAAACACAATTTTACAGCTTTAATGCGCATTCTTTGTATACGGCACAATTTTGTGAATAGAAGAAATTGCTCCTGTACTAAAACGGTTTACAGCTGCGAAGGGTGCGTTCTATATTTACGGTTTCCCCTAGGGAGACAGGCTATGTCAACCGAAAGTTATTAACGAATACAACCCGAATGGAATTTTCTATTTGAAAATGTCGGAGACAAAACGCTTTGTATAATTTCAAGATTGTATCGTTTATTTTAATTATTGGAAATAATTATACGTCTCTCGTTTAGAAAGGATAAATTATTGGGATTTAGTAGAAACTTAATGATGTTCGGTTGGATTAATTTTACTAATAAGAAGTAGGCGTAAAAAATATTGTAGGTATTCCAAGTGACAAAATAAATTTTGATTGAAAAATTGCCAATCCAATGAATTTACATTGGATGTAAAAAAAAAATATCATTATTATTTAATGCACGTATGGCATAAAAGAGTAATTACGAAGTGTTTCTATAAATTTCGATTTGTAATACATAGTTTAGAGGTATTGCGTAATGAAATACAAAATTTAACACAAGTATGTTCCATGCATACTTTTTAGGGTTCCATTTTTACTCAAGGGGTAAAATTGAACCCTATTACTAAGATTCCGTTGTCCGTCGGTCTGTTACCAGGCTGACGGTAATAGATACGGTTACGGTAATAGATAGACAGTTGAAATATTCTTTAAAAAAATATTTCTATTGATAACAACAAATACTACAATCAGAATTTCATAAATATTTGGGCTCTCCCACAAACATGTTTTTGTCGTATTTTATGAATAATACTACGGAACCCTTCGTTTTCGACTTCGATTCGCACTTTGCCGGCTTATTCAATTATTCTGCTCTTGGCAGCGGCGTTATCGGTTTCAAACTTTACAACCTGCGATTAATAATTTACTGCGCTGTAAAGTGATCTTATTTTCTACGAACATTGTACTCATTTATAAATTTAATTTTGAAACGATTTAAAATTTTATTGAATTCAAAAGCAATAAGACGTATTGGACGTACAAATCTGATGTTGTTAAAATTATTAATTTATGTTTTCAGTAATAAAAAAATAAATTTAATTTTTTTAATATATTTCATTTAATATACTTGTAAAACGCATAATGCTTGCATAATACGTTTTAAATTACGCACCCGTTAAAGGTAAAAAGAGGTTTATTAGATACGCTGGATTTAAGAACAATAGCGTATATTTTGACAAAGACATCTGACATTATTCACGTTATGTGTTTTCATACTAAGACATTGAAAGTTCTATTCCGTTTGTTAAGTATGTGTTAGAGTCGAATGCAAGGTAGTGTTGTAATGCGTTTTAGTTGATTTTAGGTATGTTTTATTCATTATTTTAAAATAATATTAGCATTTAGTAATCCAGTTGATGTAGAACTGGAACCGTGCTTAATTTCATCCTCCTCCGTCTGCGGCAAGTATCTTAAAAACGAATCACAAGTTTTTGCTTCACGTATTAAGAGATGTTACATACTAAAACTTAATGTTAAGTTAAACTACGCATTCAAATCTAAAATCTTACTAATACAATAAATAATACACAATATACACAAAATACACAATTAGCTGAATATATAGATGTAAAACAATTCAACGTCATTAAATGATAAGGAAATTTTAATAGATAAAGCAACTGTTTTGCTCAAATATCAGCTTTCAGTTAAACCTTTTCATGATTCCCTCGGGGTTGGTTTTATCACGAACCATTCGACCCTCTCAATGCCATCGAATAAGGATTAGTTGATATTACGTTATCTGTATAAACTAAGTAAAATTTCGCTGGATTAATGTATTACTTTTTATAGGATTGAAGTAGTAAACGAGGATGCAGTCCACCCGACGGTAAGAGGCAGTGACTGCTGAACATGGGGTTCTATCTGAAGTCAATCACTGATGCGTTGCTACTTCCGAGGACTAAGATGGTTGCCTCGAATAAAAGTGTGGCGGCAACCACACTCTTCTATCGAAACGCAAGAAGTGCTTCACGCTAGAAATAGGTGTGGCGGTGGTACCTCCCCGGTCGAACTTCACCGGTTCTACCACCTGTTAACAGATATTTATGTGTTTTGATTTAAGCGAATACGTGAAAAGATTTATTGTAAACAAAATGAAATCCTTATGTTCTGCCGCTGTTCGTTTTTTCTCGAAGACTTGACGCAGTAATTGAGTTATCCCCTCAGCAATAATAAAAGATTTTAACACGTTTTTGGTACTATCTGCGTTAATAAAACCCATAGATAAAATTGCGTCAACATTTCCTTACAAGTTCCGCATAATAGCACAGAAATCGAAATTCTTATTTAAAATAAATTCTATTTTAAATATTAGTTTGGATAATAAAAACTACATAGAACAAGCTTATTGCGTTAACATAAAAGTTAATTTACTAAAATTTTAAATTATAATAAATAAAATAAATGAGCCAAATCGCTGCCCCGTGGAAATGTACCCTAAAGTGCTAAACTTATTTGTTGACCGAGGTAAGCTCTCGGGTAAAAGATATAAAGATATAATGACATCAATACAATTTAACAATAAAAATTCAAAGTGATAATATCATAATGGAAACATGCTCATAATTATAACGGATGCATGGATATTTTGTGCTTGGGCGTACTGCTGTCACCTCGAACTTATTAAAAAAAGTAAAAAATACATGATAAATTTAGTAAAAATGATTCAATTTCAAACGTCTTATTACTTTGATGTCTTTTCAATTAATATCTGGCTTGTTATGTGTTTTCCTAATTATTCTATTTCAATACTCACTTCAAAGGGATACTTGATTTTCAACCTCCGCGGTTCTAATGATCCTATCAATCATTTGTAAGGGGCTGAATTTAGTGTTTTATATATCTACTTTACTAAATGTAATATTTCTCTAGTTTGTAGACATAAGATGATTGTAATAAATAATTAGTTTCCGTCCAATAAAGCATAGGGGAAATATAAGTTTATAATCGATTAAAGTTTAATATTTGAATGTAAAGATAACGATATATTCGGTTCCATTAAATTTTGAGCGGAATAACATCATGACTAAAAATACTATTAGTGTTTCCATATAGCTACAAATTCAGATAATTATGGAAAAAACAAATTTTGTTATTTTTTATATGTTTTCTTGGTCACTGCTGCCCATGGACTGTAAACACTATACAGAAAAGATGTTCTCACTGAAGTCAATCACAGGTGTGGTGCCAAAAACTGAAATGGTTGCCTCTTGTAAAAGTCAGGGAATAGAAGGAACTGATTTAAGCTAATAGGTTTGGCGGTGCGGCATACTTCTATCACCTTGCAAATACTTAGTAATACTATAGCACTAGAGCAGTGATAGCCGAATGGCTAAAACTTGCGCTCTCCATCGGGAGGCCCAAGGTTCAAACTCAGGCACCCACCACAGATTTTTCTAAAATTATGTGCGTCTTAGAAATTATTATCACTGGTTTTTGGTGAAAGAAAACATCGTGAGCAAACCTACACACCCGAAAGTTCTTTAAAAAAAAAATCTCCGAGGTGTGTGAAGTCCACCAATTCGCCTTTGCCAGCGCGGTGGACTGTGGCGTATAACTCTCGCATTCCGAGAGAAGACCAGCAGGGGGACAATAATGGGTTGACGATATTTTAGCACTTGTAGCACTTAAAATTTGAAGTAACGTCTGTATCTTTGTGGATGGAACATACTATTGCATGCATTGCACTGATTTACAAAAGCGCGTTCAAAGCTTAGACAGCTTCTGATAAAAATAGACGTAGGAAGCGATTCATATCTCCGATTCGTCGAAAATTCTTTTTGTCGAAGATCGTCGGTCGATGTTGATTATTAGTATGGATGAAAGCCAAATAGTTATCGTGGCCGCTTAATTCGTTCCTCGCAGTAATACATCATAATCAACGTCGCTTATATTGAGTGTGGGAAATGAAATTAAAGAAAAGCGTATAGGCCCCGGTCTTTTATTTTCAATAAAGTGACTTTGATAGAATGTTCTTTTATGGTGTTTTATGTTTATTTACATTTTTGTTCTAATGTAGATTTACTAATACAGTTATTTACAGTATTAGGTGAAAGGGTAATGTTTACTGTACAAAAATTAAAATATTTAATTGTGATTGGCACGCTTGTTTCATCTCTTGGATTCTACGCCGTGCACGTCTTCACGTTTTTATATTAATGTCACTACAATATGTGGCTAAAGAAAGAGCTACGAGTTGTGAGAAAAAATACGTAGTTGTTAAATAATGTCATAATTATGTACATTTTTTTCCATATCTTCATTATTATTGTCCAAATATTAATGCACATATAAATCTCTTAATCACACATCACACCCAATCCCTAAAAATAATTAGATAATCTAAAAAAACTTAAATTTTTAATTAAAATCGAATCTGGAACTCTGCATGTGTGTTGTATGTAGCTATTGTTTATTATTTTCATAAGTATATAATGTAGGTAGTTTAATATTGGTTTGTTCTGAAATAGTTTAGCAAAAAAGTGCATTTATGTCGACTGCGCTTCACGTCCAAAAAAAAAATCCAATCCCAACTCCAACGGATATTATATTGATCTGGTGTATACCTACGCGTCCATACACATTTGAAGTATGTATTTTAAATGCCACAGCAAGAGTTAATCGCAAAACTAAAGTCGGTAACGATGTAGCCACTCACAACATTACGTACTCGTTATGAGTTTTGCAACAAACTTTCTACGCTAAACTTTATTTCACCCACATATTACAGTTCTTGGTGGGTTTTTATATTACAATTTAGAATGTTCACTATATAGTTAATTTATCAACAGATAGTGAGACTATTTTTTTACTTTTTTATCTGATTGAAATAGCAAACGTTAGCAGCTTCATATCGAATTTATAATTCTTATAGAATTTATAATTATAATATTTATATCTTAATTTTATATCTTCTATTTATATATTTATATCTTTAATTTATAGTTATATCTGAATACAATCAGAGATGCGTTGCTACTCTTCAGGATTAAGATGGTCGCCTAACATAAAAAGGAATTGGCAACAACCTCCTTCCATCAAAACGCAAGAACTGCTTCACGCTAGAAATAAGTGTGGCTGTGGTTTGTAAGTGTTTTACTACTTGATAAGGCTACTCTTCTAGATTTAATTTTTCTGCTAGATTCCATACTCTACTAGATTCCATTGACGACCCACGTGGCGGTGCAGATACCATACCGGTCTCACACGCAGTGGGTCCCGAGTTCGATTCACGACCAGATAGGTAACTGAATGATGAGTTCAGATATTTGTTCTGGGTCTGGGTGCTTGTGTATTCGTCTTTATGTGTGTTTATAGCACCCACGACACAGGAGATAATCCTAGTGTGGGGCTATGAGTGTAGAAAGCGTCTCTTCTACCCACTAGCCTTACGCACCCACTGCTGGACGTAGACCTCTCCGGATATTGAATCTATGCGTAAGTGGTTACTTTTAGGTGGAATCCATGCTACTTCATCTTATAAAACGTACAAATAACAAAGAAAGAATAAGTTTATACCATAGACAAACAGATATGCACAAAACACTTTTCATATTTAATATAACGATATTGTTTTCCTAACTCTTTAATTCTATTGGTTCATACGTTAGGCCGGTAGAAAACGACCCTATTATTTCTGACAGTTGTTCTTACGGAACAACTGTCAGAAATAATAGTTTTGATACAACATGATATGAATTCATTGTTATAGTTTTTATCTAAACATAATTATAAAAATATTTATACACTACCCTATTTTAAAGTATGTTCAACCTCACGAGTTATTATTATTTTTAAAAGCTTTTAGATATTTTGAAAAATGTTCTTGAATATTTAGTATTTATATTATGTGACCCACTTTTACAATAAAAATACTTGTCTTAATTACAGACAGTCGACGAGTCTACTAAATAAGACCCTCTTCAAACGAAGGAGAGGGGATTAAGCTATTATACTTTAAAAGGTGTCTCAAGATTTTCAAGAGAGTTTCAAGCCGTAAATTAGCCAGGATCATCACGTCCTTTTTGTCATGAGATTTATTACTTTAATTAAATAAACGAAAGAAACATAATGGCTCCATTTTCATTTACTTGGTGTTGATATCATCTTATTATATATTATTTTGCATATATATTATAAATGCGAAGGTGAAAGTGTATTTTTTATGTCACTGAAGTAGCAAACGAGCATGCAGTCCACCTGATGGCAAGTGGTCACTGCCGCCAATGGACATCTTTAATCAATTACATACAGAACATGGGTTCCATCTTAAGTTAATCACATATGCGTTGCTACTCCCGAGGACTATGATTGTCGCCTCATGTTAAAGTGTGCCGGCAACCACACCCTTCTATCAAAACGCAAGAAATGCTTCACGCTAGAAATAGGTGTGGCGGTAGTACTTCCGAGGACGAACTACAGTGGTTCTCCCGCCTTAAAAACTACCTGTATGACTGGTAATTGGCCACTGCCGCCAATGGACATCTGTAAACAAGTTCATATAGAAAAAAAGTTCTATCTGAAGTTAATCACGAGAAGCGTTGCTACTCCTGAGGTCACCTAGGTCAAGATGGTCGACTCATATAAAAGCGTACCGGTAACCACACCCTTCTACTGAAATGTAAGAACTGCTGCATGCTAGAAATAGGTGTGGCGGTGGTACGTGTCCTGTCGAAGCATTGTTTTACCATCTTACAAATGTATGTGTTTGTTAAACTTTCTGAGTTATTAAAGATGATCTTAGTGCCTAATGACAATATCTAAGTAATCCCGGGCAATGTGACCGTGCCGTCTATTACTATCAACATTGACTCAAAATGCGGCTGTTAAAATTTGAGATCTTAGTCGCATTTACATAGTGTTATGACTAAATCTACATGGGACTTAATCTTAACTTAATTACAAATCAATTTACACAGCAATTTCATAGTTACTTAGTGAATCGCATGTAAATGTGTTTGTGTGAGCGCATTTGCATGCGTATGTACGTGTGTGCCGGTTTTTAGTTTAGAGTCATATTATAGTATTCATGTCAATATACTGATTGGCGAAGTTTTCTCAGCTTTCCTGACCTACTTCGCGGACCACAGCATAAATTTAATGACTAGAATGTCCGAGAATGTTGAACAAAAGCTAGGTAATAGAACAAAAGCGGTACCTACTACGTACTTAGAAACTTTCTCTTAGAATTGAGGTCAAAGTGGGAAGTTAGCACAACTTGCTAGTTAGAACTGACTTCTTGTTTCAGCAATTTTACAACGAAAATTTTGCTATTAGTTTTGTTTCACAGAAAGTATTTTTACAGATTTTTACTTCGCCTAGTCTTGCTACTAATAAAATGAACACTACTAAGACTAAAATCATAAATTTAGGTAAAATATTGTAATATTTATATTAACTTTTATGTTAAACTGTTAATTTAAGAATGTATCAATTAAACTCAATATTTCTTACCAAGACTAAAACTATTAATAATAATACTACTGCTACTGATAGAATCACTACTACTAGTGAATACTAGGTATTAAAATCAAAGACATCTTAATGAAATACCGTATCAAGAATGAAATTTAAGCTTAAAAATATAAGTTTTTTAACATGAGCAATAAATAGAACTAGTTACCCATCGCAACGGTCAAAATTCGACCGCAAATTCTCAAAAAAAAATAAAACTATATTTTTCAAAGTAGCACGAATATTTCTCAAATTCAATTAAATTATAATAATTTTCGAGTTATATAAATACACCCATTGAAAATAAAAATAAAAAACGGTTTAACTAAGACAACTGAAATCTTTGACTTTGTGTTTTCATAGAAAGCCTTATGTTTTATTTCTCTTATTGTATATGTGTTTTTATCAAATGCATGATATTGTGTAATATGATTTAGTGGATTTATGTATGTTTTATGCCTTATTGGTAAAATATTAGCATTTTTGACTCTACATTAACTATAGCCGTGCTAAATTTCAAAGTAATCCATCCGCGGCAAGTTTCCTAAAAACGGATCCTAAGTTTTTGCGTCACGTATTAATATACATATAGATAAAAGACTATAAAAAATAAATATATATGGCTTGTATGTTGCTGTGTATTTACTGCGTATATCGACGGTCCCTACGTACATAAGTCAAAATCGAGGTTTTCAGGAGAGCGTTTTTTATGTTCAAACCGCCCTAGAAATAATTCTATAAACAATTATGAATTTTTTTTTTCTGTAATATTTTATTACAATTAGGGACTTTATGATGGTATTTATAGATATGTGTATATTTGATAAGTACAGATATCCGCATATACGACACTTATTCCTTGTAATGATAATACTTGTTCTCTTATACGATTTGTATATTTGGTTAAATACATAATATTTAAGAAAAAATCGAATATAGGTATGAGCGTATGGACAATTTAAAGCTATATATGCAATAAAAAAAATGCCATTTTTGACTTGTCCTTATATAGGTACGTAGGGACCGTCGATATGATACTTAAATATAATACATCATACACGTACATTGTCTACAAGTATTGAACACGTGTTATACAAGTGAGAAGAGCGAAAGTGTGCAGTTATTTTTGCACGTGACTGTACTGCAGAGAAATCGCACATGTCAACTGAAACAAGACTTATTACTGTTTCTTGATACAAGATGCGAAAGATATCACATATACATATAATTTATGTTTCAATTGATTTATTTATCACTTGGTATGTTTCGTAGTTAATGGAATTTTCTTAAGTAGTAACTTTTCCTTAATATTTTGCTCATTAAGAGATAAATTTCTAAAGAACAATTTTTAGTATGTATCTCAATTAATTATGTGTGTCTCAATTACAAAGGAAATTCGTTGAAATTCTTTTTGGCCCAATCATTTTTAAGCTTGCATAAAACCTTTGTTTACTTTTCAATATGGTATATGTAGTAAGCTACATAGTAAGATTTTATTTTAGGTATTAATCTAAGAATCCCACATTCATGGTATTATAAAATGTATCACCTATACATGTAAGATGCTTGACCTTCCTTAATTATTCCTGATCTTTAAAAATACTATCGATTTCGTTTCACAAAATAACTTCGTATACAAAAATGAATTAATTTCAGAAAGCACATTCTTGTTATCTCGGACACCAGTAGAATTCAGTATGCAATAAATTCCTACACAAATCATCGAATGCGGCTGCTTGGAGCATAAACAATGCTCATTGTCTCGACTTCACAGTTCGTTAGGCATTTTCAGATTCGGAGTAATTATGCTACGTTTTTAATTGCTAAATTCTATTATAATGCTTACGAAGAAAAATAACGTAGACGAAGTACATTTTAATTTAATACTTCAGATTTTGTCGCTCTGTCTATATATTGTCAATTAAGTCGATTTATATTTGTTTATGAGTTCACGATATTTTATTATGTCTTAAATATTTAATAAATGTCAATTGAGTTACAAAAATATGAGAAGTGTAGCTATTGAATAGCATAAAAGTTATAACGTTAGTCTGGGTAACAATTTCGGAAATCCACCCAATTACAAGTTAGCATTACGCTATAAAATCTGTCTTATCTACCACGGTAATGGGTATCCTATGTGTTAATCTTCGTTATAAACCGTGTGCCGAATTTCAGCGAAATCCAAGCAGCGTTTTTTGTGTGAAAGAGGAACAAAAAAACATCCTCAAAAACCTTTGAATTTATAATATTAATAAGATGCAGTTCTTGCATTTTTCTGAGTGATACAGATATACATATACGGCAGTGATACCCGAACACAAAATTTTAATTAATTATTATTTAAGGCAAATGTTTGCTGTTAACTAACTTTTAAAGGTCGTTTTCCTGTTGCAAGAATACTCGATTCCACGACCCGAATGTGGCGCATCATTTTAATCGTACATGAGTCGCAATTAAACTGCCTGTAAAACGTGCGTGAAGACATCCTTAAAGAACGTTCCAAACGCGCCGTATGAAACCATCTCTGTGAATTGCTTCACAAACGGCTATTATTTCTGTAGTCATTTCTGTTTTCGTTACGTTAACTGTGCTGTGGGCCTTTGTTTATTTATTTACTATATACGTTACGCTATAGATTTGGGTCGGTGGTGACTTAAAAGAACCAGTGTGGTATTTTTATCGGTGACTATAAATCTTATTGTGTGGGATGGACGCAGCGAGTAGTTTATTTTTTGAGAAAATTTAGCCAGTCCGCAGTTGTTTCGATGCAAGCTCGGTTTAGACACTCGATAGATTGAGAATTAATAGGCAGTGTCTGTCTTAGCTCAATTTTTGGTTGCAATCGTTTGTTGATCTATTAACTGGAGTTAACATTAATCATAGTTTTACAGTGGATAGTAAAGATCTGTAAATATTATAGCACTAATGCATTTGCTATTTTTTGGCATCTGTAACGCGTTGGAAGATAAATATCTAGGGTTCCTAGCCAAGTTTTAAACGTTTGTTTGTTTCTATGACTGCGAATAAAATGTTAGTGGTTTGTTTTTGTTTATTATTTACTAAATATTAGTCAAGTAGAAAATTATGGGTAACAAAATGCCAAAGGTTCGGCACATGGCATTTTATAACTATCTTATACATAATGCTAAAATTCGGCGGATATATGTCTTTTATAACAATATGCGATTTATTTAATAAATACGATGAAAAATTTGACCTTCACCTCCTTAAATGTGAGTATGCAGGGTACTTCAGGCCTAGCCCAAAGGAGTTGACTAATTAGTGCTTATGTATATGTAAGAGCAATGCTGATAAGAGATGCTTAGTTAAAAACTTGATTTTCAACTCCTTTGATTTCATTAAGTGCTACAATCTTCCTAAACCATAAATGTTAGCTACTTGGTCTTGGGATTATTTTTTATGTTTTGGTTTAGGATTAGATTTAACTGGAGCGTTTTATATAGCATTGGTTAGGTTAATATTATATTTTATTACTTTTAAAATCTAAAGTCTAATTTTTCTTTATCGAAACGGAGTTCGCCGGGTCAGCTAGTATACATATATTATTAGCAAGGTAAAAATAAACAAACTACAATGAAAAGTACCTAATTGCTACAGATCTTTGAACAACAGCCAACTGTCTTAATCACATAAGCGAGTGTTAGTCTAGCAATCGTCAGGTGCGATCTAGCTTTTACTTTCAGTACTAAAATAAACCTATTGTTTAAACTAGTAAACACTGGCTTATTCCCGCGACTCTGTTCGTTTCAGGTATTAAACACGCTTTCTACGCTCATAGCCTCACAGTAGGATTTTCTCCTGTGTCGTGGGCACCATGGCCACACACAAGACGAATACACCCAGACCCACAACACGAATCTAAACTCATCATTTAGATACCTGTCTGGCTGGGAATCGAACCCGGGACCCATTGCGTGTCAGACTGGTATTATTACCACAACCGTCCGTCAGAATGATTACCACAATAATGAGTACATGTTAATGAACTATCAAAGTGCCAACTGTCAGAGAAATCCGATCAGTAGTTTTTGCATGAAAAGTATAAATTAAAATAAAGAGTATAAAAAATTTTTATAACCACATATTACATCCTCATAAACTTTCGCCTTTTCACTATTAATATGATAGTGTTGTCAACTAGTGTACCTCTGATGTCAGTAGACTCCAATTTTGATGCCATACGATACGACATGTATGCAATACGACAATTTAATAATATATTACATTTTTGAAGACTTTTGAAATCTAACTTACTCTGTTTAATGATATTATCAGATAGATTTTGAAATGGTTTTCTAATGTAAATCGTTTTAAATCTAGTAGAGCTCTTTTCAATATTAATAAGCTCTTTTTAGATTTTTGACGCTGGATTTTTGACAATATTGCTGTTGATTTAAAGTCAAAACGTATTAGCTATTTCATATGTATCACGATATATATTTAAATGATTCACTTGAACTTAACATTCGGGGATAGCAACGCATTTGATCAATTTCAGATAGGACGATCCAATTTGAATTCTGTGACAGGTGTTTACGTGCTGCAGATACGGCGTATGTAGTCTCCGTTCCGTTCAGTATTTATTTGAAATGAGAAAAAAATATATAAAACACCTGAGCTAACTTTACTTCGCATATTATTAAATTAACTTCCTATCAATTAATAAATTGATAGGTAATACAACATATATAATTCTACAATATAACGAGCCGCGTGGCCGAGCGGTTCCATACCGGTCTGACGCGCAATGGGTTCCGGTTTTGATTCCCGGCTAGACAGGTATCTGAATGATGAGTTTAGATTTCTATTCTGGGACTGGGTATTTGTGGATTCGTCTTTGTGTGAGTCCATGGTACCCACGACACAGGAGAAAATCCCAGTGTGGGGTTATGAGGGTAGCTGTAATGCTTACGTATTTTACATATTTCTATAGTCTGAGAAATTTAGCAAAACCAAAGTAATATTGAAAATTAGAAAATTTAATGATCGCCCTAAATTATTTTAAACATATAATAAAATTTCATAATACTTTTACTTCTTATCCGTTTTTATGACATAATTTAAACTGAAATTATTGAAATTGAATCACGTATTTTCATATTGGGGATTCTCTAATATAAATTCGTTATACTACTACTTACTTACTCATATAAATGATGTAAGCAATAAATATATTAGAAGTATGATAATATATTACAAAGTTCAGTACAATGCACAATTAGGTTACGTTGAAGTGAGCGTAAACAACAGCTATGGCAGAGTAAACAATATGGCGATGCTATGCCTACAACGTTAAAGTCATGACAAATATTGATCCTCGTATCGTGATATTCGCTGGGGTAAGGAGTATTTTGTCCACATATAACGAGCATATAACATCCTAATTACTTTGTACATCAGTGGGCATATATTATCTTATTTATCTGTTATATTATATTAATACTATTAATTAATATCTATTAATATATATAATAGTATGTTAATACGTGAAGCAAAGACTTTTAAGATTTTTAAGATTCTTGCCGCAGACGGAGGAGTATCAAATTACGCACGGTTATAGTTTATGTAGAGAAGGTTTACGGAATGCTAATACTTTTTTCAAATAATGCATAAAACATACATAAAATCAACTAAAAACACATTACAACACCACCTTGCATTTGACACAAACGCATACATAATAAACGAAATAGAACATTCAATGTCTTACTATGAAAACACATAACGTGAAAAATGTCAGGTGTCTTTGTCAAAATACCCGCTATTGCTTTTAAATGCAGCTTAGATAATTGAACCTTTAACCTTATTACCTTTACCTTATTAATGGGTGTGTTCAATTAATTTGAAAATTACTACAATTTATTTGAAATTTAGAAATATTTATACTACTTTGGACAATATGAAGTTTAGTTTTGTAATTTAAATTACGGTCGAATTTTTACCGTTGCGACGGATGACTACTTAAAATTAAATGCCAAAGGTTTAAGGATGTATGTGTTTGTTAGTCACGTAAAAACTAATATCAACTGTATACATGGGATACTCATTACATTGAGTTGTGATCGTGATCAAAATTCGTAAAGCTTCAGGAATAAGCTTAAAAATAAATAATGGGAACCCAATACATGACATTAAAAAAACAAAGAAATGTAAGTATTTTAAATATTGATAAAAGAGAGTGTGTTCTTATTTTAGGCTTTTCATAACAATCATAACATAACAATCATTATAACACTTACAATTTTCCTATCCTAAGGATATCGAAATAAACTATTATATAAAATATAATAGTATTTAAGTAATTCAAAACTAAATAAAAATTAAAAATTGTTTAATTGTTAAACTATGGATGGCGACCAAAGAGAAGAGTGGACTCCCCTACTACAGGTTATTAATAAACTTACCAAGGGAGATCCTAACATTATATAATTAACCCATTATTGTTAATAAAGGATTTTTTGATTTTGATTTGATTTGATTTTCAGTATATTCCATTTAACGGGCCTTTAATTCCGATATTCTGTATTTGGTGACAATTAGGTACAAATAATTTCAAAGATTCGTTTACAAGACAGTATAATAACTGCAAGACCACATTTTTTATATTCTGGTAATTTTTAGTACGTCCACATGAGCTTACAAAACGAAACAAATTATGATCAAACACATTTAACTTATTTGCCAAGATATATGATAGGCTATGTATAGTGCAGTTGTCTACGTTAATGTACGTAAACATGAGTACGGTAGAGTAAACAGCATGACGACGCCATGTTTACAATGCGGTAATGTCACGAGTCTTCGTACCGTATTATTCATAACGTAAAAAGTTATTCCTCGAGGCCCGCAGACCTTACGCCAAGCGGCGACGCCACGCCGCGGCATAGGACGACTTACAAAGTCAAAGTCAAGTGAAAAAGTTATTGTAGTAACTGTTATAATTAATAGTCGGCACACTTTTATATGAGGCGACCATCATAGTCTTCGGGAGTAGCAACGATGGAACCCATGTTCTGTATGAAGTTGATTACAGATGTCCATGGGCGGCAGTGACCACTTACCATCAGGTGGATCATGCTTGTTTGCTACTTCAGTTACATTAAAAAAAATAATTGTAATTTACGAAAGTGTAAAGACTTTACGAGGTGGTAGAACCAGTGTAGATCAACCTGGGTGGTACCACCGTCACACTTATTTCTAACGCGAAGCAGATCTTGCGTGACGATGGCAGGATGTAGTTTGCGCCACATTTTATATGAGGTCACATTCTAACCCTTCGGGAGTAGCAATGCTCAGAGCGCATTCGGAATCGCGTTATTTTAGAGATTCCGGAGTCCTTTTAGCAGCGCTAAGGACGTCCACTAAGAGGTTTTTAGTACAGTAGTAATACCATATAATCCGGCGTCGCTTCCAAGGTACCAATAAAAAAACTGCATAATTAAGAATGAGCAGCACTTTGATTTAAGAATTAAATTGTCGCATCAGTCAGGTTAGACAAACACGTTTTAAATGAAAATTAAATTACTTGGTATTTTTTTGCGAAATAATATGTGTTAAATTGAATCTTTTTCATACATGTCATTGACCTTTCAGGTCATTTGCACAATTAGCGCCGCATTGAGTCTTCTGTGTAAAAATTACTTGAGTTTTATATTATGCATGTTGGACATCAAAGAAAATGTAAATTATCCAAAACAAAAACAAATGAAGAACGCCCAAAATATTAAAATTTTGGAAGCCAGATTTTATCTATAATTATATTTCTACACTTGCACTAACACGTTAACATAAAATAAAATAAAACCTCCACATCTGTATGTTGCATATATTTGCATTTTTATGGCTTTTAGTCTGCATTTGAAGCTGTATCAAACAATTGAATTAAATAGTGTTAATATTTACAGACCGTATCTCAATGTAAAATATATTCTCAATTTTGTCATTTATAGTTCTATTTCACACACATATATACATATATCGACGTTTGTGATAAATAAGTTTTCTACATAACAATTCCAGCTTTCAAAATACATGTAGTCTAATATATAAAATTCTCGTGTCACAGTTTTTGTTGCCATACTCCTCCGAAACGGCTTGACCGATTTTTACCAAATTTTATATGCTTATTCAGTAGGTCTGAGAATCGGCCAACATCTATTTTTCATACCCCTTAAGGGTTGTCCACCCTTAACATTTTTTTTAATTTTTTATATGGCAAAACAACGTTTGTCGGGACAGCTAGTACTAAATATACAAAAGATGGTAACTATAGTATGGTAATTATAGTATGGTGTATCTACGAAAAGAAGATCCGTCTTTATAATTAATCGTTATTGATATTCATACACAACTTTTTATCCTAAAGTTGACAGTAGGAAAAAATGCTTATTTTATTTTTGTACCCTAGCCTCTACATTTTTATGGGTACCCTTAAAACACACAGCGAACGCATTTTCAGGTCATTTTCTTCAAGGTCCTTGAAAGAAAAAGAAATCAAAATACGAATCTTGAAATAACGAAACGTAAACCTAAACTGCAACTACTACAACGGTATTTAAAACACAGGAAGAGCAAATGAGCTTGCGTGCACCTAATTGTAGATAATGACTGCCGGCGCCGCGCGCGGAAGTTAAACTCCGTGCACCGTATGATCGCAATTCGGGTCGCCCGCGGTTATCGCACAATTTCGTACGAGGCGGCGTTTGTCCTGGGGCGGCTTCCGCCTCTGGACATCCTGGCGGATATGGACGCACGGGTCTTCTTTAAGATCCGCGTCCTCCGTCAGGGGACTGAACCCTTCGACGCAGGGACGATCGAAGCTCTTCGGAGGAGAGCCAAATGGCGCGCTATGAGGTGCTGGCGTGAGCGACTCAAGGAGCCGCATAGTATACGCCAACGGGTGGTCGACGCTATCCTGCCGAACTTCCACGCATGGATGAAAAGCAACGGTCGAGTGACCTACCGCCTGACTCAGATACTAACCGGACACGGCTGTTTCGGTCAGTATCTGAACAGGATAGGGAGACAGGAGACAGCCCTTTGTCACCATTGCGGGCACGACGAGGATTCCGCACAGCACACGCTCGAGTACTGCCCAGCTTGGGAGTCTCAGCGGCGGATCCTCGTCCAAAAGGTTGGAGCGAACCTTTCACCGGCGGCCGTCGTTGCGGCGATGGTTCAGCGGCGAGAGGCCTGGAACGGCATGATCACCTTCTGCGAGGACGTGATGTCAGCGAAGGAAGACGCCGAAAGGGCCAGAGAGCGCGCTGAACCCTCTCGGAGAAGGATCCGCCGCGGCCGCCAGTAACGGTACCCTGTAGTTCCGGGACCAGAATAGGGCTACGGCATCCCCTGCCTGTCGTAAGAGGCGACTAAAAGGGGCTTCCGGGGTTACGAGCGGCTAGAGTGGGAGCTCGAACCGTTCAGTCAGGTGATCCCGGGAAGGACGGCGGTACGTGTGGTCGCATACCGTCGTAAAGACTAGACGGAGCGGTGGGCCCAGCCGCCCATCTGGGAGGAGCCCGATGGGGCAACGCGCTCAGAGGATTCTGGTTGAAGTCATTTCGAGATCCCGGAGTCCTCCTTTTTTTAGCGCCGAGAACGGCCACCGGGGGGGTTTTAGTGCGGTAAAAATCCCACATAACCCTGCGTCGCTCCCACGGCGTCGGGTACCTTTTGAAGGTTTCCCCCTCGACAACAAAAAAAAAAAAAAGATAATGACTGCAATCTATATCTGTTACTTTATATATAGGAGATCTATTTGAATGAATCACAGATGTGTTATTACTCTCTAAAACTATTACAGCAATGCAGTGCAATGCATGCAATTACAGCTTTCCACTGAAAAGTAAGAACTGCTTTAGATTCAAAATAGTGTGGTGATACCAATCCGGTAGAATGAAATTAGTTCTACTACCTAGTAAAAGTTAATGTGCATCAGGATAATTAGCGTATTTAATTATATTAAATTCATAGACAAAAAAACACTTTTTTGACTAACACGCGTGGCTGATTTTGAGTAACGCGATTTTCCCAACGTGACGTCGTCTGAAATTCGGGCTTCCGCATCAATGCTTTTTTAATTATTTTGTTAGCACAATTATATATTCTTTTAATAAAACTCGTAGTTTGGAATTTTAACGTTTCTTCTAAAACCAATATTGTAATTTATCTAATTCCTTTTCTGTTACGAAAAAGAGTAAAAAAGGCATATACGCACGCAAAATTTAAACCTAATTACATTTACTTACCGACAAAGATTATAAAACAATAATTTCCAATACTCTCTAATTTAATAAGTGTTCCTTTTTAGAAACCGGTTGAATAGTAGAAAAAATGTAATTGACAATTTGTAAGTGCCCCCGTGGGTCTGTGCAAAATAAAGACATTTCATTTTATTTCATTTCAGTGATAATTTAAAATAACTCTATCCTATACTGAACTGAACTATTTGTTATCTATAAATAAATAATTATCTACATGAGCTGTCTCTCGTTTGACACGCGTCACTCGCGACGTCTATTTAGGTATTATGTCTTTCATGCCAGTTTTGTGGTACCTCAATGTGCTGTGTCGTCTCGTATCAGTGTGGTATTTTAAATTAATCGCCGTCAACCCATTACTGTCCCACTGCTGGGCACGAGTATTCTCTCAGAATGAGAGAGTTATAGGCCATAGTCCACCGCGCTAGCCAAGTGCGGAATGGTGGACTTCACACACCTCCGAGAACTTTTTTAATAAAGAAATCTCGGGTGTGTAGGTTTCCTTGCGATGTTTTCCTTAACCGAAAAGCGGTGATAATTAATTTTTAATACGCATATAATTCTAGAAAAATCAATTAGGCTATCTATGGCTCTGATATTTTGACACAATAAATAAAATCAATACTGGAAAATTCGACATTACATTATTTTTTACAATAATTCCATGCACAAAACGCAATGTTCTTCTAAAATAACAAGTATTGGAAATAATCTAGAGAGCCACTAAAATATCTGCAAAGCATTGCAACTTTCCAAACTCGATTAAAAAACAAACATCGCCCGCTTTGAAACAGAAATAAAGTCAATTCAAAACCTTTTTCAAACGCGGAGATCATGAAAGTCAATCAGCTTCGAAAATGAATGCAACCCCTTGACATTAGAAAGCAAAGCTGTATTTTCGTGAAACAGTCTTTGCACCTGAGCGTTATGGTAATTTATTCCGCTGCAAATAAAAAACGAGGACATTTTGTATTGAACGTAAATCACTACAATTTTATACAACACATGCGTGACTATACAATACAATCAGTCATAGTGCTTGAAATAAATGCATTTGAGAGCGATTTCCATTAATAGCAAATATTCTACCAAAAGATAGAACTGATTTTATTAATATTAAAAAAGAGCTACGTTTTATATAATGAAAAATGTGCAAGTGTGAATATTTAGTAAAAGACATCATCATATATATAAAATTCTCGTGTCACAATGTTCGCTCCCATACTCCTCCAAAACGGCTTGACCGATTCTGTGATTCCGAAATTTTGTGAGCATATTGAGTAGGTCTGAGAATCAGCCAACATCTATTTTTTACACCTGTTAGTGATAAGGGTTCTTTACCCTTAACATTTTTTTTAATTTTTATATGGCCATACAACGTTTGCCGGGTCAGCTAGTTTTTAACCGACTTCAAAAAGGGGAACGTTCTCAATTCGGCCGGTATATATATTTTTATATAGTTCTCAGCGTTAGCAACGAATTTTTGAGTGAACTTAGGTAGGGTGTCGGATATAGTATGTCGTGTAAGCAATATATATTTTGTCTAACATATTATTAAACTTAAATCGATCTTTTTGCTCTAATAAATCAAAGTGAACGGTTGAGACGGATACTTATGGTGGTAACAGGTATGTAAACAAATTAGGATTTACTGCGTACACCTGCGTCTGCGCCGATCCACTGAATTTACGAGGACGTGAAGCACCAGCAAAATCGTTAGTTTTTCTAACAAGATATAAAGAAAAAATAATGGTTTCTCTTAAAAAAATATTTTGAATGACGTAGAGTTTTTGCAGCAAATAGTAAATAATAAAGCCTTAACCTGGTAGCTGTGTTGTACAAGAAAAAAATCTATACTTAATATATAAAGCTGAAGAGTTTGTTTGTTTGTTTGTTTGAACGCGCTAATCTCAGGAACTACTAGTTCGAATTTAAAAATTCTTTTTGTATTGAATAGACCATTTATCGAGGAAGGCTTTAGGCTATATAACATCACGCTGCAACTATTAGGAGCGAAGAAATAATGGAAAATGTGAAAAAAACGGGGAAAATTATTCATCCTTGAGGGCTTGCGTTGCGTGCCACGCGGACGAAGTCGCGGGCACAGCTAGTTAAACAATATATCTATCATAGTATTTTCCATTTGAATTAAATAAAATTATTCAAATTAAAAACAATTAAGTGTTTTTGTTTTAAGGCATAATATATTTATTGTTGAGAATTTATGAAAGTTATATTACCTAATACGTTTTATAGAGATGACTATGTCCTTAGTTGTATTTATCTACACATTCAAACACTGTATTAACTACAATTAGAAAGAAAAACTGAGATTTGATATTGGACGTTTACAGTTGTTCTGTGTCAGAACAAAAAATATGTATCCTTTCAACAAGTTTATTTCTTATATGAAATTGCATAAGAATTGCTCGTTTATAGAATTCGATGTTAAACTATTTTGTATTCCGCGGGTTTACGATTTTCACTGAGCCTTTATCAATTACTTAACTGTTTCTTAAAAAGGTCTAGGAATATAATCGGATTTAACCAGAAATTATTTTCAATGTTATATATAAAAATAAATGTTTGTCTGTATGTCCTGTCCTGTATGTCCTCTATAGAATCCTAAACTATTCATTTAATCATGTGATAATCTTTAGCAAAGTTTTCATAAGATCGCGAAGGTTTCTGGTGTATTTTTTTTGTGATGGCGTAACAACGCGTGCAAGTTACAGCTAGTTAATTTATATTTTTAATTAAACTCAACTAGTGTCCGGGTATTTATGTATGTTTCTAATCTTTAAACATTTAACCTGTTTCCCAGGAGGCAGTTGAGTTCAAATTACATTTATAAAGGTGAATGACAACGCATTATATGCATAGTGACGTCATTCTAAATCAAAGAAATATCTTGTTTAAATTGTATTTAATATGATTCTTAGTGATCGTGAATTATTTAAGGTAAATTAAATACAATCAGACCAATTTTAAAAAAATACAGTCATTCTGATGCAGTCTCGTAAAAATTGCTTCTATATTTAATAAACAGTAAATGAAGGTTCCTATGTGTCAACATTTCATCTAAAGTTATATTATTTTGACAAAGATAAACAATAACAAAAGTTACATTTATCTTTTGCGTTGAGAAATAATGGCTACCTGCCTTCTAATAAATCTTTCCCGTAATTGACCTCGTCGCTACGTTACACAATAAAAAGAGATGATTAATTAAGAAACATACGGGCAACATTACCTACCTGTACCTGCGAATAGAAGATCCGTCTTTATAATTCGTCGTTATTGATATACATAATCAACTTTTTATTCTAAAGTTGACAGTACAAAAATGCTTATTTTATTTTTGTATCCAAGCCTGTACATTTTTATGAGTACCCTTAAAATACACAGCGAACGCTATATATGTGAAATGCGTAAAAGATACGTAATAAAAAGACCGTTTTTTATTAAGAAAGAAACATACATTTCCGTTGGTTTGAATTACAATATTACAGATCCATCTATCTAACAGCTTTTTGATGTCCATATCTTGATATAAGTGTCTCTTAAATGGCAACAAAAGGAGTACAGGAAGCCCCCCCATCAGGTGGACCGATGACATGAAATGAAACCTGAAGAAGACAGCGGGAAACCGTTGGATTCAGAAGGCACAGGAACGGTTGGAGTGGCGTCATTTAGGGGAGGCCTATGTCCAGCAGTGGACCTCAAAGGGCTGATGGATGTATGGATGGAAATAGCGTCAATTTGAGCCTGTGCAGTTTCAATCTGGCGGTTTCTTGCGTTCTTTGCGTCTTCTTCAGATCATCGGTCTACCTGGTCGGGGGCGACCTGTGCTCCCTTTACCTAAGCATTGTCGCCACTTGAGGTCATTTTCTCCAAGGTAGAAGAAAGAAATCATCAAGAATCATCAACAATCAATGAAGAAAGAAATCAAAATACGAATCTTGAAATAACGGAACGTAAACCTAAACTGCAACTACTACAACGGTATTTAAAACACAGGAAGAGCAAATGAGCTTGCACGCACCTAATTATAGATAATGACTGTAATCTATATCTATTTCTTTATTTATAGGAGATCTATTTGAATCAATCACAGATGTGTTGTTACTCTCTAAAACTAGGATGGACGGCATGTGAAAGTGAGCGGGGAATTACGCCTTTCCACTGAAAATTAAAAACCGCTTTACGCTAGAAATATTGTGGTGGTACCAATCCGGTAGAATGCAATTAGTTCTACTACCTAGTAAAAGTTAAAGTGCATCAGCGTAACTAGCGTATTTAATTAAATTAAATATAGGCAAAAAATCACTTTTTTTGACTATCACGCGTGGCTGATTTTGAGTAACGCGATTTTCCCAACGTGACATCGTCTGAAATTCGGGCTTAAGCACAATTATATATTCTTTTAATAAATTTACTCGTAGTTTGGATTTTTAACGTTTCTTCTAAAACCATTATTGTAATTTATCTTATTCCTTTTCTGTTACGAAAAAGGGTAAAAAAGGCATATACGCACGCAAAATTTAAACCTAATTACATGTACCGGTAGGTAAATGTAATTCGGTTTAAATTTTACGTTTAAGATTAATATTATAAAACAATAATTTCCAATACTCTCAAATTTAATAAGTGTTCCTTTTTAGAAGCCGATTGAATAGTAGAAAAAATGTTATTGACAATTTGTAAGTGCCCCCGTGGGTCTGTGCAAAATAAAGACATTTCATTTTATTTAATTTCAGTGATAATTTAAAATAACTCTATCCTATACTGAACGGAACTGTTTGTTATCTATAAATAAATAATTATCTACATGAGCTTTCTCTCGTTTGACACGCGTCACTCGCGACGTCTATTTAGGTATTATGTCTTTCATGCCAGTTTTGTGGTACCTCAATGTGCTGTGTCGTCTCGTATCGGTGTGGTATTTTAAAGCAATAAATAATCAACATTGGAAAAGTTGTTTGGAATTGGAATTGGAAAATCCTTCTTTAGATTTTTTTTACAATAATTCCATGCACAAAGCGCAATATTTTTGTAAAATAACATGTATTAAAAATAATCTAGAGAGCCAATAAAATATCTGCAAAGCATTGCAACTTTCCAAACACGATTAAAAAACAAACATCGCCCGCTTTGAAACAGAAATAAAGTCAATTCAAAACCTTTTTCAAACGCGGAGATCATGAAAGTCAATCAGCTTCGAAAATGAATGCAACCCCTTGACATTAGAAAGCAAAGCTGTATTTTCGTGAAACAGTCTTTGCACCTGAGCGTTATGGTAATTTATTCCGCTGCAAATAAAAAACGAGGACATTTTGTATTCAACGTAAATCACTACGATTTTTTACAACACATACGTGACTATACAATACAATCAGTCATAGTGCTTGAAATAAATGCATTTGAGAGCGATTTCCATTAACAGCAAATATTCTACCAAAAGGTAGAACTGATTTTATTAATATTAAAAAAGAGCTACGTTTTACATAATGAAAAATGTGCAAGTGTGTATATTTAGTAAATGACATCTTATATATAAAATTCTCGTGTCACAATGTTCGTTCCCGTACTCCCCCAAAACGGCTTGACCGATTCTCATGAAATTTTGTGAGCATATTGAGTAGGTCTGAGAATCAGCCAACATCTATTTTTTACACCTGTTAGTGATAAGGGTTCTGCACCCTTAACATTTTTTTTAAATTTTTATATGGCCATACAACGTTTGCCGGGTCAGCTAGTTTTTAACCGACTTCAAAAAGGAGAACGTTCTCAATTCGGCCGGTATATATATTTTTATATAGTTCTCAGCGTTAGCAACGAATTTTTGAGCAAACTTAGGTAGGGTGTCGGATGTAGTATGTCGTGTAAGCAATATATATTTTGTCTAACATATTATTAAACTTAAATCGATCTTTTTGCTCTAATAAATCAAAGTGAACGCTTGAGACGGATACTTATGGTGGTAACAGGTATGTAAACAAATTAGGATTTACTGCGTACACCTGCGTCTGCGCCGATCCACTGAATTTACGAGGACGTGAAGCACCAGCAAAACCGTTAGTTTTTCAAACAAGATTTAAAGAAAAAATAATGGCTTTTCTCAAAAAAAAAATTGAAAGACGTAGAGATTTTGCAGCAAATAGTAAATGATAAAGCCGTAACCACTGTAGTACTGGTAGCTGAGTTGTACAAGAAAAAAAATAGAACAATATATCTATCATAGTATTTTCCATTTGAAATAAATAAAAATATTCAAATTATTAACAATTAAATGTTTTTGTTTTAAGGCATAATAAAACGTATTAATATATCAAAGTTATATTAATAAGTTTTATAGAGATTACTATGTCCTTAGTTGCATTTATCTACACATTACACTGTGTTAACTACAATTAGAAAGAAAAACTAAGATTTAATATTGGGCCTTAACAGTTGTTCTGTGTCAGAACAAAAAATATGTATCCTTTCAACAAGTTTATTTCTTATACGAAATTGCATAAGAATTGCTCGTTTATAGAATTTGATGTTAAACTATTTCGTATTCCGCGGGTTTGCGATTTTCATTGAGCCTTTATTTAATTATTTAACTGTTCCTTAAAAAGGACTACGAATATAATCGGATTTAACCAGAAATTATTTTCAATCTTATATATAAAATTAAATGTTTGTCTGTATGTCCTGTCCTGTATGTCCTCTATAGAATCCTAAACTATTCATTTAATCATGTGATGATCTTTAGCAAAGTTTTCATAAGCTCGCGAAGGTTTCTGGTGTATTTTTTTTGTGATGGCGTAACAACGCGTGCAGGGTACAGCTAGTTAATTTATATTTTTAATTAAACTCAACTGGTGTCCGGGTATTTATGTATGTTTCTAATTTTTAAACATTTAACCTATTTCCCAGGCGGCAGTTGAATTCAAATTACATATATAAAGGTGGATGACAACGCATTATATGCATAGTGATGTCCATTAAAATCAAACGACTATCTTGTACTAATATAATTTATAAGTGATTAAATGAATTATTTAAGAAAGGTAAACGGAAAAAATTCAAACTGATCAAAAAAAATACGCTGATTCTGATGCTGTCTCGTAAAAATTGCTACTATATTTAATAAACAGTTAATGAAGGTTCCCATGTGTCATAATTTCATCTAAAGTTATATTATTTTGACAAAGATAAACAATAACGAAAGTTACATTTATCTTTTGCGTTGAGAAATAATGGCTACCTGGCTTCTAATAAATCTTTCCCGTAATTGACCTCGTCGCTACGTTACACAATAAAAAGAGATGATTAATTAAGAAACATACGGGCAACATTACCGCTGAAATAACGATGAAGTTTGTTTACTTTACTATTTTTTCCTCTAAGACGAGAAAATAGAATTGAAAAGTAAACCAGCGGGAGCTAATGGAGTATCCGAGTGAGGTAAAACAGAAGGCTAGGAAAAAATAAACTAAGATTCAATCACGCAGAACTGCTTTATTTGTCAGTTAGCAAGGTTGTTGGGCTTGTATATAAAATCAGAGTAAATTTGTTGTAACGAAAATAGTTTCAATCGAAGGGTTCTTAGGTAAACACAGGTGTCCTCGGAATAAAGAATTGGCTGAATTACGTATATATATGTAACATAAGGCGATATATCGATTTAGAACATCAATGTGTTAGGTAAACGTTTAGAATATTTAGAAAAAGCTGTTCTAATTTAAATTTATCTCACAGTGAGAATAAAGACACCTGATGCAAAGATGATTGTAGAATAAACTAAACTGTGTACGCATTTCGGAGAGTTTTTTTAAAGCACGCATTGGCTAAAGGGACGTAACATTAACATATGTTTCTCCATTTTCAACACGAGATAGTTTTAATTCGTTAGACGATAAAATAAGTGATGCTTAAAAATAAGCATTTAATTCAATATGTTGAAATTATGTGATCGGACTTTTTTTGCTATCACTAGGCTATATCTTTTCTGTTTAAGCAGGGTTCCGTACCAAAAGGGTAAAAATAAAACTCTTTTACTAAGACTTCGCTGTCCGTCCGTCTGTCTGTCACCAGGCTGTATTTCATGAACCGTTGAATAGCTAGACAGTTGAAACTTTCACAGATGATGTATTTCTGTTACCGCTATAACACCAAATACTAAAAATAGAATAAAATAAATATCTAAGGGGAGCTCCCACGCAACAAGTGATTCTTTTGCCGTATTTTTTAGATGGTACGGAACCCTTCGTGTGCGAGGCGGAGTTGTACTTAGCCGGTTATTTAGACTTAATTATTTACATGCAAGCTTGACTATCATCTTAGAGGATGATTTTGAGTGAACGATATATCTCGACCATTATTTTGAACCTTCATAAAAATGTATATGTTTGATTATTTGATTATAACCATTTCTTTCAACTCTGACGTTACTGATATTATGATTGAATGTCTTTTTATAGAGGAATCGAGTGTGAGGTTTAATAACTAGGCTTTATATATAATACATCAAGGACGACACGAATTGAATACTTTTGTATTTCGTTAGTCGAAATAAATTTCAATCATCCGACAAATACACGTGGCATACACAAGTAGATGCCGCAGTAGTATCATTATGATATAAATAGAATACATACATAGTATATTTCTTTTTGTCAACTATCCTAGTTTTTGCTTTTAATCAAAATCTTGTAATATTATTAAGATAAACTTTATGGCTTTCATAATAGAATAGAAACACTAATTATGAAATTTTAACGTTATGCTAATAATATTCCCATTTTATAACTTTAAAAATATTTACATATGTGATTGTATAATAAAAACTCTAAAATAGTTGAACAATACAATTAGTGAAGCTTGCGTTGGTACTAGTATATTTATAGATTTACAAATTAGTTTTTTTTAGTTTTTTGGCAACTAATACTTGTTTTCTCTGAAAAAGACCTGGTTAATCCCTCGTTCTTACGCGATGAGTATGAATAAATATATGGATTAGTTTTTGGCAAGGCGAATTTGAATGCTGATGGTGTTGGTAATTTATTTATTGGTCATTGAATATGTTTAGGTACGTTTATCTCTAGCTAGCACAACCGTCGTGACTTTGTTCGCAAAGACTATAATATAATCTACCCAACCATTATACATTTGAACACCACTCCTGCACATGTCCCTCCCCCCATCCGTAATGGGGATTTTGTCAATAGTCATAGTCAGCAGTGGGTATTGATGCTATTCCGATAGTAGTCCCAAAAAATTTTGCGACGACTGCTTTGCTTAAGGGAACACTGATCATTGTGCGGTGTCCAAGTCTTTCGTAGATATTGATACATTCTCCTATATTGTAGATTTTTTTTGTTCTATTATCAATAGATATGGCAGTGTATGCAATGAAAAAAAATTTTTGAGCAAAATTTTTGACAATTTGAATCACATTATTCAAGTTTTAGCAAAGCCGCCTTATATGTTGCTCAGGAATAATGTGTAATCTAATCGTGAAATAATTTTTAAAATCGGTTCAGTCGTTTTTAAGTTAATTTACGAGAAACATACAAACATACAAAAATACTAACTTTTCCTCTTTATAATATTAGTATAGAAGTAAAGATTAGTATAGATATAGATGACTGAATATAATATATTTGTAGTATGGAAAATATTTCAAGAATTATACACCTAATTACTAATACAAATATTTTAACACCCTTAGCTTAGAAAGAAAAGACATATAAATATATTTCTTAATATTCCTATGGATTATTGTCATTTTCAACAAGTATTACTGCTTTAGGTATTAAAGCCTAAGGATTATATTAATTTACACGAAAAGAAAACGAAATCTGTACTAGTTTTCGCAACGATTGCCGTTAAATACTAATAAATTATATTAGTTAATGTTTTCAACATTACTTAAGATTTAAAAAAATGTATGTTAAATTGGCGTCAATACCTCTTGCTTGGTTCATATTAAAATATTCTTTGCACGATACAAATAACGATTTATAAGAATCAAATGCAATAATAAAAGAGACTTACTGGTAAAATATTCTCCAAGCATCCCTTTAAAACCATACGGGCTCGATGTGGTCGAAGCAGACCCGTTGATGGTCACCGTCGCCGGGTGGAACATGTACCGGCAGATTTGCCATACACCCGACTCGCTCCACATGAAGTAAACATTCCTTGAAGGCAGGTATATACCTGGAACAAAAAAATCGGGTTGAGGATAAAAATTAAAAACAATAACCTCCTTCTGACGCGGTCGATAATGAATATGATAACCGTGTCATAGTCTTCGCGAGTCGGCTTTAGGTTGAAGGATATCTGCTAAGACAAGGAGATTACTGTAGTAGATAATTCATCTCGTGAAGAGTAAATCTTAATTACGTACGTAAAGCTTACACGAATATACGAACTTTTACTCTACGAATGCTTTGCTTTGCTTGAAAAGTAACGGACCAAAATGACAAAAAAAAAACTATAAGTATAGTATAGTTAAAAAGGCTGAGTTCTCTACCGGTGCATATAATCAATACCTTTACGCCGACTTAAAATATCAGAAAGTTTATTTGTGAAACATTGACATACATTTATTGCAACTCAATTACACCAAATTCGTAAATACTATGTTATCTTGCCAGGCGGAGCAGACAATAAAAAGGCGATATTTAACAAAAGCAGTAAGAAAAGTAACAATTAAACTTAAATAAAAATAAAGAACATTTAAGTCCCACTAACACAATATAATCCCGTAATGCAGTTGTACTGACGATATAGAAGCGATTGGTGCATTTAATTTGGCTCTTCGCCAATGTACTGATAGCTAACTGACAGCTTGTACACCAAGCGTTAAACTGGAATTAATTACTAGTGAAGTTTAGGACCTAAGCTAGTTTATTTTTATACCTCATTAGCACGGTGAGGATCAAAAGGATCCGATGTGAGCAATCTGCGAATTAAACAAGACGACCCGCGTGGCGGAGCGGCCACTACACCGGTCTGAGACGCAATGGGTTCTGGGCAAGGCTGCCAGACGTCCCAATTTTGACAGGACGTCCCAATTTTTTCATCAAAATTAAATGTCCCGCGGGGGCAGGCTCCGTCCCGCCTTTCGATAAGGACCAGACTTTTGCAAAAAGGTCGCCAATTGCACATATAAGTTACACTTATAAAGGTCGCCAAATCCTCCGGCCCTCCTAAACCAAGAAGAAGCGCAGAACCGTAGGAAGCGTAGGCATGCGATGACTGCTGTCCCACTTTTGACTATGAAGTGCTGCTTTTTCACCCAAAAAGTTCCCAAATCTTAAATAGCAACGCAAGTTCTGGGTTTAATTCCCGAACAGACAGGTATCTCATGAATTTAGATTTTTGCTCTGAGTCTGGCTTTTTAATTATCCGTCTTTGTATGTGTGGACATACAAAGACGGATACTTAAACGGACGAATGCCATAAGGCAACCACGATACAGGAAAAATCCTACTGTGGGGCTGTGAGTGTAGAAAGTGTGTGTGTTGGTATTTTCGAATTTGGCCAGCGCGATGGACTATGCCCAGCAGTGGAACAATAATAAGTTGGCCAGTTCTTATTTTAGAATGTCTTGAAGCGTCCGGTATTTAAGTGATTCTACATTTATGTTACTTTCTAGCACAAATCCGTCACTTTACAAGCTTTTTAGTAACTTGCATTGTATGTATGTTATCCGGGTGTAACAACTGGGAGAATAATTCAGGAAATCACAGACCTTCATCTGAATAAATTTAATCTGGAAAATCTTTCGACAAGCTTTTATATGATATAATACTGTACAATGCAACAGAATGATGAGTTTGACTATTGCAAAGTTTATTTTTTTCTTTTCAGTGCATAACAATAAAACTTGTTTTTGAATCATATTTTTAGATATTATTTTTATTCGCTAGACGATAAACTACGTTATTAGAAATAATTTCGAGTATAGGTAGATAAAAAAAATATTTCATACGTTTCGTACATACAACACAAGACAGAAGAAAGTCAATTAAAAACTAAACATAATAATAGTACCTACTAACAACTTAAACATAATAACTATACAAACTAAACATGTAAGCACATAAGTATGTAATTAAATTTGCTGAATTATTAATTTTTCCCTTTCTACACTAGTTACTATGTAATATGTCAATCCAAAAAATCGTTTAGCAACTATTACTTACCTTGCGTAGTAAATTCCTTTGTATGTGAGGGCCTAATCTTACAATTTAATTTTAAACCACGCTCAACCGATTGAACGGAAATTTGGCTCTCACGTTTGGTTTAATGATAATGCATAATTAGTTTAACGACGTCATTCTAAATCCAATATAGCGGCAGCTCATATTGTGCATTTGTAAGTGGCCACTTCCGCCTATGAACATGTTTAATCAATTGGCGTTTAGATATGAAGTTCTATGTGACATCACTACACGAGGCTTCAAATGCATAAAGAGCGTTAAAGACTAAATTAAATTGGTAAATTTCGTTTTCGTAACATATCCTTCAAATTGGTAGCCAAACTGGTGCTGAGATATAACAGAGGTAAACTAACTAATGAACATTTTTTTTAAAAAGTTCCGACATTTAGGTCTGATTAAGCACGTCAATATTCTACATTGAAACTATTTCTACGTTATTCAAAATGCAGAAAAGACGGTGTTTCACGATAATTTAAGACTTAAAACTATGAATTCTCCTATGTGTTCTAATAAATACTTCATTTAACTTCATCTCAAAAGATTTCTATTGAACCGGCCCGCGTTGAATAACGGTCACCATTCAGCCGTCGTGACTGCTAGAGACACAAACCAAGAGACAAACACAAAAACCCAGACTCAGTTCGGAAATCGAAATTTATTCGTCTGTATTTATTTATGTCTGGCGAGGGATCTAACCTGGGATTTTTACCGCACTAAAATCCCCCCGGTGGCCGTCCTCGGCGCTGAAAAGGAGGACTCCGGGATCTCGAAACGACTTCAACCGGAATCCTCGAGCGCGCTGCCCCATCGGGCTCCTCCCAGATGGGCGGCTGGGCCCACCGCTCCGTCTAATCTTTACAACGGTATGCGACCACACATACCGCCGTCCTTCCCGGGATTGCCTGACCGAACGGTTCGAGCTCCCACTCTAGCCGTCTGCAACCCCGGAAGCCCCTTTTAGTCGCCTCTTACGACAGGCAGGGGATACCGTAGCCCTATTCTGACCCCGAGGCTACAGGGACGATATACAAATACCTAGACTCGGAAGAGAAATATAAGTTCATTCGTAAATGTTTGACCGGGGATCTAACCCGGAACTCTTTGCGTGTCAGACCGGTGACCACAACGGCTATGTATGTAGAACGCGTTATCATTTGCCGAAATCTAATTATTAATTTTAAGCAGTACCTATTAAATCACGATTATCTTTAGTGAATTCACAAATAAGCTTAGTAACAGAAGATATTTCGCTTGAGCAGAGTATGTAGCTCAACTGGCACGTACGAATTACAATAGCGTACAATCTTGAAACAAGGGTATATCAAAGAGCTTACTGTTACGACTATAATAAAATACTTCAGAGTAATATTACGAGCCTCGCTGCCTTTGTGGCTTAAGCGATAGCTTCGGTCACATGAAGAGCTATTTATATCTTTATCATAAAGCTGTAGTCTTCGTATTGATGAGTTTTCTTACTTTTGTAATATAGAAGATGGTGGTGGGGCGAGTCTGTTAGAAGGTACACGTGGCACACGTGGCCGACACGTCTATTTCTAGCGGGAAGCAGTTCTTGCTTTTCACTAGAAAAATGTGGTTGCTGGCTTACCTTATAAGGAAACCATTTAAGTTCTCGGGAGAAGCAATGTGTCTGTGATTGATTTAACACAAAAACCCTGTTACATATAAAGCTGGTTACAGATTGCTTGTTACTATTTACCATTGGGTTGCCTGCATGCTTATTTCAATCGTTTAAACAAGTATTCTTGTTGAGTCATTCATGATATTTATGATTTTTATTGCCTATAAGTTTAGTATCCTTTCTGAATTTTAATAAATATTAAACATAATAATAAGGATGTTATATTTATTCGAAATGGTATCATTACTATACTAATTCGACAAAATTATAATAAAACTCCAAAACCATGAAGAGACCTATCACCCTGATAAGTACTGCACTTAAAAACTTCATTACATTGTAACATTAAAATCCAGTAACGTAATGAAATGGGATTACGTATTTTTATAGATAACAGAGTAGCAAAAGAGACTAGATGTATTAAATATCTAAAAATAACTTAACAGATTGTAGTAGTCCCAGTGAAGTTCGAATAGGGAGGGACCACCGCCCCACTTATTTCTAGCGTAAAGCAACTCTTGCGTTTTACAGCTTACTTTTTTATAAGATTGAAGTAGCATACGAGCATTCAGTCCACCTGATGGTAAGTGGTCACTGCCGCTCATGGACATCTGTAAGCAACTTCATACAAAACATGGGGTTCTATCTGAAGTCAATCACAGATGCGTCGCTACTCTCGAGGATTAAGATGATCGCCTCATATAAAAGTGTGCCGGCAACCACACACTTCAATCGAAACGTAAAAACTGCTTCACACTAGAAATAGGTGTGGCGGTGGTACTTTCCCAGGCGAACTACACTGGTTCTACCACCTCTAAAATCCTATAAATTATATCGTCATCAATCATTTTCTGTCTCACTGCTGGGTACGGGTCTTCTCTCGGAATGATAAAGTTTTAGGTCATAGTCTACCGCTCTGGCCAGGTGCGAATTAGTAGGCTCTGAGAACTTTTTTTCAATTCCCAGATGCGTAGGCTTCCTCTTGATGTTTTCCGTCACTAAAGAGCAGTCATAATTTATTTATAATATGCACATAATTTTAGAAAAATCCAAGTGCGAAATTTTTGACAATACTAAGATACAAAGTTAAAAATTATTTTGAAAAGAAATGCAGTTTTCTTTTTAATCGAACTAAGCTGCACTATTCGAAATTCACCACAATTTTCAGAGCAAGAGAATTTTGTAATCGGAAAACTAATGGATGGGCCCAATATCGCGTCCGGAACTATGTCAAGTTTACTGATTTGAAATTGAAGTAACATGTAATGTCTTCCAAGGTTCGAGTTGACTTTTTAATATGATTTTTTTCAGAATAGGTGCCTATCCATTAATCAGCCCATTAATTCCCACAGCTGGACATAGATTTCTTTAAAGGAGGTTTCGCTAAAAGTCATCGCGTCTGAAATGTTGGTGTCGGCAGTGTTAGTTGATGTTACACGGGAAAATTATACTGGCCATCTTGTTTATATTATTCCTTAGTCACCTCCCATAATATGCACGGAAGCAAATGGTGCTTTTCAAAACTGACACAAAACAAAAAAAATTGAGTCCATCTTCATTTAATTCTATTAAAGGTTTAGGACTATGAAACACGCTTTCTAGACTAATAGCCCCACACTGGATTTTCTGCTGTGTCATGGGTACCGTGGACATGTCCATTGGACACACACAAGACGAATACACAAACACCCAGACCAAAAAGAACACGAATCTAAACTCAACATTCAGATACCTGTTTGGCTGGGAATCGAACCCGGGACTCAATTCGCGTCAGACCGGTGTGGTAACCGCTCCGCCACCCGGGTTGTCGAAACATGACAGTTGATTTGGATTGAGTGATTGAGTTAAGTTGATGGAGACAGGTATATGGAGGTAGTAAGATAGTTCCTGCTTCAATCCTCGGCCTCGTAGAAAACTTAATCATATATGTTGAACATTGTTTTGACCTCAAATACATCTTATACACATATTTGAGGTACACTAACCTATCATGGTTGGCATAAAGGTGTAAGTATCTCACTCGGATTTGCTTACATACATCATTGAGACACTATGACCGCTATAATAGGCTGCCATGAAGATATGACTATATTATCTCACTCGGATCTGGTTACTGTGTTTGTAGTATAACCGTAATATCAAGTCAAGAGCCTAATTATGTCGTTGTTAGATACATTTTCTTGTAAACGGTATGAAATTCATGCGACACAATGTAACACAAGCTGCAGTAAACTATTCTGATACTGCAAGACTTCATTATGAAGCTTCCTGCAGTGTCCCTGAAGGTTGCTTCATTATATTTTCCGGAGCAATTTTCCGTAATTTCATTACCTGCCCGGTATCCATAACTATGTTACGTTTATATTGCATCGGCGATTGAAAGAAAATCACATTAGTGGAGTGGACTCGCGATTGAGAGAAAATTGACGGAGAGGAACGAGATTTCATTTATTTATTGTACTTATGGACAGATAGCAAATAATGGTTTGTTCCAAACATTGCTTATAACAAACTTATTAATAGTTAAAGTGCGTATCCCTGAATTCATAGTGATTTATGAATTAAACTATATCCACAATGTGAAATAGTGTGGATATCACACTATTTTATTGTATGTATGGTATGTATGATAAATTGATGCACTGTCAAGTATGCAAGTCAATCAAATAAAAAAAATTTGGCCAGCAGTAGTTCCGGGACCAGAATAGGGCTACGGCATCCCCTGCTTGTCGTAAGAGGCGACCAAAAGGGGCTTCCGGGATTGCGGGCGGCTAGAGTGGGAGCTCGAACCGTTCAGTCAGGTGATCCCTGGAAGGACGGCGGTATGTGTGGTCGCATACCGTCGTAAAGACTAGACGGAGCGGTGGGCCCAGCCGCCCATCTGGGAGGAGCTCGATGGGGCAACGCGTTCGGAGGAGTCCTCCTTTTCGCCGAGGACGGCCACCGTGAGGGTTTTAGTGCGGTAAAAATCCCACATAACCCTGCGCCGCTCCCACGGCGTCGGGTACCTTTTGAAGATTTCCCCCTCGACAAAAAAAAAGGATGTATTTAAATAAAAGAAAACAACTGCTTGAAAAATCTTTAAATTGTGTATAACGGAACGCCTTAGTAAATGTAGTTTCCTACTTTACAAAATTAAGTTTATTTTTTCGATACATTCACAACACGATCTTTTCGGGTTATACTCCATGCGTCTTTGAAAAGCAATGTAGTGGTTATTTACGTTAAATATATTGTAAGAATCGGGTGTCAGTGTTATTCACAGCGTTATAACTCTGAGAGCTACAATTTCCTGCTCCTATATTAGAGTTAACTTCATAAGATAGGTCAAAACATCCGGTCGATTGTAAGCTACATCTGTATTGGATTAAATACTAGTTATTCTCGCGGCTTCGTCCGTATATAAATTTCATGAATACCACATATGTTGGTAGGTAAGTTTTGCATGAAAGAGTAACAAACACACAAACATGCTCACAAACGTTCGCCTTAATAATATTAACTAGCTTTTACTCATAGCTTCGCTCGCGTTGAAGCCTTTAAATAAATGTCAAAGACACATTACATTTCAATAGAACTGAATCAACAGGTTTCAGTATTTACAAATTTACTACATAAAAAAATATTTTTCATAGATTTATACAGAGAACTTAAAACTTAATTTTAAATGAAATATACTATATGTGTACTATTATAGTATATTTATAGTATATTATAGTATATTATAAATATTATGTGAGGATGTAATTGCTGCGATTGTGTTGATAAAGTACAATTCTATGCCTTTTTTCAACGGAAACGTAATTAGTAGTGTAGTGGTTTGCAAATAATTTCAAAAAATTTGTTAACCTACGAATCGAAATTAAACAATGTTTTTGAAAGAGAAGCCTTGAGTGTCAAAAAGAACAGTAGTTAAGCTATTGTAGATGCCTAAAACATATGACAGTACCAATCAACGTTGACGAAAATGCAATATATATCCATACATTTATCCCGTATGCATTTATTTACGTTCTACGTACGTTTCTGGACAAAAATAGCCGGCCATCGACCCCAGCTACGTACGTAATTAATAATAAACCCGGCGGCATTTTGATTTCTTTAACACATTACGAGTGGCGTCAAAATGTCTCCGAGTTCTGTCGAGGAAATCGACTAATTGCAAACTTAGGTAAGTAGACACAATAAATTAAAAGTGGGTATTTTTGATTTACATCTCTCGTGCCAAGCGGTTATGTCGCCACGTTGCGTTTGTTGATAAACAATACGATGTACTATGATTTCAGTGATTAATTTGCACTTTTCAAAATAATTTAACGACAGTGTTCTTCATAAATTGTATTATAGATTCTGACAGGTAAGTGACAAGCAGAAATTACTCTTAGTTGATTTAAGAGTCATGAAAAATTATATACAGTATAGTAAAATTATATACAGTATAGATTTTTCTACTTTAAAATATTAAAGAACTTGAATTTAGAAGGGTAAAGAAGTCAACTCTCTTTACTTCTTTACCCTTCTAAATTCAAGTACTTAAAAAAATTACTGAAATAAAGTATCGCGCATACGTATTGCAAAGTTATTGTCATTGTATGACTCTTCAAATAATATTACAAAATAGAAACGTACAGTAAGAATGAGCAGTTTAGTGAAATTATTTAGTTTTGTTTCTAGTCGTTTTTGAAGGTGGTAGAACTTATGGTTTAACCGGGTAGGTACCATCATCACATCTATTTCTATCAACAAGCAATAATGCGTTTCGGTCAAAGAGTTTGGTTGCCGGCTCATTTTCATTTGATGAAACTAGCTTAGTAGTCGTAATTGCTTACTGATGTCCATGGACGACAGTATCTTCTAGTAGCTTTATTCAAACGAAGAGTCAAAGAGCATTTCTTGTCCCTTTCATAATAATTATATATTTTATACTGAATATATTATTATATATATTTTTATGTTTAAATTACTCTAACCATCAGGCGGACTGCATGCTGTTTTGAAATTTATTGGATTAAAAAAACCTAGCGTGTTTAATTTAACTACATATTTTCTTTTCTTGTAATATGATATAAAACGTTATTTATTTGCAAAAAACGAGTACGAAATTTTAAGTTTTAAATTTTTTAATACTCATTTCTATTGATTTACGACGCTGGGCTAAATATATTCGTGTATTTCTCTGATCTAGCTAGTTAGTCCGAAGCCATACTGTGTGTACAGTGACTAGATACTTGTGTATTTGTCGTCACTAAGAAACACATCATCGTTTGAAAGTAATTCTTCATACAGACATTGGTATTTCTGCCACTGATGTGCCAGCTACGTAATTGTCTTACGATAATTGTGATGTGACCACTTAAAGTGGATGCCAAATTGTTTGGGGATATTTCAGAAACTATTTTTATGTCTATTTAGCTGTAGTTGACTCAGTTAAATTTTGTTATTTCCAGGTTCAAGATTACACGCTATCTACATTCACGCGTTCTACACTTATAGCCCCACACTAGGATTTTCTCCTGTGCAGTGGGTACTATGAACACACACAAGACGAATACACAAACACCCAGACCCAGAACAATGAAACTCATCATTCAGATATCTGTCTGGCTAGGAATCGAACCCGGAATACGACCATTACGCGTCAGACCGGTGTGGTAACCGTTTCGCCCCGCGGGTAATCAAAAGATTTATTTTTTTATAACATTGAAGGACCAAAAAACTCGTAATCCACCTGTTTTTAAGTAGTCACTGCTGTTCATGGGCAATAATAAAATAATTTATAAGTAAATTCATACACTCCAATAGTTCTATTTGTGGTCAATTATGTGTTGCTATTCTCGAGGTCTAGGTAAGACTTCGTCTCATATAAAAGTGAACTGGTAACAACACACTTCCGAAACGCAAGAACTGCTGCACGCTATAAATAGAAGCGGCCTGAGTCCCTACTCGAGCCATATACGTTATACCACGTTCATGCAAATTAAACAATTGTTTACTATGTTTCCTTTTACCAACTTTGTAATAATATGTCCAATGTTTCAGATGCCACAAAAGTAAATATGTATGCAATAAAGACATTTTGGTTCGCTTTGGATAACGAAATATTTCCGAGTTGCATCGCCATGATATGCAGGTTGGAAATTCCGTTACTTAAAGTAGATACAAAATATACGTTTGATAAATAAGACTAAATGAGATTAGATGCAGAACATACGAGTAACATGTTATTTTTATAAGCACTATCTTGGTTCATCTTTATTCCGTTTTATTAAGTAGAAGTAGTAAACGAGCATGCGGTTAAAGTGTTGCAAAGTATCCCATCCACTTATGGACAGAAATGCAATGTTACTCATGATGACTAAGTTGGAGTGTTTGTATAAGTTTCTCCATTATCACACCTTCTGAACAAAGTAGTCTCATTTCGACTATATAACATTTGCACTAGTTTATACTAACACTAAATTGTGATAGACGTAATAATCATTTTGGCAAATCACCAGGCATTAGTTTCAGTGCTGAGTCTTTGTAATTTATACGCATAATATGCCAATTATAGAAAACAGATTTTGCTAATGCATGTCTAATAATATTACGTTTAACTGACGAGCACTTACATAGTATGAACTTGAAATATATTTCTGCTTTCCGAGTACCTACCAAAAAACGTTTACCATTTAGATAATTACGGGTCGAACAGACGACAATTTTAACAACATACAAGAATAATTATGGTTTAGCTGGAGAGGTATTATCTTCACACCTATTTCTAGCTTGAAGAACTTATTGCCTTTTTTTATAAGATTGAAGAAGCAAATCAGCATGCATTCCACTCTTTCGCCGAGTGGGTTCAGTGCGCTCTTTGGCACGTTCGTTTTATTACGTCGTTGCAGAAGGTGATCATGCTGTCCCAGGTCTCTCTGCGCTGAGTCATCGCAGCGACGATGGCCTTAGGAGAAAGGTCCGCTCCTACTTTTTGGACGAGGATCCGTCACTGAGACTCTCAAGCTGGGCAGTGCTCGAGCCTGTGCTGTGTGAAATCCTCGTCCACCATAGTGACAGCGGATCGTCAATTATCTTCCTATCCTGTTCAGATACTGAACAAAACAGCCATGTCCGGTGAGTGTCTGAGTCACACGACCGTTGCTCCTCAGTCAGTCTCGAAAGTACGGCAAGATATCATTAACCACCTGTTGGTCTATACTACGTGGCTTCTCAAAACAATCACGCCAGCTCCTCAGAGCGCACCATTGGGCACTTCTCCGAAGTTCTTCGACCGTCTCTGAGTCGAAGGAATCAGTCCCCTGACGGAGGACGCGAATCTTATGAAAGATCCCTGCGTCTATATACGCCAGTATGTCCAGGAGCTGTAACCGCCCCAGCACTGTCGTCGCCTTGTACGATATGGTACGCTAGCGATATGGTACGCTACGTACGTTGCGCGGAACTTAGTTTCCCTGTGCGGCGCTGGCTATCAGACAACTTGTCCGACCACAACGGCATCCCGTAAAGAGTAATTGAGCGGACCATTCCGCATAGAGACAGCGGACCTCTTCCTTTGTCTCCCCGAGATTCGAGACGATCAAAATGCTCGTCGAAGCACCGGGCACCGAACTCTAGGACACTCCGCGAACGACGTTTCTCCTGCGAACGCTCCCATAGCGACCAGGGAAGCGGATATGTCTGTCCGACAGGTACCCCTCAAACACATTCTGTAAATAAGAAGGCACCTGATGAACAGACAAGGCCTGATGATGATCGCATTTCCGGTTAGAGAGCTAAAAGCGTTGACAATGTCAAGGCTGACCGCCAAAACTACTCTACTCTCGGAAATGGCCTGCTCTGCTGGCCTGCACCCAGACGGAAATTGTTTGGAGCGGAAACAGGCGGTGAAGAGTCTGCACAGCCTCTACCAAGCACCGCCAGAGCTAAGACCTAAGCTCAATCTTAAATTCCGTCCGGCCCCCGTGGCGTGTTACGCCTAGCCATGCGCTTTACAGCAACGTCGAGTTCGCACTATGTTACCACTAGATCCTCCGTCCAGGAGGAGGGACTCGGCGATACCGCGGATTCATAGTACGTTAAAAAAATAACTCAGTATCCGCGAATCATATAGCTAGTACTTAGAATAATTTTAATCATTTAGTCTAAAGTCACGAGAAACTTTGCACATAATCTTACTGCAGTTCAAATTGCTAGAAGGCAAATTCGTTCCGAGATTGCAATTTACCTTATGAAACTGAAATTAGAGTGAGGTAGGGTACACTATACTGTATCTGCACTATACGGGTATATAATATTAAATGTTCATGATGTTATTAAGTAATTTAAAACCTTAATAACTCACCTGATCTTAACTATGTGTATTCCAGTTGTTACTTAACATATCGAATGTATTTTTGGCTGTCGAGTGTGGAAAAAAGTGTAATATTAATGTATATTATATGTTACCTAAAATATTTTTAGTTAATATTGCGATGGTTACTTTTGTTAACTTTCTTATTATAACGTTTAATCATAACCGAGTCATAAACACACATTTATATCGAAATAATTAAGCAAAATACATTATTTTCTGTGCAATACAAGGCGCTTAGACCTTTGACCCTTCAAGAAGATTTATAAAAGCTTTTGGTTCTTTTGCAGTCTTCCTGCTTAGCCCCAAGCTTAAAGCTGCATTAAACATTTCAAACTACACTGAAAAGAAGCGGACTTGCAATATAAATAGGTCGTCGCAATATATTATATATTTTGCTGGATGTAAGCTGTGCCTATTATAAGCCACGACTTTTTCACCATTTACTAAATCAAAATTAATTTAAATTATATTTTACTTTGTGATAATATCAAAGGCGATTGTATGTCTTTAAAAATATTTTTATATATGTAAAAATAAAAAAAATGCTGTGAATATAATGATATGTACATCCTAATGTTGTTTTAAACTTGAGCCTAATATAAAATTTTGATAAAAGGTGACCATGGTTAATGGTTAGTCATCTATGACCAAACTCAGGTAAAACTCGGATCTTGTCTGGGGTTAATTAAATTGAGGTCCATGAGACACAAAGATAGTTACTAATCAAATGAACTTATAACTCATTTTACTACTTTAGACTTTTATCTTTTTTATCCGATGAATATAGTAAACGAACATGTCTATCAAATAGTTACTGCCACCTATGGTCAACTGTAAAAAATTTATTAATATCTGAAGACAATTAAATAACAGACGCGTTTCTATTTCAGAGAACTAAGATGGTCGCCTCATATAAAGTGAGCGGCAACCACACCCTTCCACCTAACGCAAGATCTGCATCACGCTAGAAATAAATATGGCGGTACCTAACCGGTCAATCTACTAATTTTGCCACTTAGTAATTACTACAAAATGAGGTAAATAAAGTGTTTTATTTTTCTAAAAGTCGTCCCGCGGATTCAGCATGGATTTTGTGACTGACGCGAGCTTATCTACTGCGTGGAAAAAATACCATTCAAATTCAATTTTATCCGATGGAAACGGATTGGATTTGTGGATTTGAGTAAACCTTTGTATATTTTCATCCCAGCGGATTTACTGGTTTAAGTTTTGTCGACAGAATTTGAATTGTATCCGTATAGAATGTGTTTGATAAATCTCTGCATGTAAAATAATATTTTGACTGTACGTTTGGTATCCACATTCACCACTGCCTTACCGCTAATACAACCAGATAGCCTTATAATATGTAATGCCATGTTATAAAGATTTAGCCACTGAGTTAAATAAACTTAAAGAAAAAGCTACATATATGTAAGGCCCAATGACACGAGAAGAAACTAATTTACGTTAATTTTATTATCAAGAATACACAATCGTACCTAACCTTAAACTTAGAATAAGGCTAAGATTCAGGACTATCAATAAATCTAAATCAAAAATCAAGCAATATCATTCATCCTAATAGCCGTTCGAAGAATCGTTCGCTTTTGGAATTATTATTAAGACGCATCATATAAACCTTCAAAATTATGAACACTTACCATCACCTCCTTCTATATGCACCCATTTTTCCGTACATACAGCCGATATCCACACAAATGTGCACAGTCCCACCAGGACGGTACACGCGAAAAGTATACGCCTCTCAATCACCAGGGCCTGGAGAAGTGGCCTCCGTTCAGCTCCGACGGAGGACGCCGTCGACATTTTATCCGTCTCCATGGTTCCTGGAAAGAAGAAGTCTGTTAGTATGATACAACTGCAAATATTAAGTAACTAATAATATTGGGAGCCATGGAACGTCGCTGAGAAATCTTGATGCCATAGTTGATAGTGATAGTCAAAAATTTACAGTGATAGAACGAGTGCTGGATCGGGAAGGAACAACCGCCACTCCTACTTCTGGCATTATGCCGTTCTTGCGTTTTGATGGAAGGGTGTGGTTGCCGGTTCACTTTTTTGTGAGGTGACCATCTTAATTCTTGGGAACAGTAACATATCTGTTATTCACTCCAGTCCATTAAGCCCATGTTTTATATGAAGTTGCTTGAAGAAATCCATGGGCGGCAGTGACAACTTACCATCAAGAGGGCATGCAGTCTTCGTTTTGTACTTCAATCTTATGAAAATAAATAAATAAATGTTTATTTAAAAATGTTGAAAACAAGATTTTTAGTATCGTAGATTTTTCGTATTCTTTTCAGAAATTAAAAATATTTGATATCTTTCTTATTGGAGTGTAGAAAAAGTAATACGTGGTCCATCTTTGGGCGTGTACTATATTGAATTTAGAATGACGTCACAAGTGACGTGAGGAACGAGCATCGTCATCTAAAAAGTTCAGTTTTATTGATTTACATGGTTTAAAATTCAGATGCAAGATGTGATCCACAAATATCTCCTAAAAAGGAAGATTATTATGTTGTTAAAGAAGGTTATTAAATGGATACAACTATAAATAATACTGAATAATATTAATACTGTTTATACCTAGATATTATATAATGTGAAGAAATTTTCAAGTGTAATACGTACGATCAGCTGTACTTCACGCTAGGTTATTATAGTTTCTGGTTACCATAGCTTGTTAAAGGGGAAAGAGAGCTATGCCAGCTAATTGCACCGATTAAACCTAAATAAATTAAGAAAGTGTCAATGCGTCTATTTTGAGACTAAGTATACCGGCTATATAAACCTTACAGACTTAAAAGAAAGTAAAATCAATAAGAACTTTACTTAATTTGTCGTTTCTTTAAAAGATTTAGCTTTCAATAGGTTTATGCACCAGAACAACCTGGCTGTGCCAAGGTTTAATAGGTTATGACGATTGTATCGATCTGCCAAGTAGCCTCGATTGCAAAATATATACACATTATTCGAATACTTTTACACTTTAGTTTTAAGATATTTTGTTAAAAGGGAAGTAGTATTCGAAGACAGCAAAATTTACTAAACATATTAAAGAATGAAGTGAATTTGAAAGTGAAAGTGAAGTTTTTAAAATGAAAAATCCGAATGCTTAAAACTGATTGATTGTTGTCGCAGGCGCTATATTTGAGAAACTAAGCACCCTATGGCACTCTAAAAAATAAATTCATTCCAAAGATATGTTATATACTACAATCCGTCAAGCCATTTGGACTTTAACGCGCGCCAAGGAACGTGCACAATACATCCATCCATCCATGAATATACTCGAAAAATATGACCTTACTTATGACGCAGTTGGATAAAAGCAATGCGGATTGTTGAGACGACTAAACACTTCAAGATGTCCTACTTCGTAGCTATGGTGACGTCATGAATCGTTTATGAGTTCATGCTAATAGTAGGCGTCAGTAATAATGCTCAACAGATGTTCTCCGAATAGCATGTCTTCAGAGAACAATACTAAGTTAACATCCCGCCGACTTATTACGAAAACAAAATTCAATATATGATATTGATGATTTGACGTGCAATGGGTCCCGGGCTCTATTCCCGGCCAGACAGGTATCTGAATGATGAGTTTAGATTCATGTTCTGGGTCTGGGTGTTTGTGTATTCGTCTTGTGTGTGTCCATGGTACCCACAGCAGACAATCCTAGTGTGGGGCTATGAGTGTAAAAAGCGTGTTAAAAAAAGCGTAATATTATATTGTCCGGAAATCTTAAAGTTTTTTAATACAAATGTATCTTACGAAGTTTTGTCTTAATTGAAGAGATACTTCATTTTGTCTGTCTTAATTTGTCGCAGTTCGAGGACCTCTGCAATCTTGAGTTTGCTACTGATTAAACAACGCCAAATAGATAATATCTATTTGGCGTTGTTTAATCAGTAGCAAACTACAACTCTATTTGCAAAAACTTTCTAACTACTAACCATTCAAAAATTTTTACCAAACTGTTACTAGTTCTGAAATAAAAATTCTTAACATCTTTGCGAAGCTAACTGAATGTTATTTTAAAACTATCTCCGTAGAACTATATACTTATTTAATTATAATATAACGAGAAATATCAGGTTAGTCGGAAAAAAAGTTGTGCTCTGAGAGCTATCTTCGCGTACGCTGCCTAAACCGTTGGAGATATCCTAATATAATGTACTGTGGGATTATTTGGCTCACATAGATCTAAATAAAAGTCCGCGACAGCATATGTCTATATGTTATGTATAACCCACAATAACTCTTTTTATACTTTGAAAATTTTAAAAATATGAAGTTGATGTTTCCATGGGTTTTATACAAACTAAATATTAATCCTTATCAAAATAAAGGATTTCAAAAAATCAAGCATCTAATAAAGATTGAATCTGCCTTTTACACCATGTAAATTGGATAAGTAGTTTAGAAGATATTACGAGTATAACATATTGCGTAGTCAATTGATTGTACGCGCCATGCGCCGCCGCCGTATACAACGAAGTTCTATGAAATTAATATTTGAATGGTTATGAAATACAGAGCAAAATGGGAAAGGTCAATGTGAATGACGTTCCTGTAGTTCCGGGATCAGAAAAAGGCTACGGTATCCCCTGTCTGTTGTAAGAGGCGACTAAAAGGGAGCTTTCGGGGTTGCGGGCGGCTAGACTGGGAGCTCGAAACACCCAGTCAGCAACTTCGGGAAAGATGTCAGTATGTGTGGTCGCATGCTATCGTGAGCTGGCTGGATGGACGGAGCTTGAACCGTCCAGCCAGGCATCCCGGGAAGGACGGTGGCATACGTGTGGTCGCATATCGTGGTAAAGACCAGATGGAGTGGTGGGCCCAGCCGCTCACTTGGGAGGAGCCCGATGGGGCAATGCACTCAGAGGACTCCAGTTGCATTCCTTTGAAGATCCCGGAGTCCCTGGTGCTATAAGAATCCCAGATAACCCTGCGTCGCTCCCACGGCGTACCTTTTGAAGGTTTCTCCCTCGACAAAAAAGAAAAAAAGTCAATGAGAATGATACAGCGGAAAGGTTAAATATGTTATTCAATCGTCATCGACCTTTTAATGTAACACAACTCGGCACATATGTCAGATTAGCAGTAGTTTAGGTCGTAGTTGACCACGCTAGCCAGCTGCGCGTTGGTAACCGTCCGTTTTGAGACACTTTCTTAAAACTTTTAATTTCAGAGTAAGCATTAATATCTGTTGCCGACAAAACTAATTCAAATTAATATAAGATTGATTTATAATTTGAAATATTATTGATTATTTTTTAATGTATATATTTTTAATTTGCCTGTGATTTGAAATTTGAACACACAGATTTAGGAAGTAGGGCACGGGTTCAATCTGAAGTCAATCGCAGATGCGTTGCTACTCCCGAGGACTTTGATGATCGCCTCATATAAAAGTGAGCCGGCAGCCACACCCTTCTAATGAAACACAAGAACTGCTTCACGGTAGAAATAGGTGCGGCGGTGATACCACCCTGGTTGAACCATTGCTCTACCACCTTGCAAACTTTATGTGGCAGACTAAATTCCACGCGAGCGAAGCCGCGGGCAAAGGCTAGTATTTAATAATTTGGGAAAATTTTGATTTGGGCAGGCCAACGACCAAGCAGATTTAGCTTCACTCATATACGCAACATCATAATTAATTTGTGTTTTAGTCAATATTTTTGAAACTAATTGTTGCGTACTATGAGTCGAAGATAAAAAAGCTGGAAGAGAAATACTAGAAATTTTGCGTATACCCAAACCACCGTATCTAATAGGTAAAGAGGCTTGGGTCCAAGCTCGGTCCGAAATATGACAATTAAATAAAGTTGATAGTGTACTATGGATAATAGAATCAATTTCAGTTAAAAGATTAGTGAATTTGAAAAAAGGGCTGCATCTAAGAAAATAAACAAATTTAGGGGCGAAAAGACAACTACGGATGATAAACAAGGCCATATGAGAGTTAATTTTAAATAATCTCTCTGAAACGCAATGAAATTTTCTAATTTGATTTTCAGTAAATGATTTTAGAGAATCTACAAAAATTGGTGCACCTAGTATGGTAAGGGAGTCCTTATCTAGAATTTTAATGTTAGGTGCCAAAACGTTAAATTTGTTAAGAATTTGTAGTTTTTCTTCTTCGGATCTATTTGAATTAATAAATAATTCACATTTCGAAAAATTTAAATCGAGACCAATTTCACTAAATTTTTTTGTTAGTAATTCTAAATCACCAAGGACTGAACTCACCTATACAATAAAGTATATTATTATTATTATTACTTTAAGAATTTGGAACACAATTACCATAAAACAGAAATGAATTCCGTGCATGGAAAATATAAGGTACTGTAAATGTAATATGTAAACATGATTCTGAGAACAAGATGAAAATGTTGCTGTTTACGACTGTACGTAATTTAAATCAATATCCAACTCCAAAGAATAATAAATAAAAGTCACATGGAGCATCTCAGCGAATCATCAAGGTAGTAATAAATGTGCACAATTTACAGCTTGCATAGTTCGTAAATTTAAATCATGAGCAGATGTGCGTCATTTTGTAGTAACAAAACGTTTGGCGACTGGAAGAAAACCGTAAAATGACGAAAACATTACGTTGGGTATTAGAAACTAAATATAAGAATCATTACATCATGCGGGAAATACTGGGGATGTGTTAACGGCTCGTGGTAGCAGATATTGAATTTTGATTACGAAGATATTATTAGATTCCCTTTAATTAAATCGTCATAGAAAACGATATCGGAAATTAATTATCACATGCTATGTTGAAAGCACGAAGTAAGGAAAGCAAGTTAAGTATAGTTACTTCTATTCAAGACGATTATGTTAGACCTCGAGATAGAAATGCATCAGTTTAACTTCAGGTAAAATTCTTTTCTATATGACGTTGCGCACGAATGTCAATGGACGCGTAATTACCACTTACCGTCAGGTAGACTACATGCTCGTTAGCTATTCTATTCATTTTTTATAAATAAAAACGGGGCCACAAATGTCAGCTCAGTACATCAAGGTAGAATACAGTTTTATTCTAAGGAAAGGTCTGCCCCGCGTTGGTTAATGGAGAGGACCTGTTATAGTGTATACTAAATCATTTTAATCCAAGCGCTGGTAACGTTGAAATACATACATTATTCAAGCTTTTAACTGAACCTTATTATCGGATGTTAAAAGAAAGAAATTGTTACATTTATCTAGTTAATTTAATAGGTACCAAACAAATACGTATTGTATACTTTCCGATGAATGGCTGAAGTTAACCTTCAATAAATAAATAAATATCTACTAGCAAATATACGGATAGTATAAATATGATTTCAATATTCGTCTGAAGAGTTTTAGAAAAATTGGAAAGCTTTGAACAAAAATACTATATTTTTATGTTCGGCCATAGAAAAAATAATTGGTAGTTTTAGGATGGTTTTCATGAAATATACATTTATTTTTTTGGCTTAAAATTTTTGCGATTCGGCAGAAAGATATAGATGCCGACTTATACTTTAATATAAGGCGACCATCTTAGTCCTCGGGAGCAGCCACACATCTGTTCTTGACTTCAGATAGAACTCATATTCTATATAAAGTTGCTTGTTGATGTCCACAGGCGGTGACCATTGACCATCAGGTGGACTGCATGTTCGTTTGCTATGTCAATCAGATAAAAAGCTATTACGTAACACCAGGTGTATTGGTTTGGAATGGGTTTAACCAAACCCTCGCTCCCATCTAATTCCATCGCACATGTCAACTTGTCACGGATCGAATTATTCGGTCGCTCGTAAAAGTAAACGGGATCGGTTTCCGCACCGAATGGAAGTTTTAATTAAAATAGAAGTTTCTAGAATAACTTTAGCCTTAAACAAAGTCATGCATGCTTACTTTACTTCGGTTGTTCTTCTGTCCAAATTAATAAGCACCTACTTGTCTTGTATGCAAAATTTCACTAAACCAAATAAACTTTTTATTTTACTGAATTACTAGAAAAGTGTACAAACACATTTATTTCTAGTGCTAAGCAGTTGTTGTTTTTTGGTGGATAAAATGTATTACCGGGTCACCTTTATTAAAGTGACCATTTTTAAACCTCGGAAATTGCAACGCATCTGCTCATCAAACACCGTCACAATACGCATGTCAAAGTATACCTACATGCATTAATGTACAATATATATTTTATGCGTACCTGTTAGAAATTAATTATCACTGCTTTTCGGTGAAGAGAAACATCGTGAAGAAACCTACACATCCGAGAGATCTTAAAAAAAGTTCTCAGAGGTGTGTGAAGTCCAACAATCCACACTTGGCCAGCGCGGTGGTTTATAGCCTAATACTATCTCATTCTGAGAGAAGTCCCGTGTCCAGCAGACGAAAAATAAATTTTATGTGAAACGTGTATTCATAGCCTTAGATTTTTCCATATCAATAGCAGCACTTTGGTGCTGTTTGCTTTTTCTACTACCAATAAACCTTACGTTATAACAACAATGTATTCAAGCGGTAACATAGATTTAAGAGCAGTAAACATGATACTAATCATACGCCTTTACGTCTTTCAAGCATAGAAATAAAAGCTTTTCAACAAAATAGATAAACAATGAATGGATCTTCTTTCTGATATCTATTTAAATTGCGTCACGAGGCACGTGCGATATAACAATCGACGCGCATCCAAGTTTACTTCGGCCATAATTCCATGCAAACTTCTATTTATAGCTCGAATAGGTAATAATAAAATCGGCTAAGTGTGTGTCGGTCTCGCGCACGAAGGGTTCCGTGACATTATCTAGAAAAATCACGTTTATTGTATGGGAGCCCACTTAAATACTTATTTTGTACTGTTTTTAGTATTTATTTTTACAGTGGCAACAGAAATACATCACATGTGAAATTTTCCACTCTCTAGCTATGAACTGTGCATGAGATACAGCAGACAGACTCAGTGACAGACAGACGAACAGACGCCCAGACGGATACATGGACAGCAAAGCGGAGTCTTAGTAATAGGGTTCCGTTTTTACCCTTTCGGTACGGATCCCTAATACAGTGTGAAATAGTTTACGTCATTGAATAATATTTGTACGCGTTTTGTTCTCTGGGTTTAATAATAAAATTGTATTTTCAAGCGATAACGGATAAACTGCAGTGTCACTCTCAGGTGGAATTTGTATACGTACATTTTTTACTGATAGCCAACTTACTGGATACTGTTTATTAGTATACAATTTTGGATATCTATCTAATATTTAGATATCAAAACCTGCATACATTCCACCCACAGTGAGTAGTCATTGTTGTTCACACAAGTAACTTCATACAGAACAGATTCTATCTGAAGTTAATCACAGATGCGTTGTCACGCTTGAAGACTAGATCGCGTCATATGAAAGTGACCTGATAACTAACCCCGACCATCAAACCGCAAGAACTGTATCATGTTAGGAACAGGTATGACAATGCTATCTCCTCATACTCGCTTTACCACCTTGCTTTAATTCGTTGTTATACGGTTAGTATAATTAACGCTGTTTAACGCTAAAAGGACTTCGATTTTGATGCAAATCGTCCGCCGTTGTTGTTGTTTGTAGTATGTGTATATAAACATTAACGCTTTTATTGCATAAACTAGACGGACCCTTGGTTTTAAAGGCTAATTATAGACTTATTTTTTTTCGGATTTGGCCCTCCCTGTTAACGTGGTTAAGAGGTAACCGTACCGGTCCAGTTTCGGCTTCGAGGATAAACAAAAAAAAATAACTTGTTGTATACTTGTCGTACTTATCATTGTTAATAGCATCATTTAACATTTCATTTCCATAGGTATTACTGACATTGTTGTACCTGTTTTTTTATTTTCATTTAATTATAAGTGTTCGGTTTTTTATATTTATACCTAACGATAAGGCAGACGGGCCACCTGATGGAAAGTGGTTACCGTCACCTATGGACATTTGCAACACCAGAGGAGTCGCCAATGCATCGCCGGCTTTTTGTTGTTTTTGTTTTTATTATAACTAATTCATTTAATAGTGCTGCAAATATGTAGTCTATGTAGTTAATAACGCTTATACAACTATTATTAAAAACGACCAACATAAAGTCGTACATTCTTACATCAGAACTGCGGTACCTGCATTAATATCGATCAACTAGGTCGTTTCGTCAGCACTCATTCAATAGTTACTTACATTTGAATCCACGTTTTATCAATTTACACTAAAAACAACGCCCCATTTAATCGTACGGTAAATCCGAATAAAGTCAAAAATAAGTACTTAAGGATCATACAATAAAATAAAGACATCAATAAATTATGTCTATAAACCTTTTTAAAGCAATATATTACGCCTAAAATTTGGTTAAACAGGTATTGGTATGCGTTTCTTAACTTTTTAGATATCATGAAACACGTAGTGGTTTAACGTACACGTTTTTTTGTTCACATACATGCGTGAGAACATACATTTAAAAGATTTTTTGCAACTTAGTTGATTATAATAAAATTCGTAAATTTGTTAACAATCAAATTGCATGCATTTTACGTTACCGTTTTATTAAATTGAAAGTATGATATAATATAATAATGCAAAAAATACACATTTAAAAAAGTTAATACTTATAAATAATAAGTAAATAATTATAATTATTATACTGTGTTAATTTAATAAGTTAACTTATTATAGGTATAATTCATAATTATGTATATAACACAATGTTTACAATAATATGAAATGATAAAATAATATATAATTATGAGAAGAAATATACCACATTTTGTAGTTTTATGTATAGAGACCAAAAAACAGATTTATTTTACATATAAGGGGACACCCGGGTTTGAACCGGGGACCTCTCGATCTGCAGTCGAATGCTCTACCACTGAGCTATATCCCCCATAATATCTAGTAGCGAAAAAGAGGTATTAAAGATTTTACTTATTAATAACAACACCAGTCAAAAGTCATGTGCACCTGTGCTAAACAGAATCCGGTAGACGGACACAGTATACCACGCTGGTCAAGTGCGCGTTGGTCTATTAACCACCACTGCGTTTAATGAAACTTTCAAACATGTGTATGTGTCCTCACGGTGTTTTTTACCACAAAGAAAATTTTATTTAATTAATCATAAATGTATGCACGGGAATCGAATGTCGGGCCGCAAATTAAATGAATTTCAGACTACACTATGATGTAACTGCTATACTAGTAATGAACCTAAATACATAGACGAACGAATATTATACTTTTCTTAGTACGAAATGAATCGTGGCATGCATGATAATGTGGTCTTACTAATAAAAGAATAAATGAAGCAGCTTATATAACTTTCATTTATTTATGCTATATGAGAAATATTACGATATATTTCTGGAATTTACATTGAAATGTTGGACGTTTGGGAGCGTCGTAAGACTTAATTATATTATATTCATACAGGATCTATATTAAGAATAAGATGGGAATATATAAAATATATCTGAATATGGTAAAACCTTTATACGCGATAATGTGGTTAATATATACTTCGACTTCCCACTTTTGGTCTTAAGTTTTTTATCTAAGTAAAAATCTGAAATACATATTATTATTTTTTTATACGATGGATTTAAAACTAAATCACTATATGGTATAAAACAAAGTCTCTTTCCGCTGTATGTCCATATGTATGGTTAAATATTTAAAACTACGCTACAGATTTGAATGCAGTTTTTTATTAGATACAGTGATTCAAGAGGAAGGTTTTTATATATAATACATATATAATATAGTATGAAAAATATGGTGATCATTCGACAAAATGATGATCGCATGCAATGCAATGATATTAATGTCCTTATCAAGCTTATATTGTTAATCTTTTTAATATTATAAATGCGAAATTTTGTGAGGGTGTGCGTGTGTTTGTTAGTCTTTTGCGCAAAAACTTCTATTCTGATTTCACTTAAATTTAGCACACATGTAGTTTACTGTCTATACACATAAATACTCATTAATTTGGTAGACTCGACCCAAGCGCGTGTAGCCGCGTAATTGATAAAAGTGTTACCTAAGCAATACAGAAAAACATGCGATGACATTTTAACATATATGCCCTTACACCGTCACGTTATTCAACAGAATGATGGTAATAGATAAGTCGCCGCTAGTTTATTGAACCAAGATCGAAAAGATAGAACCAGTGCAGTTCGACCGGGGAAATACCACCGCCACACCTATTTCTTGCGTGAATCATTTCTTGCGTTTCGATAGAAGGGTGTGGTTGCCGGCACACTTTCACATGAGGTGACCATCATAGTCCTTGTGAGTAGCAACGCATCTGTGATTGACTTCAGATGGAACCCATGTTCTGCATGTAGTTGATTATAGATGTCCATAGATGACAGTGACCACTTACCATCAGATGGACTGTGTGCTACTTCAGTCAGATAAAAAAACGGCAGTGCACTCAGAGGACTCCGACTTTGTTCCTTTTGAGATCCCTAAGTCGTCTTCGTTAGGAATCGTACATAACCAATGCTCGCTATAAAAAAAAAATATTCTTAAAACAAGCTTATTTCAGTGCACTGATAAGAAAAAAATAAGTTTTGTAGTAGTCAAACCCATCATTTTCTTGCATAGTAAAATTTTCTATTATATAAAAGCTTGTCGCGAGAATAGTTCAGGAAACCACAGACTTGGATCTGAGCAAAATTTATTGTGGACAATGCGCCTAATGTGGCGATTTTGGATAATCAATTTGATTTTATTTAAACTTATTTTTGTCAACTTATTACTTAGAAATGTTATGTTATAGCATAACTTGAGAGTAATTTCTTATTGGCTATGATATTATGTTACCTGCAATAATACTTAACGAAGTAACATGCGAGATATGTGACATCAGGATGGCCAGGAGTCTTCATTATTTTCCATTCTTGAATATTTGAAGTAAAACACAGGATTAAACTTCTTCGATTTATTCAGAATTCAGGAGGTCCGATCGCTTCGACGGTTAAACAAGAAATATTTTTCTACCGGCGTTCACTCGCCTTTTTATAACAATGTTTGGTGGTGTGACAATAACAAATTTATGGAGGGTAAACTAAATTACAATTCTAAAAATCATTAAATGTTGCTAATTCAATAAACAAACAATTTTCGATGTTTAAACTAACTAAAATAAATAAAATAACTATAAAATAAAATAACTCTTCTCTTTTCTATTTATATCAATTCGATAACTCATAACTTATCTTCACTCTACCACCTTTACGCCGATGACCTACAAATATATTATAAATGTCCTCCCGAGGACTTACCGAAAGCTATCGGTATTATAAATGCTGATTTGGCTTGTATCTCAACCTGGTGCCAGTTACATGGATTAAAAGTAAATCCTCAAAAATCCCAAGCCATCATCATTGGTAGCTCAAGAATATTAAATAAAGTCGACACCAGTAGTTTACCTGCCATCATGTTCAATGGTGTCCAAGTGCCTACTACAGACAAAATTAAAAACTTGGGTATTTACATGGACAGCTGTCTGTCGTGGGTTCCTCAGGTTAACGAGGTGAGCAGGAAAGTGTTTTCAGCAATGGGTTCACTTCGGAGGCTTCGTAACTTCTTACCAATTTCTACCAAAATCTCACTTGCAATGTCTTTATTGCATCCCATCCTTGACTATGCAGATGTTTGCTATCTAGATCTAACTGAGGAGCAACTAAATAAGCTTGAGCGTATTCAAAATTTATTCATTAGATTCATATTTGGGATTCGTAAATATGATCATGTCTCTGAATATCGTACAAGACTCAAGTGGCTCCCAATTCGTCTTCGTCGGAATACTCATATTCTTTCTGCTTTGTACTGCGTCATGTTTAATCCAAACAGTCCAAACTACTTAAAGGAAAGATTTAAATACCTCCATCTCTCTCATGACACTCGCCTTCTTCGTTCAAATGAAAATCTTTCCCTTTTAACTCCCTCCTGTTCTTCATCATTCTATGGAAAATCTTTTACTTCAGTGGCTGTGCGCTTATGGAATTCCTTACCGATTGTCATCCGTCGCGCACAGTCACTTGATTCTTTTAAAAAGCAAGTAAAGGACTTCTATCTTTCCCTATAATCTGCTTCTTATTTTATTAATCTTCGCGTTTCTTTATTTTATTGTATCTCCCCTGTCCCTGCACTTTTTCTTTTATTTCTATCCTTTATTTCTGTAACGTCTAGCTGCTGATATATTTATGTTTCTATTATGTCGATATGTATTCTTCTGTACACCCCTACCCTCTCTTGCATTTTAAATGTTTCCTTTAGCCACAAAGGTTGTCTGGAAGAGATCACTATCTAAGTGATAAGACCGCCTTTTGTACATAACATTATGTATCTTTTGTTTTTGTTACATATAAATTGGTGTACAATAAAGAAATTTTGTATTGTATTGTATTGTAAAATAATTATTATCGGCGACGTGTTTTTCATAAATACGCGGTGTCGCGCCGACATACTTAATATTTATTTGAGCAATACATTCTAGAAGTATATATGTATAATAATAGATAAGTAAATTGTATCTATAATACTATACTTTGCTAAACTTTAATATTTCCTTAGATACGAGTACAATAATCTACGACACGTCTTATACATCTCATATAGTCATAGAGCATTTTTTCATCTGGAAGGGTATGAAGGTTCCACATTATGAATAATATCTATTGTGAAGACCCGAGAATGGTTTAGAGAAAGTACTTCTTCCTTCACGTCTCTATTTTCGTTACAAAGTGCCTGTTTTATTATTAAAGCATTTTCCTTTTAGGAATCGCTGCCTTTGTCGCGAAATGTGTTTTGGATTTACGTTTGAATATTTTAAGCTAAAACTATAACACAGCAACGCTGTAAGCACAGCATAAACCTATTTTTAAGCTATTGCACAGCTTTTTTCGCAAGCTTTGAGCGCCGCAACCGAATCAAGAAATTCCGTAACGAAAAAACCTAACACCCCCACTCCATGTAGCGCGGCCGGGCGTTCGCTTAACGTGTATGTATATGGTAAGAAGCTCGCATGGATCGAGACGAGCTATTCGGAAATCGGACGAATATATTAGCAGCTGTTTGTGAGAAAGTAGGTATATAGTATCAAAGAAAAAAAAGTATCAAAGAAAAGATACTGCATAAATAAATATTTATAATTGCACAAGTTAAAAAATGCTATGCAATAGATTAACCGTTTATGTTACGCGTTTTTTTTATTTTTTTTGTGATGAAGCAAACGAATATATAGTCCACTTGATAGTAAATGGTCTCTGCCGCCTACTGTCATTTGTAAGTAACATAATAAAGAACAACAGTTATATAGAAAGTTGACACATGCTTTGCTACTACCAAGGACTGAGTTGGTCGTCTCATATTAACGTGAGCCAGCAAACATACCCCACCGAAACCAGAAGCTGCTTTATGCTAGAAAAACGTATTGTGGTGGCATCCCTTGTCCTAACCATATACCTTGGAAAGCCAGTTTAGCCAAATTAATGCTTAGCTAACTTTAATAACTTAGCTTGTCTTGTCTTTTGTCTTAAGTCAGAGCGAGCTTAAGTGCTATTTAAGTATGTACTTATCGTAACGTAAGGGTTCAGGCGACAGACCGGCGTCGTGGGTGACGTAGCCGTCGCCGATGTTTACACACGACTTGCTGCTCGATACCGAGCCTGCCACTTAAGTGCTGTTCCTATGTTCCACTCTATGTACTATAATAGTGTTGTTATGTACCGTGAAAGGATAGTCGTGTTATTTAAGTGATATGTCCAGCGTGTCGAAATGTTTCGACCCGCAAAAGCGTTTCTTTGTAACCAAAATAAGATATTATATATCATTTGGTCTAATATTGTAATGGAATTGATGTGGAATTGTAGTCATAATGATAGGTAAATTTATTGAGTTACTTAGGTATGAAATTCGAATTCGTATCCAATATTTTGTAAGTGTACAACCTCAGGAACGAATATAGCGCATAAAATGGGTCCTGTCAATTATTTGATAAAGGAACGGCATGCTGCGCTATTTTCAGTGAGCCTTTACATTCGTGTCAAAGCATCACGTAGAATTTGCAGGTAAAAAAGTTTAGCTGAGAATTACTTTAATAGAAATTCACAGATTGTATACTTATACGGCTATAGTTCTTTTTAATTTCCCGTAAGACTTATAAAAAGGATAATTACGAGGCTGGAGGCACGCAGTTATTGGAAAATAATATCCGTCGTCAGCATTTCAGATTAATTATTTTCTATACAGATGCCCGTCTTGATTCTAATCAAGGCGCGTAATGAATTGGCTAGTTGCAGAAGCTCCAATTAAGTGTTCCGTGACTTAATCTCAATTAGCGCATTCTCTTTAAATTATTATCGTATATTGAATGCCTTTTTCTCGGCAATTAAGGATTCGAGTAAGCCAAGTATAAAGAAATATGTTTAGCAATTATTGGTACAGCAGTAGCATTTTGAAAAAGATGGATGTGCATATCAATTTATAGACACTAATTCCTATAAAATATCAATTATTTTCAGTCAAGGAATTATTATATCACAGGAATTTTCCCATGGCTTTTGGATATTAATTATTCACGTTTGGCTAGTCCGCGGCTATCTTTTAATTAACATAAAGTGATATGAGGCCATTACCATACATTTAAATCAATATTTAAATGTATTTAGAAATACAATTAAAATTCCAATGCATTTTATTCGTATTTCTCTTGTACGAATTGTTATAAATAAACATACCTATCTCTTTTTAAAAGTAAAAAAATATGTTTCACGGAAAAAGGCTAAAACTTATCGCGTTAAAAGCAAAAATACGTAGATTCTCGGAACGTTTAAGTGCTAAAAACGAGAAGTAATTAGCTCGTAACGTATCGTTCACGCTCGTTTCATTCTTTTGTTATCGAATAAGAATGGCTCCCTACCTAGCGGAAACGGTAAAATGTTCAATGAGAAAGATACCTTACTCACAAAAGAAAATTCGTCGTGTAATTGGTTATTGGATACTTCGAATTTATAGCTCGATAAATCGTACGATCAAGTTTTTTGATTAATGTTACGAAAAAACAATTTCTCTATCGATTTTCCGAAATTCAAATAATAAGTCGGAGGTTTTTGGAGTCGGAAATTTTTAACGAATATAAAATTGTCGCTAATTTTTAATATATATACTATCCCGTCTTACAGCATTGATATCATTGAATAAATAATAGGTCTAGTTTCTTCTGCCCTCGTAATCAGAATACAATAGATCTATTGTATCCTCCACATACTGTAAAAACTGCCTAAAACAAGCTTCCAGGTTAATGGCTGGTAAGAAAGGGAGTTCAAACCGTTGAGCCAATGACTCAGTCGGGAGGCATGACGCTATATGGCACCATACTATTGTAAGCACCCGAAGGCGTTCTATTGCAATTTCTATATTGCGCAGTTCTTCAAAGGGGCACCGGGTCCAGAAGACTCGCGTTACAATCTGTCGGAGATCCCAGAGTTCTCTTCATTGCGCTGAGAGGAATTTTAGTATTTTAAAAATCCTACATAGTCCGGCATCCCTCTCTAACTTTTTAAAGGTCCCTATCAGTCACCAAAAAATGGCCTATCACACGTTTTTTATTTACTTCTGCAATATTTTTTCAACCCTACAATAGCAATGCTAAACCTTGCGTACGCCTCGGTAGAATATAATGAAGACTCATTTTGTTTTATATTAGTTGATATAAATAGCTACAATTCTGTGGTCGTACCCATAAACACCTTTTTTTTTGTTACGGGGAGGAAACCTTCAAAAGGTACACCGAATCCTTCGGAGAGACTCAGGGTTATGTGGGATTTTTACCTACTAAAACCTCCTCGGTGGCCTTCCTCAGCGCTTGTAGTAGGGACTCGGAAACTCCAACGGAACGAACCGGTGGCCCCTAGCGCAGTGCCCCTCACGGGCTCATCTCTTGGGGGACGTGTACCATCCTCCTTCATCATCCGGTGCTTACGGCGAGATGCAGCCACACATACCGCCGTCCTTCTCGGGGTTGCTTGTTGGACGGTTCGAGCTCCCACTCTAGCCGTCCGCAACCCCAGAGGCCCCCTGTTAGTCGCCTCTTACGACAGGCAGGGGATACCGTAGCCCTATTCTGACCCCGAGGCTACAGGGACACCCATAAACACCTACGGGTATAGTTTGACTGGGGACCATCGCCACACCTATTTAACCACTGCAGACTGCATGTTCGTTTGTCACTCCAATCGTTTAAAAAACTATCATTATTTTTGGCCTATTACACTATTCAATTGTACGTAGATCTAATCCAGGGGCGAATTGCCGTAACGTGGATTCCATGCTCGTTTGCTGCTTGTATTTTATAAAATAAACCAAAGTGCGTATTTTATAATAGTTACATTTTCACGAACACTTTGTTCAAGTTTATATCGCCATTACAAATCCCCCGGAGCTAAGGGCTCTGCAGGGTACGGGAAGCTGTCCCCGGTTCGCAACGGGAGGTCGATAGCTGGAAGAGTATTTTCACGTCAAATGCAAATAATAAAGGCGTTTGATATAAACTTTGTTTGAAGTATCTTAAATATGTACAAGTAGTTGTGGTATGACCTTGAAGTTGCTCTTTGAAATGCTGTTTTGAAATTGGGTTTATGTCGTTCAGTTTATTTTTTTAAGGATTGAAGTATAAAGCAAGGACGTAGTCCACCTGGTCGTACGTTGTCACTTTCGCCCAATGACATCTGTAAGCAAGTTAATAGTAGGGTTGCTACTCCTGAGAACTAAGATGCTCCTCATTTGAAAATGGGATAAAAACCACACTCTTGCAGCGATTCAAAGGAATCACTTCACGCTAGAAATAGTTGTTGTGGTACCTCTCCTGCCAAACTACTTATATATTGACGTATATAAGTAGTTTAGACTAACGGACGCACCGGTCTAATACGCGATGGGTTCAAAGTATAGCCCCGCTTAGATAAGTATTTGATTAATGAGTATTTCTCCTCTGTGTCTAGGTTTATATTATATTATAAACTAGCTGTTGCCCGCGACTTCGTCCGCGTTTCCGTTGTTTTTCGTAAAAAAAAAGTAGCCTATGTCCTTCCTCACGGTTCAGTGGTTTTGATGTAACAGACAGATTAACTTTCGTATTTTAGTAGGGAAATATAATATGTCATATCTACAATACTGTTGAAAAATATCGCAATACGGAACCGCACAATATTATTGTTAATAGCTTTGCCCGCGACTCCGCCAGCGACTAACTCCTTGTGTGTTATTGAGTTAATGTATTGGTAATATTGTTTAGATCACGTTCACATGAGGCTTAAGAACCTTTTTTATTTTTGTTTTCGAGGGGGAAACCTTCAAAAGGTACCCGACGCCGTGGGAGCGACGCAGAGTTATGTGGAATTTTTACCGCACTAAAACCCCCCCGGTGGCCGTCTTCGGTGCTAAAAAGAGGACTCGGGCTCCTCCCAGATGGGCGGATGGGCCCACCACCCAATCTAGTCTTTACGGCGGTATGCGACCACACATATCGCCACCTTCCCGGTATCGCCTGGCTGGACGGTTCAAGCTCCCACTCTAGCCGCCCGCAACCCCGGAAGCCCCTTTTAGTCGCCTCTTACGACAGGCAGGGATACCGTAGCCCTATTCTGATCCTGCCGAAGGCTTAAGTACTTATATAACGAAAATACTTCAATGCAAAGCTTCCGGGTAAACTATGTTGAATGTTGATCCATCCGGCACGTGAACGTAAAGATTTTTGGAACTACTGACCCGGGAAAGAGCGACGTACAACTGACCATGCGAGAAACAACTGACACCGGGATCTACTCCAGCAACACGAAAAGTCTGCCCTTGAGCCTTATTAATTGTCATTGTATAGCACACCGATACTGGAAATTGCGTTCTTTTAAATTGGAATGGAAAATTATTAGGTACTAAGGGAATTCTGGGAATAAAGACGGTTTCTCCTGCACCGCAACCTGTTAAAATTTGAGCCTCGATTATATTTTGTTGCAACCGGGTTACTTTTAGCCGAGTTCCATTGCAAAGTTGTGGTGGTCTTAAATTTCGGAGTAGAATAATCGGTTTTTAAAAATTTCATTTTTCATTTTTCATTTTTCATTTTTCATTTTTCATTTTTCATTTTTCATTTTTCATTTTTCATTTTTCATTTTTCATTTTTCATTTTTCATTTTTCATTTTTCTTTTTTCTTTTTTCTTTTTTCATTTTTCATTTTTCATTTTTCATTTTTCATTTTTCATTTTTCTTTTTTCTTTTTTCTTTTTTCTTTTTTCTTTTTCTTTTTTCTTTTTTCTTTTTTCATTTTTCATTTTTCATTTTTCATTTTTCATTTTTCATTTTTCATTTTTCATTTTTCATTTTTCATTTTTCATTTTTCATTTTTCATTTTTCATTTTTCATTTTTCATTTTTCATTTTTCATTTTTCATTTTCTCATTTTTCATTTTTCATTTTTCATTTTTCATTTTTCATCTTTCATTTTTCATTTTTCATTTTTCATTTTTCATTTTTCATTTTTCATTTTTCATTTTTCATTTTTCATTTTTCATTTTCATTTACGTACAGATAGATGACTGACTTATAAACGTAAGAGTAGACAAATATAATCAGAAAGCTTTGAACTGCTAAGCTATCGGGAGTTACACGTGTTATTGTGAGTCAACCATAAAAGATAGACATATGCTGTCGTAGGATATTTTTTAGATAATTTTAAGGAAAATATTTCCCTCATACATGATTTCTGTGTAGCTTTAACCATTAAGGTTGCACACGCGACAGAAGCTTAAAAAAGTAACTTCTCCCGTTTTCCCAACATTTCCCTTTATTGCTCTGCTCCTATTGATTGTAGCGGGATGAAAAGTATACTATAACCAGCCCAGGAGTATAAAGAATAATCGTACCAAGTTTCGTTAAAATCCACTGAGTAGTTTTTGTTTCTATAACGGTTATACAGACAGACAGACAGACAGACAGACAGACAGACAGACAGACAGACAGACAGACAGACAGACAGACAAAAAATTTACTGATTGCATTTTTGGCATCAGTATCGATCCCTAATCACGCCCTGATAGTTATTTTGGAAAAATATTTCATGTACAGAATTGACCTCTCTACAACTTTATTATAAGTATAGATTAATTAATGACACAAGTATATAATAAATGCGTAATTATAAAGAAAATAAAACCCATACCTAATATAACTAACCCACCTACATATAAAAATGACATATTAAATTATAAAATTATTTCATTATACTTTCTTAATTTAGTAAATGTGAATATAGCAAACAAAAACTGTTTCAATAACAATAAAACATAAAAATGTTTAACATAAACAATCATTTATCTAAAAATACAACACAAACTGAATAATTGCGTTTATGTTTACAAATGAGTTAACTATTATTTTATAATATATTTTCTTGTCTTTCAGGAAGTCATCTATTGACGCGACAAATTCCAAAAAGCAACAGAAGAGTTTCGTGTATCGAAATAGAACGGTATATTTGTCACGATTTACATAACGCCTACCTGAATGCCATAGGCATTCTTTGTTGGCGATAAATTAATGGTGTCACATATAACTTCTTTAAAGACTACTCAAGTCTTTGAGATTAATATGAAATATCATGCGGTACAGTAATAAAGCAAATAATATGGTACTTCAAAATTTACGTCTAAATTTCGGATAATAAAAATGTCACTACATTTTTCTTTTGTAATACGAATCCGATTCGAATAAATTTTCTGTTGCAAACGTGTGTCACTTTTTATATTGAAAAAGCAATTCGATTAACTTTTTTGTTTGTCGTTGTCACTAATTTTGTCACAGTAACAAGTATTTATTTATAGGAATTTTACGCTTCGTATTCGTTGTGAGCAGCAGTGATAGTAAACCTAATGGTTGAAACTTGCCCTCTCAACCGGGAGGTCCGAGGTTCAAACCCAGATACCACTGATTTATGTGCGTATTAGAAATTAATTATCACTGCCTTTCGGTGAAGGAAAACATCGTGAGGAATCCTACACATCCGAGAGATCTTTTTAAAAAAAATCTCGGAGGGGTGTGAACTCCACTACTTCGTACTTGGCCAGCGCGGTGGACTACGGCCTAAAACTCTCTCATTCCAAGACCCGTGCTCAGCAGTGGGACAATAATGGGTTGACGATAGATAGATTAGTTGCAAATTTATCATCATTTGTATCCGTAAATACAGAATGCCGGAATAATTTTACGTCTAACTTTTGACGATAGATATTTCAAGTTAAATTATTTGATGAAATACCTTCAACGTTTAACGCGAATTGTAACTGCTGTAGAGTGGTTAATGAATAGGTGTCAAAGTGTATTTACTTTTCGGTCGCTTGCTAGTAATAGACACGATTTGAAAATGTTGAAGTTAGAAATTTCGTACTTTAATACACTGAGCTACATCAAAGTACGGAAAGTGATCGTATATAAATAATGCAATAACACGCCTGCCAAGCGGAGTAACTATTAAATACAACTCCAACCAGAGGAGGCTTGTTCAAAAATGACCTCAAATCGTTTGTAGACTTACATTGGTAAGAGTACAAATACTAATTCTATATATCACACAGTTCTCACAGTTTAATATATATTAATTACAACGTCGTTCGATGATACGAGTGTTTCTTGTATACGAAAGTTGCTTATGAATGGACATTTCGGTCGTTGAATAAGCTGTACAAAGAAAATAAATGATGCTCGAAGTGAGGACCATCCCCTTAGCACAAAGATATTCAAAGTCATCCCTCTATAACGGCGCTCAGCTTGGATAAAGATCTCAACATCTTCGGAGGGGTTTGTGCTTAATTTAATATTTAAAAGCAGGACTTCTACTATCTTTCTAAAGGGCATTGAGGGAACTAAACATTATATTACGATGTATATCTATTTCATTTTAGGATCGTTACGTTCTGTAATGTTTTCAATACAATTATATTTTAATTCAAATTATATTTCTAAGCAAATAAATGTTTTGTACTCATATAGCTTCCATTTTCATAATACTTAACCACTTCCATAAACTTAACTTATAGTACCTACTAAAATGATAAAATATATAGTAAATATATATTTTATCATTAAAAATAAACTTTGAAAACCCTTTGCATTTCAATTGAATATAAGAAGTGACTAAAAAAATGTTGATCTCTTTTGGTGGAGGCACCAAAGTTGGATTTAGAATCACGTTCAAAATTATTATTTGTTTATTATTCAATTATTCAGTACCCAGGAAAACCCAACGTCAATGGAGCTCTACAAAACTGCTAAAAATTATGCAGCGATATTTTTCAAATATTAACATTTATTATAGTACTCGTAATAATATCAGGGCTATGCTTACGTAAGGCGAAATGGTATTTATTTTATTAGTAAACCGTTAATTATTTTATAAGCTTCCATCACTCCATGGAGGAGTTATTACATTTACCTGATATGCATATTTCGGATTTGAACTCAAAAACACATTTAAATGTATAAGTACAAACGTAGTATTTATATGGGAACCGTGGGAACGAAAATGGAAACACGTAAAACATCACGTAAAGTAGGATTAAGGGTGTAAAAAGGTACTTTTATTTAAAAAATCCTTTTTCAAATAAACTGGAATTTATAATCAAAGTTCCGAGAGGAATTCACTGAACCAGATATTGTTTTAAATAAAGCGTAGTGCATGCGATGTCGAGGAAGGCAGTTTTAATAAAAGTTGTTGTGTCAACACCACACAACTAGCTGAGTTATTGCATTTTTAACATGTAGGTCATTCTAACGTATTGGATTTACTAGTAGTATTATGTTTACCAAATACCAGTGTGTATAAATTCTACCTATTTCTAAACTTTTAGGCTACATTGCAGTTTTTGATCTTTTTTGGAAAGAAATATTTTTGTTTTATGATTTCTTTAAATTAAAAACCGAATAAGATTTACAATAATTATCTGAATTTCAAGCGAAATTTGCATAACAAATATGAAATAAACATGTAAACTACTTTAGTTTAACATTGGGATTGATTAAAATTTATATCCATTTAATCTTTATTGTCATCAATTACGACAAAGTAACAATTATACTGATGTACCTAGTGTTGAACAATCTTTTAAAGTAATCATAGATTTTATTAAACAAGTCATTAAAATGTTTGTTATATGTAATAAACACGTCCTATTCGATTCACACTTTCAAATGGTTGTGTTTATTTTCCTTTTATCTTCTAGTTCAGCCTCGACTAGTTTTACCCGCAAACATTAGCGTGGTCTAGTGAATGCTCCCGAACAGACAGATCTATTTTAAGATCGGAACAATGTTTAAGGGAGCTGTGGATAAGAAAAATGCTGGGTGACATTGACGAGTCGAAACGAGGTCTCTATGTCCGAATGTGCCTACCGTTTGAATGTGTTTTCAATTGTTCTCAGTGAATAGTTACAAATACAAATAATCTTTAATTGTCGAATAAGGTGTTAATACATTGGTGTTTTGGTCAAAAATTATTCTACCATAAATGGCGTACAAATATTATTTAAGTCGCATTTTATAGATACTCTCTAATTTTTTTTAAATTCTAAATTCCAATAAAACCATTCCAACTAAGATAACTGTCAATAACAATAAAAATGTGAAATAAAGATAATAATAGGAATAACAATATTAATAAAGATTGCGAAAGATTAAGATGGTGATAGGTATAGTGGATTAGGTCATTTTTCCTGTCACGCAGGTTTGTGACTATATGCGGATCTAGTCCGAAAGTATACTTTTTGCATCATATCATTTCATAGTTTTTTTTATACAAACTTGTTACCTGCATGACTGAAACACTGACAGGATGTAATTGACACGTATGTATTATTATTATTATTATTATCGCGTGGCAACCAAAAGGCCCAAAGTGATTGTATAAAATTTTTCCTTACATTGCACAATGAAGCTACCTTACACTTATTCAACCATTAGAGCTTATCAATAAAGCAGCAATGCTTAAGATATAAAGCATAAGCATCGCTGATTTATTGATAAGATTGTTAGAAATCAGAAAATCACTTATCGCTTACTGTGTAGTAAACGAAAATATCTTGAATGCACCTACAATTATTCCTATAAATTTGCATCATCTAATATATAAAATTCTCGTGTCGTGTCTCCTCCGAAACGGCTTCACTGATTTTTACCAAATTTTATATGCTGTTGAGTACGTCTGAGAATCGGCCAACATCTATTTTTCATACCCCTTAAGGGTTGTCCACCCTTAACATTTTTTTTTATTTTTTATATGGCAAAACAACGTTCGTCGGGACAGCTAGTTATGATTTAAAAAAATGTAATTGAATGCAGTGTTGATTTAATTGTATAATATTGTTATTTTCATCATTTCATCGTCATTTTCAGAGAATCGTCATAGCAATTCATTGGTGGCCCAAAGCCAAGTCACGCAACAAGTGATAACGCAATCGTATTACTCATATGTTCGTTGCAAGCTTTATCGAGTGCTTATTAAACCCGATTGTAATGAAATGCTTTCTATGTGGACATAAAACAATATCAATTTTATTTGTAGTATAAGAATTTTAGTTAAGTATTCGTAGTCCGTAAATAATACTGTTGTATTCAACAAATTGACTGGTTACTTAGTGTAAAAAATAAGCTAAATAACAAAATGTGGCAAAAATAAATTAAAAAAATATATATAAAGAAAATTATAACGTGGTCGTTTCCAATTATATTATTAACTTATATGATATGTTCACTTACAATAATACAATATCCACTTAATTATATAGCTCGGTTGGGGGTTCGTTTGTTAAATCATTTAATTTGCAAACTGCGATGCAGACAATATTGTAGATTTAATGAGTATTTTAAATAGTTTTCGTTCTTAATGTGCCAACAATTGTATCGATCGCATATCTTGTGTGAAGCACATGAGAAGAGTACTTGTGTATCTCACAAAACATAAGCAATCGATTTTATATATAACTGAATCATGTATTAAGGAGTCCTATTACGACCGGCGACCGGCTTGGCGGAGCGGTTACCATACCGGTCTGACGCGCAAAGGGTCCCTGGTTAGATTCCCGGCCAGGCAGGTATCTGAATGATGGGTTAAGATTCATGTTCTGGGTCTGTTTGTTTCTGTATTTGTCTTGTGTGTGTCCATGGTACCCACGACACAGAAGGAAATCCTAATGTGAGTCTATGAATGTAGAAAGCGTGTTTTAGCGTCTTTAAAACAATACATTATCACTGCACTAAACAGCCTATTGTGCGATAATTTAATCAGCTGATATGCCACCCAATATGCTACTGGACGATATCGCTGTTCAAACATTCCCGCTTCAATACAGATACGCTTGAATGTCGAGCTTTTATCGTTACGCTTGTTCATGCCACTTTGTTTACTTCAACTGGGGACTGGAGCGTCTATATATCGAAAATCGATGAATTCATTTGAATAAAAAGGTAAAAAGGTGACGTGAATGATGTTTTTACAAGTCTAAAAAGAGTAAGGTTAGGAAAGTTTGGCTAAAGGTTGGATTATTGGTGTAATTAGTACGAGCTAGATCTCCAGCCAGTCAATATCTCAATTTGTCGTCAACCCATTATTGTCCCACTGCTGGGCACGGGTCTTCTCTCAGAATGAGAGAGTTTAGGCCATAGTCCACCACGCTGGCCAAGTGCGAATTGGTGGACTTCACACACCTCCGAGAACTTTTTTTTTTAAAGAACTCTCGGGTGTGTAGGTTTTCTCACGATGTTTTCCTTCACCGAAAAGCAGTGATAATTAATGTATAATACGCACTTAAATCAGTGGTGCGTGCCTGGGTTTGAACCTCGGACCTCCCGATTCAGAGGGCAAGTTTCAACCAATAGGCTATCACTGCTTTAATATCTCAATTTAGGTAGTTTTAATTCTTAATCTGGGTGTTTGTTTCTTTGTGTATGGTATTAACGACACAATAGAAATCAAAATTTGGATCTATGAGTGTATAAGTGTTATTATAATACGCCCATCTATATAAAATAATATAATTATATTAATACGTGAAGCAAAAATTTGTGACGGATTTTTAAGTAATATGCCGCGGACGGATTAGTATGAAATTTTGCACGGTTATAGTGGACGTAGAGAAGGAGTGCAGAATGTTAATATTTTTTTCAAATAATGCATTTTTCATACATAAAATCAACTAAAAACACATTACACACACTGCCTTGCATTTGTCACAAACACATATGTACTTAGTAAATGAAAATGAAAAGACACAACGTTAAGAATATCAGATGACATTTGATTTTTAATTTAAATTACGGTCGAATTTCGGCCGATGCTACGGGTAACTAGTTATTATTAGTATGTAAGGAATAAAAAGCCCTGTTAATATATAAATAAACTAAACATTGCTTTCATCTTTCATTCGGTAATTCAGTATATTACCGAATGAAAGATATTGATCGCCATTCAAAACTTAATCATGCTATAAATACAAACATAAATTATGGACGGTTTCACAATTTCGGACCGCGTCTTATTAGCAAAGCTCTCACAATGCTCAATTATTTACCATTTCCTCTGTTTGTGGCAGACGTCATTGTACGTTGTTAAGCCTGTTTGAATAGGGAACCTTAAACCCATTTAGAATTTAGCACAATCGGACCGCGATCGTGGCAAATATTTACCCCAGTACCCGCGTGACAAATACAAAGTAACAATACGGTTATTACATCGCCCGCTCTGTAATTAAATTCTGACACAAATGATTAACAGATTTAACTGTTTAAGGCTATTGTATCATCTACACGTGTCTTCCAGCTTTTATCCCAGTTAGTAGAATCGTTAGCATGTTCTTATTGTTCGGTAAGGGAACATAAGGAAAAGACGGGATCGCACGACAAGGAATATATTGGTCAAAAACCATAATTAAGGCGCGGTTAATGTCGGCGATCTAATTGTGACTGCTTCTCGAACGCAAGTGAGGTGCGCGGTGGTGCGGGCGATGGGGAAGTCTCACCACTGCCCTCTGGTGGTGGTACTATAAGCGCCAACACTTATAACGTTTTAAGAGCTCTTGAAGAATTTCGGAAAAAGCAGTAATTTTTGAAAGTAGACTGTTTACTGAGTGATGCATTCTCATCCTAATAGCATGTGATTATGTTATTCATATACCCTAATATGAAAAAAATAATTATTAAACATTATGTAAGTATACGTGGCATAGCGACATATTACCGGTCTATCTTTAATAAAGCTATCGATGTCATAATCATAACCTGTTACGTATAAAAAAAAATGCAATGTTCTGTATAAAAAACACTATTTATTGCTACTACAGTAATATAATTGTCAGCAAATATTATAGAACAGTACAAAACAAAACAGTCATGCACAGGTTTCACAGATGTTAAACAAATATTCGTCAACCTAACATCAAGTATTAATAAAAGTGTGGGCCACTTGTTCTACTTTGGGCAACAGGTGTTATCTTTGGCTCACGACAAAGTATTCTTAAGAAGCTTCTTAATGTAAGTAACACGTTAGTATGTGAGGTTATTTACACAGAATTCTCAATGTAGATACGTTTTACGTAGATAAAATAGTTAAGTGTGTTAATTCGGAGTATGTTAAGAGAACAAGGTTTTCTACTGATATTCTTTGAGATCCAATGGCAGATAGAAATTCCTTTATGTGTATAAACCATTTGACGGAAGTACTCGAATAGATAGTACTCGTAAGAAACGAAGCAGAGACATTTTGATTTTCAAATCATACGAAGGCAATATAAAAATGCCATCAACTATTAACAAATAAAGGTAATTAGGTTTTATTGATGACTAGCTGTACCCGCGGCTACGCCCGCGTGCAAATCAATGTATCGCAAAGTTTTTCCCGCGCAAATCTCCACTCAGTGAGAATTCTACGATAAAAATAGGTTACATGTTGATCCATAACATTTTCTATAGTAAAAAACCTGTAAAAATCGGTTTAGCCGGTCAAAGATTACCCGGACAAACAAAGAGTGAAAAAACGAATTTTAAGTGTGAATTTGTGGGTAGGTGCATATTGTTATGTAAAATGTTATAAAAATAAGACGAATCAGAATATCGTAAACCCCTTTTTTGACCCAATTTACAGTCTTAGTGGTCACATTAACAATATCGGAATACGTCTTTTCAAACAACGCCTCCACATTTAAACCAAAGCGCATCGATTATAAAGTTGGATTTTAACTTTTATGAATTGAAAAATACTATTTTAAGTAATTTTGGTCCTTTTAAATTTCTGAGTAAGATTACATATAGGTGAACCTACTTTTAACATTAATTTGACAACCTTGACAACCCGCGTTGCGGAGCAGCTACCACACCCGGTTCGATTCCCGACCAGACAGGAATCTGAATAGATTCATGTTCTGGGTCTGGGTGTTTCTATATACGTCTTGTGCGTCCATGGTACCCACGACACAGGAAAAAATCCTAGTGTGGGGCTATTGTAGAAATTGAAATTGTAGAAATTTTCTATTTTATTGAGTGTAGAAAGCGTATTTTTATCAAAAAAAAAGTTTGTGTGGAGGAGTACCGGGAGGCGGGTTGAAGGAATCCAAAAATTTTGTTGGATAATGTCTTCGATCTCGATGGCTGTATCTACAGAATCTTCATCCCAAATAGTCAAATAACAATCCCGCATTGAATTTCCAGTATTCCTTTGATTTGAAATATTTAAAATGTTAGAGAAATCGTTGCTACAAATCTTGAGTGGACGCTCAAAGGCGAATAGGCAGGTATTATGACCGCTTTTCAAAAGTGTGGGCGCAACGCTGAACGACGCTGACGCCACAGCAATAGCTATTTTTCTATCAGATCTTATATTTTTCGCTAATAGTAAATTTATTAAAAACGTTTTACCCGTGCCCCCTATTGCATCTAACTAAAACTAAAAATCTAATGACAGTATCAATGATACGTAAACTAATTTTGGTTCTACTAACATTTAAGCGGCGCTCAGGTATGTTTATAGTTTATCTTTATTAAGCCTTGTTTGTGGTTCATTACATTAAAATTTGAATTTGTCGGCAAGGTAAATCCAAATTATTTTGTACTTTTACCTGACAGAGGTTAAACCTCTATTAATTTCATATAAACTTTGTGACACATTGATTCCCAGGCGGGCGAAAGCTTTGCATTTCCGATACTAAATAATATTTAAAAATAAGCTGGTTATTAAAAAAAATAATACTAAAATTAGTATTTATGAAAAATACAGATGATAATTATAATAATAATAATAATAATGTACATAAGACAACTGGATTCGAACCCCAGACCTCGCTCTTCTAATCCGCCCGACTTGGCACCACACGGCTATCACGATTTTAATAACAGATGCGAAATTCACATACTTATGAGTTAAGAACATCATCTATTTTGGCTTATTTTGACACACTTTGTTAATCTAAAATTAATTTAAAATATGTTGTTATTTAAATGCATGTTTTCTTTATCATTATTTATAATGATTATATCATAAATATAAAAAGAACAATAATGTTGACATTGCTCGTTTGTTATTAGAGCCAAGTGTTCATCAACCATGCTTCAATATTCATAAATGCAATTATTTATCACAAAAGTTGCAAAAGCTTCTTTATAGTAATAATTCATGATATAATTGTTATATCTTATTTAGATACTGATCGACTTATTATTGTTAGTATTGTGCTTAAAAGACTATCAATTGTATTTTGTCCTTTATATTTATTTTCGCTAAAAATGTACGGGTGTGGTCAATGACATAACTTTATTTATTCAATAATAGTTAAGAAACTATTTATGTAACATGAACATGGAGTGACAAATGGAGTCGATTATTTTATTTTGAAACAATGTTAAATTTTATCGCCTTTTAATTATTGGATTCGAATAACTATTTTACTTTAATAGTATGACGCGCCATCTGTTATCAATTGGGAATCCCTGTACCTACTCAAAGAGCGATTTTACATTAGGTCGCAAGCTGCGCGGCCGCAGCGCGTCAACGGATGCTTTTATATTATTGAAATATTTCATAAATTCATAAATTAAATTAAAATCAATTTGAATCACATCTATTTTTATGATAATTGATAGTTACAAATTTATACGTATTATTTTTGAATGAATTCAGAACGGCATCCGGGCGGCCATTATGGCTACTGTCATGTCACACTACTGTCATGTCACACATGTTTACATTATAATTTAACAAAATACGCAACAATCCGAATTTTACGGATATATGTTGTCGACTCGAAATCAATGTTTTTTTATGTTTTATTATTTAGATAAGGTTTTAAGTAAGTCTATCGTACCCCTTGACGGACTTGTCAATATGGGACTTTGTCAAAAACGAACTTCCATACAAACATTTATGCCTGATTTTAACGCTTTCAACCCATTTTTTTCGATAAAAAACAGCCTATGTCCTTTCTCGAGGTCAACACTATCTGTGTGCCCAATTTCATAAAGATCGGTTCAGTTGTTTGGGCGTGAATAAGTAGCAGACAGACAGACAGACAGACAGACAGAGTTACTTTCACATTTATAATATTAGTAAGGATATTCTAGTTTTTGGAAGACAAAATTATTTTAATTTTCAACGTGGTAGAACCAGTGTAGTTCGCCCGGGGAAGTATCACCGCTACACCTATTTCTAGCGTAAAGCATTTCTTGCGTTTCGACAGAAGGGTGTGGTTGCCGGCACACTTTTACATGAGGCGACCATCTTAGTCCTCGGGAGTAGCAACGCATCTGTGATTGACTTCAGATGGAACCCATGTTCTGTTTGATGTTGATTACAGATGTCCACGAACGGCAGTGACAACTTACCATCAGGTGGACTGCTAGCTCGTTTCTTATTTCAATCGGATAAAAATATTTTATCTTATCACTAGCATTTAGGAGCTACAAAAATATTCTAAATAGTAAATGAAAGGGCGACAGTGAGTTGTCACTGCCGATCTCTGTAACCAACTTCATATAGAGCAGAGGTTTTTTCTGAAGTCAATTACAGATGCGTTGCTCCTTCCAAGGACTGAAATATCAGAATCATATAAAAGTTAGCAATCACACGCTTCCACTAGAAATACGTACTTACTTTGTAAACGCTACATAATTATATTGCTATAAGAATTACATAAGTAAACTTTTAGAATGAGAACCTCTTCCTTCATATTTTTCTGTAATTATTTATGGATGTTTTACAATTGTTATTTTTTTACCTTTTCACAAAATTCTTTACTGCTTACTAATAGAAATATATCTCAAGAAAATCGATTTATTGGATGTACGAAAGCATCCATTGGGAATCTACGATTATTTTTTGATGTTCAATGACGTCTGGCTTCCAAGTTCCCACGTATATGTCCCGACAGTATCCAATTTTCTGCAAAATGTAAGTCGTAACTTACCTCCGCAATAAGATATTACTATTTTTATGTTCTCTCTAGAATGAAATATGCGTGCAATATTATTTACGTGGTCTGCCGAGTAATACAAATATGAAGTAGCAAATGTCTAACTAAAATATCTGGTGACGCCTGTGGCACGGTGATAACTATATTAGTTTATTTTTCAATGTAAATGATTTCATACACAATTTTGTTTTTTGAGTCTCCGCGGGTGTAGTTTTTTGATGAAAAAGAGCTATAGCGGCCAGTGACACCGACTGTTGGCGTGGCGAGGCGTCGCCACTTTGGATTTAAATGAATCGAATGATGTTTAAATTCAATCTTTTGTATTTATGTAATAAAAATGTTTTTTTCAAATAAACATAATTATCTATATGGAAAACTGTTTATGGTGAAATAATTTCGATATTTCACATCTGTCCATGACGGTTTCTTTTTTTATTTATCTCGAGTTGATTAGAGCGTCATTGGACCGCGATTTGATAGGTAATACATGTTAAGTCTTCTCGATAAGTCTTCTCGAAAACGTAACACGGGACATACAAAGGTAAAAGAAAAAATCTGATATTTCTGCTTGATACATGTTTGATCAATACTGTATCAGTTTGACGTAGCAGACCCGGGGATTAAACCTATCTTTACAGACATATTTAATCATTCAGATAAGTCGTTAGAGGCGTTAGAGCTTCATGTAAAACATATGCATATCACATAACTTAGGCTTACAATTTTACAGCACTTTCTTTTACTTCAAAGCGAATATTATTTAATATTTCTCTTTATTATGCATTAATTACATTTAAAGTTTTTCAATTTAGTATGAATGAGTTTATGAATTGTCAAAGAGTCTGTGAAAACGGCATTTAATTATACAATTTCAAATGTCAAACACCAATTACATTGTTTGTGTTAATATTCAAATCATGTGTCTATCACTCGTTTCGCTAATAAGTCGAACGCTTCTGGCAACAATTGAAAATATTCGATATTTTTGGCAACGTATCTGATGTCTAACCGCCGACCGTTACTAAATTTAATTGATTATATTGGTTGTCTACGTGCGAAAGTTGGCAACAGTTCACTGACTCTCTCTAGGTTCAGAATGATCAGAACACGCGTAACTCATGATTGACGAGTGACTATAGCATTAGCGATGAAGGTGAAAGCTTCGCTTAATGGTTGTTTTCATTTAAACTCATATTTTACTACATTGACCAGGTAACTAAATAATTTAACCGATTGAGCATTGTGGCGAGTATTGTTAAGTTGCGGGTACCGCCGTTAGCATATAGACATAGGCCTATTCTATTGGGAGTAAATCCCCACAAATGCCAATAGCCACCGCCTCGGGTATGCGTGGTGATCGCAGTGGTCGTTGATGACATTAATATTTGAACATAATGCTTTCCATCTCATGAATTACGTTCTTAGTATATTACCTATAACAATATGATAAAAATGTCTGTTATATCAAAATAATGGCCTAATTCTTACATGGTAATCAAAATTTATGATATGATAGTGAAAAACTGCGTAAGTAATACTGCGTATGCGCTTACAAACAAAAAATTATAGGTACTTTAATAAGAACTATACAAGCATTCGTAATTAAGGCTAAACACATACATACATATAAACGAGATTGAACCAGGCCTTAAACTTTATCTTTAATATTATGATAAAAATCTAACACATGAACTTCCTAATATCTATATAAAAATAAACGTATATATATTTTCATACTACTAATCTACCATTAGGAGTATGAAGTTTAAGTTATCTTGCAGGATTGGAACTAATCTGCCGGATCCCGCGCACCAAATGTCTGCTCGTGGCTCTAAATCTAATAAAGTTACGCAACCGCATAATCCAAGCAAAGCCATCTTGAGAAACTAGACTGAGTTAACTAGATACTGCGCGAAATATATATAGGATACGGTTTGTTAGGAATATGTTAAATACAAGTTCGTATACGCAACATAGTATATTAAATTATAGATTATAATATGGTATATCAGAAATTAAATGTCACAGTTCTACGATGGAGAAAAACATCGCGAGAAAACCTATACACCCTTTAAAAAGTTCTTAGAAGGGGTGAAATCTACCAATGCGTACTTGGCCGGCGCAGTGGACTACGGCCTAAAGCTCTCTCATTATGAGAGAAGACTCATGCCCAGCAATGGGACATTAATGATTTGACGACTGTTATACGTAATACCCCTCGTATAACTGCTTGCTATTATGAAGATTGAAGTAGCAAACTAGCATGCAGTCCACCTTATAGTAAGTGGTCACTGCTACTTATGGCAGTAAGCATATTTATATGAAACAGGGGCTCGATCTGACATTAATTACGGATGCGTAGTAACGTATCTGTGATTGATTACGAAGTTCTTCATTAGAACATACTGTTTTACTACGTTACCGCTGAGGATTCATCACAGGACAAAATATATAGATGAAACAAGTAGACAAAGATATAATGGTTAATTATTCTGATAGAATATTGATAGAAAATCTGATAGAACATTTGGGTACTGGTCACAAAATATAAAAGATGTACATAAATTTGTCTTAAGCCCGTATCTAATAACAAAAAAATCATTTCATCAGAAACCAGTTGGAGTAAACTTTTAACCTCGTTAGGGCTAAGTGACTGTCCCTGTAGTTCCGGGACCAGAATAGGGCTACGGTACCCTCTGTCTGCCGTAAGAGGCTCACGCCCACCAGGGAAGAATCCGAAGGGGCATCGCGCTCGGAGGACTCTGGCTGTGTTCCTTTGGAGATCCCGGTGTGCTGATCCCTCCACGCAGTGCTGAGGACGGCCACCGGGGGGGTTTTAGTGCGGTAAGAATCCCACATAACCCGAGTCGCTTCCACGACGTCGGGTACCTTTTGAAAAAATAGGCTGCAGTCAAACCTAATGATTGCAAGGGTCTGATTCCTCTCCATTTTTATAGAGTGCAGGAAAAATTGTCAATATTACTTAATTTAGTTGAATGTATAGCGCACATCGCTTGATGGTTTGAATAACTACAAAAAATGCAAATTTTACAGATAAAAATTAAACAATACTTTTGTTTTTTTTTTCTGCTTGATGCATCAAGTAAAAATAATAGTAATATATTTAAAAGCCATTTAACGCAGTAATAATCACCAAGTTTCCGAATGTCTAATATATAAAATTCTCGTGTCACAGTTTTTGTTGCCCCTCCGAAACGGCTTGACCGATTTTTACCAAATTTTATATGCTTATTCAGTAGGTCTGAGAATCGGCCAACATCAATTTTTCATACCCCTTAAGGGTTGTCCACCCTTAACATTTTATTTTTTATATGGCAAAACAACGTTTGTCGGGACACCTAGTTTTTTAATAAAACTGTATCTTTTACTTCCATTTGATGAATGTTTAATTGTGCGGTCATTCATGCAAACCAATAATATATGAACTATGGACTAAAATTCCAGTTGCTATCGATTTTTATAAGTTTTCTAGTTTCACTTATCGACTGGACGTCTGTGAATAGTCGTAGACCGATCGTTTCGTCGAAGAAATTTTGAACTGTCGATAGAAAGTTTTACAACTATTTATCGAAACGCGATCAATGTAGTGTCTACACTTTTGAACAACTATCTTGTTGTTCTGATTTTGTCTATGTAGATATGATAGTATCGTCCTTGTAGTTCCGGGATCAGAATAGGGCTACGGTATCCCCTGCCTGTCGTAAGAGGCGGCTAAAAGGGGCTTCCGGGGTTGCGGGCGGCTAGAGTGGGAGCTTGAACCGTCCACCCAGGCGATCCAGGGAAGGACGGTGGTATGTGTTGTCCCATACCGCCGTAAAGACTAGATTGGGTGGTGGGCTCATCCGCCCATCTGGGAGGAGCCCGATGGGGCAACGCGCTCAGAGGATTTCGGCTGCGTTTGTTAGCAGGTCCCGGAGTGCTCTTTATAGCGCCGAGGACGGCCACCCTTTAGTGCGGTAAAAATCCTACATAAACCTGCGTCGCTCCCACGGCGTCGGGTGCCTTTTGAAGGTTTCCCCCTCGAAAACAAAAAAATAAGACATGATAGTATGTATATTTCCACATACTTCAAATACACAAAATCAGTTGTATGACTAAAAGAATGTATTTAAGCGCTATGCCTTACTGTAAATCCACTATTGTACTCGTATTTCCGTCGTTCTGACGTATCGCAGTATACGTCGCGAACGATAATTCAGAGTAACACATTTGATTCAGAGAGTTCACAGAGTAACACAGTTTGCTCTTGGATGTGTAACGATAGACGACAAATTTTAATGAGTATTTACGAGTATTTACTCGCTTCATTGTGTATTTTGTGATTTCGTTTCTTTTTTTTGATATTAGATACGATGTTAGAAGTCATTATGGTTTGATTCTTCTAAATATATATTTCTGCTTAATAACAGCGTTAAGCGATACAGTAGTTCGAGTTTAAAAGGTGCAGTAAAACAGACATACTTATACGAATCTTTCAACTTATATCTCAGGGGAAATTGTTGATTCCATCTAGAATTGATTACATATTACAAAGGCACAGGCTATTCCATCAGGTGGGCAGAATTCTCGTTTCCTACTTGAATCTTATAAAAAATGGTTCCATTACATTTGAGCATGCATAACTTAACATACTGTTTGGATTGTAGTATTTATTACCTTCTTCATATTTATGAGGGCTAGCGATTTTCTTTTTCGTTTCTGAAAGAAATGCAACCGTGGTAACATAAGTAAGTGCGTTCAGTAAATTTTCTGGTAATAATAAATTTACCCATTACCTTGATTATTTTAACACCTGCTAAATATGTCAAGGTGATATTAGTGTAATAGTAACAGTACACTGAACGGAGATACCAGAAATACAATTTACATTTTTTCGTTCAGCTTTTAACTCAAAATAGTTTTCAATGTCAAAAATCAGTACGGACTGTAGAACAATTCTTTTTAATTGCACGGTCGATTTCAGCTGTTAGTGGGTCATTAGATATTTGTAGTTTTGCAATGCGTATGATGAAAGTATTCTTATAAAACATTATTTTTAATCTGACTGAAGTAGCAAAGGAGAAAACGAGCATGCAGCCCACCTGATGGTAAGTGGTCACTGCCGCTCATGGACATCTGTAATCAACGCCATACAGAACATGGGTGCCATCTGTAGTCTATCACAGATGCGTTGCTACGTTATTGCGAGGACTATGATGTGCCTCATGTGAAAGTGTGCCGGCAACCACACCATTCTATCGAAACGCAAGAAATGCTTCACGCTAGAAATAGGTGTGACGGTGGTGCTTCCCCAGGCGAACACTGGTTCTACCACCTTGAATGGAAACTATGGAAATTAGAAGGTCACAGCCACATCTTCTACCAACGTGAAGCAGTTGTTGCGTTACGGTAGATGTGTATATTTGCTGGTTTATGACTATATGAGACAAGTTAGTCCTTGGGAGTAGCAATACAAGTGTAATTGACTTCAAGTAGAAACAAGGGTTATGTGTGAAGGTTTGCAGATGTTAATGGGCAACCGTGACCACTTACTACCGGATGGACGTTTTCAAACCAAATTGGTCAATGTTATAAATGATTCAAACTCATAAAAAAAATCCCTCTATATCGGAGAATGCATATTTAAAAAGTAGTGAAACGAACTAAGAATGCTTGTTGCTATTTATTATGGAATACAAACCTGTTTCTAAAATACTAAATCAGTAAAGTTAATCATCATAAGTTCTATTTACCTACTAATGCTTTAATTGTATCTGACGACCCGCATGGCGCAGCGGTTACCATACCGGTCTGAGGGGCAATGGGTCCCGGGTTCGATTCCTGGCCAAACAGGTATCTGAATGATGAGTTTAGATTCCTGTTCTAAGTCTGGGTGATTGTGTATTCGTCTCGTGTGTGCCCATGGTACCTATGACGTAGAAGGAAATCCTACTGTGGGCTATGAGTGTAGAAAGTGTGTTATGAGTAAATAATTAAAGATAATATATTTATACAAACGTAATAATAGAAATGTTTTCCTCGTCGTAACTATCATCCTGTAACCTGAATTCCCACAGGAACCTTCGTCTTCCGGATTACAAACTAATAACCTATGACAGAGTTAAGCCATATCAATATTTGTGCAATTGTTTGCGTGATATGGCATGTTTTATTAAATTTTGAACAAATAATTTCTTAGTGTCACATCATATATCGATCTTCTATTTAAAATTTTCATGCCTTTGAACTAACATTTTTAGCTGAAAGTCTCATCTTTCGAAGTTACGCCTTTCCTTCAGTATGTCGTAAGTTCAATTAGTATATTGAGTGAAAAATTAAGTATCAAAATTAATAATTAAGTATCTAATTTTATTTTATTAATTTATTTATTAGCATTACGTTTCTATGTCTTTTTATATACGCCTTATACAAACTGTAACACATTATACAATTATTAGACACATTTTACTGCACTACAAATAATACAATACAATCTTCGTAACACGTAAAATATTTCAACCCGAGCAAAAGTCGAGCACGGAAGTCAGTAAAAGTTGTACACATATACGATATGCATATCGCAAACATAAAGTCTTGGCTTTTAGATAGGACCTTACCAGGAAACGATATTTGTGTCAACATGAACTATTCAAATGCCCATATCAACACTACATATATTAAATTTAGCATTTTGCGTTCATAGAAACAGTCAAACATATTTTAGGTAAAGTTTTAGTACCTTTGTATAGTGTAATTATATGTTATTAAATGTGTTGTATATTCAAATTTAAAAGTAACACATAGATATTATTATATTATAGATATAAATATATATTCATATGTTTTTCTGTTATTTTTTTTTTTCTTTATACCGCCTTCATTGTGTTTCGGACTGCCTAAAGGTAGGCTGGCTGAGAATGCTCATAGCAATTAGTTCGCCTTTGTACTTTATTTAAGGTTCATAAATTAAATAAATAGATGACAAAATCCAACTAAATCGAACCCCAGATTAAGTCAGCCTTATTAAATTTAAAAAATGTTAATTCGTAACTTTATAAAAAAATAACGGTTTCACATAGTGCGAACAATATGAACATTTAAACATGAAACATGAAACCGATTAAAAATGTTTTTAACAGTGAGCACGTGTATATTACGAAGCCATCATAATTATGACTGTGTGCCGACTGCTTCGATATGTTTAGACTACAAAACTCAATAAATAAGATTGTGTAGACACAAGCTTAGCGGAATTCAATACAAACATTATTCTAACTTTTCAACTGTTTGAGACATCTCGATGAAACTAATATTTCTGAGCCTTAAGCTTTGCAGTTATGCTTTGTGTGAAACTTACGTCAGAAGATTCCGAAGTTTTAATTTTTTTTGTCGTAATACATTTTTAAACAATATAATAATTTGCAACATTTTATATTGTAATCAAAAGGTTATTAACAGTTGAGAATTCAAGAAACATTTACTTCTACTTCATTTTATTTATTTTTGTCAATAGTAAAGTTTTACGACGACTGAAATACAATCGAGCTAATTGGAATTCACGAACGAAAGTCAATTAAAACGACGGGAACGCTTCGGAACAAGAAACTTTTCGCATATTTGCCTTAGTGCGGAAATTTCCGAGAAAAGTATCGAAAAAAAATTAATGAACGAGACCTGACCTGTTGATCAAGTTGAGAAACGCAGCTATTCCCTCAGCGTTGCGGTGCTATGAACTTTCAGCTTCGGGCATTTTTATGCCAATTCAATAACACGAGTAAACACAGTTACATTTACATTTTATTGTCACTAGCGAACACTTTAGTAGTTCTTTGGTTTCGTAAGCGAGAGACACGCGCGTTCGGAGCGGTACGGCCGCCCAACTGCCGGGCTGGGCGGGAACGAATTCCCACGTGGCTCGGATGCACGGTTCGTGCTAGTTGCCGGGCTACATGCCATGCTCGTACAAATGCCATTCCGCCGTTTTCACTTCGCACTTTATTTAAAACTAGCTTGCTCACTGACTTTGCCCGCGCCGGACAATGTAAGCCGCATTGCTCGAAAAACTATTATGATGATTTGAGAGTTTGAGTTGTGATGTAGGTATAAAGGGGCGAATAGAAAGGATAACGAGAACTGAATTAAAATTTCAATGATTTGTATGAGATTGTATTTCAATCTGTAAAGAAAAAAATATTCCTACAACATTTAAAGACATAATTATATCACCCTTATTTTACCCGTCGGCTGAATATAGGATGCCCATGAATAGGAGATTTTGCCAATAGTCTCCCTACCTGTTTTCTCTAATCCACAGTCGCTTCCTACGATATCCACGGGATATGAATAAGTTGGGCTATTCGTGAAGAAATAAAGACGGTATAATGTTTAAAAATTGTCAATGTATATTATGGCTCACTTGGTATACTATGGCTCAAATATATTGGATTGTACAAGTGTTACAGTATAGGGTATGTTGATGAGTGTATAATAACTGTTGACAAGTATTATAATTTTAATGTTCTGTATCTTTAATAGTGCTAACATAATATTAACAATTATTGTTTAAACGAATAAAATTTAATATGTCGACACTTGATTTTGTAAAAACGTCTAACATCATGTAATTAAAAACATAATATATAGTATAAAGCTTTTTAGATCAAAGAAACAATAATCATAACATTTTATTGTTTTCAGAAATTGGAGCAAGGTTTCAGTAGTCTTTTTGAGAAAAAACTCATTATCGGTAACAAAGAGAAATAGAAGAAATTGAATTGACAGGGATTCAAAAATGCAGAATTTATAGTAACTGTCACCTGATATAAGTAACTTTTTACTAGCGATTATAATAGTGCTTTTAAATAATTAGTTGATTAGTTTTACAACCAACATGTTGTGAGTATTTGTTATTTATTAGTAATTATGTTAACAAAACTGTTTTAGATTCATAATGTTAAGTTTTGTCGTATTTACAATCTTTGTCTTGGATATTCCATTTCAAATTTTTTGGGCCATACATCGCTGTTAGAAAAATAATGGAAAAGAAATAGCTCTTAGATAGATATCTTACAGATGTTTTCACACGAGTTCTATCATTCAGAACGATGATATTTAGTATCTTATGTCCACGAAACTTTAAAATCAGACATTACAATTCATTCTAAAAGCCGGGCGCCCAGAAATGATGGTTAAAGTAGATTACAGTTTTTTACACGAGTTACTAGTCATATACCGAAGCAGTATGTCGTATACGGATTTTTATAAGACTGAAATAGCAAATTAACATATAGTCCACCTGACGGTGGTAATTAAAGCTTTGTTCTAATAAGGCGATCCATAGAGCAATCGATCAATGGTTTTCGTTGAAATGAAAATCGGTAATTAGTGTATCGATTTTACGTAGGAAACCCGATGGTATGTAGTCATTGCCGCACATGCACATGTGTACGCAAATTTAGATAGAGCAAGAGTTTTATATAAAGACACTATAGTTGTCTTGCGTGGCTGCTTCGGAACCAAGTCCACCAATTCGCATTTGGCCAGCGCGGTTGACTACAGCCTATAACTCTCTCATTCCGAGAGAAGACCCGTGCCCAGCAGTGGGGCAATAATGGGTTGATGACGACGACGGCTGCTTCCGAGGACTAAATAGTCGCCTAAGATAAAAGTGGCCCGGCAAACACGTCTTTTCTACGTAATGCAAGCACTGCTTCGCGCTAGAAATAGTTATGGCGGCGGTATCTTCCTGTTCGAACCATATGCGTTTACCCTTTTACTGTTAATATCAGTTTATGAATCTCATTTTAAGGTATTCGAGAGAAGAACCTGAACTCGAGCCTGCGGAGAAGGCGAAGTTATTCTTAATTGTACACTGGAGAGGTGTTGTGTCCATCGTAACCCCGCTGTTAGCTATCGGTGTCCTATTACCACTGCCAGCACAGGTTTACATTTATTTAAATTTATACGTGAATATTACTATGTCCTTACCAGTACTAAAGGTATCGCGGTTCGACTACGAGTCTTGCTTGAACAAAATAGGAACTTAGGTTTCTATTCCGAGTCTAATTCTTTCGGTTCGATTATTAGGAATCCATGGCAACTAGGAAACGGGAATTTAAGTTTATTATAATTTATGCATTCGGCATGGTACGGCATGGCATTTTAATGCGACGCATAACGATGTGATTTACAATATCAAGATGAAATTGATTCACGATAATTGTGGTACAAATTGTACGTAACAACATCGCTGTATGCTTAAACACACATATAGTATAAGCAGCCTTTGAAATGCTCAAGCATGTTCCCGAATACCTCAATATGACTAGAAATTCCGTGGCATCCACCGTACTGCTTCGGCAACACGCACTGTACGTTTGACGACCCGCTTGGTGGAGCGGTTACCATACCGGACTGACGCGCAATGGGTCCCGGGTTTGATTCCCGGCCAGACAGGTATCTGAATGTTGAGTTTAGATTCATTTACTGGGTCTGGGTGTTTGTCTATTCGTCTTGTGTTTGTCCATGGTATGAGTGTAGAAAGCGTGTGAGCGTATATGTACATGAGTACGATAAAGTGAAAGCGCGCTCTGGCATGCCTAAGGATACAGAATAGTCGCCGACAAGAAGCGTTTGAATGTTGTGATACTTAAAAATCCGTGCCGTACCGCCCGTAGGTCAGGTCTTTTAATCTGTTGCTTTAGATGAAATTAAGTTGTTGAAATATGATGAGTTTGTTTTTTATACAATTAAAGTAGCAAATAAACGTGCAGTAAAACTAGTGGTGAATGGTCATGTCAGTCCATTAACCTTTTTTTGAAAAACTCCGGTCCTTCCCGAAAAGGGGGACTGGGTTTGTCCCGCGCGGGACATTTAATTTTGATGAAAAAATCGGGACGTCCCGCCATTATTAGGACGTCTGGCAACCCTGATCAGAAAGCACATTCTTTCGACGAAATGTAAAAACTGCTGCACGCTAGAAATAGGTGTGACAGGACCTCCCAGTCAATCCATATTGGTTCTACCACTTAATAAATGTGTAACCTTATACATTTCCAGGAATATCAATGGTGCGCCTACTGTGTTATCGTGATGGCAGTGTTTTGGGTATCCGAATGTATACCCATAGCGATTACCTCTTTCATACCGGTCGTCGTATTTCCACTAACCGGTGTGTTAAACACATCTGAAACATGCAAAGCTTATATAAATGTGAGTCGTAATTTCCTTCATTTTGTATAGGACCTACATTTTTTTTTAAATCTCCGATCTCCGAAAATAATATGGTATGAATATAATTGAACAAAAGAATGTTCTTACAATGTAACCAACAAAATTTCATAAGGATCGGCTTAGTATGGAGAAATGGAGATTAATTTTAACATTTCTGTAATAAGCGCCGTAATTCATATAACTTATATCGCTTATATGATGAGTGATATTCGATGGTTCATTCCCCGTGTTACTACCAATCTTACTACCAGTAGTAAGACGGGGAATTTTATTACCGTTGTTACTACTGCTTCTGCTAGTAGTAGCACGGGGAATAAAAAATTACCCTTCTTACTACTATCTTCATTCTCTCAAACGAAAAATCCATTTGGGCTCTGGGCTGTAGAGTAAACCCAAGAAATGAACATTTATACACAGTTTTATGCTCGCAAAAAAATACCATCCGTGTAACTTGGAGATGTCAAGAACATTGGTTCCATCTGAAGTCAATCACAACACTTTTCTATAAATTGTTTTTTCTGAATTTATATGAACTATACGTACCCGCTCGCAGAACGCTAGTGTGTGTGTTCTTTTATGATACAACCAATTCTAATTCAACCGACATCCAACGCTATAGTTCTACCATACCTTAATCGTCGGGGTAAAGGAATTCAAAGTAAATTTTTTTTATCATAATTTACGTTATAAAACATAAAAAATGCACTTCTAGATCAAACTCCTACGTACCTGCGGAAAGTGTGTAAATAGATATTACTGTATCGTGTCTAATGGAGTTTTGGCGAAAAATACCACTTTCGGATGAATTTCGCACTTTTTAACCGACTTCCAAAAAGGGGTTCTCATTTCATCTGTATTTTTTCTGGAGCCACTAGTCCTATGTGAAAATATACAGGGCAAATAATGCCAATTTTCTCATGGCCTATTACTTTCTTACTCTTTTTTAATATTTTTTCTCTGAAATCTATATTTATTGCATTAAAAATTAAAAAAGTGAGAAAATCGTTTATGTCGATTTGACCTTGCAAATCGCATTTACGGCTATTTTGTGTATCATTATCTTGATCTCCACATTAAAATACATGAGTGTACCAATTTTGATTCGATCTTAGGTAAGTTCTAAACGGAAGTACATCCATACCACCGCCACACTTATTTCTAGTGTAAAGCGAATTTTGAGTTTCGGCTCACGTGTATATGAGATGACCATCTAAATTTTCGGTAGTAGCAACGCATATGTGATTAACTTCAGATCGAATCTCTGTTCTAATAGAAGTTGTATGGTGATGTTATGTTTGGTTGTAATATAAAAGAAAACACATAGTTAAGTGAGCAGGGCAATGTATCGCTCAGCGAGCGGGTACGTCTAGTTCGTATAAATTTAGAAAATACAATTTATAAAAATGTCTCGAACACATTTTTTATTTATCCAAAAATAAATAAAAAATGTGTTCGACAGTAGCAACGCATCATTGATTGACTTCAGATGGAACCAATGTTCTTGACATCTCCAAGTTACTTGGAGACGTCCAGGGGCAACAGTGACCGCTTACCGTTAAGTGGATTCTATGCTTGTTCGTTACTTCAGTTGCATAAAAAAAGTTTAATCTTAACTTAATTACCTGACTGCGTCGTAAGAAGGGTGTTTTTTGTGAGCATATGACTGTGTATTAATGTTCATTTCTTGGGTTTACTCTACAGCCCAGAGCCCAAATGGATTTTTTGTTTGAGATTTACGATAGTAGTAAGAAGGCTAATTTTTTATTCCTCGTACTATTACTAGCAGCAGCAGTAGTAACAACGGTAATAAAATTCCCCGTAGTAAGATTAGTAAGGTAGTAAGATTAGTAGTAACACGGGGAATGAACCTATTCGATTTATACATTCAAATGCCTGTGATTTAATCTAAAACTGAAAGCGACTTTGACTAATAAGTAAAATATAAAACATGCGGCACTCGGGGACTACCGCGGTAAAGCTATTGCATAGCATCTACTTATGCAATTACAATTATTTCTTTATTTATGCAGTATTTTTTTTCTTTGATATTAATTCAAGTTTTTTTTAATACTATGTACTTCCTCACAAACAGCTACGTAAGTCTTCCGATTCCCGAGCAGCTCGTCTCGATCCGTGCGAGCTTCGTACTGTCATACATACACGTTAAGCGAACGCTCGACCGCGCTACATTGTAGGCGGAGTGGGGGGTGTTAGGTTTTTTCGTTACGGAATTTCTTAATTCGGCCGCCGCGCTCAAAGCCCGCGCGATAAAAGCTATGCATAGCTTATAAGATGTAATAAGCATTTGTATTCATTATCCTTTGTTTGTATGCATATGTATTTTGTATTGATAACATCAAAAAACTTATTGTCTGTTATTTATCTCTCTAAAACTAATTTGTAATTAATGTTTTAGGATACGATGTTGATGTTTATAGGCAGCCTGATACTAGCGTATGCTGTAGAACAATCTGGTTTACATAAACGTCTTGCGTATAACACTATTCGAGCGATTGGCTATTCTCATGTCAAGTAAGTTTTTTAACAGTTTGTGAACCAGTATGATTTAAAGAGACTGTTTAGTCGTACAACACTTCTTTTTTTCTCAATACTTAAATAAACAATTCACTTTCAAACATTTATTAATATTTTAACATATTGTGTACCTACTCGTAAAACAGTTTACCAATAAATTTCAAATATTTTTTACTTAAAATCTATTACTAATATTCTCTCGTCAACCCACTATTGTCACTGCTGGGCACGAGTCTTCTCTCCGAATGAGAGAATTTAGACCATAGTCCACAGCGCTGGTAAAGTGCGAACTGGTGAACTTCACACACCTCCGAGATTTTTTTTAAAGAACTCTCGGGTGTGTAGGTTGTAGGTCTTCACGATGTTTTCCTTCACCGAAAAGCAGTGATAATTTATTTCTAATACGCAAATAATAATATGGCACACAGACAGGTAACAAAATCTGGATAACCACAATAATGATGTATACTTATTACCCTAAATTATTAAACAATAAATTGTTAAATGTATTTTAACAAATCATTTTCTACTACACTACATTCATTATAAGATTATTGGAAATTGAACTTTGCCTACTAATTAATTATCCTCTTACAAGGTTGCTTCTGGCAGTGTGTGTAGCGACTACATTCATTTCTATGTGGATCACCAACACAGCTGCAACGACTATGATGGTGCCCATCAATTTCGCTATATTGGAAGTCTTTGAGCAGGTTATTAATAATAATAATAATAATATACTTTATTGTACCCAACAAGGAAAATAATACAATGAAATTTTAATATTAGAATACAAAAGGCGGCCTTATCGCTCAACAGCGATTTCTTCCAGGCAACCTAAGGTTATGTAGTTAAGACTAAGGTGAAAATAAAGAATAGGTAGGGTGCAAAAATCAGGTAAATGAATTTAAAGCAACGTACAGATTAATAAAAAAAAGTAAAAGCGAAACTAGTTTTTTAAATAACAACAATTGTGAAAATAATACAGTTTAAGGATAGCAAAAAGCGTAAGGAGAGGATTGGAAAATTAGAGCTTAAGGTAATGGGACTTCACAAGATTTTTAAACGAGTATAGGGATTGGGCAAAACGGATTGAAACAGGAAGGGAGTTCCATAAATGTATAGTTATTGTATTTTTAATACAAAAAATGGCATCATTATTATTAACCTCTAGTTAGTTATACATAAAATATATTTAGGATTGTAGGCGAAGAAATATGCATAAAGGAACAAATTTGAATAACAATTTTTAATTATTTTAACTATACGTAAGATCTACGAGTATGTGACCTAATATGTACCGCAATTACAGTATTTTATAATTAAGATGAATAAAAAAACGTAAAGGAAATAGTAATTTAATGTGTATCAGTATTTTATTCCAAACGATTTTGCTTCGTGTTTAAAGAAGGTAACATACCTTTAAAATTTTTACTATAAAAAATTATTCAATGCAATTAACTCTTGATTAATTTAAATAAAGGCAAAAAAGGTATGAGTGACGAACGATTAACACTTTTGTTTTGAGAAATTTTAATATACCTACACTGTCAAACTGATAATAGAAATTTAAAAAAAATAATAGAAATTTAATAGAAATTTAAGAGAAATAGGTATATTAATATTATTTTATCATGTTTAATATTTGGTCTGAATAATTTAATTGGTTAATAATGTTTACAATTTAATTTTACATTGACATTAACATAAATTAATTATTCACAAATCCTATTGAAATACTAACATTTATACGACATTGCACGCTATTGTAGTAATAGAATGTACGACACTATTTAGTTGAACTATTTTGTTACCATCTGTCATTTAGTTACTACATTCTAGCAATAAATAATTTTCATTTTCATTTTCATTTCATATGCGACGTACGGACACGCGAACATTCTTTTCTATTATATGTATAAGTTTTTATACTAACTCTAAAATAGAAAGCAATGTATCATTCTAATGTGGGTCGGATTATGGGAATTATAAAGTATAATTTAACTTAAATTTACAGTTACTTTAAATTTACAGCACAAGATGTTGAAAATCTATGACTATAACAGCGCTGGTGATAAGATTGCGTCTGACATCACAACATGCTACTTCTGTTCAGTTACATATTCTGCTACTATTGGTAAGTGTTATCTATCTACAATACCATTCTATTTTGTTTTGATAAGCTTAAAAACCCGTGTGAAGTTGTCACTACCACCCATACACATCTGCAAGCTATTTCAAAACAGAGGTTTTGTTTACTGTCAATCATAGATGTGTTGCCACTCCTTAGTGCTGGGATGGTCGTTTAATATAAAAGTGAGCTGGCAGCCTTGCCTAAATAGAAGAACTGCTTCAACACAGATGTCGCCATAATACGTAGCGCGCGCTACCGGATCAAATCCAAACATACCTTATACCTGCAATTTCCAAAAAGCCGTTAGGGCCGCAAGAGGGAAGAAACAAACACACTTATATTAAGTACATCCAGGACCTACGTATTGATGCACATAATCCTAAAAAAATACTATTTTATGCAATAAGACATTTTATACCTTATGCAAAAGGCGTATGGAAATGATTTTACTTTGTGATTTTAGAGTAATATTATTGCGAAAGTGATACATTTTAATATGTAGAAGGCACTCACAACATGCGGTCTTTTTCGCGGTAACCACGATCTATAAAACTATGTCGAAATAACAGCAAAAAGAATTCATAAATCGCATATCGTGAGTAGGTACTCGTTACATATTAAAACTTACACTTTGACAGATAAGGTGTATCACTGAAAGGGTAGAGGGGAAAAAAAAACGTCAAAGCACGACTTCGGAAACTCAGTTTTTATCTAAAATACAATAATCATGCACCTTACGTGATTTTAAATGGCCACCGTCGTTCATAGCAGCGTGAAGATATTATAATTTCAAATACTTAGAATAGGATTTTTCTTGAAAACCATTTACAGATAAGTCGTTTATCATAAATCATTACATTATAACAGATACTATTTACTGGTATTACCTCTACGCAGGTGGAACGGGTACGCTTGTGGGAACAGCTACTAATTTAGCCTTCAAAGGACTTTTTATAAGGTAAAAATTCTATTGAAACTAAAATAAAAGAATCGGTTTTAAGCAGTCTGATTTTAGTTATAATATTTTAACAAGGTATCATTTTTTTTTATATGACTGAAGTAGCAAACGAACATGCAGTCCACCTGATGGTAGGTGCCCACTGCCGCCCATGGACATCTGTAATCAACTTCATACAGAACATGGGTTTCAGCTGAAGTCAATCACAAATGCGTTCTACTCCTGAGGACTATGATGGTAGCCTCAGGTGAAAGTGTGCCGGCAACCACACTTTTCTATCGAAACGCAAAAGATGCTTCACGCTAGAAATAGGTGTGGCGGTGGTACTTCCCGTCGAACTACACTGATTCTACCATCTTGAACATTTGTTTAATATACATGGTTTCAAATTATACTCTTCTCCGCAGTACCTATCCTACAGCGCCGGAACTCCTATCATTTCCGAAGTTCTCTATGTTTGCGGTCCCGTGCATGATTGTGGTAGAATTATTCATGTTCATATATATGGTTGTGATGTACATCGGAATTTTAAGGTTTGTATGTAGGTTATACTTTTTACGTACACTTTATATTTTGCTAATGTTTGTAAGTCATTTCGTGAATAAGATCTTATGTAGGAACAATTTTGAGATACACACATTTTTATTTAAATATTTTATTGTTTCTTTGTGAGTAGAGTTAATTTAAATATTAATAGAAAAAAAACTAGAAATATTAGTAGAAATAAAATGATATTAAAAATACTTTTTTAAAATAAGCCTTTATAGTAGTCAAACTCATCATTTTAGTACATTGTACAATTTTCTATCATATAAAAGCTTGACTACTATATTTTTTTTTCATAACAGTCCATTAAAATAAAAGTTTATTTTAAAAAGTATTTTTTATTTCATTTTATTTTCTTATTTTCAGTTGACCCAGGACCTAATGCTCTTTCATGTACATACGTATTTAATCTGCTATTTTGTTCCGACAGCTGTTTTGGATTCATAACAATATTGATTAAGTATAATATAATTGCATTATTATCAGAACTATACGTGAATTCCAAACATCAGCTTAATCGGACACTGAAAAGTGGGTTAAATTCGTGTTGCAATATTTGACCTAAACACACATACTTATATCCTTACATACTTATCTACAAACATTGCAAATTAAATAGAAGCTTTTTAAAGATAAATTATTACTAGCAATTAGGTATTAAACTATAACTGCTATGTATACAGTTGTTAATAAATGAATATAATGTAGGTATGTTATATTAAGTTACTGGAATTGTCGAGCAACTTATTTACGTATTATACTTATTTACTATCACTAACTTATACAAATACATTTCTGCTTTTAGGCCAAATAGCGAAGCAGCAAAATCCACAAAATTAACCCCGGCGGGAATTGAAGCTGCTAAAAAAGCGGTAAATGACGACATCAAAAAACTCGGTCCAGTGACGTTTTGGGAATGGGTACGATGCGTTTAATACGTTATTTTGAAATTTTTATACCGATAATACTTCAAGTAGTAGTTAGTATACTTGATACCCATGCAGGTATGTTTATTTGACGACCTTGGTTTCTGGGCTCGGTCCCCAGCCAGACATATATCAATGATAAATTTATATTTCTCTTCTCATTTCCACGTTTAGATTTTCCTGACACCCACTATACTGGAAAATCCTAGTTCAGACTGTAAGTGTAGTAAGCGTTCGGAGTTTTTGCGACGCTAAAAACTCCAAATTAACACAACTCTCAAAATCTCCAAATTAACACAACCAGAGTCCTCTGAACGCGTTGCCCCATCGGGCTCCTCCTAGGAACGGCTGAGCCCGCCGCTCCATATGGTCCCAACACTAGTCGCCAGCGACCTCGGAAGCTCTTTATAATCGCCTCTTACGACAGGCAGGGGATACATTAGCACTATACTGGAATACAGTATAGCCTGCTTGTCGTGGGTAATATTTTTAACAATGTTGAAATGTAGGTTTCATTTAGTTTCTTGCACAGTCTGAACTGATCCCGAAACTACTGTGGCCTATGGATCATGCATAATATTAACGTTACAGATGGTCATTATTTTATTCGGTGGTGCTATGATCATGTTTTTCTGCCGTTCGCCACAAGTATTTCCTGGATGGGCGGATATGATTGAAGATTACTTTGAAAAGGAACGCAGATTGTAAGTAATAAACAAAGTATAAATTGGTTAAGGGGACATTCTCGTTTAGAAATTTGAAAAAGATCGATTTTATTTCTTCATAGCTCAATAGCTTACATATTCAAAAATATCTCCCTAAAAGTATTTTTCAAAATTCTAATTATTTTCAAAGTTACAGCCGTTTTAGTGTAGTTGCAAACTAGACCGGTCTAAACGGACGACTGTCACAATAGACTTTAATTAATAAGTATACAATATAATAATAGACTACTGGCGGTCCGGACTAAATGAATATTTCTGAAGCTCTCTCTCTTTCTTTTCATATATTTTCATTATAGTTTACCGCACACACATCAATAGTTCGAAGGTTTAAGGGTCACTATTTTATCAGTTACGCTGCCTGAAACATGACTTTAAACTATAAACGTTTTTCTTGTAAGTACTTTTTTCGATATGGTGATGCAAATATCGCAGGTTATAATAAGCCGATTTACTTGAAATTTGGCATGAATATTTTCCAATTATCTGGCTTTTGTACTTAACAACAAAAAATACAAATTTCAAATTTGTAATTGTTGTTAGTTGTGAGTTGATAAATGAATAAGAAAATGGACTTCTATTTTTAGACAGCCGCCATTTTGTGAATTTTTTTTTAATGTTTTTTGGGTTTGTGCGATAATAACATTTTTTTGTACTGATCAATAATTCGTCAATGTTTTCTTTTTCAAATGGATACGAAGGTAGAAATTCTTCTCACGAGGACAGGGCCTTTTTTCCTTTACTTCAAGGACTTTGTTGTTGAAATGTATTTTTTTTGTATTATTGAAATATCGATAAACATATGATAAAAAGTGTGCAGCACATGAGCATGAGCAGTGATAGCCTAATGGTTGAAACTTGCCCTCTCGATCGGGGGGTCCGAGGTTCAAACTCAGGCACGCACCACTGATTTATGTGCGTATTATACATTAATTATCACTGGTTTTCGGTGAAAGAAAACATCGTGAGGAAACCTACACACCCGAGAGTTCTTTAAAAAAAAAAGTTCTCGGAGGTGGGTGAAGTCCACCAATTCGCACTTGACCAGCGCGGTGGACTATGGCCTAACTCTCTCATTCTGAGAGAAGACCCGTGCCCAGCAGTGAGCCAATAATGGGTTGATAAGTGGATATGATAAAAAAATTCATATTAAAAATATTAACCGCTTCTTTTATATTAATAGTCATAAGACGGCAGAAAATCAGAAAGGAGGCTTAAAAAGTACTCGCTGAGTACACCTACCATGCTGCTACAGTGCTAATGATGTAAGGGTTAAACATGTCATGCCAACGTATAAAATGAACATACGTAATATTTACTACTTTTATATATGATAATCTACATGCGTCCATAAAGGAGAGTCACTAGTTATGAAATAAATAAATATTAATACTTACAATGATTGTTTACAGCATCTTAGATTCATCTCTTGCGTTTCTTGTGGGATATCTCATGCTTCTCTTACCAGCAAACTTATCATTGTTTAACAACTGCACTGCAAAATGTATGTATCGCTTACCTAGATTAAAATGTGCCCGATGTAGATAGAGTAGTAAATACTGCACGTGTTTTATTTGAGCTCTTTCAAAGTGTATTTTTTAACACCACCTTCATTTTTTTGGCGTTATTTTTCTTATATAATTGTCTTTTTTGACTTATTTAAATTCCATTTCAGTTACATATCTATCATTTTCAACCTATTATTTTCGACTAGAATTATAAATTGCGTTTACGGACTGCGAAATTCCTGTAGCATACATTTTTTTAATTATCACACCATCAGTGTTTTGATTTCTAAATTGCACTTTATTTAAATCGGTAAAATACTTGTAAGATAGTAAATAGTTATGAGTGTCTTTGATTAGAAACTATTGTATATTACTGTACAATACATTTAAGATCATTTTCAGATCAAGAAGATCTTACAAAAGACCGAGTGAGGTCGGTTCTTGACTGGAAGACTATGATCACGAGCATGCCTTATAGTTTCACCTTCCTCCTAGGTGAGTTAACAACCATTGCAACGGATATGAAAGAAAACTCTGTTATTACGTACTGGTTTTAAACAGAAATAAGATTGTAATAGTATACAATAAAAATAATAATACCTATCATATTTAATAAGTATATAGTGTAAGTGAAAGTTTATTGGAAAGACTCTTATAGACTAGAACAAAAGAAACCTAATATGGAAATTTATATTTTATCTATTACCTAATATTGGAATTTATCTTAACATTGGCAATATTACGTTTATCAAATCAAGCGTATTTTAATAGACTTCTCATCCATAGAAAACAAAAAATATCGCAGCATGAAATAGCTTTCAAGATGTCGTTTGTGATAATTAAGTTGATGTAGTTATTTGAATAATTTCAAGGACATGTAATGATTTGATGAATACGGAGGACATTTTGGTCCATAAATTCATCTCATTACTTATTTAACAGGCGGAGGTTTCGCACTTTCCGATGCAGCCAAGAAAACAGGTCTGAACGAGAAAGTAGGCTCGATATTGCAGAAAGCGGAGAGTTTACCGGATGTCGCCATCTTGCTCGTAATCATCATTGTTGTCGTCATCTTCACCAATTTTGCATCAAATGTAGCCGTGTGCAACGTATTTGCACCGATTGCTATGCAACTGGTTAGTATTTTTAATATATACCTAAATATATGTAAAGCAGACGGGTCGTATAAAATAAATAAATAAATAAATAAAATAACAAATAAATAATATAAAGAAATAAATAAAATAGTAAATAAATAAAATATTAAAATATAATAAATATAATATAAAAAATAAAATAAATAAAAAATAATAATAATCTAATAATAAATATCTAAATACCACCTCACGACCTGTTAACTACGAATTTACTCCATGTCTTATGGAGTAAAACCATTGAAGGCATGTCTTTCAATATTTCCGAAGTTAGGTAGTTGTTCCTATTTTACTAATCCGGAGATACTTTAAAAGTAAACTAACTCTACATTTGGTATGTGCCTACTAAGTGATGCATGATGTGATTACCTATAAGTGTAAGAACAATTAGAATGTATCCAATTACTTCCTATTTCATACGTGATTGTAAACACTGCTTCTTAAGTTGCTGATCCAAATAATAAATAAATAAAATGAATTGCGCTTAGTAAAAACTTTGTTCTATATAAACAAAAAGCCTTATAGTTGTGTCTGTTTATAAAATATTATATGGATTACAATGTTATTTGTGTTGCTTTTCAGGCAAAAGAAACCGGCAGAAATCCTCTACTGTACACTTTGGCAACAGGGATATCTGCTTCGTTTAGTTTCTTGTTACCTGTCGGTACTCCTGGTAATGTAATTGTACAGAGCGCTGCGAGTATTCCCACTAAAAAAATGGTATTATTAATTATAGTTCTTTTTAAATAGAAGTAGCAATAATTTTGCAAGCAACCCTAAATAAAATCCTGAGGTAAGTGACAGAAATGTTGCCACCCCTGAAAATTAAGTTCGTTTCAGCCAAGTTTTTCTTGCTACATGCATTTTACGTTTACATTTTACCAGGTAGTACAACCAGTGTAGTTTGACTGGGGAGATACCACCGCCACTCTTATTTCTAGCGTGAAGCACTTGTTTCAATGGAACGGTGTGCTTACCGGCACACTTTTATACGAGGCGACCATCTTAGTGCTCTCAAGTCGCAACCCATATTCTACGTGAAGTTGCTTACAGAAATCCATGGGCGGCAGTTACCAGTTACCATCAGGTCGATTTCTTGCTCGTTTGCTACTTTAATTTTATACAGAAAACATGCTTCGAAATAGAATAAAACAGTGTAATACTGCTGTTATTAGGAAATAGATGTGGTGTTACCTCTGAACATGCACTGCTTTTACGTCCATCTCATACTAGACAGACGCTAGTATGAATGAAATTAAGAATTTAAAAAAAAATGAGTGGTCAAAATTCTGTTTCTTTTTTGTTTTTTTCAGTGATCATGCGTATTTAGACATAAAATTTATTTTCTAGATGATCGCTGGTGCAGGACCTACCATAACAACAATAATATTAGTATGGCTTGCAGTTTACTTTTGGTCTCCTACCATCTGGCCCGATATACATGAGAAACCCGAATGGGCTGCGGTTATGGTTTGATCAAGAGTGTTTGTTATTTAGTCTGATTACTGTTATGCTTTTAAATATTACTATGTATGTGTTAATTTTAGTTTAGTGACTTCTAGGAATAAATGTTTTTTCAGATTTTTTTGTATCATTCACATGAAAGCATCATAAGCTCTATAAAAAATGTCCACGAAATTTTTTCCACAGATATTTGATTATAATTTACATAATAGGTTTTGTACAAACGATTTAAGGATTTTACTTTTAAATAGATTTTTTAAATAGACATGACCAGCTGGATTATTGGTAGTTTTATTGAAATGTAAGACTTTTAACAGTATTATAAGATTAAATTATAAAGCTGAATACTGGTAATATGTCTAGTTTATCAGTTGCAACGGATGACCCGGAAAATTTTGAAGATAATACTGATGTTGGAGAGAAGGAAGAGCCACCGTAAATATAAATTTACTTAATATTGATCATTATCGGTATTGTAATGTTTGTGTTATTTCTAGAGATAGATATTATTGATAGTTATTTTCTCAATAGTTTCATTTTAAATTCTTTATATAGTCGTTTCTCAGCTTACCCTCTACAGAGATATGTATACAGGTTTTATGTATTAGTATTGTATGAGTACAATACCCTCAGTACGAGCTTATTCCTGATACAATTACTGTTTACGTTTTTTCTCGTCGCAAAGTGCATTGCGATACGGCTTAAAACAACGTAAACATACAATATAAAATGCAATCTATTGGAGAGAACATAAACAATTATGCCTTTTGAGACACGGAAAAAAACTCTAAGAATAAGTAAGGGTATAAAGTGTGTGCGTGTGCATTGAGTGAGCACCCTTTAAAAATCTTTAATAATATATTAATCATATAGTAACTGCTAACCTCTAAACAAGTAATTACTTACTAATTACAGATCAGATCAGATCTGTCAAGGAGGTTTTACTAAATACTAGTACCCAAACCTTATTCATAAAATCGATACATTTACGGATCCAGCTGGTTCTCATTGAGAACTGAGTGAACACACATTACATTATTTATCATTTGCTTTAACTTTTTAGAAATAGGGAAATTAGTTTTACAATTGTTTTAGCACTTTTACTATATGACATATATATTTTTAAAGATTTTTAAAAGTTACTCAATACACACGCTCACCATAAAGTTTGATACCAAATAGTAGCGTTAAAAGTCCAAAAATAATATTAAACAATGGTTTGACGGCAATTTTTATTCATAAATTTACAATCCTGACAATATTGTAAGTCAATTAAGATAGTAAGTATTTCTTAAATAACCTACACTTAGACGTACCTAAATATGAAATATGTATTGTAATGTGTAGCTTTGTGTGTAATAAGCCGTGTAGCCGTTTGCTCAGTAAATTAAATGTCACAAGCAGCTGCTAGTCTTTAGTGGTTAGGTGGTTGCAAGCAATATGCGTAAGGACAAGGAAATTAGGAATACACATTGCTTTGCAAGATATAATTGCGACCAATATAAATGATACATACGAATAATATAAAATAATTAAATCCAAAAATATGTGCCAAGCTTTGATACTTTAGAAAAATGTTTGTCAAAGTAGGAATATCAGAGTAAGTAGGAGGAGGATATCTCCAGTATCCTGCTTTTTGTGATCGCTGGTGGCCTATTGATGTGCTATAAGGAAATTGAGGCATTGCATCGTTTTATGGGGTCGACTATTGATAAACGTTTAATTAAATATGTGTCATTCATATGTGGAAATTCGCGACATTATTTTTGCGAGGCTCTTTTCATTTAAACAAAGCCGGGTTTTCGTCGATTTTTTGAGGTGCTTTGTTACATAAGTTTCTATTATTAAAACTAAAAATGAGCTAAAGACGAAAAAACATTACCGTACCTATTAAGACAAACTTAGTTGCTGATTGCGTAGTGAAATTTGGTGCCATCTACGCGAATACATCAGTGTGCATCAGAATCGCGGGTGTACCTGACGGATTTAAATATGTCTTTTATCTTGCAAACGTACCTGTTGTGTACCTCAGTGTACCTAACCTAAAAGTCTGTGTACCTCCTTCTATGCATAGATATAAAATAAAATAGGTACACACGCCATCCTGACGTCAGAATCGCGGGTGTACTTCTAATCAGCATATGTACCTAAGTAAAGAGTATATGTAGATTTGGTACCTCTTGTGTACCTGCAGAAACAAATATTGAATAAATAAAAAATAGTAAACTCGATTTGGGTAACTTTGAACATTTTTTACAATATTTGTGATATTATAATCTGTTTTATATTTATTGCACCTTGTTTTTATTAAATGAATAGTGTCCTTTTTAGCTGGTTTATTAATCTAACACAATAAATTTACGGAGAAAACAATTAAACTATCCACAATTACCCCTAAAACTCAAATTCAAAGTTATCCTTAGTTTTGGGTAACTTTGAATATATTTTTTTGACGATATAAAATCCGTCATTAATCGAATATTTTAAGGTCTGAGTAAAATTAATTAACATATTTTTGTTAATTAAAACCAAATCTTTATAAAATACATTTATTTTGATATATAAATAGGTACAATAGACAACTTGGTCTTGCCATATGAATCAAGGTCGATCAATTTGGTGGTAAAATAAGATACTAGTTTTTTTTTGATTATTTGTTCCATCCATCCATAGGATTGACGGAACATCGGGTAACTTTGGAAGGTTTCCCCCTCGAAAACAAAAAAAAAAAGGATGGACGGAACATGGACATAACATAGGCCTCCCCTAAATGGCGCCACTCCAACCGGTCCTGTGTCCTCTGAATCCAACGGTTTCCCGCTGTCTTCTTCAGGTCATCGGTCCATCTGGTAGGGGGGCGACCGGTACTCCTTTTGCCTAAACATGGTCGCCACTCGAGGACCTTTCTTCCCCATCGGTTATCGGTCCTACGACCGATGTGGCGGCCCATTGCCACTTCAGCCTGCTAATTTTGAGAGCTATGTCGGTAAGCTTCGTTCGTCTACGGATTTCATCGTTGCCAATCATGTCTCGTAGCGAAATTCCGAGCATAACCCTCTCCATAGCACGCTGAGCGACCCTGAGCCTCCGAAAAAAATATTTTTTTATGATACAGGTAACTTTGAACCGTTCAAAGTTACCCGTATTACATCCAATTTCGACGTCGTCAAAAGTTTAACAGTTTTACGCAATATTCAACATGGGATACGGATAGTACAGTTTCAAAATAATAATATACAATATACATTTTAAAGATAAACACCAAAACACACCTGTTTACGGTAAGTTTTATATTATAATTGCTATTTCAAAATGAAGCATTAAACACTTGCAACAACTTCACTACGGAAAAGGTGGTATTTTTTAAAATTACGACATTGACAGGTACCTTTTTTTGCTTTCATTGATATTACAATATTTTGGCAAACCATTTTACGCAGGTACGATATTGAAACAACAAGAAGTTTCCATGTAATAAATTAATATATTTTTTTCACAACTTTGTTCAAAGTTACACCGCTGTTCAATGTTACCCAAATTGACTGTAAGGTTGCTGAGAAAATAAAAAAAACAGTTTTCTTTCTTTGACGTCGTTTTTATTTTATAAAAATGACTACAGTACTAATAACTAAAGTTGAAATTAAATATTAATGACATCTATTAGAATAACAAAAAAATATATCCCGTATGTTTTTTTTTAATTGTAAAAGATTCATTATTCAATTCATATTATATACATAAATGTGTGATTTTTATTTAGTTACAATTCGAATTTATATTAAATTAATAAAAAAATCTTTAAAAGTCGTTCAATTTTGATTCCGAAAAAACCGATAAACATGCTAATCCTAAATCTTTTACAATTAAAAAAAACATACGGGATATATTTTTTTGTTATTCTAATAGATGTCATTAATATTTAATTTCCACTTTAGTTATTAGTACTGTAGTCATTTTTATAAAATAAAAACGACGTCAAAGAAAGAAAACTGTTTTTTTTATTTTCTCAGCAACCTTACTATTTTTTATTTATTCAATATTTGTTTCTGCAGGTACACAAGAGGTACCAAATCTACATATACTCTTTACTTAGGTACATATGCTGATTAGAAGTACACCCGCGATTCTGACGTCAGGATGGCGTGTGTACCTATTTTATTTTATATCTATGCATAGAAGGAGGTACACAGACTTTTAGGTTAGGTACACTGAGGTACACAACAGGTACGTTTGCAAGATAAAAGACATATTTAAATCCGTCAGGTACACCCGCGATTCTGATGCACACAATACATCATTAAAGAAACAATGCCATCTAATCACGGATAATAACATTGTAGTATTACAGAGAAGTGTTCACTAGCGATTTTAAAGTAGGTAGGTACCTACCTAAGGTTTTTTATGATTTTGTTTATTTGTATGATAATTTATCTACCTGTAGCGGCAATAATTCTTACAAAATCCGATAAAAGAAATTACGTCTCAACTTTTTAATGTACGATATTTAATATGAAGTAAAGTTGCTAGCGTGGTTAAACGCCCCACACGTGAGAGAATTATCATTATAATTATAAATGAAATATAATATTCATTATAATTATGAATGATACGTTTTCAGTATGTCTCTGTTATTCAATAATTATTTTTTATATTTAAAACTACGTTGAGAATATTGCGTGTCGCCATCTTTTATTAAAGATTGTAAATAAAGTTCGTGTAAAAATTGATAAGAATTTTAATGTTCATATTGCACAATTGCCAATCATCCTACCATGGTGCAGATTTCATTTTTTTACCCTGTTAATTTTATTGCTGTATACAAAAATAAGCGTGACTATACTAAATAGAATATTACAAACATGCTGTCTACACTCATAGCCCCACACTAGTTTCTCCTGTGTCGTGGGTAGCATGGAAACACACAAGATGAATACACAAACACCCAGACTCAGAATAAGAATCTTAACTCTTAATTCAGATACCTATCTGGCTGGAATTTGAACCCTGGACCTATTGCGCGTCAGATCGGTATGGTAACCGCTCCTCCATGCGGGTCATCAAATATATGTGGCCTACATTTTAACTTGAATGTCCAAAAATATGCAAACGTCTTGACTTTATGTTTTTGACTCCTACCTGGACTTTGACTTTGACTAATACTAGCTAAAATGAAAGTCATGCCAATCAAAGCCATTAATATTTTTATTCGTTTACAGCCCGGATGAACAAAAGTTAACGCTGTGGCAGAAATTTAAATTATTCATTTCTGTTTATTGGCAAGGGATACTATGTGTGTTGGTGCCTTTAATATTAATTCCAATCCACTTAAGTTTTCCACCAAAGGTAAATATATACCTTCTTTATCTATACTTAAAGAAGTAAATGCTGTTTATACTAGTTGTATTCTGTTTAACATAGGCTTTTTTATAATATTTTCTTGGGAAAAGTCTGCTAGCCTTCTCAGTCGCGAGACCAACGAAGAAGATATGCCAAACTTAACGTAACTTAACAATATTATTATTACACCTATTTCCAGCGTGAAGCAGTTCTTGCGTTTTGATGGAAGGGTGTGGTTGCCGGCACACTTTTATATGAGGCGTCGATCATAGTCCTGGGGAGTAGCAACGCATCTGATATTGATTTCGCACAGAATCCATATTCTATTTGAAGTTGCTTACAGATGTCTATGGGTGGCAGTGACCACTTACTATCCAGTGGACTGCATGCTCGTTTGCTATTTCGATCAGATAAATAAATATATTTTATTTGTTTCTCTTTTTACCATTTTCAGAAATATCAATGGTGCGCCTATTCCTTGGTTCTAATGGCCATATTCTGGGTGACAGAATGTATTCCATTAGCTATCACCTCGTTCATACCTGTCATAATTTTCCCTCTAACTGGAGTAATGAATACTACGACTACTTGCAAATGTTATGTGAATGTAAGTATTGATTATAGCATCGTCGTATATCGTCAATCCATTAGTGTCTCACAACTGGGCACGGGTGTTCTCTCGGAATGAGAATGATTTAGGCCGTAGTCCACTGAGCTGGGCAAGTACGAATTGGTGGACTTCACACACCTCCGAGAACTTTTTTTTAAAAGAATTCTCGGGTGTTTAGGTTTCCTCGCGAATTTTTCCTTCACCGAAAAGCAGTGATAATTCATTTCTAATAAGCACACAATCAGTGGTGCTTGGGTTATAACCTCGGACCTCCCGATTGAGAGGGCAAGTTTCAACCATTACGCTATCACTGATCTTATAGCATACTTAAGAAAAAAATGTAGATGTAGTGAGATTGGGTGAATAAATTTAGCATATATGATGTAGAGGTTTCAAGGAAACCAAGTAAAGGGACGCGTTCAAAGTAGATTCATTTAGTGTAAATGGATGAAAACAGCTCTGTCTATTATTACAAAATAACTGCTCTTTTAGGTCTTCTTGCAATCATGCAATTTGTATTTATTATAAACTGTCTTTTAAAAAGGTTAAAAAACTTAACGTTAGTTTTTTAAGTCTACTTTAAGAATAAAACGACTGAATTGATTTGGGTAAAATTAATCTACTAATATTTGGTACATTGATGTACCTAAACATTTCGTGAAAAACTTTAATATGGTGTTGATGGAGTGTTAAAAAACGACGTAAGGAAATTGGGAATTAAAATAAATTCAAAGTAATTTCTCTAACACAACACAAATATTACTTAGTAAGGTATATACCGCATATTAAGCACGACATCGCTCTACTGCAAACCTTTATCTAAAACTGTGTAAACTTGGCCTTTCTTAACTTAATTATGTAAAATTTATTCATTAGACCGAGAGTTAGAGCTGCTTGAAACTGAAAGTAATAAAAGTAGTCAGACTCGCAACGACGACAGTTACATAATATCTAGGTATTTTTCTCTTTTAAGGTTTTTATATTCATACATATTCCTTTAATGTTATGATTATCGTCATTTTATGCCCTTTCTTGCCAAGGATTACACATTGGATCCCCGCCCAAGTATCAAAGTAATGGTTTTGGGGCTGGGTGCTTATCTACTGCTAATTTTCCATATATTGTATTATTTTATCGTTCCCTTATGAATTATATTTCTTTAGTAGATATAAAGTATCTTTTATTTATTATAACTTAAGTTTGTTTTATTTACTATCGCTGTTGGAAATAGATGTTATTTCTTTATTTCTTTTTTGTTTTGTTCTTGACTAATCCGTACAGCGTCGATGCCACGCGTCATGCAGGGTTTCAATTGTGATAACTCATTTGTATACATCTCCTTTGGTTATACTGTACGTTTAAAACTTTGTTTTATATAACTGAAGTATCAAACGGACATGCAGTCCACCTGATGATAAGTAGTCACTGCCGCCCATGGATATCTGTAATGAACTTCAACAGAACATGGGTTCCATCTGAAGTCAATCACAGATGCTACTCTCGAGGACTATGATGGTCGCCTCATGTGAAAGTGTGCCGGCAATCACATCCTTGTATGAAAACGCAAAAAATGATTCACGCTAGAAATAGGTGTGGCGGTGGTACTTCCCCGGTCGAACTACACTGGTTCTACCATCTTGAAACTATTCTATTTTATTATTAAATTATTTCTTTAATATATTTAATTTTACGTTAAAGGACACCGTCATAATGTTCTTAGCAAGCATGATACTGGCTTATTCAGTGGAGCAGTCTGGACTTCATAACCGTTTGGCGCTGTGTGCTATAAGAGCCATAGGTTATTCTCATTACAGGCAAGTGTAATAAATATACTGTTTTATATGCTTATGGCTCAATATTGAGCATTTGTTTTATTAGTAGAAGTTTATTTTTGAAGGTATGTCGATGATAGTTCGTTTATTAGCGTTTAATAACTATGAAACTAGCGAATTAGCATGCATTAGCATTTGAAAATTAACGTATATTCATTTTTGTAAGTTTTTAATGACACTTGTTTTAATAGAACTTCTTCTTACTACTTCTAGATACTAAGTTATATTCGAAGTTATAAATTGAAAAGTTTTTTAGGCTACTGTTTGCGATGTCCTTCATTACGATGTTTATTTCAATGTGGATAACAAACACGGCAGCGACTACTATGATGGTTCCTATAAATTTTGCTGTGCTGAAGGTTTTTGAAGAAGTAAGTTTGATAATGTTTTTAGTTATAACAATTGTACTCTTCGTAATGATTCTCAACTTCAGAAGTACCACCAACCCCTGTATTTATTATAATAAAATAAATACGTCCAACATTGTCTTCGGGGCTCTGAGGCCCTTGGGTACAGCTCCAGTCTTACTTCTTTGAGATTGATGAGGTTAGATAGATAAAGATGTTAACAAAATGTAGCTAATTTTGTTAACATCTTCAATAGAGATTTCTTACTCAAAGGACACGCAAATTTTGTTCCGAGCTATAAGCGCCAGTGTGGACCGAATTTTAGTAGGCAACGCTATAATTTGTGATCTTATCAGACCAGATATTTTCAGCGAAATCCGACCGGTAGTTTTTGCATGAATGAGTAACAAAGACAAATACATCCTCAAAAACTTTTGCATTTATTATATTTATAAGCTGTAATAATATATATATAGACGCTGATAAAACATGTTGATTGCAGCAAAATCTGCTAACCATATTTGAGACAGGGAGTGATGGTGAATTAATCGCGTCTGATATTACGACATGCTACTTCTGTACAACTACTTTTTCAGCAACTATTGGTACGTAGGTATTATTAAATTGGAAATGCTAAAAAAGAAATTTAAAAGTAAATTAAACGGTGGTAGAACCAGTGTAGTTCGACCGGGGAAGTACCACCGCCACACCTATTTCTAGCGTAAAGCATTTCTTGCGTTCCGATAGAAGGGTGTGGTTACCGGCGCACTTACACTTGAGGTGACCATCATAGTCTTCGGGAGTAGCAACGCACCTGTGATTGACTTCATATGAAACCTATGTTCTGTATGTAGTTAATTACAGATGTCATTGGGCGGCAGTGACCACTTACCATTAGGTGGACTACATACTCGTTTGCTACTTCAGTCAGATAAAAATGAAAATAATATCTTTTCAAAAATTGGAGTTGCGAAAATGCTTGCTGCCAATTAAGTGGTCAGTGCCGCCTATGGACATTATAAGCAAATAGAACCCCTATTTAATATGGACTTTATTAAATAGGGGGTCTATTTAAAGTCAATTATGGATTCAATGTTCTTTCGAGATTGATTTGCTCGTCATAAGCGACAATGAACTGGCATCCACATCACTCCAACAAAATGCAAAGAACAGCTTAAACGTATTACGTTTGTAATATTGTATTCAATATTACAAAATCTCTTAAAATCGAATGCAGAAATACAAAGATATAGAGTATTAAATATGATTAATATTTTCTGCCTATTAATCCGCTATGATTATTTAATTGAAACAAATAATAAGTATATGTATTGCTTTTAGGCGGAATTGGTACTTTAGTTGGTACTGCTACGAACCTCGTCTTCAAAGGATTGTATGCAAAGTAAGTTTTGTAGTTATTATTTACCTACAGTTCTTCAAGAATATAAACGATATAATATTTTTGGACACCTTTTCTGTCCTATTATTGCTGAGACTAAAATATTTTTGCAAATACAATATGATTACAATATTTTATTTTATTTCAGAGCATTTCCACTTTCACCGGAATATCTGTCATTTCCTAAATTTTCAGCATTCTCTATACCTTATATGCTAGTAATGGAATTTTTTGTTTATTTCTACGTAATAGTGGTATACCTGGGATTTATGAGGTAATTTAATGTTTTTAACGGATAATAACAAGTTCTCATGACAAGCAAGTCGCAAAATTTTTGTATAGTGTTCACATGACACACGTTTGGAAGGCGTTGAAGGCGCGTTACCGCGTTCGCCGAGGTTCAATTGAGTTCTTACATTTGAAAATGGACGTAGAAACAGTTTTAACGGTGATTTTATACCGATGGCATGAAATGAATATGAATATGAGGACGAGATCTTCCCAAGCCCGTCTCTTTAAATTCCTAACTGAATAATCGTTTCTTGTTATTTCCCATATCGCAGGACGTTTTTCTATTTCGTTTATAAATAAATCTGTATTAAAAGCGTCGGATTCCATTTCCGATGATTTTTGGACGAACTATTGGACCCTTAAATACGTTTATTAACGTCAAAAGCGCGCGCTCAACTAAACGGAAACAGAAAACAAATGATCTCAAAGCACGCGTTGACGCGCGTTTAACGCGCGCTTGATTAAAACGCACGTTAGTATGTGTACGGCCTGAATAAAATGTTTGTAGTTGTAAGCGCACGTCGTTAAAACGCGCGTTGAGCGCTTGTCATGAGAACTTGCTCGTATCATATACTCGGAGTATAGAAGTATGATTTTACATTTTTTATTAAAAACCTAGACCAAACAGTGAAGTGGCTCAACGTTCAAAAATCCCTCTGTCTGGTATAGAAGCTGCGAAAAAAGTAGTTAATGAAAATTGGAAAAAATTGGGGAGAATAACATTTTGGGAAATTGTAAGTAAAACATTTCGTCGAATATTATGTCCAATAAATTATTAATACTTATTTTACATAAGGCTCACGTGGAATGAATTTAGTATTTTAACTCATTTCTAATGTATATAAGTATACCTGTGACTAGACATACATAAATATGAGTATTAAGGAATTGTATTGTTTTAATTACGTACATTAAAACAAAGTATTATGTTACTATACACAATTGAATGATAATTTCAGATGGTTATTATTTTATTTAGCGGTGCCATGATATTGTTCTTCACTAGATCTCCACAGATATTCCCCGGTTGGGGCGACAAAATAGCTGATTATTATGAGGTTGAAAATCATAAATTGTGAGTAATGCAAAAATAAAATCTATATTTTTTTACATTGAACAAACGAGCATGAAGTCCACCTGATGGTAAGTGGTGACTGCTGCCCATAAATATCGGTAAGCAACTTCATATAGAACATAGAGTCCCATCTGAAGTCAATCACAGATGTGTTGCTACTCCCGAGGACTAAGAGGGTGAACTCATATAAAAGTGTGAGCCGGCAACCACAGCCTGTCATCGAAACGTGGCAGTGCTACTGCCCCGGTAAAAAACAACTTATTTTACTCTAAGTAGGTAAGAAGTAGTAAGTTGTCCACCAATTCGCACTTGGCCAGCGCGGTGGACTACGGCCTAAATTCTGAGAGAAGACCCGTGCCCAGCAGTGGGACAATAATGGGTTGACGAGAGGTAAGAAGTAAGACTCTAAGTAGGTACTAAGAAAAAGTAAAGGGAAAGTAGAAAAATATTTTTTAGTTCGTTATATTCAATTCAAAAAATCAAATCAGAAATTACATTGTTATATTTTTAAGCAAGTATAAAATTTACATCACTTTTCTAAAACATCATCGCTTTTCTATTTCAGCATACAAGATTCTGCTGTAGCAATGTTAGTTGCATTTTTGATGTTACTACTGCCTTCGACTTTGGAGCTTTTTGCCAACTTCAATGCTAAAAGTTAGTAAATAATAAATATTATAAATATAGCCAAATACACTACCAATCGAACGTATTTTATGAAATATAAAAATTAATCATGGATGAAAACTATACTTATAAATGCAAAAAAAAACCTAGGAGTATAAAAAGTTACTAACGTATGATGTGATATTGTATACATCGATATCCATTTCTGCCATTTTTAACTATTTTTTATCCATATACTATTTAAGGTTTTATGTGTAATATTATTTTATGTTTAAACTTCCAGCACATGAGGAACTAACACAGAGACGAGTGCCATCAGTACAACGGTGGAGAGAAATGAATGATACTTTACCTTATAGCTTTATGTTTCTTTTAGGTAGGTATGCTTTAGAATCACACGATATCTATATATTAATACGTGAAGCAAAAACTTGTTATTCGTTTTTAAGATCCTTGCTGCAGACGGAGGAGTATGAAATTATGCACGGTTGTAGTTGATGTAGATAAGGATTACGCAATGCCAATATTTTTTTAAATACTGCATAAAACATACATAAAATCAACTTAAAATACATTACGCACACTACCTTGCATTTGACGCAGACACATACATAATAAACGAAATAGAACATTCAATGTCTTACTATGAAAACCCATAACGTCAAAAATATCAGATATCTTTGTCAAAATACCCGCTATTGCTTTTACACGCAGCTTAGTTAATACAACCCCTGTTTAGCTTTAACGGGTGTGTTCAAAATAAGATGATAAAATTATTACAATTTATTTGAATTTGAGAAATATTCGTGTTACTTTGGATAATAAGAAGTTAGAAGTTTAGTTTTTTAATTTAAATTACGGTGGAGTTTCGACCGTTGCGACGGGTGACTAGTGCTTTAGAATTACATGATATTTATGAATATAACATTACCTTTGTTCATCTTGAACTGCGAATCATTTGAGAATGCTTTACTTCACAGCGTCAAGGTTAAGAAAAATTGTTTCTATAACATACATATTTGATTTGTAGAGGAATATGAGTACACATATATCAAGAGAAACGTTTTTTTAGACATTTAACATTAGGTACTTCTCAAATATAATAAGTTTAATATAATTTTAAAAGTAATATATTTCTGTGGACGTCAGTGTCCTATTTATGCATGAATGTATTTAATTAAAATAATAATGGAGATCCATCTTCCGATCTCATCTGAAATAACGCCATCATTTTTTCTTAAACGTGCGAATTGTTACAATTTAGTTTTATATAGCAGTGTTTTTTATTGGCTTCAGAGAACAACTTGTATTTTTATTTGTGAATAATTTATTTTAATTTAATGAATGAGCTTAAATATCTACAACTCTTACAGGCGGAGGCATTGCTTTATCTGAAGCCGCTAAAGAGGAATATTCTAATTTGAATGGAGAAATTGGCTTAATACTGAAAGACTTAAAATCTTTACCCAACGAATTGATAATACTATTGATTATAGTATTCACCGTTTTCACTACAAATTTTGCGTCAAATGTAGCTGTGTGCAATGTGATCGCACCCATTGTTATGCAATTGGTAAGGATATTTTAACTCCGCTAAATACCAATACCCTGTATTACTGATCTTGAATTCCACTACTCTTTTTTATGGATGTCGTGGGATAAGGTGAGTAGCAGCGTATTTTGTTCAATATCGACACCTACTGCGCAACAACGCGTGACCCAGCCAAGTGACCCCGGGGAAGGACGATGACATGTCTGGCCGCATGCCGTCGTAATCACTGAGAGGCACGGTGAGCAACAATTGGTCGCCGGGAAAGGGCCCGAAAGGGGCATTACGCTTGGAAGACTCCGGTTGTGTTCCGTTGAAGATCCCGAAGTCCTCCAAGTAGCGATGAGAACGGCCACCGGGGGTTTTAGTGAGGTAAAAATTTCACTTAACTTGGCGTTGCTCCCACGGCGGTCAGTGCCTTTTGAAGTTTTCCCCCTCGATAACAAAAAAAGTAGCACAGCAATGAACTGTAGCTTTAATGTCATTCTGATAGAAAGCCCACGTTCAAAAGTGAGATAGCAAAGGTTTGATATAATGATAACGACGGTCAGAATAACAAATTTATTTTCAGGCTAGAGAGATCAACAGAAACCCCTTATGGTACAACATAGCAGCGGGTTTCTCGTCGTCGTATGCGTTTTGTTTACCAGTAGGCACTCCTGGGAACCTCATAGTACAAAGTGTTGCTAAAATACCTACCAAGAAAATGGTTCGTAAGATATGTTTTTTTAATAGTATTTTAATGTTAATCCAACTAATGGCAAGTGCTCACTGCCGTTTGCCACTCTACCCAATAAGATCAGAATCTTCTATGAGGTAGGCCGCAGATTCGTTGCTACTTCAAAGGACTCAAGTAAGGACGCCTCAAATAAGTAGAGTACCTAGTAGTTTACCGGGTGGTAGAACCTGTGTAGTTCAACCGGGAAAGTACCACCGTCACACATAATTTCTAGCGTGAAGCAGTTCTTGCATTTCGATGGAATGATGTGGTTGCCGTACACTTTTATATGAGGCGAACATCGGACTTCGGGAGTAGCAACGCATCTGCGATTGACTTGAGGTAGAACTCTTGTTTTATATAAAGTTGTTTACAGACATCTAGGGGTGGCAGAGACCACTTACCACCAGGTGTACTGCATGGTAGTTTGCTATTTAAATCTTATACAACAGTCTGTTTACCTTACCACACAATTCAGTCTGAACTTTGCAGTGCTTAAAATTGCTGTTATTAGGCTGCTGTGGCGGTTGTGGTAACCTACTGTACTTAGCATTTCGTTGAATAAGAAAGACGCATAAGATATTTCTTTTTTCATAGAATTGTAATAAAAAACGAGTGCAGTCCTACTGATTATAAAATATCACTGCCACCCGTGGACATCAGTAAGCCACTCGATACAGAGCAGAGACTCTATTTGAAATCAGTCACAGATACGTTGCTTCTCATGGTGTTGTTTACATAAAAGTGAGACGACAATTCTAGATATATAAATATATATAAGTGCAGATATTTCTATTTCAATTACTTATTATTTTTGTATTCAGAGACCTGAAATTTACTGTTTATGTCTATTAATGTAATATGGAGATTTCATATGTATTTATTTCCTTTTTTCAATATGACTGAAGTCGGTATTTGTAAAGCAAACAATTTGTTGAATTTCAGATAATGGCTGGCATTGGTCCTACAATATCAACTATAATAATGACGTGGTTTGCAATTTATTTCTGGGCACCTGTTATATGGCCTGATCTCCTCTTTGTGAATAAACAAGACCCGTTAAATATTGAATAATTATGAAATAAAGAGAATATCTTACTTTATGTAATTTTATTCACCTTACTAAACTTGGTGGTATTTTCAAGGTGTACTATTTAATGCTATAAAATTGCATTTTATTGGAAATCTCAATGACAATTTTTTTATGTTTTGGGTTATATTCTTTTTGCAATGTTATGTATAAAAGTAGAGAGAAATAAATCATAGTACGTCTAGTAACCTAACCCAGAACTCTAAATAAATGCTGTGTGTTAGGGACAATTTATATCTGAAAATATTAAAGGTGCAATACATAGACAATGACAAAAATATATAGTGTTATTGACAAGCACGACTACGAGTATACTTTCCGGCGGGTTCGCGAATGACTGCGAAAGCGTGCCCGGGTTCCCGCCGTACAGTGCCAGGAGAAAACACAGTGTGGGTTTAGCTGGTAAAAGTCCGGCATAACTCAACTGCCACCCCGGGCGGCTGGGTATCTATGGGGATTACCCACTTAAAAAATAAAATTAAAAGTGCAATACATAGACAATAACAAAACATATGCAGTATTATTGAGTTGCAGTATTTTGAGTATAGTTGTACCTGAACTATACTCTCATGTATATATGTATGTAACTCAGCAGTGATAAGATCCTTTTATATGGCGAGGTGTGGTGACAAAGGAGGAGCGATGCGATGATTGATTTGGCAGGTCATTATTGCAAAAACATTGAAAATAAAATGTTGGATAACATTACATTTCTAATGTATTTTTACAGCGTTATATTTATTAGGACAGCCCTGTAACAAGTATCTCTTTGACCCAGAAAAAAATCAAATCTAGCAAATTCGTTCCATCAGTGGCGCCACCTGTTAAACGTTCTTGGAAACTTCGATAGCGCCATCTCTTGATAGAGAACTGTCTCCATAGCGTTCCAATCATAAAAACTGTCAGTAAAATATTGTTTAAAACTTAAAATAAAATACATAAACGATATAAGATAAGCAATTCATTTATTATCATTTCAGTACAGTTAACTTAAACAATCACCTAAAGTGAAATAAAAACCAACACATATCTTACACAAATAGCAGATATATTCAGATCTACGCTCGTTCTTCCTCAGCTGGGGGCGCTTCTCCACCACCGCCACCACCGCCACCACCCTTGGTTGGGGCGTCCACTGGTAATATTCCTTCACCATTGGGATCCCAAATAACTGGAGCGTAATGACATAGAGCGATCCACAGTATAACTATGCAGATGATGGCGCTGCCGATCGAGTATTTCGTCTGAAAATGAAATCATATTGAATGTACGAGTACACTTCTTACTAATATTATGAGTAAAGACGAAAATTTGTGGTCATGTACGTATGTTTCGCGTTTGTATTATGTATGAGCCGCAAGAATAAGCTAATATTATAAAAACATGAGGCAACATAACTATTATTAACTATTGTTAACTATTATTATTAATTTAATTTATAATCGTGGTATGTACTACAAAAGCGTATCCATATAATTTTCTATATAATCTGTCATATTCAACTTCCATCTACGTCCAATAATACTTCGGGTACATTAATCTGTCTGCCTGTCCAGACAGAAATATGGTCTTCACTTAAAACTTAACAAAGTTCAGCGTAAGTCAAGACTCCTTACCATTTTTTTTATTGGTACTTTTCCGGTAAAGTGACAGAAATAAGCTGGAGTAAAGAGAAATGGGCACATAAATCCAAACGAAGATCCTATGCCGACACCCAAGGTACCCAAGTACACGTTCTTCGGCCAAGGATCTGGAGCGATCTCTGGGAATGCCTTGAAAGAAATGAACACATTTTAAGTATTTTACACAATACAAACTCCGCTTACATATTTTTTTTATAAATTTACAAGGCTTAAAGAGACTAAATAAACAGTCCTAAACATTGAATGTTATCAAGATTTTAATATATACAGTTTCGAATCTTTCCAAATTAACGCCATCTTGGATTGGTTGGCGACATATCGTTTATCGGATATAAGTAGAATGCTCTCATTTATCCATTTTGAAACAGTTTTATTTAATATTGTATTAATTATTTACATCATTAGAAATGTTTTTGTAATAAAAGAACAAGTAAATAGTACATAGTCGTTAGCATTGAACATGGCAGAAGTAAAACATAAAATAAGTCAATTATGTGTTGCTAAATTGACGCGGTGACTGTCGCCTTAAACCCCTATTCCAGCAGTAAATCGCATAGGACCAAAGGAGATAAAAACAGACTTAGGTATAATTTATCGAAAAGGCCAAAAAGTTAACATTTTTTATATACCATATTTAATACGAATGGCAAAAACACACAGCATGCCGCGACGCCACTCATAACATTCGCCAGGATCACCGAAACAAGAACGACGACGAAGACGGACGTGTTCCACGTATAGCCAGTGATCTTCTTGCCCAGGTGTTCTGAGAGGGTCTTTGCTAGTTCACTGTCACGAATCGCTATGTTTAGTGCTATACCGCCACCTAAAAATAATACACTTGTTATTCACCGGCATATGTCTAAGAATTCACTTGTTATATATATTTTTTTAGTGTAGTGTAGTTCCGGGACCAGAATAGGGCTACGGTATCCCCTGCCTGTCGTAAGAGGCGACAAAAAGGGGCTTCCGGGTTCGCGGGCGGTAAGAGTGGGAGCTCGAACCGTCAGCCAAGCGACCCCGGGTAGGACGACGGCATGTGTGGCCGTCGTAATCACCAGGAGGCGCAGCGAGCACAAATGCTCACTGGGAAGAGTCCGAATGGGGCATTGCGGTCGAGGACACTGGTTGTGTTCCTTTTGAAATCCCGGAGTCCTCCACGCAGCGCTGATGATGGCCACTGGAGAGGTTTTAGTGAGGTAAAAATCCCACACAACCCGGCGTTGATCCCACGGCGTCGGGTACCTTTTGAAGGTTTGGCCCCTCAAAAACAGAAAAAAAATGTTATACTTTTTATATACCATTGAAGTAGTAAAGGAATATGCAGCCCACCTGAAGTTAAGTGGCAACTGCTACCCATGGACGTCTGTGAGCATTCATATATAAGCGAAATTATAGTTGAAATCATTCACAGATGCGTTGCTATACTCAAGGACCAAGATGGTCGCCTTATACGTTGTGTCATTCGAAATCAACACCCTACACAATATTAAAATAACGCCTCCTTATTAAACATAACCAATTAGGATGAGAAGTTTCTACCAAATTGGGAATGTTTTGATAAGTTATTTTTCAAAATAGGTTAGCATAGATTACTCACCCAATAGTAAAACATATCCGTAATTTGTGTTCTTGTCGACAAACCTCCACCACATTATAGATGAATCTGGCTTCAAAACACCGAGGTCACTTTTTTCTGGACATGAAACAGAAATTATGAAAAAAATAACAACATAAAAGTTTGTTATTTTTTAAAATTAAATTGCAAACACTATACCATGCACTCGATGGCGAGTGGTAATTGAGTCTTAAGATTTTAGTCCTACCAGAAATCGAACACAGACTACACTGTTAACCCTGAAGAGGAAGTAGTACAACTACTTCCTCTTCAGGGTTACTGAAGAGGAAGTAGTACAACTACTTCCTCTTCAGGGTTAAGGGTCCTCAAGTTTCATAGCTATGTATTCATTTTTTTTTAGATCTATATTATTAAATTATATTACAAAGGTTACATAACCTCAAAATTATAAGAATTCTATTAAGAATTTAATGTAAATTGATTTTAAAATTTAGTGAAAGTATAAAAGTAGTGTTGTGTGAAAAATATTTGGCTATATCTTACTTTGTGCAGTTAAGAACTTCATAAACCCGAAAGTCCGCGGCAATATATGGAGAGCAAGCACAAATATTGAGACGACAGTGGCATCTTTAACTCTGAAAATGACAATAATAAAAAATCCACACATCCCTCAACCATTGCAACTACACTACTAGACAGAGGTTTCTTCTCAGATAGCAATAGTCACCGCACTGTTGGCATGCGTGTTAGTGACATACTATAAGTGTCTAAACACACTATGCCGAAGATACGCGATCGAAGTTCGACATGTTTACGCCTTTTTTTTTTGTTTTCGAGGGGGAAACCTTCCAAAGGTACCCCCGACGCCGTGGGAGCGACGCAGGGTTATGTGGGATGTTTACCGCACTAAAACCCCCCCGGTGGCCGTCCTCGGCGCTGAAAAGGAGGACTCCGGGATCTCGAAACGACTTCAACCGGAATCCTCCGAGCGCGTTGCCCCATCGGGCTCCTCCCAGATGGGCGGCTGGGCCCACCGCTCCGTCTAGTCTTTACGACGGTATGCGACCACACATACCGCCGTCCTTCCCGCGATTGCCTGACCGAACGGTTCGAGCTCCCACTCTAGCCGTCTGCAACCCCGGAAGCCCCTTTTAGTCGCCTCTTACGACAGGCAGGGGATGCCGTAGCCCTATTCTGATCCCGGAACTACAGGGCGTACATGTTTACGCCTGCAATGCTATTTGAATTACTGACGACACACTATGCCGAAATTACGTTGCGTTATAACGTACAGGTCCGTCGGGTACCGTCGGGCGTAAGTTCAGCGGCAAGTTTTCTGTAGAGTACACATTATATGCGATCGAAGTTCGGTCCGACGACAGCGCACGACACACTTATTAGAAACACAAAATTACGCAGCCGAATTTCTACCGCGTAATTTCGGCACTTATGGTGTGTCTTATTTGCCGATTACGTCAGAACGTAAAATCAGACGCGAAACGTGTTTAGACACTAAGGGATGCTGCTGCACATGTTGATGTTCTTTAGCCTCCTTTAACGATTTACACGTTAACGGAGGATCAATACTATTTTACTCAAAGCACGTATAAACCGGCATAAGGCACAGATAAAAATAAATGGATCGATATTCATTAGTCGTTTTACGAGGATATATAAAAACACTTACCCAGGAATTTTAGGCGACGATTCCTCACGCGCAAACGTAGTCCACCCCATGTCGAGCCATTCACACCATCGGAAAATGAGCATTATCAAAGCGAAGAGTGAGAAGAACACGGATAGCTAAAAACATTTATAGGCTGATATTATTTAATAAATCAATTTATTTGAGCAGTCATAGCCTAATTCTTGAAACTCGCCTTCTCCAACGGAAAGTTCGAGATTCAAATCACAGGGATCTGATTTTTCTAAATGATGTGCGTATTATGATGTGTGAAATTATGTTCTCGTAAATCTATTATTGTCCCACTGCAAGGCAGAGGTCTTCTCTCAGAATGAGAGAGTTTAGGCCATAGTCCACCGCGCTGGCCAAGTGCGAATTGGTGGACAATTATGTTATTGCTGCTTTACGGTGAAAAGCAATATGGCTAGGAAATCCTTATGTCTGAGAGATGTTAAATTTCAAAAAGTTATTTTAAAAAATAAAATTGTAAAAGGTGGGTGAAGACTACAACCGTAGCCACGATGGACTATGGTTTTAGACCATAGAATCTTTCATCCTAAGAAGAGACCCGTACTCCGCAATGCGACATAAATGGGTTGATACCGACATAAATTTTTAGTCAAGATTTCAATACTTCTGTTTTCAAACATCAAAACTTAGAAGTTATGATTTTAATCACCTTCTTGGTAACGGGTTTAATTAAAACTCACCTTTTCATGGGATGTGACCTTTGGAGCCAACGCACTTTTGTGTTTCGTTAAAGCCTTCTTCATCTCATGCATACTGCTTGCACTCATCGGCTTTACAACATACCTGTAAACAATATATTAATATATTATAAAAATGCACTTCGACACAATGCACTATAAATATAAATATCGATATTAATCGCAGAGAGGAATAATTTATGTACTGCGTTTTATTTTATTTAGAAAAAAATGTTATCACTATAAATGTGTTTCCATCGTTGCATATTTCTTATATATTTTTTCAAATCACATCAATAAATTAAACGATTACTGCTTTTAATTATGATAATCAATAAAACTGGCAAAAAGATTGTTCACATATTCCTAATGGTCGTAAATCAAATATTTTTTATAAGTGGTAGAACCAATACAGTTCGATCGTGGAGGTACCAGCGACATACATATTTCTAGTTCTCTCTCGTCAACCCATTATTGTCCCACTGCTGGGCACGGGTCTTCTCTCAGAATGAGAGATTTTTAGGCCATAGTCGACAGCGATGGCCAAATGCGAATTAGCCAAATATAATGTAATAGTGTGAAATACATTATGTATTTCTAGCGTGATGAAGCAATTCTTGCATTTTGGTGGAAGGATGTAGTTTCCGGTACACTTTTATATGAGGTGACTATTTTAGTCCTGTAGTAGCAACACATCTGCGATTAACATCAGATTGAACCCATATTCTATGTGAACTTGCTTACTTTAATATGATACAAAAAAGGATTACCAGTTTATAAGAAGCATATGATAGGCAAAGTTTATGATGAACATCAGGAAAGCAACGGGGAAAGCAAAGGCGGAATACTGGAAATAGTTGAATATGTCTGGATATTCTTTCCCTTTGGGTGGACTCCTGCAAATAATTTCATTCTTATGTTAATATGTAATATATCGTTAATATGCTAATTTGTTATTCATTATTTTAATAACATTCATCTCGCTAAACTCATATTCTGACAACAGGTGGTATGATAAAATGATAAAACCAGACCAAAAACAATCATATTGATAAAAATATCCAAAGCAAACTGACATTAAAATTTATTATTTAAGCACATGTCTGGCCGGGGATCAAACCCGGAACACTGTGTGTTAAAGAGCATTGTGACCGCTCTATCATATGGGTCGGTCTTTGTAATTCAATCCATCTTTTATACAAGATTGTTTAATGCACGATACTATATTGCTTTACTATTATGAAGTAATACATAATTAAATTATATCATGCAAACATTTCGTTTGATATAACCAGTAGAAAAATACCTACTCGCACCAGATCGCCCGCATAGCTAACGTCGCGAAAGCTGAATGCATTATAGCTGTACTTCCTGTAAATTAATAATATTATTCATATAATAACATAAGTAATATGACAATTTGTTACTTGTACAACAAAGATTTTATATAAAAATCGGTCGCCCTTTATAGTATCAGCGAGATACTTAGTATAATGAAAGACGTTGCTACAATCGTAATAAGACTTCGAAATAACTAACAGTCTAGTAATTACAAATATATTCGAATCACATTACAAGTTAATTAATAACTAGTAAACAATTGAAGTCAAATAAACTATATAGTCGGAAAGATTTAAGCCTTAGTAACGTATCAAAATCGTAATCCTATGATCCGGTGTAAAGAATAACAATTCTTACACGGAACCAAAATAAAATAACTTGTGAATCAATTCGCACAACAAAGTCGCTTCTCGCCGTCTGTCACTATGTATGTATCTTTAAAACTATGCTACGGATTTTAATGCAGTTTTTTTAAATAGATAGGATGATTCAAGAGGAAGGTTTTTATGTATAATACAGTAGATAAATACTGGTAATTTTAGATTTTTGACTTTTAGGCAGAACGAAGTACGCCGGGCCAACTAGAATACAGTAAACATTTGTAGATACATTCAAATGAGGCGATAAAGAACCTACCAATTTAAATATATTTTAAAAAGTATTCCAGTTTTTACTCGGATAATATTTAATTCAAATCTTTAATTTAAGTTAAATTAAGTCTTTGGTAATAATTAAATCAAAATATTTTAACATATTTCATAGGAACATACCAATGGCGGAAGCAGTCTGTATTGCATTCATTATAATGTATCGCATCTCGTCGTAATCCGGTTCCGTACCCCTATATCTTGATGTCGCAGACTGGAATTTGAAAATAGTACTTTTTGTTACTAATGAGTACCTCTTGATTCTTAAAACTAATGGGATATATAAATAGTTAAACACTATAAATGGTTTATATACTCTTAGCCTTAAAATAGGATTTTTTCCTGTAACGTGGGTGCCATAAACTCACAGACTAATACACAAACACCCAGACCCAGAAAAAGATTCAGAAAAATGAAAGTCTGGCCGGAAATCGAACCCGGAATCCATAATCAGATCCGTAAGACAACCATTCCACCACTCGGGTCGTCTTCATATAAATAATATCTGAGTGAAGTAGAAACGAGCATGCAGTCCACCTGATGGTAAGTGGTCACTGCCGCCCATGGACTTCTGTAATCAACTATATACAGAACTCGACCATCTGGAGTGTTAAATCTGCGTAGCAGTATAGCGCGGTCACAGAAGGCTGAAGGCTGCAACACTGCCTGACGGCAGCTCACAATACCGATAGACACTGTTTCCACTGAGGGAATTGCCCGGGTAAGGAGGGGATCCTCGAGGCCCGCAGACCTTACGCCAAGCGGCGACGCCATGCCGCGGCATAGGGCGACTTACAAAGTCAAAGTCAAAAGTCATATACAGATCATGGGTTTCATCTGAAGTCAATCACATATGAGTTGCTACTCCCGAGGACTATGGTGGTCGCCCTATGTGAAAGTGTGCCGGCAACAAAACCCTTCTATCTAACGCAAGAAATGCTTCACGCTAGAAATAGGTGTGGCGGTGGCACTTCCGGTCGAACTACGCTGGTTCTACCACCTTGAAAAGTTTAAGCCAGTACAAAATTATGTTTCGAATTATAAACAATATATGCATATAAGTACCTGTAAATTCATCAACGCTGGAGACAAATACTGAATTATCGTAGACGTAGCTATCAATCGATTGCTAAACATTGAAAGGAAGAAGGCTGCTGTGCTCGCTTTGAACACCAATCTGAAATGTGAAATAAGTTTCAATTTAAAATTTTAATCAAAAACCAGGACGTAACATTGAGAAGTTCTAATATGAAAATATGATAAGTATGATAAACTATATTGTGGAAATTAGTGATATAGTCAAAACTAAACTGCAATCATGAAAGTCACTAATACATTGATATTAAACTCTCAGGATTATGCTGAGATGCCTCATGTAATAGGACACAGTTCTACAGTACATAGTACAGCTTAACACCTTAAACAGTGAGAATAGAGATTATGACCTGACTAAGTGGTCACTGCCTCCAGTAATTATCTGTAATCAACTTCATATATAGCAACAGTTCTATCTAAAGTCTATAGAAGCGTTGCTACTCCCGAGAACAATATAATAAATTCATAATAAAGGATTACTTTCTGCACTCTTTTCACTCAAATAATAAAATTTAATAGGCATAAAATATTAGTGATAGCCAACCTTTTGCCAGAAAACTGACACGCATCACCGGAGCATATCAACCACAATGCTATGCGACGATCTACTCCAGAATTATTCATCAATAAAACTAACATTCCTCCTATGATAAATAAAACTATATTTTCCTGGAAAGTATACAATTATTATAAATACATATTTATATCAGTAAAACAAAATGAAAAGAATATCCAAAACTAAAATAAAAATAAAGAATAATATAAAATATAGGTACGTAGTACGAAAAAAAAAATCTAAAATCCGAATTTCGATTGTCCATTTCAAAATGTTTAAAAATATATTCTGTATATTAAGAATTGAAAAACTGGATTTATATATTCTAAAGCAATATTAAGGTAAAATAACTCGAATACAATATAATATTTAATTCAAATTCAAAATAGGTATGCTTTAATCAAACTCCTAAAACAAATTAAATATTGTGTCATATCTTCAATATATAAAATGACCCGCGTGGCGGAGCGGTTACCATACCGGTCTTACGCGCAATGGGCCCCGGGTACGATTCCAGGCCTGACATGTATCTGAATGATGAGTTTAGATTCATGTTCTGGGTCTGGGTGTTCGTGTATTCGTCTTGTGTGTGTCCATGGTATCCACGACACAGGAGAAAATCCTACTATGTGGGGCTATGAGTGAGAAGGTGTGCGAGCGTACAAATACTCACGTTAAAATAACATTGGCAAACAGTTGCAGTGGACAGTACTCCAGTCATTGGCAACAGGAAAAGAGGAATGAACCCCGTGACCGGTATATTGACCGGTTGTATGAGAAAACTCCAAAACATCCACATCCACATACATTGGACAGTTATGTCGTCCTGAAAGAACGGATATAAGAAGATTTCTATGAGTACTACTAGATAAAGTATACTATTTATTTTAAGAAAATAATTTGTGTAAGGAATATTAATTATATTCCAATTATATTTTAATGTATGATGCATGCATAGACAGCATGGCCATAATTTTCACCATCACCAATTAAGGTAGAACGCGAAAGGGGTAATATAGAGCACTTCCTGATTTGGTCATAGATTTGAAGATTTTCCCTGCACTGTCAAAACCTTTTTTTACCGAACATCAAATAATTTGGTCTCTTTATAAAATTTTAATTATTATAAAAAAAATAGACTGACTTTGTTCTTTAGATGTTAAGCTTAATAAGACGATTAAAAAAACTAGGGCCACTGGTTTATATGAAACTACATGAACTTATATAATTCATGTATGATAGAAGAGTCCTCAAATGGAGACCACGTCTGGGCAAAAAGAGTACAGGCCGCCCCCGGACCAGGTGGACTGATGATCTGAAGAAGACGGCAGGTAACCGCTGTATTCAGATGGCTCAGGACCGGTCGAAGTGGCGTAGATTAGGGGAGGCCTATGTCCAGCATTGGACTTTCAAGGGCTGATGGATGGATGGATGGATAGAATGCTGCTAGATTTGGTTAAAATATATAATAAACTTTTTCTTACCCTTCCCTTTTCTGGTTGCCATGGTAGCACAGCTAAAGGTACAATACATCCAATAAGACCTCTGTGATGTTTTGTAATAATATGTTTGAACTTCTGAACTATTCCAACAGGAGTTCTTGGGTCTCCGCTACTGTCAATCAAATACCATCACGCATTGTCATATAATGTTATTTCAAGATTGGTAATGCAATTTAATTTAAGGTATGAATTAAAATAATTTAAATCAAAAGTATTATCACTACCGTTATGTTTGATACTGTTTTTAATTTTAGATGCGACATAGAATAATATTTTTGTTAAATTTAGTTATGAGAAGTCAAACGTTTATTTAATAACATTACCGGCCAATCAAGTCCTTAAAATGTTATTTAAAGATCCTTAAAGTGAGTCTTGAATACCTATATAATGTTAAAAGTCGCACTATGATAAGGAAATGATTTTTAAACTACTGCTTAGTTTCTTGATACTACACCTCGGTAATATCTTTTTATACTTACATATTGTAGTGTACGTTGTAAAAAACAGATATACTTACAATAAAGACCCTAACCTGAAAAATAAGGGAAATAAAATAAAACACTTTTTCTTAATACTCAACATTAGTTAAGGTTTCATTATTTTTCATATTATATAATAATTTATTATTGACTAACTGTAATATTATTCAGATTTAAATATACTTACGCTCCCATTTTGCTTAATTATTTTTTTGAAAAAATGTCACAAAATTTTCAACTAAGCCATGTCTATAAAACGTCAACTTCCTTCAATAATACTATAAAAATAAACATATTGTTCAAATATAGAATTATGTAAGTACGAAAAAGTATATTAGTCAATTTTCTTTTTAGTTATATTTTTAAAGGTTACTAATCGATAGTTAAATATTATATAGTTACCTACTTAAAATTATAATCCTCTATATATTTATACGTTTGTTAATATATGTAGTAAAAGTATACGGTTCGATAATTTTATAATTATTGTTCGTATAAGTTCGGCTCAACCATTTTAACGTTCGCAGCCAGACAGATCATGCTGCTCTCATTGTAATGAAATATCAATCGGTTGAGACAGTCTTGTAAACAAAATCCACTCTTATTTCTTAGTCTGACCAGCATAACATATCAGTCGACAAATGCTAAAAATATCGAGCCAACATAATGTTAACGCACCCTTGCTGTAAATTACAAATAAAAACAAGATTTATACACAAATGGCAGTGTTTATTTTAAGGAAATGTAACAGTTAAAAATTTTACAACGCAAGACACTTACGTACGTTCATAACTTCATAAATTCGAAAATCACTTGTCTTTATCGTTACCCGTACCTATAGTACAGTCTTATAGCGGGTAAACATGATAGTATGTAATACAGTGTCACTGTTATCACTTAACGATATGCTTTGGGGGGTAACAGACCCTGCTGGAGTCTCCTGGAGTCGTCTGGAGACGAGGCCTCGAGTCAGACTGGCGTGGTCCTTCGGTATGGATCAGTGCCGACAGCGCGGTCATGTCGTGGAGGCTTTTCCTCTGGGACCAAGGTCCTGGTTCCTGCACCAAACGTGACCAGCTCTTCTTCACGGGAGGGTGGCGGTTCTACCGCCGATGTGTCTAAAAATCTGCCACTGGCAACTGACGCTTGTGATTGGAATATCGACGCACTTCTCAGCCCACTCAATGTATTCGCACTTTGAGGAACTTCCTTGAACTCCTCGAAGTAATTGTCGCAAGCTGTCGGCCGAGGAGCAGCTGGGAATCCGTAAAGCGTCGAAGAAGACAAGTCTTTCAAAGACGCTGAGCTTAAATTAATTCTCCTATTCTTATGTATAGAACAATGTGGCATTTCATCTCCATCAAAAACAAATCTTCGCCTTTCACGAGGCGTTGCAGCTGATGAACCACTCGGAGGATAGGTGTCTCTTTTCATCATTCGCCTTTCCAAAAGGGTGGAATCTCGTTCTCTAAAGTCAGAGAACGCGTATTCACGGTCCCAAGCTCGACAATCCGCTTTTGCTTTTTCCGTTAGTTCTGTGATCCAGTCCTTTTGATACCACTGAAGAAAGAGGAATATTGCTGAGGTGCCTGCTAGCTCCGCTGCAATGAATCCACCGATGTAAAGCCCAAAAGAGTATCCGTAACTGTATGACATTCGGGGAGCGTCGAAATACGTCATGTAGCGCAGCTTGTGACCCAATTGTGACTTGAATACAGATATGTACATGACTATACCAGTCAACATGATGAGGCCTGAAACCGTAAAAAACAGAACGATAATAAGAGATTAATATTTTTTTTTTACCTTAAGTATATTATGCTAGACTTGACGCGTATTAAATTAATACTATAGACATATAGACATATAGGAATAGAGTTATAAAATCAACAAACATATTTTTTGAGTTGAGATGCTGTTTGTTGTTAGGCTTTCAAAAAATTGATTAATTATTATCAAACGTAGGAAAGGAAGTCAGAAATAAATAAAGAGAGAAAATGGAATAACTTAATACTATAAAGTCCAATAACACACGCATAAACAGGTACTATATCAATATTGATACTCGAACATTTCATACCAATGAGAAATCCTTAATAACAAACTCAACTGAATGAAACCAACATACCAGACACTATGAATAGGACTCCGGCAACAAAGGTGCATATCCGGCGTCCCTTCACGCAATGTCCCAGCACACAACAGAGCGCGCCTACCGCTTGAGTGAACACAGCCAGCAGGAGCGGCGCGGCCGAACGGGTCACTACATCTGAAAATATTTGCAGAACGAATGACAGTAGAGCCAAACATGCCGGATATTGCTCCTGACTGAAATAGATGTACGGGAAACAAATATAAAAACTGTGAATCCGTTGGCATTAGAATATATTTTTTTTAAACACGCTTTCTACACTCATAGCCCCACAGTAGGATTTTCTCCTGTGTCGTGGGTACCATGGACATATACAAGACGAATACGAATACGAACACCCAGACCCAGGACAGGAATCTAAACTCATCATTCAGATACCTGTCTGGCCGGGAGTCGAACCCGGGACCCATTGCGCGTCAGACCGGTTTGATAACCGCTGCGCCACGCGGGTCGTCAATATTTTGATTAAGATTAGCATAGAAAATGTATCGATCTTACAACATTTATCTGAAATTACAACATTTTATTACGATTATACTTACACCTTAAGATTATAACATAACGCATTTTTACGCATAGTTCCATACTAGGACTTTCTCATGTATCGTGAGAGCCATGGACACTTGCAGAGACAAATATAAACATTCAGACCGAATACTTTTTCTAAATTCATCATTCAGATTTCTGTCTGGCCTGGGATCGAACCTGGACCCCACTGCGTGTCAAAACGGTATTATGACCGCTCCGTCAAGCAGGTCTTTATGAGTCTTGATATCAAAAGTTTGTTTGTCTTCAAAAGCAAAATTAAAATCACCTTGTTAAATTGATCACAAAGTAAAATAAAATAAAAAGGTAACTAACATGGAATTGCATTCGTCGAGTCACTAGGATCCGGCGCGTACCGTGACAGCGGGAAATAAGGGATGTCCAAACACTGGAAAACTGTACTGCCAGCTGAAACATTGAAATATACAGTTAAGTTTAATTTATTTACACAGAAAGGTGAACATTTACATCATTTAACATTAAAAATTATGTCTTTGAATGGGATGCCGTTCAATTTCGGTATTTTGCAAAACTTGTGTGTAGACATCTTATAAAGTTAAGTACAGACAGGCACACATTAAAAATTACTACAATCTTACCTAAAAATACACATAGTTACAATAAATTAATTAAGTTTCCTATGTAACTAACATCCATAAGGTTTTTTACAATGCAAGTGTGGCAATCAAAGCGTCCAAGAAAGAACTGAAAGTCTTCCCATATTGGCACCACAAATGCATACTCATGAATGGGCCAGTAACATAGGCAACGGACGCATCAGCGCTCTCCCAATTGCGATGAAAATGGACCGGGCTCTATCGCGCCCGCACCGCAGCAGGAAATGTCAGATGCGGCGCATCTCATGTAGTGATTTTGTGCAAACTGTTTAGGCTTTAAATAACGGGGTACCCTCTGGCCTTTACACAATAATATGTAAGGTATATGTATTTATACACATTATCAATAAAATTGACGTTCCCGTATAACTAATACGTATAAGGTTTTTTTTTACAACACTAGTACAACAATCAAAACACCCAAAAAAGAACTGAGCCTTTTCCGTTTCGACATTACAAATGCAGAAAATGGAATACTCATAAATGGGGCAGTCAAAGAGGCAACGGACGCATCAGTGTTCTCACAACTGCTACGGAAATGGGCCGGGCGCTATAGTGCCCGCACCGCAGCAGGAAATGACATGTCAAATGACACGCACGGCGCATCTCATACGGTAATTTTGTGCAAACTATGTAGTGTTTGAAGCAAATGAAGGAGTAACTTGTGGCCTTTAAATAATATTTTCGTGTTTAAAGTGTATTAAATACATAATCAACAAAATTGAGGTTTAAAGTTACAAATTTGAGGGTCCTCCACTACTAATATTTATAAGAATTTACCACACTCATGTAACATCAAAACGCCCAAGAGAATGCTGAAAGCTTTCCCATAACAGGATCGCAAATGCAGAAAATGGAATACTCATAAATAGGCTAGTCAAAGAGGCAACGGACGCATTAGTGCTTTCGCAATTGCGCTAGAAATGTCCCGGGCGCTATAGTGCCCGCAGCGCGGCAGGAAGTGTCAGACGCATCTCATTTTTTGCAACTTTTGGCTTTAAAAAACGGGGTACCATCTGGCTTTTCAATAATGTTATCATATATAATGTACTTGTATAATACATATTATCAATAAAATTGAGGTTCCTATATAACTAATTCGTATATGGTTTATTACAACACTAATATAACAATCGAAACACCCAAAAACAACTGAGGGCTTTTCTATATTGACATCACAAATGCAGGAAATGGTATACTCATAAATGGGGCAGTTACAGAGGCAATGGACACATCAGTGTTCTCGCAACTGCTACGTAAATGGGCCGGGCACTATAGTGTCCGCATAGCAGCAGGAAATAACACGTCAAATGTCACACGCGGCGCATCTAATGCGGTGATTTTGTGCAAACTGTGTAGTATTTGAAGCAATTGACGGAGTAACATACAGAATTTAAAATATAATAAAAATAATAACAATGTACTTCATTGTACCCAGAAAAGATAAAAAATATTACAGTGATATCACAATATTAAAGTATAAAGGCGGCCTTATCGCTTAACAGCGATTTCTTCTAGGCAACCTTAGAGTGCGGAGTTAAGATTGAGGTGAAAATAAAGAATAGGTAGGGTGCAAAAATCAGGTATTATATTAGTGCAAGGTATAAATTTAGAAAATACGTTGCAGAGAAATCAGTTTTTTTTTTTAAATTTAACATGACAACAATTGTAAAAAAAAAATTTAACGATAGCAAAAGCGCAAGGAAGGAAGCGCAAAGAAGATTTGAAAATTAGAGCTGTAGGGACTTGGCATTTTTTTAAGGATTGGACATATCAAATAGATACAGGAAGCGAGTTTCACAAATGAATAGCTGAAACAGTAAAGTATTTATTGTAAGACGGAGTTGACTAAGAGGGAGTGTAAAGAGTAAGGTTTTGAGTAGAGCGAAGAGATCTATAACGGGGTAGGTGGAGAAAGGGAAAACATTCTTTGAGGTATGGTAGAGAGATCAGATTAAATAATATACAGTGTAGAAAAGACAGAATGTGAGCATTTCGGCAAAGAATTTATATATTTATTAAACACATTATCAACTAAACTGAATTTTCTATACCACTAATATCCATTTCTTGTTATTCACTAGTATAACAATCAAAGCTTCAAAGAAAGTACTGCAAGCTTTTCCACTTTGGTATCATAAATTCAGGAAATGGAATAGTCATAAATGGCCAGTCATAGAGGCAACGAACGGCAATGAATATGAAAAAATCCTCATGGATAATAGTTGCATAGGTTGCAATGCAATTATTATCTATGAAGATTTTTTACAACAATAGCATAACAATCAAAACGTACAAAAAAGAGCTGAATGTTTTTCCATATTGGCATTACAAATGCAGGAAATGGAATACTCATAAATGGGCCAGTCAAAGAGGTAACTGACGCATCAGTGCTCTCGCAACTGCGCTAGAAATGGGCCGGGCACTGTAGTGCCCGCACCGCAGCAGAAAATGCCACGTCAAACGCCACACGCGGCGCATCTCATGCGAGGATTTTGTACAAACTATTTAGTGTTAGAAGCAATTGACGGTTATATAAATACTAGTGTTTCCTAGTTCAATAATGTTACATAATGGTAGGTTCGTGCTTTCGTGGTCCTAGAAAAGGAACAGATGAGAATAAATCTTTCACTATATACATCACTATAATACATCGGTATTGTACATCTAAAGGTAGACAAGAAATAAAAGATATAATGTAATGTACAACAGGCAAGGCATGTAATGTACAATCTTAAAACTTAAATGGCAATATATTTAGGACAGCCTTAGGGTTCTTGATGAAAAATATTTCAGATGCAAGAAAGGGCATAATAATGTGTGCATATGTGTGCAGGGCATAAAAAGTACTCTTACGCCCCCCTCGGGCGTAAGAGTACTTTTTATGCCCTGCTTACAACGCACTTTGGTCCTGACATATTTTATATCTGAAATGAGATTATAATTATTTGACGAATATTAATCTACTAATAGGTATTAACTAATAACCAAATTTGCTATCCATTTCAAGTACCTTATTGTTCTATTTCGATTTAGTGCCAAGTGTAAATGAGATGCAATGCAATGATGCAAGTTTTGCTCAAACAATACTGCTTCGGAATTTTAATATTAGGAAAACACCCCGTGAAGTTGTGTTTAAGAAGCTAGTTTGAACTATGTTTAAACAAACCGCGTGGTACGATTACCGTACCGGCCTGACACGCAGTGGGTTCCGGGTTCGATTTCCGATCACACTGAATTATGAGTTTAGATTCTTATTCTGGGTCTGGGTGTTAATATTATCGGCTATAAGTAAATATACAATAACCACCAGGTAAATTTTATACTCATTTTACTTCCAAATTACTATCCTATTACGTACGGATTAAAGTCTTAAATGAATTGAGATCAAAAGTCTTAGCAGTCTAGTCCGATCAAAAGATCAAGATCTCTTCTCTTGACTGTGAATTTTATAGGATTAATATTTTCATCTTAAATTTACTGAGTCGAAAGCAACTTTCTGCCAAAGGTCAACTAGTAGAAAATCCCTTTGAAATTAAGTTCATTCTTAGTAACTCCCACGTTTACTAATGAATAAATAAATTGATACCCATTTGTGTTTGTATATAATTTCAAATAAGATCGAAACGCAACGAAACCTACTATCAGCACAGGAACTTCATGCATAGATACTGGCAATATTACTGGTAAACTGAATAGGTAATATACAGTTATGAAACTGGACCAAGAGAACCGGCTGCGGCACAATGCACTTCCGTACCGCGGACGGATGTGGCCACACAATGCCACATGCGATGGTAATATTAACAAGTTGAAGTATACTAGTATATCATAAAAATATATTTCATTTATTTAAAGTAGGGATGAGTATAAAACATAAGCAAAATAAATTATTATAAAGTAATATTTTTTAAAACAAGATTTTATTTCAATGTACTCAGTACATTGAATTGAACTCGTACAGTACATTGAATTAAATGGAAAAAATAAATTTTGTAGTAGTTGTACCCATCATTTTGTTGCATCCTATAATTTTCTATCATATAAAAGCTTGTCTCTAATTCGGTGTTTATTGAATTACCGGAATGTTTCCAAAAAATCTCTTCCATGTCTTCTACATCCAGATAATTTACGTCCATTTCCAATATGTTATTTAATAAATAATATTTAAAAAAAACTAAAAAACACGCTTTTTATAGAAAACCGAACTAAAAAATAGAAAATAAATTTAAATGAATTTAAATTAAGGAAATAGTGTTAAAAATTTCAATGAATATAAATTAATAATAGTGTGAATAAAAAAAAAATATTTTATTTTAAAAAAAGCGTGGGGTGCATGGTGTCAATGGTTATAGATATTTTATTGACAGATATGAGTAGAGTGATTATCATTTCGATAATATCTTAAAAAGCACCCCACGCTTTCTTTAAAATATTTTTTTTATTCACACTATTATTAATTTATAATGATTGAATTTTTTAACACTAATTTCTTAATTTTAATTCATTTAAATTTATTTTCTATTTTTTAGTTCGGTTTTCTATAAAAAGCGTGTTTTTTAGTTTTTTTTTAACTATTATTTATTTTCTACTTTTTAGTGAAATTAAAAAATGGATGAATTTTATCAAATTAGTGTATTGTCATCGGTCCTCAATAAATCTACTAAGTTTGAACGAAATCTGGCCGTTTAAAGTGGGTCAAAATCGCGCCAAAGAAGTCGGTTACAAACAAACATACAGATGAAGCTAATAAAAAGCTAATAAAAACAATATAATTTATACAAGAAAGAAGCCAAATTTGAAATTATTTCGGTCGATTTTGACATTGACATCTAATTTAATACCTCAATCGGCTTATACTGCGGACTAAAATGTGTTTAACTAGGTATCGGGCGGGTTTATTTATAGTACTAAAGTAAAATCAATTCTAAACGAAAAACCATCGTTTGTAATAAGAAATTGAGTTAAACCTTAGTTTAAAACCTGAACTATCGCTAGTCTACGTTTTGTAATAAGGGGAAGCAAGTCTGCAATGTTACTATGTGCTAAATATTACATCTCAAAATTTCTACCATTTCAAATGATTGGATCATTTTTGAGATTTGATTTAATAACACGCGACAGGGTGTTATCAGATTCTGAAACGTTATAGCTCTCACACAGTAAACGTATTTTTTTTGTTTTTATAGATTACGGAACCATTCGTGCGCGAGTCTGACTCGCACTTGGCCGGTTTTTTTTTTAATTTAACGTACACTTTCAACACTCATAGCCTGACACTAGTATTTTCTCCTATGTCGTTTTTACCATGGACACACAGAGGTATGAAACACAAACACCCAGGCCTAGAACAGAAAGTTAATTTCAACATTAAGATATATACATATATGCTAGGGTTCGAACCCAGAAACCATTGCGTGTCAGATTGGTATGATAACCGCTGCGCCAAGGGTGTCATTTTATTTTTACATTGATTAAATCTTAAATACATTTTATTTTGTTAGTAAATTAAAGAGTTTTGTTAAACCTACGAATAGAGGTTCAAATAAGGCTCAAACTATCATAAGATCCTCGATAAATATCCGTCTCACCTGAAACCAATCCATTTACTAAAGCGTTAAATTTACAAAGCCTTTACTAAGTCGATGGTGTAAAGCTACTATTGATAAAGATATATATAGCACCATAGTTTATGATAATTTATACAAATAAGATGATCGTTTGCCATGGCAACGGGTATTGACCGTAAAGTGACCGCAATATCTCGTGTGGAGGCGATAACGTAATCGCCAAGTTTCAGTCTTCATAAAGTTGTAGATGTAAATCGCATTTAGAACTTTAGACTATTCAATTACTTGACCCGTATGACTGTGACCATATCGACGGGTTACACGATTAACGTTGCTGGGTTTGATTCTCGGCCAATCGAAATTCAAGAGATTCCGTTTATTATACACATCTGCATACGTATAATCTAGCTGTCTGGGTTGTTCATGTAGTATATAATAATAACATTAATAAACGATGTGCCTGTGTGTTAGGTGAGTTTTCAATATCCGAATAATACTCGTTTTAATAACTTATAGTAATCCTCTATTATTCGCTCCAAAAATACAGTACTGTCAAACACAATACTCGTCTCTTTCTGACAGCTGTCAGCTTTTTAGAACTTTATATTAAAATGCCATTAAAAGTCACATTTTAATATCTTATTTCGATGATCTTATTATATATGTTATTTATAATCAGTATCTATTTAACCAATAACATATTATAAAGTTAACAATAAGTAAATTAGATAGGAAACTTCTTTATATCATCTCTATAAGACAATGTACTTCTAATATTCTTATTCATTTTCATTATTCGTACAAATTACTGTTAACTTTTATTTAATTCAATTTAGTTATTTCTACATACTCATTTCCACACATTCCTTTGACGTAAAATGAATTCTAAATGAATCAAATGGACTAACTTTCGAATGTGAAGCGTAGCCTAATTTTCGTACAAAGAAATTTGAGATTAGCTTAATCAAACTGAGTCCATAATACTCTGTAATAAGAGAAAGATAAGGAAGTAAGCCGTACAAAAATCGGACGGAAAACCGTCTTGGCCCGGAAACCGTATGTGAATGTAATTGTGCCTCGTAGAAACTTATTACCCGAGTCAAGAAGGAAGAGTGCGGAGTAGTCAATAGAATTTAACGAGGTACTTCTCTCACTGATTTAAAGGTATGCTTCACGATAATTCAGGTGGCTGGTACTAAACATCAGTAATCTCTCGATTAGTTTTACTTTTTTAAAGAGAACGAGTATGCAGCCACCTGTAATCAACAATAAATTGGATTCGAGTCTTGCCTAATTTAACCACAGATGCGTTATAACTTATGACGACTAAGTTATAATGCTTCGTTTTAATGTATGCTCCTTATTATGAAAGTATCAAGCCTAAACACATCATTACTTTGAAGTCAAATTACACATGGGTCTTCGACATTTGCCAAGCGTAAGGTTGGCTCTTTCATTGGGTACGCATTAACAATTTTATCGTGGATTAATCCTCATGGATCACCTCTCGCTCGCACGACCGAAAGGCGTATTTCCGACTCTTACCGATTAAACCTTCAACGTTTTTTTTATGGGGTCATAAGAAGCGTTAGCATTTCATGTACAGCTCGGCCACATAGGCGCTACTGTTAACGCTATGACAAGCCACATGCTCCGATGGAGAGGTCGCTCTCATTGATGCGTTGTACATGAGATGTTTATAATTTACATACACGACATTACAAGGCTTAGATACGAAAATGGGACATCTAAATCCGCCATCGCTAGCTCATGAGCAGGAGAAAGGGATGCTTTCATCAAAAACTGTCCTCTGGAATTCTTTACGCCTGCAATGAAGCGGCAGGGAACACGCATCGTTCTTTCTTCGTCTGCCGCCAACATCCGAAATAGGACTGCTTTGCAAAAGGATCACATTATATATCAAGACCTATTGCTATCGAAACAATCAAAAGCGAAACGTCGGCCCTTGATACAAAGCTACTTTTCCAGATAGATAATTCAAGCCTCTTCTTCATTTTAACTAACTCGCTCATCACAGTTACTAAAGTTTTGTAACAACGTGATGTGTGTGTAACTTAATATTCATTATTCTCTTTCACATTACTGTTTGTCTTGAACAAAATTTATTTATAATATGATTTATTTAATAAAACCGACATGAGCAAACTGATGCTGTAATGGGGTGTTCTGATTATGACAAATTGTGAAAGCTTTGTACACCCCATATGAGAAGACTCGATGATCGATCACCTACATTTATGAGCATGACGTAAATATCTTCAAACAGTTCAAAATTTGTGTTAGCACGTAAGTTTAACTACCTCCTTAGATCTGCGCTGCCAATATTAGAAGATTCAGTTTCGAATTTCAAAATAGCCGTACTTATTGAGCAACGACAACACAGCCTAATAGACACCGCATCTAAGGCGAACACTTTCGGGCAACACATCAGTTTAATAGCACTGATATAATAAACCGAGCGCGAGCTACACTTCAGTACCGACCACTTATGTGACCTGTGAACATCGTATTACGAGACTATATATAGCGCGAAATAAATTCTTTAAAAAATAAAAAAGTGAAGCAAAATGACTTCCTGATCATTAAGATAGTGTAAAAATGTAGCAAAACATCTAATTTCAAAAAAGACGGCATAACATTTCACAAGTAAACTATTTTCACAATTATAATTTCAGGAATCAAATTATTTTGGAGCTCAACTTACACTGGTCTTTAACAGCGCCCGTTGATGTCTTCTTACAGTGCATCCCTTTCCTTTTCATTAAATTAAATATTTCTATCCTTTTCGTACATTTTCGTAGTGATGTACACCTCAATTAACTGATGAAAGATGACAACTAATGCAATTGAATATTACTTGAATTGAATTTAAAATAAATAATTATAGTTTTAAACTTTTAATCATAAACTGCCAATAATTATAGTTATTTGATGACTCTAATGTCTAAATATGTATCTACCAGATTAATTAACCGACTTCAAAAAGGAGAAGGTTCTCAATTCGGCCGGTATATATATATATATATATTTGTATGTACAAGGACTACTCCGCCGTTTGGACCGATTTTAATTATTCTTTTTTTATTCTGTAGAGACGAGCTGCGAATTGGTCCCACTTAAATATGGTTATCATCCATGTATGAGTTCTGGAGAAAATGAGGGGAACTCCTTAACCGATGGGAGTAATTGAATTGTGTGTAAAGATATTTCATGTAGGATCTAATGAAATTGCGAAGCCAATTTATCATTGACTATTTAAAGGTCTGATAATGTGGCTCGGAGACAAAACGTGTAACTCCTCACCCTATGGGAATATATGAGTTGTGTTTCAAGATATTTGGTGTAGGTTCTAATGATATTGCAAAGCCAGTTCATCTTTGACTATTTAAGTGTCTGATAATTTGGCTCGGAGACAAAATATGTAACTCCTAAACCGATGGGAATAATTGAGTTGTGTTTCAAGATATTTGGTGTAAGTTCTAATGATAATGCAAAGCCAGTTCATCTTTGACTATTTAAGTGTCTGATAATTTGGCTCGGAGACAAAATATGTAACTCCTCAACCGATGGGAATAATTGAGTTGTGTTTCAAGATATTTGGTGTAGGTTCTAATGAAATTGCAAAACCAGTTCATCTTTGACTATTTGAGGGTCTATCAGACCCTGTTCGTCAGTCTCGGTGACAAAATATGTAACTCCTCAGCCGATAGGAATAATTGAGATGTGTTTGAAGACATTTGGTGTAGGTACTAATGAAATTGAATTAATTACTTACAAGCTATGATCAGAAGAACATACGAACATATAGAAATGAATTTTTTTTTTTTTTATAAAAACACACATAGGACACATGTGGTTTCGTCGTGATCTAGCGAAATATGGTGAGTGCCGACTTCAGGACTACTACTAAGTACCTACTGTGTATGCTCTAAACCAACATGTATTTAGATATTTTTTTACTTTTTTGTTGCATGGAAGTCGGTTGTATTTTTTGTTTTTTTTTTTTTTATTTATTACAAAATCCGTAGATCGGAAACCTACAATTAGAAGAATTTATATCAAGTTAATTCATTTTAAGAATAATTAATTCATTTTTTGCTTAAATAGATTTTATACAACAATGTTAATACTGGTTTGAATTGCGTTATGTTGTGTATTAATGGTTTAGATTGTTAAATGATGTTTTTATTATTTTTCTCAATACTTCAATATGAGTACTACTATACCTTCTATGAGCTATTTATTAATCGTCTTATTCAATTATAATTATTTTATTATTTCTAATCAATAACCCATTACAAAAACGTTCCCATCACTAATTGTAATTTATGATCTTTTGCGACCTTGAATCGACCAATCGCAATGCTTTCTTTTACCGCTCCCCCGCACCGCATACCTCAGTGCTTTGACTGAAATGTTTCTTAGTAGAAATGAAGACATGAGGTGTCTATTAGGCTATGTTGTCGCTGTTATTGAGCAATGTTTTGTAACATATTGCAGTTCAAATTATGTAATTGATACCTTGAAATGAAATGTTTTTATTTTGTATAGGCCTACGGGGGCACTTGCAAATTGTCAGTTACATTTTTTTTCTTACACTACCACCGGATCTGAATACGACCTTGATATAATACATTGCACGTAAAATATTTTAAGATATTTTGTGATAAAACTGAAGGTTTTATTGATGAGCTATTATGGCATAGTGTTCATTTGCATTTTCAAGTCAATAGACTGAAGTGAAAAAGGGAAGAAAATGCAGAAAAGTAGCTAAAACGCATCTGTTTGCCCCCGAATTTCACCTATTGGTTTGAAAAGTGATAGTGACAGGCTTACGAAATCTGAATTTACATTCAAGGCAATGCGCTGGTTTATTTCACAGAAAAACATAGTAATGTGTCACGTAACTAATTTTTGTTTTCTAGAATTCTAACAAAATTATTACTGTTATATTCATAAATACATGTCCCTCATTATATCGAACATACAAAGAATTGGTCTAACCTATATCTTGTCAATGTTATTTTATCAAAAGAAAATAGAATAGGCATTTTTGTTCCGCGTAGCGTAAAAACGTTCATAGACGGATATTACGAACGTGCGCGTAATGTTTAAACGTACTCGTATTTCTTCCGCCAACATGTCACGAAGATAGAAAAAAATTGAAAGAAAATATTGCTGGCATCAACTTTTTTCATAGAATAAGTAAATAGTTTACTTGATTGTATTGGTCCGAAGGCTATGTAGCTTACATAGTTAATCGATCCGAAATAGAAGATTCCTGAAGTCGATTATTTATTTACCTTGAAGAGGAGACTCGTGAGAGCTAAGTTAGAAGAATAACAATTAATTCATTATACCTAAATGTGTTTAATTACACTTTTTATTTAATACTCTGTGCAGTGATAAAGTAGCACGAGTGTTATTAATGGGTACAACCCATTATTATCCCACTACTGGGCACGGGTCTTCTCTCAGAATGAGAAATTTTTCGGCCATAGTCCACCGCGCTGGTGGTGGACGAGTGTTATTAACGTGTTAAGTAAAAGTTACGTAAAATTTCTTATCTTTGTTAACGATTTAGTTTTTCCTTTACAGCATTAATTTTCCTTATTTATATGCTTCCAACCTCATAATTCAATTGTTTTTGTCATGAAAAAGATATCTATTTCAACAAAATATCTTCTACAACTATTAATACTTCTTACAAGTAAAAATATTGTGACTTTTTTTATAATATAGAAGTAGCAAACAAGCAAGGGTCTATCTGGTAGTAAGTAACCCTAGGTGAGAGAATGCGTCGCTCCCATGGTGTCGGGTACCTTTTGAAGGTTTCCCCCTCGAGAACAAAAAAAAGGTGAGAGAATGAGTTGAAAGTCCTCGGATAAGCATGTCTCATACCTCACTCTTCAAACTAGAATACAGGATTCTAGCACCTTTATTCTGCCATCTACAATGTATTTCTTGAAAGACCCTAATTAAAGTATCTTCAATTAACTAACAAACTTTAGCGATATTCCTTTAGATAGATGTATATAATTTACATGGCCAGCGGACTTACCATTTGTATGACATATCCTCCACAGCCCAGACACGGTGATCTTCGCAATCAGCCCGTGTTTGCCAGTGCCATTGAACGCAGGGTTCAGCATGTTCTCTTCGGTATGAAGCCAGTTGTTCGTAGATACAGCTACAAGGACAGCCACCACTGCTGTACCAGCGGACAGTGGCGTGAGGAGCCACAGACAAGCGACTGAAGAGTCGATCTGAGCCACTAGGGTCGGGGAGGGAGGCGTTGGCCTGGAAAATAAATCACACGCTTTCTACAATCATAGCCCCACACTAGGATTTTCTCCTGTGTCGTACCAAATACTGTAGTACCATGGACACACACAAGACGAATACATAAACACCCAGACCCAGAACATGAATCCAAACTCATCATTCAGATACCTGTCTGTCCGGGGATCGAACCCGGGACCCATTGCGCGTCAGACCGGTATGGTAACCGCTCTGCCACGCGGGTCGTCGAATATAAATAGTTCGGAGAGAATTATTAAACTACATTCTGTTACAAAATTTATGTAGCAAACAATTATACAATCTGTCTGAAGATAAATGGTCACGAAATCAAAAACTGACTCCAAATTTACTTAGAATACGTGACGTCAATAAGTAGTAATTGAGGCAAAAAATAGGTATGGTGATGATTTTTTTTACACATGATAGAAGTAGCAAACGAGCACGCAGTCCACCCGATGTTAAGTGGTCACTGCCGCCCATGAACATCTGTAACCAACTTCATAAATAACATGGGTTTCTATCTGAAGTTAATCACAGATGCGTTGCTACTTTCGAGGACAAAGAAGGTCGCCTCATATAAAAGTGTGCGGGCAACCACAACCTTCCATTTAAATGCCAAAAGTGCTTCACGCTAGAAATAGGTGTGTCGGTGCTTCTACGGAGGACCTTTTTTTTTGTTCTCGAGGGGGAAACCTTCAAAAGGTACCCGACGCCGTGGGAGCACTAAACCCCTCCGGTGGCCGTCCTCGGCGCTATAAAGAGGACTCCGGGTACTCGGTCCGACCGCAACCGGAATCCTCTGAGCGCGTTGCCCCATCGGGCTCCTCCCAGATGGATGGCTGGGCCCACCGCTCCGTCTAGTCTTTACGACGGTATGTGACCACATATAACGCCGTCCTACCCGGGATCGCCTGACCGAACGGTTCGAGCTCCCACTCTAGCCGCCTGCAACCCCGGAAGCCCCTTTTAGTCGCCTCTTACGACAGGCAGGGGATGCCGTAGCCCTATTCTCATCCCGAAACTACAGGGACGTCTACGGAGGACCTACACTGATTCTACCACCTACCACTAGCACCTATGAATGATACCACCGCAGTCAAAGTAAGAAGGTTTGCTTCTTGTTTAACATCATAAGCTTCCACGAGTGCGGTAACTACACAACCACACTATTTCCGCTCTATTACCACAGTAATTTTATTGATGTGGCCTGATTTGGTGGTTGTGGTTAAGCACATAATATAAGTTTCGTAACCATAGTTTTAACTCAAAGTTGATTTAACTCAAATGATTTTAAACTTGCTGTCGGTGTTGGAATCTTAAACAAATAGCAGACCATTATTTACAATATTCATACAATCTGTCCAATTGGAGGGTAGTATTCCTCGCCATGTTCCGAAAATCAGTATGGCAGTGTGAGCGTTGTTGAAGCGACCGCTGCTTATCGGCTCGTACAAAATCGTATGTGTGGAAGTTATTAAGGTTTAATTATTCGTGTTAATTGTTGTAAACTATTTAAGTACTACAAGAGTGTGGATTAAAGTGAACTTCATGCTTGTGTTTGTGTACGTGTTGTGTGGACGGCGTTAAGCCTTGCCAGGAGCCACGGACGGATCGTACGGAGCTCATCGTAAGTAGAATCCATATTTCGACAGCAACTTAGGTAGCCTTAAAACGTTGCGGAACTGCCTATAATCACTGAAGGTCTCCGTCTTCTATATGCACTTACGGCAAAGCGGTTCTCGCACAATATACGATTCACGATATTACGGTTGCGATAATCAATTTTTGTTGTACTATATCTTTGGCACGTGTAAGATTCTTCTGCGATATATATGTAGATGTAAATAGTCTTTAACATGTTTTTGTTACTTTCACTTGTAACTAACAATGTAATAAAATCTTGGAGGCAATTTAAACCTTTGACTAATTGTTTTATGGAAATGAAACTTATATTCATGTATTTAACATGCAGTAAAATAATTCATCCAGATAATGATGACTGAGTCAGGAGTTGGATGGTGGAACACTCAAGTGAACACTAGTATAGTAAATCTTGAGTTAAAATCATTTGTTTTGTTCAGCCAAAAAGGGGTTGACTCAACAATATAAATCATTGAGCGTCCTAACAAGCCTCTAATGTTGGAGCCAGGAAAATATGATAACTTCTACTTTCCATAAAGATAAAATGTTGATAATAATGTAATCAATGCTTACACTGTACCTAATATAACTTGCAATTTTATTGGTATTCTTAGAGTAAATATTTTGCTTCCCATATCTATTTAGCAGTCCTGCCTGCTTAAGATTTTACAACTGATGTATTTTTTTAAGTAGCAAACAAGCATAAAGTCCACACGCTGATAAGTGGTCATTGCCACCTATGGACACGTAAGCAACCTTACATAGAACATGGGTTCAATCTGAAGTCAATCACAGAAGCGTTGTTACTCCTACGTACTAACATGGTGTGAAAGTGAGCCGGTATGGATGCAAGAAACATTTACTGTAAAATGGAGTGTACATACGTTTTTATCAAAGCGTCACATAAAAGCGGTAGTACCTGGGCGGGCGGCGGCTGGCGATGGCACCGCTGAGCGTGGGGGCGGGCTGTGCGCGCGCGCCGCGCGGCAGCGAGGCGTGCACGCACTGCGCGCCGCCGCCCCACATGCCTTCCTTTCGTTTTACTGTGGACAAATACATGGTTTTATGAATGTTGTAAATGCGAAAGTTTAAGAGGATGTATGTGTTTCAAGATGGTAGAACCAGCGTAGTTCGACCGGGGAAGTACCACCGCCACACCTATTTCCAATGTGAAGCATTTCTTGTGTTTTCGGTGGGTGTGGTTGCCGGCACACTTTTATATGAAGCGACTATTATAGTCCTCAAGAATAGCACCGCATCTGTGATGGACTTCAGATAGAAGCTATGTTCTGTTTGAAATTGCTCACAGATGTTCATGAGCGGCAGTAGCCAGTAGCCACTTACCATCAGGTGGACTGCATGCTCGTTTTCTACTTCAATCAGATGAAAAAAAAAGATAAGTATAATGAGCGCTCCACCACGTTGGCTCTCATTCTTAGATCGTATTACATAATTTTACACCATATTAATTTACTTCAGCTTAATGCGGCTATATAGGCAAACGCCCGCACCACATTATAGGCAATGAATATGATTTGAAAGCTAAATAACCCCATACTGAAGTAAAATGAACGTAATTAAACGACTAACAGCGTGCCTCGTGCCTACCCGTTTCACATATCGACGCACTAAACGGTAGATCAATTAAATTAAAGCCTTGAAAGCTCTGTAATGTAATTAACGAATAGCTGCCTTTGTCTATACGTTCATCAAAGGCTAAGGTTTTATTGATATTGGAGATGATTAAATTTGTTATAAACTACTATAGACTGATATTGTTGGGATAATTGATATAAGTTTATAGTTAATTTAAATTTAATTTAAATATACTTGTTCCTCTTTTTATGAGATTGAAGTAGCAAGTATGCAGTCCATCTGATGGTAAGTGGTCATTCATCGACATCTGTAAGCAACTTCACATAGAATATGGGTTCTATCTGGTGTAAATCACAGATGCCTTGCTGCTTCCGAGGACTAAGATGGTCGCCTCATATAAGTGCTATCAACCACATCCTTCCAACGCTATGTAAGAACTGATTCACCCCAGAATAAGCCACACTTATTCTGTGATACTTCCCGGTTAAAGTAAACTGGTTTTACCACCTCTAATTGATTATAGCATTTTTTATAAAATTTACCGAATTTTGTAGTAGATGATTTGAGGTACAGAATTATAATAAATTTATAAGCAGAAACTCTCAAAAAAATAAATTTATATTCTCTTTATTTTTACGAGTACGTACTTTGGAGGATATTGGTCGTAAGTAAATCTTAATTCCAAAGTAACGAATATTTAATAATATCGAAATGTAGATCCGTTTAGAATCAACGTAACAACGGTAATAAAATTACCCGTGTTCCTACTGGTAGTAAGATTGGTACTAACACGGGGATTGAACCAACTTGATAAATGGTGGTCATTCATGTAATTTAACACGAACGTTATATCGAATCCGTTTCCGATTGTTTTTTTTATAATAATGAAGTAGCAAACGAGCACGCAGTTCACCTGATGGTAAGTGGTCACTGCCGCCCATGGACATTCGTAAGCAACTTCATATAAAACTCCCGGGGGCTATGATGGTTGCCTCATATAAAGCAACCACACTCTTCCATCGAAATGCAAGGAATGCTTAACGCTAGAAATAGGTGTGGCGGTGATACCTCCCCATTCGAACTATACTCGTTCTACCACATTTTAAATATACTCAAATATTAAAATGACACCAAAAAAAATAAATCTGATTCTAATTTAGACTGACGTGCGTAGTACTTATAAAATAATATAATTTACGAAATACTGTATAAACTATGTAAAGCTATTTTAAATTTTATTGAAGGACACGTTCATTAGATGAAAATTCTGAATGTCTAAATATTCCCGCTGGAGCCTTGCAAAATCCTCATAACAAGCATCTTATCTGCCTAACAGATCCCAGAACTAATATGCTTTCTCGGTCGTACAAAATTGCAACATTATCTTCAAATTCGTCGCATAGCCGTTTCTAAAGGACCAACACTGTAGGAAAATTACATAGCTCCATCCAATTCCATGTGGGCAAGACAAATGGCATATTGCGATCCCCTGGGATCCAGTGACCGGCGAAACTCCTCGAATTTATTACCTCCTAGTGATTTGATCTAAGTTCTTGTTTAATGCCTCGTATATAATGCATGGATCAGACCATCTGGATTAGGGATTAATCGAGCTGAAGAAAGATCCAATGAAGTTATCTTCCCATTAGGAATAATGTACTACAGCTATTGTAGCAGGGAATTATATTTTGTCAATGTGTATAGGATTTTTTACTTAAGTTTTGCACAGTAAAAGTCTTCCTCTTTCGAAAGGCCTTTTCTAATTGAATAAATTTTCTGCATTTTTTATATAAAAGTATTACAATTATATTACTATACAGTATTACAACTATACAGTATTATAACTATTTTGTTATCATACTATAGTTGTAATACTTTTATACAAGCGAACTGAGGAATATAAAGACTATCATTATATTACTAAGCTCATCAATGTTGATAGAGTACAGACAATATTTTAATATTTAATAATAAAAAATCGTAAAGACTTTGTATACTCATAACTCTACAATAAGATGTATCACCAACGACACTGGATATACCAGTGTCGTTGGTGATACATAGTGACAAAAACACAAACACCTAGACTAGAAATATTTACTCATCATATAAGTATGTTTTTGCTCGGAAATTGAACCCAGTACTAATTGCGTGTCAAAATTATGGGCACTGTCATTAACTGTATATCATTAAAAACCTCTATTACTTTAGATATAACTTCTCCTACTGAATAAACTCAACATTCAGATTATTTGAAGTACTCTTTTATTTTTTTCTTCCTCTAAGTTTGAAGATTTTTATACGAATAACTTATAAAACCGTCAGCTACTACTTTTTATTAATAATTCAAGTCTGCATAGCAGACTACCCGTAAGCACATAAAAATTCCTGTTGGACGTTCATCTCCAAATTGAATTTCGTGTTCCTTTCAAAACTCGCAAGTGACTCGTTCCCAGTTCAAGTTTGGTATTGAAACTTGAAAATTCAGTTTCTTTAATTACAAAATACGGCTGAAGTTTGTGTTAGACGGGCTTATTTTAACTCATTTTAAAATTATATCCGCAGATTGGAAATTTCAAAATGTTTTCGGCAATTCAGTATATAATTTTAAATTAGGTATATGTACGTAATCAAATGTTTTATTTATTTGTATGTCATTTATTTTTAGATGTACACTATGAAACATTTAAATTATTATTTCATGGTAAATAAATGAGGATGTTAAGTGAACTAACCTCACACTAGAATTTTCTGTTTAATAGGTGATAAGTGTCCACATGAAGATAGTACAAAAACTAAATATATATTTAAACTAGAAGGACCCCGCAGTTTCGCCCGCGTTAAAAAAAACGATGTATCGATTATCCCGTGGGAATGAGATATTTTCCCACATTAAAAAGTAGCCTACATGTTAATCCAGAGTGTCAGTTAACTCCCTACCAAATTTTATGAAAATCGCTCCAACAGTTTAGACGTGAAGAACTTTCGCCTTTATAATATTAAATAAATATTAGTATGATAAGTATAAGTATTTATATAAGACGTATAAGTAAAATAAGGCATCCTAGCATTTTAATGTAACAATATAATAGTGTAGTAATTTTTAATAGTGCAACACTATATTACTCGTATTTAACAGTTAATAGACAATTTTAAACATAGTTTCAGTTTCTATTCTAAGTCGAGGTAAAACTCTGAACATAACTGACCGAGATATATATACATATGTGTAGTATTGTAAAATAATTTTAGAGCTTAATTAAGTATTTAAGTTTATATTTTTAGGACGGTGATGGTTTTCTTTTCGGGTTTAGGATGTTATAAAAACTGTTAATATCGTAAAGTTCGACCATGTTGTGTGCAGATGTGGATGCATAAGAACGAGGAGTTATAAAAGTAAGAATACATAATAGCGTTTAGGAAATATCGTATTTGATGTGGGTGAACAAAGGACAAATTAAAAAAGGCTTGTAAAATCAGAAGGGACAATAGCTTTTTTATATAGGACGCGGAATTAATTGTATGGGTACCGCGTGTTGCAAGAAAGCCGAACGCAGTATTATTTAGAATAATAAAATAAGGGTCAGTACGACTAGGTGGGGGTAAGACGCTAGATTGTACGCAGAGTTGAGGCGTCAATGAGAAGTGAGAAGAGAGATGTAAGAAGTTATAAGACAGACATAAAAATAGACGTTATGATAGTTAGAGGTTAAGATTTTTTTTTTTTTTATTTGTACCTAACGATAAGGCAGATGGGCCACCTGATGGAAAGTGGTTACCGTCGCCTATGGACAATTGCAACACCAGAGGAGTCGCACATGCATCGCCGGCCGAAGTTTATGTAAACTCAGTTATATTATAATATAGGACTTTGTGTATTCAGATCTAAGACGTATTAAATACTTATACTTCGATTTATCTTTTATCCTGCGATTCCCATCTACAATATTCACCGGCCTACCAACATCTTAAAGCTGAATACTACATATGTGTACGCAAATCTCAAAGGTAGTTCCGTATTTTTTAGCGCAGACATTTGCTACGTCATTAAAACTATCTCGCTCATACACTGTATCGCAGAACGTTGTACTTTACCTGCACCGCATAATGTTAATTTAGCTTAAAATTTAGTGCCGCTTCGCTTCGCTCCACTAATTGATACTTGAAATCTGTTCTGATTATTTCACTCACCGCAGTCATTAGCTTTATAAGTACCTTTAGTAAGTTAATTTATTGATGTAATGGAAAGTGACTATGGCATATCTAATTGAAGTATAACCCTAGTAATTCAACTCCGGAGGTTAAACATTCTTCAAACTGAAAACCGAAGTGTCTTTTTTATCTGACTGAAGTAGCAAACGAGCATGCAGTCCACCTGATGGTAACTGGTCACTGGCGCTCGTGGACATCTGTAATCAACTTCATACAACATGGATTCTATCTCAAGTCAATCATAGACGCGTTGCTACTCCCGAGGACTATGATGGTCGCCTCATATAAAAGAGTACCGGCAACCACATCCTTCCATCGAAACGCAAGAAATTCTTCACGTTAGAAAGACGTGTGGTGGTTAATAATATGTGTATGTTAACTGTAGTTTTATGGTTTGAAGGGTGTATAGTAAGGTAGACGCACATATCATCCTTTTTGTCGCCAGGGGAAGCATTTGTGGCCAATTCCCGGGGCGTTATGACATGGGGCTCTTCATAAAAGGTGCGAAAAGAGCTCTCCTTCAATGCGATGCATTGGCGACTCCACTAGTGTTGCAAATGTCTGTAGGCGATGGTGACTACTTTTCATCAGGTAGTCCGTCTGCCTTATCGATAGGTTTAAATATACATAATTTAAAAAAATCATTGTAAGACTTATCTTAGCAGGGCTTGATAGATATCTATAGACATAGATGTATGTACACATGTGACCGCAGGCACTTACTTTCTGGTGAAATGTGTGCTCTTTTACTACTTTAAAACTAAAACAACGTTTGGATTTGGCTCTAAGGAGAACATATTATTATCCTATTTTAGGTCGATTATATGTCTAAAGATAATAAATTAATTAATGCTTGAGTTCCCTGAGGTCTAACCCGGAACGAGAGATGTATTTCCCCAGACATTAGAAAAATTAAGTTTACACTGCTTTGTGATGTCGGCCTCAAATAATGCCATCCCCTTTCTTTTTTCTTAGACGCTATATGGAATTTAAGAAATTACTTGTAAAAAGCCGAAAGTAGTTTCTTCCTGTAATTTAAATCATTTACTGCAATCACTCAGATCGCACATTTTTAGCTAGCTAATGAAATATTTTTTAGCTGCAGTGACTTAGGTTGCAACTAATCTATAATTACGCTTTCTACACTAAGATATTCTCCTGTGTCGTGGGTGCCATGGACACACAAAGACGAATATATAAACACCCAGACCAAGAGAAATAATCTAAACTCATCATTCAGATACCTGTCTGGTCGCGAATCGAATCCGGGACCACAGCGCTTCAGACCAGTATGGTAACCGCACCGCCACGCGGGTTGTTACATAGTTGTAATCTTGCGTTTTATATGACGTATTCGGGGTAGAACCTTTGTGGTTCAAATTTAACGGTGCCCCGTGACTTTTTGATTTCAGACATATACCAAGAAAAATAGTTGTCTTGAATAAGAGAGACAATCCAGCTTAGTCTTTAGTAGTAATAATACATCTGTGGTCAATTTCAGGTAGGATTCATATTTGAGGTTGATTATAAGTCCATAAGCGGTAAAATGTAAATCAGTTGGCTCTAAAGCTGGATAAATAGTTAAACACACCTGTAATGCAGACATAAACACTGTGTTGAAAAGCGAAGGGTTTACAACCTTTAAAGGACTTCATACCAATTTAGCATTTTTTCATTTTTGACCACCTACCTTAAAAATATAAAGCTAGCTTTTGCACTGCAGATGTTAATTTATGTGCAAATGTACCGGCGTTCCGTTGCACCGCTAATTGATACTTGAATCTGTTCTGAGGCCGTTTCACTAGCCGCAACCATTAGCTCCGCTACTGTGAGTGGAAAAGATAGTGTTGCAGTCTCATTGACCAAATATATTGGGCTAGCCCCCATGCGATGTTCTTTTTTTATCTGATTGAAGTAGCAAACGAGCATGCAGTCCACCTGATGGTAAGTGGCCCATGCCGCTCATGGATATCTGCAATCAACTTTATGAACATACAGAACATGGGTTCTATCTGAAGTCAATCACAGATACGTTACTACTCCCGAGGACTATGATGGTCGCCTCATATAAAAGTGTGCCGGCAACCACACTCTTCTATCGAATCGCAAAAAATTCTTCACGCTAGAAATAGGTGTGGCGTCGGTACTTCCCCGGTCGAACTGCACTGGTTCTACCACCTTCAAAACGCATTCATTTCACTTCACTTCATCGCTTATAAGCGGTTCGACAGTAATGTCAGAATTTTGATTTTACTCTTGTGTATCATATGATTCGCAAGATGACAAGCGGTTGTAGTTGTAGACCGTATCAAATCGTGCTACTTAGATGTCTATTCGGCAATAGTCACTTACCTAGGTACAGTTGGATTGTTACTAGGTACAGTTCTGTATAATAATAAATAATGTAATAAATGAATGTTAAAATAACAATGACCAAATATTAAGTGCGATACAAGTCGAAGCTGTTCTGTTAAATTTTGTAGGTACATTGTGTACATTGTATGTATTACTTTATTACTATGTTGTAAAGTAATACTGGATTTTTTTATAAATTTGAAGTACCAAATAATTATTCAGTGCAACTGACGGTAAGCGCTTGCGGTCGTTCTTGACCATTTGTAAGCAACTTTATGTAAAAAATGGATTATATTTAAAATTAGTGACAGATGCGTTGCTCTAATTAAGATGGTCGACTTATTTTAAAGATAACTAACAACCATACGTGTAATATTGGTATTGTCTGTACACAATTATGTATTTACGATTTTCCTCCTGTTGGTTTATATAATACTACTAGCAGACCCGGCCACGCGTTGCTGTGGTTAAAGAATTGTTACATACACAAATTTTAAATTGTATAAAGCTAACAGCTGAAACTAAAAAATAATTGCAATTAAACCTATAAATTAAGATATAAACTATCCTATCTTTCAAGTTAGATCAAAATGCACACGTTGTTTAAATTTGATTATAATCGGTTCAGAGGTTTAAGAGTCCATTGCGGACAAATAAAGTGACACGTAATTTATATATATTAAGATATATTATTAGACCTTTAGTAAATCCTTGCACGTATGAATATAATATGTTTAGTTATGGACATGGCATGAATTTAGTTACACACATATTCTGTTACTGTGTCCGGGAACTAAGCTACTTCCGAAAACTGGAACACTTCAAGTTACATTGCATTCAATCTAAGTACCATTATGTCCAACACAAAGCAATTCTATCGTCCATGCCTTACATATAATACAAGTAACACATATATATGAAAATAGTTTGATGGAGTCACAGTAACTAAAGGCAGAAAGGTCCTCGAGTGGCGAGAAAGGTCTTCGAGTGGCGACCACGTCTAGGCAAAAGGAATACAGGTCAGCCCCCTACCAGGTGGACCGATGACCTAAAGAAGATACCGGGAAACTGTTGGATTCAGAGGGCACAGGACCGGTTGGAGTGGCGCCATTTAGGGGAGGCCTATGTCCAGCAGTGGACTTCAAAGGGCTGATGGATGGAGAGTAACTAATGAAAATAATCTATCAGTTTTCAAATTTTAGTCTATTAGTTCGCCTGTCTTTAAAATCATAACAAATCTATAATACTACTTAATTTATTTTAAGGATTGAAATTGTATTTATTGTCCATATCTTAAGCTGACAATAAATTAATCCTTCACTAAAATAATATCAAATATGTATAAGAATTATAATTTACATTTTTGTTTACATAGCTAGGCTTAAATAAAAACCAAAGTTAAATTTATGCACAAAAGTATCAAAGTTTCAATAGTCGGGAGATAAAACAAAAATAAATTGCTTTTAAAACAAAGCGAAACTGACGGATGATTTTAGCTTGCCAAAATTATTGGAGTTGGGCGTAATAACTTGAAAAGCGTACAAAATTGAGCCAAGAAAATTGGGCTAACTGTCTTTAAAGGTGGCCAAAGCATCTCCTAAATTACCTGTATTGAGCGAAAGCCAAGCTCCTCGTAATAATTCTAGTCACGCCGATGTCTTCTTTATCGCTACTATTTTCGTGCTTGCCAAAATTGGCGAGCTAATTTTCAAGAGATTGCATTTACTCAGTAAATTTTTAGGTACACACACAAACAACGATGACTCTGGAGTTATGTTATAAGTACAGAGGATATATGTATGTTTTGGAAGGTAAAGAACTAATGTAGTTTGACCGGGTAAGTACCACCGCCACACCTATTTCTAGCGTGAAACATATCTTGCGTTTCGATGGAAGGGTGTGGTTGCCGGCACACTTTCACATGAGGCGACCATCATAGTCCTCAGGAGTCAATCACAGATATCGGCAGTAACCATCAGGTGGACTGCATGCTCGTTTGATACTTCAGTCAGATAAAAAAACACTAGTAACGGTAAGTAATGAAAAAAAATGTTAAAATTGGATTTATTGAGAGAAAATGTGTTTTTTATAACATTCAATTAGCAAATGAGCAAGCATTTAACCTAATGGTATGTGGTCGTTGCTCTGCACGAAGATCTGTAAGCAATTCGATATAATATAAAGCCAATCACAGGTACGTGACAAGTCCTCAGGAGTAAGATGGTCGCCCCACATTCAAGTTAGCCACCCACCTTCACCAAAACGCAAGAATGTCTTCACACTAGATATTAGTGTAACAATAACTTGGTCGAACTTGATCAAACAATACTGATTCTAGCACTTATTAGATCTTTTGTATAATTCCAGAATATATTTACTTATATCAAACGTTTGGGAATTCACTGTTCGATGTTTATTGGTTACTTCAGCCAGTGAACATCATTATGCAACTTTATAGAACAACTAGCTGTACCCGCGGCTACGCCCGCGAGCAAATCAATGTATCGCAAAGTTTTTCCCGCACATATGTCCACTCAGTGGGAATTCTACGATAAAAGTAGTCTACATGTTGTTCCATAACATTTTTATAGTAAAAAACCCGTAAAAATCAGTTTAGCCGGTCAAGGATTACCCGGACAAACACAGAGTGAAAAAACGAATTTTAAGTGTGTATTTGTGGGTAGATGCATATTGTTATGTAAAATGTTATGAAAATAAGACGAATCAGAATATCGTGAACCCCTTTTTTGCACCAATTTACAGTCTTAGTGGTCACATTAACAATATCGGAATACATCTTTTTAAACAACGCCTCCACATTTAAAACAAAGCGCATCGATTATAAAGATGGATTTTAACTTTTATGAATTGAAAAATACTATTTAAATAATTTTAGGCCTTTTAAATTTCTGAGTAAGAGTAATTTGACACCACACGGCTATCACGATTTTAATTACAGGTGCGAAATTCACATACTTAAGAGTTAAGAACATCATCTATTTTGGCTTATTTTGACACACTTTGTTATTCTAAAATTAATTTAAAATATGTTGTTATTTAAAGGCATGTTTTCTATAACATTATTTATAATGAACATATCTTATATAAAAAGAACAATAATGTTGACATTGCTCGTTTGTTATTAGAGTCAAGTGTTCATCAACCATGCTTCAATATTTATAAATGCAATTATTTATCACAAAAGTTGCAAAAGCTTCTTTATAATAATAATTCATGATATAATTGTTATATCTTATTTAGATACTGATCGACTTATTAATGTTAGTATTTTGCTTAAAAGACTATCAATTGTATTTTATCCTTAATAGTTATTTTCGCTAAAAATGTACTGGTGTGGTCAATAACATAACTTTATTTATGCAATAATAGTTAAGAAACTATTTACGTAACATGAACATGGAGTGAGAAATGGAGTCGATAATTTTATTTTGAAACAATGTTAAAACATTTTATCGCCTTTGAAGTATTGGATTCGAATAACTATTTTACTATAATAGTATGACGCGCCATCTGTTATCAATTGGGAATCCCTGTACTCTAAGAGCGATTTTACATTATGTCGCAAGCTGCGCGGCCGCAGCGCGTCAACGGATGCTTGTTTATTATTGAAATATTTCATAAATTCATAATTTAAATTAAAATCAATTTGAATCACATCTATTTTAATGATAATGATAGTTACAAATTTATACGTATTATTTTTGAATGAATTCAGAATGGCATCCGGGCGGCCATTATGGCTGCTGTCATGTCACACTACTGTCATGTCACACATGTTTACATTAGAATTTAACAAAATACGCGACAATCCGAATTTTTCGGATATATGTTGTCGACTCGAAATCAATGTTTTTTTATGTTTTATTATTTAGATAAGGTTTTAAGTAAGTCTTTCGTACCCCTTGACGGACTTGTCAATATGGAACTTTGTCAAAAACGAACTTCCATACAAACATTTATGCCCGATTTTAACGCTTTCAACCCATTTTTTTCGATAAAAAGCAGCCTATGTCCTTTCTCGAGGTCAACTCTATCTGTGTGCCCAATTTCATAAAGAATGGTTCAGTTGTTTAGGCGTGAATAAGTAGCAGACAGACAGACAGACAGACAGACAGACAGACAGAGTTACTTTCACATTTATAATATTAAGTAAGGATATAGAACAACAACATTATAGAACAGGTATTTTACCTGAAGTCAATCATAGATATGTTGCTACTCTCGAGGACTAAGATCGCTTTATATAAAAGTTGTTCTTTTTTTTAATTGATGAAGTAGCAAACGAGCATGCAGTCCATCTGATGGTAAGTGGTCACTGCCGCTCATGGACATCTGTAATCAACTTCATACAGAACATGGGTTCTATCTGAGGTCAATAACAGATGCGTTGCTACTCCCGAGGACTATGATAGTCGCCTCATATAAAAGTGTGCCGGCAACCACACCCTTCCATCGAAACGCTAGAAATGCTTCACGCTAGAAATAGGTGTGGCGGTGGTACTTTCCGAACTACACTGGTCCTACCACCTTCAAAAGTAAACCTGCGACGAAAAAATAATACCTTCAAAATCATGATAATATCATGAGCCTACACCTACTCACTAGTGCCTACTTTGCCTTTTATTATTTCACATTTACCTTCGCCTACATAGCCTCCCACACACATAGAACTTTAACTCTATATTCAGCATTTACCACAAATTATAGTTTTTGAAGTTATTAAATAAAAGCTTGAAAATATATTTAATACAATTATCAATATCAATTTATCGAACTAATATTATAAATGCGAAAGTTTGTGAGGATGTATGTGTATTTGTTATTCTTTCACGCAAAAACTACTCAACGGATTAGGTTGAAACTTTACAGTAGTATAGGTTATACATCAGAATAACACATGGGCTATAATTTGTAATGATTTTTTTTTATAAGGTTGTAATATAACGAGAAATATCAGGTTAGTCGGAAAAAAAGTTGTGCTCTGAGAGCTATCTTTGCGTACGCTGCCTAAACCGTTGGAGATATCCAAATATAATGTATGGTGGGATTGTTTGGCTCACATAGATCTAAATAAAAGTCCGCGACAGCATATATCTATATTTTATGTATAACCCACAATAACTCTTTTTATACTTTGAAAATTTTAAAAATTTCAAGTTGATGTTTCCATGGGTTTTATACAAACTAAATAGTAATCCTTATCAAAATAAATGATTTCAAAAAATCAAGCATCTAATAAAGATCGAATCTGCCTTTTACACCATGTAAATTGGATAAGTAGTTTAGAAGATATTACGAGTATAACATATTGCGTCAATTGATTGACCGGCAGTACGCGCCGTGCGCCGCCGCCGTATACAACGAAGTTGTATGATATTAATATTTGAATGGTTATAAAACACGGAGCAAAATGTGAAAGGTCAATGACGTCTCTGTAGTTCCAGGAATAAGGAATCCCCTGTCTGTGGTAAGAGGCAACTAAAAAGGAGCTTTCGGGGTTGCGGGCGGCTAGACGGAGAGCTCCAAACACCCAGTCAGCAACTTCGGGAAAGATGTCAGCATGTGTGGTCGCATGATATCGTGAGAGCCAGGATGGACGGAGCTTGAACCGTCCAGCCAGGCGATCCCGGGAAGGACGGTGGCATACGTGTGGTCGCATATCGTGGTAAAGACCAGATGGAGTGGTGGGCCCAGCCGCTCACTTGGGAGGAGCCTGATGGGGCAATGCACTCAGAGGACTCCAGTTGCGTCCCTTTGAAGATCCCGGAGTCCTGGTGCTATAAGAATCCCAGAAAACCCTGCGTCGCTCCCACGGTGTACCTTTTGAAGGTTTCTCCCTCGACAAAAAAGAAAAAAAGTCAATGAGAATGAAACAGCGGAAAGGTTAAATATGTTATTCAATCGTCATCGACCTTTTAATGTAACACAACTCGACACATATGTCAGATTAGCAGTAGTTTAGGTCGTAGTTGACCACGCTAGCCAACTGCGCGTTGGTAACCGTCACGCGTTTTGAGACCCTTTCTTAAAACTTTTAATTTCAGAGTAAGCATTAATATCTGTTGCCGACAAAACTAATTCAAATTAATATACGTGCCTGTGATTTAAAATTTGAACACACTGATTTAGGCGATTAACACACGGCACCGCGCACCGCCGCGAATAGCGGTGCCCCGCGCGGTAAGGCGGTTTTCGTACCTGTACGCGCGGATGGACCGATCATCAAAATAAACTTTTCGACATCGAAATGCATTTTTGCTTCAACGATGATCCGCGCTGTTAGGCGCCAGCCCGTGTGTGAGGCGCACTGTAGTTCGCGCGGAGACAAGGTGGTGATGAGAACACCGCTGGACCGCGCGGCCAGTCGGTGTACGTTTGTGAGGCATCAACGGATTTATTAGACCCCAATACAACATGAGATCCGCTTCACCGCCTACCGTGGCATTGAGTGGTACCGTATGTTAATCGCCTTAGGAAGTAGGGCAAGGGTTCAATCTGAAGTAGATCACAGATGCGTTGCTACTCCCGAGGACTATGATGATCGTCTCATATAAAAGTGAGCCGGCAGGCACACCCTTCAAATGAAACACAAGAACTGCTTCACGGTAGAAATAGGTGCGGCGGTGATGCCTCCCTGGTTGAACAATTGCTCTACCACCTTGCAAACTTTATGTAGCAGACTAAATTCCACGCGAGCGAAGCCGCGGGCAAAAGCTAGTTTACTATAATATCTGTTCGTTCCTATTTGAACACATGATGCACGGTAAATACGATATCATAATAATTTTATTTTAAAATATTTCAATTGATACGCGAATGTAACATGGTTTTACAATTTTAAGTTTTTTTTTCATATCTTTTAGATACGAAATTATAGTATTTGAAGAAGCTGAACACATCCTCCATTCCAGTTATAACCATTGGATCGAATTATTTAAATTACAATCCAAGTAAGTATTATATATCATATTATTATATCACATCATATATTATATAGAAAATTATATTATGAAAAACTAGATGTCAATTCATGTAGCTTGAGTGAATTCGCAAAAGTTGTTTTTAATATATTATCTTACAATAATATATAGTTATATATAATAAAAATAGAAAAGAATGTTAACCTTTTAAAAAAATGAATAATTGTCTACGCTATCGTATTGGGTAATACCTGTAATGATAGACGTAAGTCTGTATGAATAAATAAATTAATAAATAAATAAATAAATAAATAAATATATCATATTATTATTGTTATATTATCATATCACATTTTTAGAAGTTTTAATATCATCACGGAATTCAAATTTGACGTTACTTCTATACAAAGTTAGTATTTAATTAATAATAAGGTGACTTGGTAATGAATTAACCAATATTGTAACTTGCAAACTTGTCTTTGTTCATAACTAATTGTATATTACAGACGATGGATATCATCTAAACATTAACTCACCACAAAGTAAGTACCAAATTGTTCTTCACAACCTCGATATATAATTTAATAATTCAAAGCACTTCTAAGATAAAATCCAATTATGTTATCCGTCACGCAAAGTCTTCTACTCTAAGAATTCGTAGGGCTAGTTTTATTTTCCTTTAAGAATTTGTTGTCAGGCTTCGGTGGCTTAATTAAGAAAACTCATTGGATTAAGTATAACGTTTTAGTAGCGAAATGAGCGGACTTGTACTGAAGATAAACAGAAATGAAATAGTTTAAACACGACGTAATTAAATTGTAACATTCCGTACAGTTACTGTATTTCATTGTGTAGCTCCGTGTCATACTTTTTACAATTTGTATAACCAGTTGGCAAAAGTAAACGTAATTAATAAAGTTTTCTTTCTTTATCTTTTATTAAAGTGAGCTTTTATAATTAAAAGCGTCGGATGTAGTATAGGGAAGGAGATAATAGAAATTGTTATATTTTTAATCTGAATGATTGGCACATTTGACGTTCTCATAAAATAGTTTATTTAAGATTAATATCTATTAAATTTTTCGTCAAAATATGAAAGTACCTTGTTCAAAATACCTAAAGTATATAAAGTAAAGTAAAAATACAAACGCGTCGTGTGGTATTTGTCTTGTCTAGCACCAAAGTTTATCTTCCCGGGGACATCGCAGGAGACGTCTAAGGCACAAAATCTAGGAGATGAGCAGCGTCTTTCCCGGTAACACCTACACCCACTTTACCATTCGGTTACCAATATGCATGCCAAGTGTGGTGATTATTGGAAAAACTTCCAAAGACCAAGACGCCGCCTGCAACTGGCAATGGGCCATAAATACTAATGGATAAGAGAATGAATGGAATCGAAGAACATAGCTAGGTAAAAGAACAGATCGTCCCTGTAGCCTCGGGGTCAGAATAGGGCTACGGTATCCCCTGCCTGTCGTAAGAAGCGACTAAAAGGGGCTTCCGGGGTTGCAGACGGCTAGAGTGGGAGCTCGAACCGTTCGGCGGTATGTGTGGTCGCATACCGTCGTAAAGACTAGACGCAGCGGTGGGCCCAGCCGCCCATCTGGGAGGAACCTGATGGGGCAGCGCGCTCGGAGGATTCCGGTTGAAGTCGTTTCGAGATCCCGGAGTCCTCTTTTTCAGCGCCGAGGACGGCCACCGGGGGGTTTTAGTGCGGTAAAAATCCCACATAACCCTGCGTCGCTCCCACGGCGTCGGGTACTTTTGGAAGGTTTCCCCCTCGAAAACAAAAAAAAAGGTAGAAGAACAGATATAATTCAAACGGAGAGACTCCACCGCCATAAATATTTCTAGTATAAAGCAATTATTGTGTTTTGATGTATCGTAACTGGTTCACAAATAATGAAGGGATTATCTTAGCCCTGACGAGTGACAAAGCTTTATAAGCATCCTTACATGATAGTCACTTACTATTGGGTAGACTTGCTCATTTGCTATTTTAAACTTACCTATAACCAATAGCATATAGAACAATAGCATATAGAACAATAGCATATAGATCAATAGCATTTAGACCAATAGCATATAGACCAATAGCATATAGACCAATAGCAGATAGACCAATAGCATATAGGCCAATAAGCATATAGACACTTACTATAACGTAGACTGCGTGTTATTTGCAATTTTAAACTTATAACCAATAGCATATAGTTTACTACGAATTTATACGGTGAAAGTAATTGGATACCCAGTGGGTAAATTTAATGCTCGGTCCCGTGCTTCAAGGATACGTTAAGCCGTAAGCTCCGGTTGTTGTCATGGGATAGTAACTGTTTAACTTTGCCGGAAGCCTTATAGGTGGTTTGAATACATTAAATACGTGGCTTATAAACTGCTACCTATTTTGGTTCATCTTCATTTCACTATATTGCAATCGAAAATAGACCTCCTAGTTTTAGCTAGACTCGTGTTCAGCACTAGAAAAATGTTAAATCAACTTTAATAATAATAGATGACATAATTGTATTCAATAAAACAGATACAATACAATCGAAAGAACACGTTTCTAATAATTATTAATAATTCAAAAGGCTGTATTATAACTGAAACGGCGAATTCTTTCGAACAACCTTACGGCACGAAGTGAAGGTGAGAATAAAAACAGGAATAAGTATGGTGTGAATATTTTACGATTTACGATTAATCACAATACACATACAAAAAGTATAGATATAAAAGAATGGATGTTCTTTGACACAAGGAAAATTAAGGGTATAAAAATCTGTTCTTGGACTTACAGAATGTAAAAAAATATCCAATAAATAACTAACTTTGTAATCTATAAAAAGCACACAAGTGAAATTCACACAAATGTTATGACTTTTGAACTCGAATTGACCCCTAGGGTTAACTTCTCGATTCGATTTATTTTTCCTGTCACGGCGGCTCCCTCGAGGGATTCTCGGAGATAGAAAATAGAAAGTGGTTTTTGACGAGATACTACTCGTATTTCACTTTGACAATTCGTAAAGAAGCAACAATTTGTGTTACAAATACTAAATCGTGGAATGGGTAATTCTAGTTATCAATTCAAACTCTTCTGACATTAATATTAATTTGAATTATACAGTATTTGAATAATAATCTATGGTATCTGTTTGTATTTAGAAATTAATAGTATCGTTTAACTACGATTTATTTAGCAAGCTTTTGGATCTCAAAACCATGATTAAAATCCAATACCATACAAATTATATAAAGTAAAAACTTTACATTAACACTGTTTAACTTAAGAAAATGATAAAAATTACTTGTTTCCCTTCATTTTTTTATCAAACTGAAAAAGGAAAAGACTATGCAATCCATCCGATGATAAGTGGTCGCTGTCGCCTATAGACATCTGTAAGCAACGTGATATAGAAAAAGGGTATATGTATTCAATCCGAGCACCAAAATGGTCATCACATATAAAAGTACAACAAAAGGACAACAACAAACAACCATACCGGACTGACGAGCAGTGGGTCCCGGGTTCGATTTCCGGCCAAACAGGTATCTGAATGATGAGTTTAGATTCTTGTTCTGGGTCTGGGTGTTTGTGTATTCGTATTTGTGTATCCATGGCACTCACGACGCAGAAGGAAATCCTACTGTGGGGCTATGAGTGGAGAAAGCGTTTTTTCAAACTAAAAGTACACAAAAACTGTTTTAAAACTAGAAATAGTCGTGGCGGTGGTACCTCCAGGTAGAAATGTAGTCGTACCAATAAATGTAGACAAAAGCATTATTTTCAAGTATAACACCATGATTTCGTAATAAAAACATCGTCTTTGCATTTTTGAATTTTGTTCATATATTTACTGCTACATTTCAATGCTCAATGTACCCAAAGAATACCTAAAGAGTTATGAAATCTGTACCAGCAACTAATTAAATACCAGCACGATTTTACGTTAATTAAAAATTGCTGCAGTTGAGGAATTTCAATAAAGTCCTTATCATAGTAACTTTGCTGCCCGATTCCTGAAAAACAGATATTAATTTCATGACCTGAAATATTAAGTAACAGGCTGAATTGTTCTAAAAGTCTTTGGTAAGTAGGTACTGGTTCAAGGGTATTTATATTATTTATTTCTTAATCTCGTATAAATCTTTCCTAGTGTCTCCAGAGGCCTTCAGGGACGGCCGTGTTTGAAATCGGTATTATTAGCAGTTGTAAAATAAAAATACAAATAGATGTACAAGATAGTAAATACTCAACAAAATGGTATAGATTCTACTATCAAAACACATAACGTCAAAAATGTCTGGAGTATTTTTCAAAATACCTGCTATTGTTTTTAAATGCAGCTTAGTTATTAATCATCTTTTTACCTTTAACGGGCGCGTTCAAAATAGCTGGAAAATTATTACAATTTATTTTTAATTAGACAAGTATTGGTGCTACTTTGGACAATATTAAGATTAGTTTTTTTATTTAAATGACGGTCGAATTTCGACCGTTGCGAAGGGTGACTAGTATTTTTTAAGTTTGCGTAAATATGTTTTTGTATCTGTCGAGGCTTTCAGAGAAGGCGATATTTCAAATCTCTATATTATTGCCGCTTTAAAAGTAAAATGACAACTAAATCTACAATTCTGTTGGAAGAGAGACTCAACAAATTGGTTCGCGGAAGCGTTGATGGAATCATTAATGCGCTCGTATCATTGACTTGTGAAGAGTCGTTGTAACGTTTGCTGGTAAATGTTTGATTTGATTCGACCTACTTTATGCAAACGCATAATTGGACCCACTTGTGCAAAAAGAACCAACGAGTTATCCTCCTATTATTTTTAAAAATGTTGATGATTGTCAATAATATCATATTTGTATATATGAAACAAATTATTTTGTGCAACATTCTAAATAGATTTTATCAAAAGTACAGTCCTTATACAAAATTTTGACAAAAATGGATTATTCTCAAAACTGTCGTTGTGTAGGTTGATTCTGTTTTGCATAAGTAGGTCCAAGTACTCTTTTGTATTTTTGATTGAGCCTTTATTATAGACTAAATAATATTATAGTTACCATTTTGTTAGGTATATTTATAAGATATGTACTAGGTATAGACTGTGCCTCATATTTAAAGATGATACAGCCTATGTGTTCTCTCGCCAAGACACAAGAGGACTATGACAAATGCAATGACACCTTTATCAATATATAAAATCTATTATATCTATTGCTCTTTAAACTGTTGCAAAAATCTACTTATATACGTATATACAATTATACGTACACTCAAAAATTATAACCGTTCTTCAAATGCAGTCGGAGAAAAGATTTTCAGAAATGTGTTCCGTTGTGAGTCTAGCAATTCGTATGTGTATGTACGAGTTTAGTTTAAATACATCTTTTTTTAACTGACTGAAATAGCAAACGAGCATGCAGTCCACTGCCACTTATGGACATTCGTAATAAACTTCATACAGAACATGGGTTCTATCTGAAGTCAATCACAGATGCGTTGCTACTACCGAGGACTATGATACTAACTACACGAACTACACTGGCTCTACTACCTTCGTATTTTGAAAAGACTTCTAGAGAGTAGTCTATTCCGTATACCTTGTTACACAGTTTACGTTAACATTTTATAAGGTTAATTAAAAACATTACTATCTTTGGTTTGTTTCTCATAATATTAAAGTTATGAAAATTGGTTTTGGAAAACACCTTCCAGTGAAGGCTCTAAATTAATGGAACCTAAGAGTATTTTCGTTAGTAAATCTATTCAGGTTTCTATTAAGTGTCTGACCTTTACTGCTTTACTATTCATTCATAATTTTACATAATCTAGAAAATATAAATTCTCCATAGTCACTGAGTGTTATGACAGTATATCTCCTATATTTTATTCCATAATTATCATGTACAACACCCACAGGAAAAGCTACAATGATTTTTATTCAAGAAGAATATTAATAAAATGGAAAACGGGTAAACAATTTGAACCCAGCTGAAACAAAGGATTCAAAGGGTTGCTGCCATATAAAATATTAAATTATGTTATAATTGTAAATTGTTTCCACAGTATATACTAGGCCTTGTCTACGACTTGTCATACCCTTTATAAGCAAAATAATGTCGCCAAACGACAAATTAATAATGTTGAAAATCTACTTTTTTAATAAACAAACAATTAAAATAGAACGAACGGCTCATCAATATGAAAGTACTTGACACATGAACTACTTATGGTAGTAGTACTAAATATATTTTAGTGACAATTCAACGCGAATTTTTTGACGTAACAGTGCAATAAAATTATAATATATATATGCATTGGTCTATGCTAGTAAACATAAAATTTTCATGTACCAACAAACAGACGAAGTGCACTTTTATTTCAATACATACAGACCGCGCAGTGTAAGGTTTTTGACCTATAATACATTTTGAAACGTAATCCATCGCAAACTCTTCGCTCCACAAACTCTACAGGCTAATGGGCTTGAGAACTACTCGAGAAGTGGCCGAGAGAACACTCAAACTGTATTGAAGTTTCAGTTCTGTAGGGCCAGGAGGAATTAATATAGATAGCTACGTTTATACGTTATGTTTTTATTGTACACGGACTTTGGTCAGAATAAGTGTATTAATAATATAGAGATATTGTTTTATATGAGTATTGGATTAAAGTTTTTTTCTTTTGATAGATTACTTTGAGTTTTTCTTTCGTGTATTCTATATGCGAGTAAACGTATTCTAAAATAATACAAGCCATGTACTATTCCTTGTTTTAAAGGTTTTGACAGATACTTTCAAGGTGGTAGAACCAGTGTAGTGCGACAGGAGAAATATCACCGCCACACCTATTTCTAGCGTAAAGCATTTCTTGCGTTTCGATGGAAGGGTGTGGTTGCCGGCACACTTTTAAAGGCGACGACCATCTTAGTTCTCGGGAGTAGCAACGTATCTGTGATAGACTTTAGATGGAACTCATTTTCTGTATGTAGTTGATTGCAGATGTCCCTGGGCGGCAGTGACCATTTACCATCAGGTAGACTGCATGCTCATTTGCTACTTCGGTCACATAAAAAATACATAAAAGAAAGTTATGATAGGTCTACAAACATTTTCTAAAATGTTAGGATGTTTTGTGTATTTTAGCATATGTGGAAGCAAATTTATCCTAAATCAACATGAACCATTATTTATTTATAAAAATAATATTTTTCTTTATTTCCACGATTTTGTACCCTGTGGTAAAATGGGAACCTTATTATTGTCTGTCCGTCTGTCACAGGGCTCTTACCTCTTAAACCGTCTATACGGTACTATAGACTCTTAATTTTTACACAATATATATTACTATTGGCACGATAGCACGGTAACAATTCATTCTAAAAATAACAAAAATAGTGAAAAAGAAAAGAGGGTAGAGAAATTGTCACTAAATAGCCCATGAAAATGTTGCTACAGTTAATACACACACACACACTAGCTTACAAATACAGACATGGTATTCTTATGGACATAAAGTATTATAAAAAGATGTCTGGCTTGATACCACTTTTACAAATTCTTGCTAAATATCCCTATAGGCGTCAATTAACGACCAAAAGTCACATTACAGTAGAATTGCGACCACGAACGATGTAATTGCAGATAAAAAGCCTTATTTATACCACTAGTCGTTTTCTTATCGGATTAGTGTAAGCGGTGAAATTTTACCTCGAATTTGAAAGTACCAGCGCTTTTATAGTATAAATTCGTGCTTGTTAGAAGGGAGAAAGGAAAATAAGAATGGAAAAATTTTCTTAAGGGTAATATTTTACTTTTATATATAAAACTTTATGTTGGGGTGGCGTTAGCGGAACAAAATAGAAAGCTCAGCTAAACATCACAATTACTTTGTTCTTAGGCAATATGTGTGCATAACAAAGATTATATATTTTTTTATAATAATGAAGTACTAAACGAGCATGTAGTCCACCTTACGGTAAGTTGTCACCACCGCCCATAGACTATAAGCAACTTCACACAGAACTTAGGTTCTATCTGAAGTCAATCACAGATGCGTTGCGTCTCCCGAAGTCTAGGATGGTCACCTCATATAAAAGTGTGCCAGCAACCACACCCTTCCATCGAAACGCAATGAATGCTATACGTTGGGAATAGGTGTGGCGGTGGTACCTCCCCGGTCGAACTACACTGGTTCTACCACCTTCAAAATTAGGAGGTAAGAAAAATAATAATATAAATAATATAATTATATAATTCCAAAGTATTAAATGTATACATATTTAATTGGAATGTTTTTAGAAACAGAATTCGTTGTATGTCAACGTGCCGTGAACACTCACAACGACATACCTACATACATCAACAACCCAATACAGTCCCAATACTGAATAGAGACCATTGCGCCATTCGGGTCTGATACAAACACCGAAAATCCAGACCTACATATAAAAATGGAAATTTCACATGTCAGTATATCGCATATACGTACTCGTATCTGCAAAAAAATATAGTTTAATGACAATTTTTGATTCTGTTTGTCTGTGTTTGACATCATGTCAAGACAAAACTACTGAATTTAAATTGTTGAAAGTATATTTATTTTCTATACCTATTTTAAAGTTACACTTAGAGTGCATTCCATTAGATGTTCACAAAGTTCACGCTCACGACCGCAGTTTTTCCCGTTCCACTAGCTAGTGAGCGTTACTGACATAATCTCTAGTGGAACCATCACTTCGACCCACCTTATTAGATGAGTCATCGTGAGCTTCGCGTGGGCGTAAGTCATGACGCCATGAGTGACGTACTCGCCGCGACCACAGCGACCGCCGTCGTCTTGTGGAACGACGTTTTGGGCGTTTGGGGCTTGGTAAGCCTCTTCTGGAACGCGCCTTCACCCGTACGCGCTATCTTTTAGTTTTTGTTCCATTAAAATCTATTAACAGAATCTAAAGTTTTAAGGAATATTACATTTTTAAACACAAGTAGGTAGAACCAGTGTACTTCTACGGGGTACTTCTAGCATTTTTTTTTGTTTCGGTAGTAGGGTGTGGATGCCGGTTCACTTTTATATGAGGCGACCATTTTCGTTCTCTGGAGTAGCAACGCATCTGTGACTGATTTCAGATAGAACCCCTGTTGTAGTTCTACATGAAATTGATGTCCATGGGCGGCAGTGGCCACTTACCATCAGATGGACTGCATGCTTGTTTGCTACTTCAATGTAATATAAAAAGGTACCTATACTAATTTTGTGAATTATACATTTGTATTAATATACATTTAGGTATGTACTATGTATATATTAAGGTTGAAATAAAGCACCCGTTAACTAAACTAACAAGCTGTTACCCAAATCTCACATTGGACTTGGATGTCTAAAACCGAACATGTTAAATTACGCTATCCATTAGTGGTTTTGGGGTTACGTAGTGAACAAGCAAATTTAGTATAGCTGTAGGACCTGTAACGGCCATCGGTACAAATTTAGGCCTCTCGAGTTACTAATCTATAGCATATTGGTTTGATCGCAAAGATTTAAATGAAAGATAGATACGTGACTATATAAGTTAGAAAGAAAAAAGATTAACTTTAACCCTTAATGCGACACTGATAGTCCCATACAAAGTTTTTATCCTGTTTCGTGATGACCGGCGTGGCGTAGCGGTACCTTACCGGTCTGACGCGCAATGGGTCCCTGGTTCGATTCCCGGCCAGACAGATATCTGAATGATGAGTTTAGATTCCTGTTCTGGGTTTGGGTGTTTGTGTATTCTATTTGTGTGTGTCCATTATACTCACGACACAGGAGAAAATCCTACTGTGGGGTTATGAGTTTAGAAAGCTTGTGTGTGTTTCGTGAGTGTTATGGACACAAATAAAGACCAACATATAAACATCCACGCTCAAATACGAAAACCCAGCACCCTGAAATCATACACTACAGTTGCATTATTCTTATAAATAAACATTTCCACTGTTAATTATGTTTAGAAGTATACCACTAGTTTAAGCAGTTTCATATAATACTTACTAGCCACTCGTCGCAACGCGTAATTTAAATTTAAAATTTCTCTTATTTAAAATAAATTGTAATAATTTTCAAGTTATTTTGAACGCACCCGTTAAAGGTTAAAATATGTTTATTATCTAAGCTGCATTTAAAAGCAAATGCGGGTATTTTGACATAGACATCTGACATTTTTGACTTTATGTGTTTTCATAGTAAGACCTTGAATGTTTTATTTCGTTTATTATGTATGTGTTTGTGTCAAATGCAAGGTTTTTTTTAGTTGAATTTTTGTACGTTTTATGCATTATTAAAAAAAATAGCATTGCGCAATCCTTCTCTACATCAACTATAACTGTACATAATTTTATACTCCTTCGCCTGCGGCAAGTGTCTTAAAATCGCATCACAAGTTTTTCCTTCACATATTAATATATAGATAATACTAAAACTGAATTCCCTACAATCACGCATTCAAGGCTTATATGTCATGGATCCTCCAGAGCCAAGATGTCAATATATCAAGATGACACATCATTTGTCTCCGTCCATAATAGATAACTAATTACACGGATACTGATAGTTTGAGCTTACGCCATTGCTATTCCTAATGATAACTGGCAAGGGTATTCTGAATCAAATATCGTTTGATATAGGTATAAGTATTTTTTTATCATTTGATTTTGAACGTGTTAAAAACAAGTAATTGCTATGTTAAAGAGTGTAACGACCACAAATTTAATAGTAAAATGAGAAATTACATGAAATATTATTTATCTACGTTTATTCTAAATTTTTTGGCTTTAAATATAATATGTTTAGAAGATATAGCAGGAGGTAAATGCTTTCTCGGTTATTTGAAGATGAATAATCTTATTTGTTGTTGAATGAGTTTTATTCAAATAAAGTATACAATGTTTACATCAGCTAAAACTAAAACATTCTTGTACATTATTCGCCAAATAAATTATGACAATGTGTCAAATGCAAGGTAGTGAGTGTAATGTGTTTTTAGTTGATTTTACGTATGTTTTATGCATTATTTAAAAAAATATTAGCATTTCTCAATCCTCCGCCTGCGGCAAGTATCTTAAAAACGAATCACAAAATTTTGCTTCACGTATTAATATATACAGAGATATATAGATTGAAATATATACTGCACACGGTACTAGAGATAGTTATGTACCCTACTTACGTCGTAATCCGGTAAGGAATACCTATAGCACAGAGAGCTAAAGTCAATCAATTAAAATTCCGAATCAAAACTTCTAACAATCTTTGCTGTTATTATCGAATATCTTAGGTAATACATGTTAATTTTCCTCTTACTATGTTTGTGATTATTTTTTTTTTAGGTCACAGAAACATAGGATCAAAACGAAAAGCAGCAATAAATTGTCCTTCAGTACTAACCGTCTGTTAGCTGTTTTGTTGACTTTTACGATACAATGTCTATAAACAGTAGTGGAAGACGCATGTTTCTATTTACGAGTGTTAAACAGATTGAGTGGTCGTAAATGTTACGATTAGTACTAACAGTTGTAGGTCTAAGCCAAACGTCGAAATGTATTATTTTATGTATAGCATAAACACAGTTTCGTATTTTATGATATGCTTAATATATTATTCGAATGCGGGATAAATAATCAACTAATAACTGAACGTTATTAGCGATCATTGCAGAGTTTATGCTTACTGTTTTGCCCCTTACTATCAACTAATGAGTAGTAAAGCTTGATGGTATTAACTATTTTCTTAGACACTATAAGTACGAAATTCGGATACAAGGATATGCGTTGTATAGTAGTGTAGAATATGCGAATAGTAAAATACCTATCAAAAACAGTTTTTGCGTGAAAGAGTAACAAGCACTCATACGTACTCACTAACTTTTGCATTTATAATATTTATAAGAGCAGTGATAGCCTAATAGTTAATACAGGCCCCCTAGATCGGGAGGTCGGAGGTTCAAACCCAGACACCCACCACTGATTTGTCTAAAATTATGGGCGTATTGGAAATTTACCATCACTGCTTGTCGGTGAAGGAAAACATCGTGAAGAAAGCTACGCACCCAAGAGATCTTAAAAAAAGTTTTCGGAGGTGTGTGATGTCCACCAATTCGCACTTGGCCAGCGCGTTGGACTATGGCCTGAACTCTCTCATTCGGAGAGAAGACTCGTCCCCAGTGGGACAATAATGGGTTGACAAGATAAGATTTACGAGCTTCCGTCTCGGTTATAAAATTATGAACTTTTTGGACTAAATATTTGTACTCATATACACGCTCTATTGTATTTTTCGTTCATATTCATTAATCATCTACCTAATTATGTTTATGTGATGATAAAAATACACAGAATAATACTTAATTTTTATCACGCGTTAATAATACGACGCTACAGCATGTTATACGGTGAAAGAGTTCTTAGAATTTCTATTACAATGAGGTAGACGATGAAATATGAAAACAAAGTGTGTAACAGGAGCGGATGATAAGCGATCCCATTAAACATAATTACCCAAGACAAGCCGAGACTGTCGCGAGGCTTATGAGAGTAAAACCTAAAGGTAGACACTGACTAGCGTAGAAATATTCGTTGATGGAGCTGACCAATTTCCGTGCAATGCAGTAATTTTAATTTTTATTAAATATTATTACGTGCAGCATAAACTCGTGATTCGTTTTTAAGATACTTGCCGCGGATGGAGGATTACCAAATGCTAATAAGTATTTTTTAATAAAAACAATCTGGGGGCACGGTAGTGCCCCCGCCAAGACGAGCCAAGCGAAGCGCAAGCGCAAGGGCACTACCTACCTTTTCTCGAAGCGCTTCGTCGTATTTTTGAACCTTCATAACTTGAGTTTGGTTGGGTTATACCAGACAAAATTTTCAGGATATAATGTCAGTGGTAGACTTAATAAACCTCTAAAGTTTCAATTGCATAGCTCTTATACTTTAGATTTTATTGATATCTAAAATACCCCGATTTCGTCACTCACTCACTGATGATCAACAAAATTCTTAAGGTACTTCCTGAAGTCCTAGAAAACTGAAATTTGGTATGTAAGCTAGTATTAGTACCCAAACAACAAAAAAATCCTAAAACTTGGAACTTTTACCCCCCAACCCCTTAAACTAGGGGGTGAAAGTTTGTTCGAGACTTCCGCAACTTTTGACGCTAGAGGTCTGAATGCGGCCGCGGAGGGGTAAAAATCTGAAATAGGGAAACTTAATTCCCTATTTCCTGCTTGAGATCTGAAAATTATACACAAGTACATAGAACACAAACTTTTCATCAAATCAAAACATTATCCTACCCATAAGTACTTAGATATGAATAATATTACTACACTTCACTTCGGTAAGTGTTTATTAATCAACCTATACTTTTGAACATAAGCATCGTAAGTATAGTATGCGCCAACGCCCGCCGCCTGCCCCCTCGTCCCCGCGCAGTAGCTAAAAATAATCGGGTCATCCACATTCTCTTGTGGGCAGGCTTATGTAGCTCTCTCTAGAGTGACTAGTTTACAAGGTGTTCACCTTATAAATATAGACTTCAGTAGTATTAAGGCACAACAGACTGCGATAGTCGAATATAATCGTCTAAGATCCAAGTATCACCCTGAACTATCGCATATTGTAAATAGTAAGCCAACGAAAAATAAAGGCAAAGATAGAGAATGGGCTATAAAAAAAGGCATCTCAGATGCACAAGAAATATACCCCAAAAAAAGAAAGAAAAAATGAGCGACAAAAAAATACTTGTATTTGTCGCTCATTTTATCTTTCTATCATAAGCAAACTACAAAAAGAAATGAAATCCCACAAAAACATTTCATGTTAAATGTTGCCAAGACGAGACCATATAGCTCGCACTGTCAAAAAGTAATCAGATCCCGTGTAGAGCCAAGTTTCTAACCCTACATGCCCAGACCTAAATCGATAAGCCCTAATTTCACACTCAAGTTACGGGGAAATTCTACAGCCATAGCTCGTACTGCGTTGTTCGTAGCGCGTAGCAGAGTTTTTACGCTATAATCTCGTAGGCGTGCAAACCTTGGACGTAACTGGCGAGTCGGCCGCACGGACTTTTTGCTATTCGTCATATGGGCTTGAGCTTAAAAATCTATTCAATCTTCTAAACTCTTTCCGTGCGGCCATCTCGCCAGTTACGTCCAAGGTTTGCACGCCTACGAGATTATAGCGTAAAAACTCTGCTACGCGCTACGAACAACGCAGTACGAGCTATGGCTGTAGAATTTCCCCGTAACTTGAGTGTGAAATTAGGGCTTATCGATTTAGGTCTGGGCATGTAGGGTTAGAAACTTGGCTCTACACGGGATCTGATTACTTTTTGACAGTGCGAGCTATATGGTCTCGTCTTGGCAACATTTAACATGAAATGTTTTTGTGGGATACAATTTACTAAGTGAGAAATATTCGTGCTACTTTGGATAATAAGTTTAGTTTTTAAGTTAAATTACGTTATTTTTTACGTTTTAAGTTATTTAAGTTATCACTGGCTTTTTTACGTCGTAGTACGGGAACCTTTTATAGGCTTCTCTCCGCTGGGCAACGGAGAGGGTGTGTCAGAGTCCAAGTTGCCACGGGTGACTACTACTAATTAAATCATAAGTACTAACTGCCTATGATTGTACTCGTAATATTTGTATGTCAATTTACAAATTTTTGAATTATTGATAATACGTTAATATAAATATTTGCCGATTGGTATATGATATATGTATAGTTTTACATTCTGTATAAAATTAAGGTATCTATAAATTATAAGTACATGTTTTTGTTACATATGGTTATCATACACGGTCCTACAGATAAACTATAGAATGTTTGGTAAAGCCATAATGTCGTGATTTTAACAATTATTGTACAAATAGTTTTAGGTACTTCTTATGTACTTTGGAGAAAAATTGCAGATTCCATTTTCAATTCATTAAATAAATAAGCTCGTATGAAAACGGTGTATTAGCAGCGGAAAAACCCATTAACCCTAATTACTATGAGCAAGCATACGTATATTATAAAACTTTTAAACATAAGACCATGTTTTCAACTAAGAACTTCTCTCTTACAGCGTTTAGAAGAATCACAAAGAAAAATAAAGTTGAAGCAAAAGCAAAGCAGTTCATATCTTCGAACTGTAAAATAAGAAAAAAATATGACTCCCAAATTAGATCAAACTATGTAATCACGTAGACTTTACATATCAAAGTTTGATTTATATTACGTGTTATGGAAGTTATAGTAGCCGAGGCGATAAACGGGCCCATTAAACATAATTACAGGGACGCGACGGTAAAGACAAGCTAAAGCCGCGCCACGCCGCGACCCAACTTATAAAACTTATAAAACTCATTTAGACGCAAAAGGGTGGGCTCCACTTGGCCTGTAACATAGTTTGTATCTCCAGTAAGGCAAGATACTGGAGCTAACTTTCATTACCATGTAAACATGATGATAATTATATTTTTAATATGATATAAATAACATAACAGACGAATCCGCTGAGTTTCTTGCCAGATCTTCTTAGTTGAGGTCGTATTCCGATCCGGTGGTAGTGTAAGAAAAAAAATGTAACTGACAATTTGTAAGTGCAACCGTAGGCTTATACAAAATAAAGACATTTCATTTCATAAATAACGCTATTTCAAAATCAAAACTTCCCAATGATTCTATATGACAAACACAATAAAATGCACGATGTTGCTCAGTAAAATACACGTTATTTTACAAATTCAAGATATTTACAAATTAAACAAAGTTTGTACCGCAAATGATGTTGCAAATTTCAAAACTGCCTTACGGTTTCATATGACAAACGATAAAGTACGCAACTCTAATAGGATAAGAAATACACGTTACCTCATAAATCAAAGATATTTCTAAGTCTATGAATGGTTACAAATACAATAATGAAGTATATTGTGGCAATTTAAACTGAATTTTAAGAAAGACAGAATAAGCGTTCCTTTAATACAACACAATAATAACGCTAATGCAATACTAACCCGTACATAAATATAAATATAACTTTAATACATTATCATAAATGAATATTTACATAAAATATCTTGACTAGACACAAAATACAAAACAATTTCGCATCATCAAAGAAATCAATGCCTACTATCCCGTAATACAATTTAGTGATCCTTTAGATATAGGACAGATATCGACTATCAAATTTGAGAACAATATTGTATTAGGACTTGGAACAATAAATCTTAGCGGGGCATTTTCTGAGATATAGACAAAAGGCCTCAAACTATAACTGAAGAAGATTCTTGCTGAATCACCCGAAAACTCGATTAATGCTTAGAACAATCTAAACTAATCTGATATTGTATATTGTCTGAACGGTTGAATGACATTGATTTTTGCGTAACAATGTATGATTTGGTCTGCAGAATCTTTGGAAGAGAAATCATGATGATCATACAAAATAATGAAGTACCTAACTCGGGATAAGAACTTTTTGTCACACTAATTTTTAACTTGATTTCATATACCAGAACAATGACGTAAGAAAATTGATAGAAAACACTGTAAAAAAATATTGTCGTTGTCGTAGCTTTAATAAAGTTATTTGACCAGTTCTATAAAGTAAAATTAGTACTAAATAAGATTTAACACTCAAAGTCCAAGATTGCTTAGAAAGAAATAGAAAACGGAACACTCGAATTAATAAAATGAACGAATACACAACATAATTATGTATAGAATATCATGTTAAACAAAGGACTTTGTTGCGTGAAAGGTCCTTTATTCATAATATTTCTAAAGAATAAAATAAAATTGCAACGACTAATAACAGTTACAATGTGTGTTCTTGTGGGCCGTTTTTCATGTTTACTTAATCTGTATTGTTTTCAAGGAAACCAAAGTCCTCGTTTGTTTTAGTTCGTAAATTAAAATCATAGTGTTGTTAGCAGGATAATATCACGTTTCGGTCAGAAAGCATAATTATTCTCACCACCGTTTTCTTTGTATAATTGAAGTACCAAATACCGCTGCTGCCCATGGACATCTGTAAGCAACTACATATAGAACCCAGGTTCAATCTAAAGTCAACGCAAGAACTGCCTTAAGCTACAAATAGGTACTCGTTTTGCTTCATGACAACAATGTGAGGCACTGTGGTGCTCTGCTTAAAGGTTATAGTTTATTCTGAATTGATAATAATAGTAATAATAATTTATTCGATTCACAAGTTTAGTATGTCAATTAATCATGTAAAACGTTAATAATTCCGAAATGGCTTTCGCGTGCAGCGGGGTAATATTTATATGAAAATATTTTCAGCGTTTGCAAATATTTACAATTGCATATATGTTTGATCTGTTTTATTGTATATACAGAAATAAAGCAATCCAATTAAATGATAATATTGATTGATATGATAACCTTTGCATGCAACTCTTGTTTGTATTGTATATACTAAAATACACGTATACCTGCTTAAAATCTCCTACATAGCGTCCGCAACATTTACTTCTTCTTATAGTAAGTAAACAGTCGACACCAACATTTACCTAATTCTTTATATTATGACTAGCTGTAACCTGTGCGCGTTGCTACGCCATCACAAAAAAAATACACCAGAAACCTTCGCGAGCTCATGAATAACAACTTTGCTAAAGATCATCATATGATCAAATGTTTACGATTCTATGGAGGGCATGCAGACCAACATTGATTTTTATAAAGAAGAAAATATGATACCTTTCACATCGCAAAGTGGTACATAATATGTGTAATTAAAAGGTGAAACGTGCTAAGCGGAACGGACTCGAATGTAGCGAGTCAAAGCAGCTGTCGCAGCGGGATGTAGGCGCCTGCAATTTATTTAATGCCCTTCGCCCGCGTTTTACAGCTTTCTTACCCGACAATGATGATACCGTCTATCTTTTTGAATCATTTGCGTCACGGAGATCCTTTAAGTGACACCATTTTGCGTTTGTGTTTTCTTAAAACTGATATTTTTATTTCGATATTTTTGTATATAATAGGAAGTAGAAAACGAGTATGCAGTGCAAGCATTTTTATACGGAGCAAATGTTTGTTCTATCTAGAGTCAATCACAAATGCGTTGCTACTCCCGAGGACTAAGATAGTCGCCTCATATAAATGTGAGCTGTTAAATCAAGTTTTGAAAAAAAATTAAGTTTATTTACTGTAGAAATAATACGTGGCATATAATTCGCCTACTATTACATCCTTGAATTTAGACCTCAGTAGCATGTATTGTAATAAAGGCCGGGTTCAAGGACTACACGTAACCGCAAAAGTAATAACTCATCCGAACACCTCGCAGACATTTTATTAAAATGCAAATGATTTTCTTGTGCGAGTTCAAATGCGATTATCGTGCGATTTTCTATATCACAAAGAGCATAATTAAAAGGTAAAACGTGCTAAACGGATTTTTGGAGCGCAGCTGTCGTAACGTAGTGTAGGCGCCTGCAATTTATTTAATGCTTCTCGTCCGCGTTTTTACGGGTTTTTACCCGACTATGATGACACCGTCTATCTTATTGAGTCATTTGCGTTACTTTCTCGTCAAGATCTTTTATTAAGTGACGCCATTTGGAAACGTCTTTTCTATTCAGAAAAATGACTTGCATTTTATCGCAATTTATCCATAGTCTGTACCTCAATTTTGTTTAAACTCCTTTATTTATTTATTTAAACTTTTTACACCACATTTTTTCCGACACTTAACATAGTGATTAAAAGTACAAAAAACTTTTTAAAATTAAACATAAACTGAACAGAAAACAGAAAATATAGGAATAATAAAAGCACAAAGTGTTGATCGTTTCATTCACGATTAGTCTGTTACGAAGTCAATGTTGAAGGTTGAAGTTTACGGTGACTGTTACTAAATCAAGAAAAAAACAATTTTGTCTCTTTTGTACGAATAAATATCATCACAATAATATGGATAGTATGAGAGTCATAAAACTTCATGCGTCAGAATTTGAAAAATAGATCGATCACTGGTTATTCCAACTTCTGCCAGATCTGATAACCGTACAAGTTCATGTCACTCCAGACAAAAGTTCTACAGCCATTACCATATCCATACCAGAGTACTAGAAAGCATATAGTAGGTATGGTATAATATCGTAAAAAGGAATGTTATTGCCTTGAAATAGTGAACGCATAACTTCAGCCGTTGGTCATATCGTATGGGTTCATGGGGTGTTTTATAGGAATCAACTTTACGTTATACTCATCATCTTGATTTGTAACGAGACACTCTAATGTGGTTTTGTGTATAACATACTTTACCAGGTGGTAGAACCAGTGTAGTTCGACCGGGGAGGTACCACCGCCACACCTATGTCTAGCGGCATACTATTATATGATACATCTCAGTTCTCGGAAGTAGCAACGCATCTGTGATTGACTTCAGATAGAACCTGATGCTCTATATGAAGTTGATTACAGATGTCCATGAGCGGTAGTGACCACTTACCATCAGTTGGATTGCATACTCGTTTGCTACTTTAGTTAGATAAAAAAAAAGTTGGACTGCGTGCTCGTTTGCTACTTTAATCATATAAAAAAATCATTTTGAGTTAACTTATTTTTTATAATCTGTAGGGATTGGTTAACCAACAAGTCATGTCATATTTTTTTTATTCGAAATGAATTGGTGTAAGAATTAGAGAAGTAAAAGGTTTTTACATGAATCATGTACCTAAATTGTGTAAACAGTTATATATTATAATTACTGTATGTACGTACAACGCCAATGCATTTTAGTTGTATTTATGTCTGTCCATAAATAGCTCTATATTATTCCACAATATTATATAACGCCCATAAAGGAATAATAGACACTATGACTTTTTGTAATAATACGGAATGTTTTCTGTTTGTTTTTGTTTACGAGTGGTGTGCGATGTTTTGCGAACAATACTCAGATCCAAGTTTTTGCATACCAGGAAAATTATTACGAAAACTGAGCCATACCAAATGGATACTCGTATAATATTTCTGTATTGAAGTATCGAAATGTTTCTTATTATTGAGTGGCCGTCAAACTTTCTTACCCGCCTTCATATTGTTGTTCAGTAGAGTGAAAAAATGGAAGCCTGTATTCTGTATACACACATTTTCATATCGTAAATCCTTCTAAATTTATGGCGTTGCGGTCATACGGATAACAACATCGAAAGTTTTCTAAGTTAACGATGTATGGAAAAAAGTTCATGAATAACATAAGGACACATTATGCATACTTACGTTGTTCGGATAACAACATGAAATATTCCGTATTCCAAATGATATATGGACTTTCTATGTACGTGGGATTTGGTATGTCGCATATAAAATCGCAACGAAGGTTTTTTTACAGAAATACCTTGCACATTACTTATTATACTTTAAATGAAAACATTCTCCTATTCATGTTTTATGAAATTTTATTATCAAACTGTTATTAACGTGATATGGACGTTTATGAAGATTTTTATATAATTTTAATACATTTTTTTATAATAATTAAGTAGCAAACGAGCATGCAGTCCACCTGATGGTAAGTGGTCACCGCCGCCCATAGACTGTAAGCAACTTCACACAGAACATAGGTTCTATCTGAAGTCAATTACTGATGCGCTGCTACTCCCGAGGACTAGGATGGTCGCCTCATATAAAAGTGTGCCGGCAACAACACCTTTCCATCGAAACGCAAGGAATGCTTCACGTTAGAAATAGGTGTGGCGGTGGTACCTCCCCTCGAACTACAGTGGTTCTACCACCTTTGGTTCTAAACCTTTTTACCACACTGTGAGGGCCCCAAGCACGACGGTTCTGGAAAAAACTGCCGTCGCGATTGGTTGACGTTTCGGGAGACCTTAGGGCTGGTGCGTATTCTGGCCAACGAATCAGTTTTTCCATACAAAGAGATTACGCCGCCAGCATTCTTGGGACTCGACCAAGAGAGAGCGACATGGACTCTTTGTTTTATTAATAGTTATGTTTATACTTTTCTGTTAGGAATTTATAAAAAAAAAATCTTTTATTTATTTTTAATTATATGTTTTGTATATTCTGTAAATAGACTTGTTTGTTGTGTAAATATAAAAACTTCCTAATAATAAAGTACTTTAAGACAGAAAAAAAAATAATAATTACTCTCGAAAGATCTGTTTCATTCAAAATATCGTAAAAATCATCAATGTAACCGACATTCCTATACACAATATCATTATTAAACTGCGCCATCTTATACTGCAACAAACAGATAAATCGTTCAATTCACGGCATCATAGCCACGAATACGCCAAGAAAAAAATACAGTTTCGTAAATCCAATCAACGTACTAACTACGAATTGTTCGGCGAAGAGATCTCTCTGTGGAAAGCAACGTTCGGACTGTGATTTGGATCTGCCAAGCCTTCGGGAACAATAGCCTTTTTGCGCAAAAATGTCACGCTTTGCGGCCAAACGCTGGATACATGCAAAGAACCGAAATTAGTTCTTTGATACACAAGCAAAACGAAGTTTTGTACGAAAGAATGTACATCAAGTGATTGCGTTTATGACAGTTCATGGTTAGATAAATGTCCTGTGATGTAATACGTACCATAAGATTTTTATTTAAAAAAAATCTTACATTCGAGGAGAACTTACAAGCAAAAGTACTAAAATACTTTAAAATATATGTGCTTACAACAGTACATAATGTATATTAGGGAACTTTCGTGTCCCGTATGATATGCCCGCTTCTCACGTGCACTCGTGCTACTTGTGTCCTTTTTATTCGCATACTTACACTGGTCAAGGAGTGACTGTATCAAGAATTCATTTGTGTGAGAGTCACTCGTGCTAAGGAGTATTTACTCCTTGGGGAATTATGACAATGAAGGGTATTGTCATAATATACAGCTGTTCATTAGGTTCAAATATTTATTATAAAGAAACGAAATCTACGAAAAATTACATACATAATTACCTACAATATTAACTTTATTATGTCAACACAAATACACAGGCATACTTAATCAATCAAACCTCAACCAAAATAATAAGATGTAGTCTTAATATGATTGCTATCAAGAGATCTTCTTTTCAATATTCTACACCTTTTTTTATTTTGTTTTCGAGGGGGAAACCTTCAAAAGGTACCCGATGCCGTGGGAGCGACGCAGGGTTATGTGGGTTTTTTACCGCACTAAATCCCCCCCCCCCCCCCCCCGATGGCCGTATTCGGCGCTGAAAAGGAGGGCTTCGGGATCTCGAAACGACTTCAACCGGAATCCTCCGAGCACGTTGCCACCCTCCCAGATGGGCGGCTGGGCCTACTGCTCCATCTAGTCTTTACGACGGTATGCGACCACACATACCGCCGTCCTTTTAGTCGCCTCTTACGACAGGCAGGGGATGCCGTAGCCCTATTCTGATCCCGGAACTACAGAGCGTCAATATTCTACACCTAGTAGCATTACCAGCAATGCTTACTAAACCTCATTCCGAATTCAGTAGTATCGAACCAAATTCCACTGCGCTGACAAAATTAAGCCTAAACAATTCCATGACTCACGTATGAAATTAACATCGATCGTACGCCACGCTCGATCATTCTCCGTCTATTATTATACAATACAACTCAGTTGGGATTAAATATTACAAGTAAGGGGAGTAGGGTTGCTCATCCCGTATCTGAGAGCGTGAAATGGACTTTGATCGATGGCGCCCTTTGCACTCAATGAAGTGATTACATGTGTTCCTCGTTAGCACGTGGCTTACGTTATTTGAAATGAAATGAAATGTCTTTATTTTGTATAGGCCTACGGGGGCACTTACAAATTGTCAGTTACATTTTTTTTTTCTTACACTACCACCGGATCGGCATACGACCTCAACTGAGAAGATCCGGCAAGAAACTCAGCGGGTTTGTCTTTTTTCTTATTTATATCCATTTTTTTATTTTTTTATATAATTACAATCATGTTTTTTTACATGGTAATGAAAGTTAGCTCCAATATCTATGTTATTGTTTACTCTGAAGTACTATGCTTGAAAGCAAGGACGGTATTCATCCAGTTGTGGTCTGTCTAATTACTGTGTAATTAAGTTTGATAGTTTGGATACCACTACCGTTATACTAACTCGCATTAATTACGTGTCCTAACTTTTATGTTTGTTTGAATAATTAATAACTAGTCACCCGTGACAATGGTTGATATTCGATCCTAATTTCAATGAAAAAAACTAAACCTTATATTGTACAAAGTAACACCAATATTTTTCCAATTTAAATAAATTTTAAAGCAATAGCGGGTACTTTGACAAAGACATTTGTCATTTTGACGTGATGTGTTTCATAGTAAGACATTGAATGTTCTATTTCATTAATTATGTATGTGTTTGTGTCAAATGCATACATAATAGTGAGTGTGTTTTTAGTTGATTTTATGTACGTTTTATGCATTATTTGAAAAGAAATATTAGCATTGCACAATCCTTTCCTATATCAACTATAACCGTGCGTAATCTCATAGTCCTCCGCCTGCGGCAAGTATCTTATAAACACGTCACAAATTTTTGCTCCACGTATTTATATAGTTGAATGTACTAATACAGTAATAAATGTTTGTTTCATTTCAAATTTTACTATAGGAGAGCCTCGGATCAATAAACTACTTGAAGTAGAAGACCTTTTCTATTTGAAGTTTGTCAAAGGTATCAGGTTTCTATCCGAAATTAGCTTACGTATGAATCGCTTTGTTATTGCGTCTTAAATACAAATAATAAGACGTGCTTCCTTGAGTCTTTAATTGTATGGACACGTATTCTTTAAAAAATCTTTGCGCTAAAGTTTTGTTCTTAAATTACATAATATCAAGACCAGCAAAGTAAACCTCAAGTTATATGAATTAGTTCCCACTACATGACAAGTTCGTGTTAATTAAAAGCTGTTTAAGTCAAACTTCATTCGTATCCATTAGTAAGTTCGCTGTACGAGTTCATATACTGTCAAGAAAGTGAAAGATAAGTAGTTCTAGGACTGAAGCTGAGAACATTTGAAGGCAAGATGTGCCTTATGATTTTATTTTATCTGATTGAAGTAGCAAGCGAGCATGCAGTCCACCTGATGGTAAGTGGTCACTGCCGGCCATAGAGCCCTGTAAACAACTTCAAATAGAGAATGGGTTCTATCTGAAGTCAATCACAGATGCGTTGCTACTCCGGAGAGCTATGGTGCTCGCATCATGTGAAAGTGGGCCGGCAACCACGCCTTTTCAACAAAACGCAATAAATGCTTCACGCTAGAAATAGGTGTGGCGGTGGTATTTCCCCGGTCGAACTACACTGGTTCTACCATCTCGTAAAATGGTAGAACCAGTGTAGAACCTCATTTTTCAATTTAACTAAAATTTAATAAAGTAGTAATAACGTAAAAACAGGAAACAAATGTTCACAAAGTTGGATCACGTAGGTGTTGACACGTGTTACTTACATAATTTATAAGCATTTGGATACAGTGCTGCGTTTGTCACATTTCACCCAATAACGTTACATAAGCCTATATGTATAACATGTTATGTTAGACGTCAACACATTACGGAGTTTGCTGGCCTTGGATGTCTCCTCAGAGTAAGAGGTGATCCTTTGACCGGCCATTACCCTGGCCAGGAGCAAATTCATACTTACTTTCTTTAAATTTCTACATCATAGGATTTTTTCTAGAATGCTTGACTTCTGAGACGTGCATGTTTCTTTTATGTTAAATCGAAATGGTTATCTATTTGTCACGAGTATATTTTTCTCTTCAACCCATCATTGTCCCGCTGCTGCGTACAGGTCTTCTATCAGAATGAGAGTTTAGGCCATAGTCCACTGCGCTAGCCAAGTATGAATTGGTGGATTTCACACAACTCCGGAACTTTTTTTCAAAGCACTCACTGGTGTGTAGGTTTCCTCACGGTGTTTTCCTTCACCAAAAAGCAGTGATAATTAATTTCTAAGAAACACATAAATCTGTGGTTCGTGCGTAGGTTTGAACCTCGGACCTCTCGATCGAGAAGGCATGTTTCAACCATTAGGCTATCACTGCTCTATTTTATCATCATTAAAGTAAATGACTCAAATAATTAAAAAAATATTAAAGTGGAAAATCAGAGGTAAGGTGTGTGAATCTCAGACTTCCAGATTTCAAACCACTATGTTATTACTGCCTTATTTTTGGGCGGTATTCCTTTTTAAACAAGGCGTTCATAAACAAATAAAAGCAATCTCATGATCAACTGCAAAAATAATGGTCGGACCGGCACGTACATAACGTAATCAATCAAGTACCCTCATTCCAAGTAAAACAGCGCGAATCTGCCGTGATGAAATTTTTTTGTATTGCTGTTACTTCGTTTAATTTCTTTTGAGCATTTGATGTGATTCTAGCGTGAAGCATTTCTTGCGTTTCGATAGAAGGGTGTGGTTGCCGGCACACTTTCACATGAGGCGACTATCATAGTCCTCGGGAGTAGCAACGCATCTGTGATTGACTTCAGATGGAACCCATGTTCTGTATGAAGTTGATTACAGATGTCCATGGGCGGCAGTGACCACTTACCATCAGGTGAACCGCAGGCTCGTTTGCTACTTCAGTCAAATAAAAAAAAAAAAAATGTACTCCAGACCTAATTTATTAGACGTTCCACTTTATTTAATTGACTAGAAAAATTTGGAACTAAAATCATCGTTAACGATATGCAGTTCTCCTGTAAGTGATCAATACCGCCCATGGACATATGTAAGATGTGTTGCTACTCCCAAGGACTAAGATGGTCGTCTAATATTAAAGTGAACCGGCAACCACACCCTTCCACCGAAACGCAAGAATTACTTCACGCAAAAAATAAGTGTGGCGATAGTACATACCCTCCCGGCCGAACTATACTGGTTTTACCTAAAAAACCAAAAAAATCAGTGATAAGCGCTGTTGTATTCTGGTTTGAAGGATCTGATAAGGGAGATATACTTTACGTTACGGTCAAAAGAGACGTTGCTTATAAACTTAAATCAGTCTGTGACGGCAATTGTAAAATGAGCATAGATTATTATGCAATCATCAATCAACCTATTATTGGCCCACTGCTGGGCACGGGTCTTCTCTCAGAATGAGAGAGTTTAGGCCATAGTCCACCGCGCTGGCCGAGTGCGAATTGGTGGACAGTGCGAATTGGAGGACAGATTATAATATTTTTTTTAATTAAATTAAAATTAAAAAAGAGTATTATTATTTTCTTGCTATTTATTTAGTTATTAAGAAGGTTTGCCATTGGTTACAATATTAATTTACAAATTTGACTTAACCTATAAAAACTGAGTACCTACATAACTTTTTGAAATGACAAACCGCGGCAGTATTCGACCCGGTATGGCATCATATTGCATTAACATCATTAAACCCTGAACGATGCAATCAGATACAAGTGAACCCGATCTCATGATTCGCTACAAAATAATAAATGGGGCAAGTAGGCATAATATGATCAATCACGCTCCCACACGCCAAAGCTGATCTGATGCGAAGGCTCGAGATTTACTTCTAGCCTATTAGCGGATGATATTATAAGATAGTTGAACTTAATCCTTAGTCTGCAACGAATTTGTAAACGACTTGAAATACTACTGGGGTCGGTCACTTTCCTCGGGTAGTAATATTTTATTTTATTATCATACATATTGTTAGCCAAAGGTGCTCTCTCATAAGTACGGAGGGCATGGAGTACACTCTACTTTACTCCGCATCGATAAAATGTAATTATATGATAGTGGCCAACCCACATATCCTCTCCAACAGAATTTATGGCTATTATCTAATGGTAATAACCGAGGTTAAAGCTTAACGCACCCTCCCAACGCACGGAACCATGAATTTAACTACGAGCTAACACTAATCAAAGTCGACCACCACAATCCACTACTGGATTGTAAATCAGAATAAAAACTACTTGGAACAATCACCAATGTGTATTTCAATATACATATATTTTAAACTGTGCGGTGTGTACTGCCCTCCTTGCAACGTACGAGTATTATATGTGCGCATACAAATAAATACACCACCGTATGTAGTAGTAACCTATCCTAGTTTTTATTCAAACTTTATTGCGTGAATTTTTGCAAAGTAGCGCCGCATGCTATTAAATACTATAGAATTATAATTATAATTTCACTGTTAGCGTAGCGTATTTTTGGGGTAAATTAGGAGTATGTATTCATACTTATCAATTAATTCACATACGATCAACGACAACACAGCCATTCCCATCACTAATTGTAATTTATGATCTATTGCGACCTTGAATCGACCAATTGCAATGCTTTCTTTTACCGCTCCCCCGCCCCGCATACCTCAGTGCTTTGACTGAAATGTTTCTTAGTAGAAATAAAGACATGAGGTGTCTATTAGGCTATGTTGTCGCTGCATACGATAAACATTAGGTAATCATTCTTTTAGCACCAAACTTTTCAATGAAAATCCAAATTTAAACATAACAGAGCGTAAAAGAAAACAAGACAAAGACGTTAAGGGAAACAGAATTGACTTTCAAAACCTTCAATCTCCGTAAAAGAGGAACTCACCTACAATTTGCGCTGCAGTAATCGCCTGTGAGATTAACTTTTCCGGAAGATAAACTTGCCCTCTTTGTATTAAATTATGCCAAAACTTTTTGGATGGAAATGAGGGAAATTTCGGCAAGTGCTAATTGATTGATATTTCATTTCGGAGAGATATTATTGTTACATTTCAGTTCTACCAACTGTTGGACTCATTTTGTTAATGCAAATTGGGAAGTAAAGTATCAAAGTTTGGTCAAATTGAAAATGTATTGTACTAGTTTTATATTTATGCCAATATAAAGTTTGTTTAAGATAATATTGCTTTTCGAAAGAGCCTACGGTGATATTGTAGTTGACGACCCACGTGGCGGAGCGGTTATCATATCGGTCTGAAGCGCAATGTGGCCTGGGTTCGATTCCCGATAGAAATCTAAATGTTGAGTTTAGATCCATGTTCTGGTATGGGTGTTTGTGTATTCGTCTTATGTGTGTCCATGGTACCCACAAAACTGGAGAAAATTCTAGTATATGGGCTATGAGTGAAGCAAACGTGTGTAATATGGCCCTGTTACCACATGGGTTCGACATGGAGGAGTTCGATTTGACCTAAGGAAACTAGAAAGTCTTATATATTTATATTACTTTAGTACTTGGGTTCCTAACCTGTGGGTAGTTACGCCATCGGGGTAAATCGGGTATTTTTGGGGGTAATGGACTGCTTTGCTTTATTTAAATCTTCAAACTGCGTATCTACAAAAATGTGGATATGCAAAAACTTGCAAATATTCGTTAAAACTTAAAGTTACAATTTTAAAAGCGTTGTTAAAGTAGCTTTTCTTCCAAGTCACAAGGGTAGCCATATTGAAAGGTTAGGTGCTCTAGTGTAATATGGAAAGAAATAAAATGTATGATATTAAGCAGCATATTTTAGTGCTGCTAATGTATCAAAAAAAAATACAGACGAATTGATAACCTCCTCCTTTTTGGAAGTCGGTTAATTATCACTACATAGTATTCGTATAAAACAAAGTCGCTTCTCGCTGTCTGTTCCTATGCTTAGATCTTTGAAACTACGTTACGGATTTTGATTCAGTTTTTTAGGTATAACACATGTATAATATAGTAGTGAAACACAAATAATTTTAGATTTTTGATTTTTAGGCGGAACGAAGTTCGCCGGGTCATCTAGTAAATAATATTTATTTCTGACAGTGATATCCGATTCAATCCCGTAATTCATCTGATAGGAAGCGATCACTTACATACACATCTGTGGACATTTGTGACTAACTTTACACGCTAGATTTTTATCTGAATCAAAAACGCGTTGTCACTCTTAAAGACCAAAGTCATCACACCTTTCAACCAAAACACAACATAGGTTCACACTAGAATAAGGTGAGGCAGTACTAACTCCCCAGTGGAGTATTCTCGCTGTCACACCTCTATTTTTTTTATCTGACTGATGTTTGACTGTTTGATGCAGTCCACCTGATAGTAAGTGGTAACTGCCGCCCATGGACATCGGTGAGCAACTTCAAATAGATCATGGGTTCTATCTGAAGTCAATCATAGATGCGTTGCTACTCCCGAGGACTATGGTGGTCGCCTCATATTAAAGTGTGCCGGCAACCACATCTTTCCATCGAAACGCAAGAAATGCTTCACGTTGGAAATAGTAGCGGTGGTACTTCAACGGTCGAACTACGCTGGTTCTACCACCTTAAAAGTATTTATAGTAAAATAAGTCCTTCATCCTAAAACTCTGATACATAATCCTTCTGATCTTTGGTTATAAGGCATTAAAACTTATTTTCAATTGGTATCCAAAAATTTTAAAAAATCATGTAGAACAAAATCATTATTAGATCAAATGGTAATAACAGCAAAATAATCATCACGTATCATAATACACTCCCGATCATAAAGCATAATTAGCGGTTGATATAATTAATGTTAATCCAATTAGCAGCAATTATGTTACCATACACCGCTATCAAACGGCCGACGAGGTTCTAAATTTAATTAGTGCCTACCCTTTCACATATGCCGAAAATGACATTGATTATATGTTGATGGTTGTACATAAAGCATTGTTAGGGCAAAATTTACCTACGCTATCAATAAGGGATTACTAATTAATCTTAGACACGCACCACTTATTTTTCTAACATTATATGCGTATTAGAAATTTAGGTCCGAGGACCAAAGGCTACACCGCTGCCTAACGGCAGCCCACAATACCGGTGGGCAATGAACCAACTGAGGGAATTGCCCAAGCAAGAAGGGATTCCTCGCGGCGGCGTCATCGCCGCTGCGTAGGATGTTATTTCATTAGAAATTAATTATAACTGCTTTAGGTAACCCTAAGGAAGGCATCTCGAAAAAATCTACACACATGAGAGTTTAAAAAAAGATCACAGAGAAAAGTGTAGTCTACAAAATCGCACTTTACCAGCGCGGTGGACTATGGCCAAGAGTCTCTCATTCTGGAAGAAATGAGAAAAGAACGGTGTCCAACTGTGGGAGTATAACGACAAAAAAGCACTTGAAAAAAATAATAGAATGTAGAGCCTTTTTTATGGAAAGTGGCGTAGCAAACGAGCATGCAGTCTATAGCAATAAGTTGTCTCTGATGCCCATAAATATCTGTAAGCAAGTTTATGCAACCCATTTTTATCCCACTTCTGGGCACGGGTATTCCCTCGGAATGTGAGAGTTTTAGACCATAGTCCACCGCGCTGGCCAAGTGCGGATTGGTCGACTTCCGATACCTCCGAGAACTATTTTTTTAATGAATTCTCGGGTGTGTTTTCCTCACGATGTTTACCTTCGCCGAAATGCAGTGATAATTAATTTTTAATACGCACATAAATCAGTGGTGCGTGCCTGTGTTTGAACCTCGGACCTCCCGATTGAGAGGGCAAGTATCAACCATTAGACTATCCCTGCTCTTAAGAAAGTGAGTTAAACCACCGCTTTCTATTGAAGCACAATAATTAATATTCACGAGAAGTATATAGTTATGTAAAATACTAACTAATACTAAATATGAGGCGACCATCACAGTCCTCGGAAGTAGCAACGAATCTGTGATTGACTTCAGATAGAACCCATGTCCTGAGTGAAGTAGATTACAGATGTCCATGAGCCGCAGTGACCACTTACCATCAGGTGAACTGCTCGTTGGTTACTTCAGTCAGATAAAAAAAAACTTTTGCACTTGTAACGATCATAATTCAGATTAAGAAAATTGTCGCTTTTTGTCTTTCGTAATTTGAAGATCGCTTTTTAAAGATTACAATAGGAAACGTGCATAACGCCTACTTGATCGTTAGCCATGGATAAGTTAGGTGACTTCTGCATTTTATTTGAAATTGGTATGCTTTTAAAGGTAAGTTGTAAGATAAGTAAGTTGTAAGATAGGTAAGTTGTAAGATATCCTCCGAGACAGGGCTTTGATTTATTCGTAGTTATCCTGTTCAGTTATCATTTTGTGTTAGTTGTCTACTGCAATCACATAAAAAATATCTTCATGATATAATGAGAGCATTTCTAAAAAAATAATTTCATACTTATTGCTCCTATTAAAAATCAAGTAAATCAATACATACTTAATGATTCTATTTTTACTAAATATACTTAGCCAATATTTACACTACCGTACTGATAGATGTTTTTTTTATTATTAAGATATTGTTATATCTTAACTTACGCTAATCTAAACATTGTTTAAAATACATAATTATATATTTTTATGATAACATTGTCAATTATTATACTGCATGTTTCATTTCTCTCTCATCAACCCATTATTGGCCCACCGCTGGGCTCGGGTCTTCTATCAGGATGAGAGAGTGTTAGGCCATAGTCCACCGCGCTGGCCTAGTGCGAATTGGTGGACTTCACACACCTCCAAGAACTTTTTTTTTAAGAACTCTCGGGTGAGTAGGTTTCCTCACGATGTTTTCCTTCACCGAAAAGCAGTGATAATTAATTTCTAATACGCACATAAATCAGTGGTGCATGCCTGGGTTTGAACCTCGGACCTCCCGATCGAGAGGGCAAGTTTTCAACCATTAGGCTATCACTGCATGTTTCATTTACTACATATTAATAGTACTTATTCTCCCCAAGAAGCAGTGTAATCTTAGTTAAATGGAACTCGGCAGATAATCGCATCAAATAACAATTACCACCAATTACACGCTCAATCTGTAGCGTACTTCGTTGCAACATCCGCTTAGTAAATACAACCCTTAATTGCTTGAGCTTGTTAGTTTAATTTGTCATTAGACATTAAGGATAGTTACGATTTAACCGCTCGATCTCCTGTGACACAAGTGACTTGATACTAACACATGGGCTTCAGTTAATAAATGTTGTCTACTCTTAACGTCTACAGTCGACTTTCACTGTCTATTGCGGTCTATTTCGCCGTCTCTTTGATTATATAAACAAGCATGCAGTACACTTTACAGTAAGTGGTCTTTGCAGCTCGTAGATCTGTAATCAATCCCACAGAACAGCACTACCCACTAAACAGTGGGGTTGGTATTACATTAATACCGCTTCTCAACATTGCAATATTTTAACTAATATTGCACTGTTGTGAAGCGATATTATTGTGCCAAGGGGTACAACCCCCCTTGAGAACTGCCCGGGTAAAGAGGAGACCCTCGAGACCCGAATAATGCTTATCCCCCCACCTCTTATACCGCCGTCGGAGCCGTAGTATAAGAGAGGCCAGAAGGGTAAAAAGTCCCCGCGATGATGATCCCACAGAACATCAGTGTTTTACATGAGATTGCCTTTTTCTTTTTTTGTTATGAGGGAGAAATCAAAAGTTACTCGACGCCGTGTGAGTGACGCAGGGTTTTGTGAGATTCTTACCCCACTAGCATGGTGGCCTTCCCCGGCGATACAACAAGGATTCCGAAGACGGTATGCGACCAAAAATACCGCCGTACTTCCCAGGGTCACCTAGCTGGACGGTTCGAGCTCCCACTCTTGCTGCCCACGACCCTGAAAACCCCCTTTTAGTTGCCTATTATGACAGGCACAGGATACTGTAGCCCTATTCTGATCTTGGAACTACAGGGATGACCTGACATTGGCTACAGATGCGTTGTTACTTTTAAGGGCTAAATGTTAACGCCTTAGATAAGTGTGTTTTTTACCACACCTTTTATAATACATCAAAGTTTAACAGTGCTGTTATAAATAAGGTGATGCCCCCGGTGTTGAGCTACACAAGGTAGAATTGTCACCTTAAAAAGTGTGTGTTTTCGACTAACCATCGTCGAGGATCGTCTACATAAACTGTCCGTCGTGTAACTTGATGTTCTATTTAATCTAGTACGTTTATTACCGACTTAAAAGAGAGTATGTCACTTGTAAATATTAAACAAGTTACAAAATAATATCACGCTGTGTAACAAAATATGGCGGCTAATATTTCTCTCCAAATATGCATACCAATTTGCAATTAAGACATATTCAAAAATTATTTTAGTTTTAATCAATCAATCGCTTAAAATCCAGAAACAACAAACTGCGTTGAAATGTTTTATTTTTATTATTTTTTTATAAAATCTAAAGAATGCATTTTTTAGTCGCACTTCACTTTATTTTTAAGCAAACCAGTTTGCAACCCAAAAAAGATCCAACAACATCTATACACCAAACTATTGCGCTTACCCTAACTTCATTAAACGGACCCAGATAATCTCGTATCAATTAACAATTAGCACCAATTACACGCTGAACGCTAGCGTAGTTCAGTTCAGTGCAACATCCGCTCAGTAAATGTTGTCATTGTAATACTAACTGAACTAACTTGTGTCTATATTGAATTATCGTTAACGACTTGCAGTGATTTTAAAGTATCTATTTAACGAATAGCAGTAAAATTTGCCGTTCAAATAAAATGTTTTTGAGGGTTTGTTTTTTTTTATAAAAAATGATTTAAACTCTGTTTACATTTAGTTTTTATGCTTCTAACTGGGAAAAGGCCTTCGCTCAAGCTTAAAGTTGCATCAAAGGTTAAACATTTAATACGCTGGTATGACTAAAATTTTTCTGATTTTATAGGTAACATAATATTGATTTCAATCTTGCATATAACGATGTCACGATAAGAGTTAAAATAAAATTCTAATTGAGTAAAAGTAATTGTTAAAAAACACGAAGAACACAAACATGTGTAATGTCTCACACACACAAGTTGAGTTGAGTTTGTCAAGCAAATTTTGTTACTGTTTTCAACATAGTATGTATCGATGCCAGAAGGTAATATTTTGTGTAACGTACAACGTAACAATGCCATAAAAGTATTGAAAATCATATCTTTAAATTAAGTGGTAGAACCAGTGTAGTTCGACCGGGGAAGTACCACCGCCACACCTATTTCTAGTGTGAAGCATTCCTTGCGTTTCGATAGAAGAGTGTGGTTGCCGGCACATTTGAGGCGAACATCATAGTCCTCAGGAGTAGCAACGCATCTGTAATTGACTTCAGATGGAACCCATGTTCTGTATGAAGTTGATTACAGATGTCCATGGGTAGCAGTGACCACTTACCATCAGGTGGACTGCATTCTCGTTTGACACTTCAGTCAAATAAAAAAAAAAGTGGTGTATTAGTGTCTTATTTTGACAATATTGTATTGTGAACAAAACCCTTCGTAATGTATAATCCATGAAACTATGTAATATTCGTGTATTCTATTTGATTTATGTTTTTATGTAACTTTCGTATTTTTTCATGGAAATATCGCTTTTCCGCGTCGGTATGTTCATGACAGATCAGACAGACAGTTTTTGCCGGAGGATTAAATGTGTGTTGACGTATGCATTTCAATGTAAAAATAACCGCATGTTACCATGGGTTACATTGAAAGTGTCAAGCGCCGCGCTGGCCAAGTGCGAATTGGTGGACTTCACACACCTCCGACAACCTTTTTTTAAAGAATTCTCGGGTGTGTTACGTTTCCTCACGATGTTTTCCTTCACCGAAAAGCAGTGATAATTAATTTCTAATATGCACATATTTTTTTAAAAAATCTGTAGTTTGAACCTCTGCCTGGGTTTGAACCTCGGACCTCCCGATCGAGAAGACAAGTTTAAACCATTGGCCTATCACTGCACTATCAATTAATCAAGTTTTGCTATTAGACACACGCTATTGTACAATATCTTGCAACAGTTGTTAACATTAAAAAATTTTAGTACTTCTAGTAAAGAAGTCGGATCGGGACAGTAACCCCTTCGCCGCACGAGTCATCATAAATAAATAATTTTGATTATTATAATATTTCATACTTTTACAAATATTTTTCAAACTATTATAATAACATTCTTGTCCGTCCAGTAGATACAAACATAACAATAATGTACGTACAATTTATAAGAATACAAGCTTTAACAATTTCTACAATTATATTAATGTAAAATGTAAACTAAATTAAACTAAAATATATATTAACACCATATAAATTAATATAATAACCTACATTAAAAAAAATAAAAACATTATTTATTTATTTATTTTGATAACCTACATAGTTTACACCAATTAGAATATAAAAATAACACAATTATTCAATACGGAAAAGCTAAGTGCAACTAGGTACATTTATAGGCGAAGACTGCTTGCAAAAAGGAGCGAGTAACAAGTAAGTCAAATGATAATAACAATAGTAATAAAGAAAAGAAACATTTTATGTGGAGTAAAATTAAAATTAAATTAAATTAAAATTAAATGAAATTTAAATTAAACAGATTTTATATGTCAACATATTTTATGATATATGAATTTATTAATAATATATTTAAACTTGTAAATACTATCATTAAAAATGTCAATATTTACTTGTTTTGTGAAAAATATTAAAAAAAAAATTATATATAAAAAACTTCATCTAAATTATTGACCTTGGGAAGCGTACCCAAAACGCTGGCGACATTGCCTCGTTGGATGGCAATACTAATCCTTTGCCCGAGGTAAGAGCCAGCCCTTTGGTCATTGGTGCACTCGATAAGCCTTTGCGAAAGGTGCTTGAAGAAAGATCGAGCGTCAGAACCCCACGGTCCCATCGTCTCCACACCAAACGGCAGAAATATGTAGTCTCGACTGAGAGTTACATATTTCTGCAGCTTGCGTATTTCCGCGTCGGTCGCCACAACACCAGCTGCCCTCGACGAAAGATGAAGATGGGAGGGTGCCAGTGTGTCAACGCATGTAGCATCCCAAACTAGACACCTCCCATTTTTCCACGGAATTAACGTCAATCCGTCTGGCCTCTTACCAATTTTTATTATTAACTTTTAATTTTATTTCTATTCTTTTACAAATTAAAAAAAGTTAATTTTCGAAAAGTGGTGATTTTGTTACAAACACTTGGAGAGTTGTAACTCTAAAGATATGAAAACACGTCAAGGCTGTTTAATTGTTAACACTTTACAATGTAATTAATATGTCGTGTATGAAGTATGTATGAAGGTGGTAGAACCAGTGTAGTTCGACCGGGGAAGTTCCAACGCCACACCTATTTGGAAGGATGTGATTGCCGGCTCAGGAGTGGCGTTGCCACTTCTGAGCCAAAGTCCTGAGTTTGTCAATTATTATGGAATGAGGTGACCATCATTGTCCTCGGGAGTAGTAACGCATCTGTGATTGACTTCAGATGAAACCCATGTTCTATATGAAGTTAATTACAGATGTCAATCGGCGGCGGTGACCACTTACAATCAGGTGGACTGCATGCTCGTTTGCTACTTCAGTGAGATAAAAAAATGTGAAATTTACTGACAAGCACTTGTCTTTTTAATTAATATAGTACAAATTCATTTGAAAGGAGACTAGTAGATTATCTTATCGAACTGGTCATAGTATCAAGTCATAATACTTGTATTATGTGTACCTAAAGGCATTGAATGCCCCGCAATCAAGTTCTATTTAGACAACGTCTAAGCAATTTACACTCATAACCTATATGCATATGTACATATGTATGTATATATCTCATATATGAATGCGGGAAGCGAAAACTTTCTATCCTATTATACGATTATTGCGCGCACAGAGCAATGTAAGTTTTGGCATGGTTGAAGTTAATGTAGAAGAAGGAGTATGAAAATATTCATTATGAATAATATTCATGGATTATAACTTTCGTTATCTAAGATTGAAGTAGTAAACGAAAATGCAGTCCATCTGGCATTAGGTAGTCACTGCGGATCATGGACATCTACAAGCAATTCACACAGAATCTAAAGGCTACAGATGCTACTACTCGGACTATGGTGGTCACCTCATATGAAAGAAGATGACAAGAAAAAAAACACACGCTTTCTACACTCATAGCCCCATACTAGGATTTTCTCCTGTGTCGTGAGTACCATGGACACACACAAGACGAATACACAAACACCCAGACCCGGAACATGAATCTAAACTCATCATTCAGATACCTGTCTGGCCGGAAATCGAACCCGGGACCCATTGCGCGTCAGACTGATATGGTAACCGCTCCGCCACGTGGGTCGTCTTCTGGTTCTTCAAGAAGCGCTTCACGCTAGAAATTGGTGTGGTGGTGGTACCTCCCCGGTTGAACCTTAAACGTTCTACATCCACATACTGTATTATAAGCATTACAAACATATTAAATGAAACAAAATAAAACATTAATTATAAACATAATCTCAAGGATACCAAATGTATGTATGTATATGTCAAAAAGCGTAAATAATTATGTTTAGTTAATTGAAGTTTATTTCACCATTAATCAGTGTTTTTAACAGTCTCGAAAGAATATGCACAAACAAAAATACAAACAGAAGGTTTTTAGTCGATAAATAAAATTTTCAAATCATACAATTATGTTTTTAGGAATAAAATATAATGAAATTGAAAACAACACATGTTACACTCGATGAATACCAAGTTTAGTTTTTATATAGATTTAATTATGTCGAATTTCGACCACCGTGACTGGCAGCTAGAATCAATTGATACGCAGTTTGATATTTTGTTAACTTATTTTTCATTTGTTTTACCAATACGTGAAATATATTGAACTAGTCACCCGTCGCAGCGGTCGAAAGTCGACAGTAATTTAATAGCACCAATATTTTCCTATTATAAATAAATTGTAATATTTTTCAAGTTATTTTGAACGCACCCATTAAAGGTAAAAAGAGGTTTATTAGAGTGCATTTAGAAGCAATAGCGGGTAGTTTGACAAAGACATCTGACATTTTTGCGTTATGTGTTTTCACACGCAAGACATTGAATGTTCTATTTCGTTATTTCGTTTATTATGTATGCGTTTATGTCAAATACAATTTAGTGTGTGTAATGGGTTTTTATTTGATTTTATGTTTTATGCATTATTTAAAAAATATTAGCATTGCGCAATCCTTGTCTACATCAACTATAACCGTACGTAACTTCATACTCCTCCGCCTGCGGCAAGTATCTTAAAAACGAAACACAAGTTTTTGCTTCACATATGAATATATAGAGATACCATGTACCTACCAGTATGAAGAACGTGTAGGTGGTAGTCTAATTCATTTATTCCGGGTCCCTTTAACTTCTATCGGCTTTTTTCTGAGAAAATCACTGAGCAACTCACAAAATTTTCGTCCCGAACTTCATTTGATTTTCAACGAATTTTGTAATTTGTTTGAAAATAACGTATTTTAAACAAATTAGCTTTTTGATTTCAACTGGATTACTTAATTTGTTGTATTTATTTAGTATCATGGTTCCCAAAATAAATTTCATTACGAATTATATTTTTAATTGTAAATGTATCGTGAAACAGATAATATAAATACGGTACACAGAAACAACTATTGATTTCTAGCTTAGAGTTAAAATTTATTTAGAAAAAACACACGCTTTCTACACTCATAGCCCCGCAGTAGGATTTTCTCCAGTATCGTGGGTACCATGAACACACACAGGACGAATACACAAATACTCAGACCCAGAACAGGAATCTAAACTTATCATTCAGATACCTGTCTGGCCAGGAATCGAACCCGGGTCCCATTGCGCGTCAAACCGGGTATGGTAATCGCTGCGCCACGCCGATCGAATATTTTATTGTGATCAATTCTATATATTTTTTGATAATAGGTTAACATCTATGCTATAGACGTTCCTATCTGTGCGCTTTTTATTTGTTTAAAACATGACGAAAATAAAAAAAATAAAAATAAATTTAAGACTTACATTTAATAGCTAAACTGAATGTAAGATAAGGAAATAGTTACATATATGATAGTAACACAATATATGTAGCTGCTTCCTATCTTACATTCGGTTAACTTATAGGGAAATGTATTTTATTTATTTAAGCCTTAAGTGCTAGTTTTAAATAGTTACTCAAAATAATTTTCTATTACTACTATAATTTGTTACGGTACGGTGTTCACCTGAACATTCGTAGTTCAGGTTGAATGACAGCAGCTTTTAGACTAGCGTAGGTACTTACTATCAATCATCAAAGACAATTATTAAAGACTATAGGTTCTAAAAATATATATGGACGTAAACGAAGCTGTGGGCAGAAATCTATTGATTTACAATAACAAAGTGTTAATTATAATTGGTCATTTGATGCTACTTTCAGCCTTTATGCCTCTAATCTGAAGTCAGTTCTGAAGGTCTTTCGATGTTTTCGTTAATTAAACATAAAATTCTTCTCATGATACCGATATGTTGCATGATATTTACATAAAAACACCCTTTCTGACATCGTAATTCTTGCGACATAAAAGTGTACATAAATTTTATGTTGGTCGGTCCTTACAAGATCCGGTCTTTTTATTACATGTTGGTGTTACAAACTTCTTTAATCATATATTAAGTAAGTTACGTGAGCTTCTGTAAAATTCTGATAATTTAATTGGTACATGTCAACTTTCGCTGTGAGTTATTTTATTTTGTTATTTTTATTCATTTATAGATTTTACATATACATATACATACATCTATAAATTGGATTGTTTTGGCTTGCCATTACACAATATCGTAGCTAGAAGCTAGCCTGCTCCGGGATCAGAATAGGGCTACGGCATCCCCTGCCTGTCGTAAGAGAAGACGTCGTAAAGACTAGACGGAGCGGTGGGCCCAGCCGCCTATCTGGGAGGAGCCTGATGGGGCAATGCGCTTCGAGGATTCCGGTTGAAGTCGTTTCGAGATCCCGGAGTCCTCCTTTTTAGCATCGAGGCCACCGGGGGGGTTTTAGTGCGGTAAAAATCCCACATAACCCTGCGTTGCTCCCACGGCGTCGGGTACCTTTTGAAGGTTTTAACCCTTGATAACAAAAAAAAGCTAGAAGCTAGCCTGAGAAGCGGCTGCCACGGTCGCAACGTTCAAGAGGGCACATTATGACTGCAAGGTAAATTAGGTTTACTAGTCACCCATCGCAATGGTCGAAATTCGAACGTAATTCAACTCAAAAACTAAACTTGATAATGTTTAATTTCGTACTCCTGCGTCCGCATATTTTTTTTAAAAAAAGGGTACAAGGGTTCTGCTTTACGTATTAATATATAAATATTTTTTATAACAGAAAGTCGGTATAAAAAGTTACTCATAAGGATCAGACCGTACCACGTACAAAATGCATAAATCGTAGTAGTATTATAACTAGTTGCCAAAGATTGTCAAGGTCAAATTTGAGGGCGCGAAATTGAAACCCTGCCAGTGGCGCACGTAGCCTTAGGCTACGATATTAAAAAATAAATTGTATATTTATTTCTTTACGTTGAAATCAAAAAAAATAAATAGCTAACTTATTAAATTTAATTCATTATACATTTACAACTTGCTCTAATGGCAATATAAGAAGAGTTTTGAGCAGCTGAGTTTTGATTTTTATGTGTATTTTTTTATACTAAGTAAAATTATTTTTTAACTTTAATATATAACACGTCATTATCAAGTATCGCAAATTGCGACTTTACTTTATTCATACATAAGTATACATTACTACATTAAATCATTTTATGAGATTTTTTTCGTATAACTAACTGAATTACTCTATCTACTAGACGCCCAATAAATAACTACGGGTTATTTTTATACGACTATTACTTTTTAACTTAATTAACACTGTTATGGAGTATCACAAATATATATTTCACTTTTATTCGTAAGTAAACAATACTACATTAACATTTTTGTAAAAATATATATATTCATATATAACCTATTTATAAAAAAAAAACTGTATAATAGCCTAAAGATAACTCTATCTACTAGACGTACAATAAATAACTACGTATAATCGTCTCAAGTCCTTTTCTCGGGTCGTCTAAGTCCAAGCGTACACACGTGGTGGTTTTTGAGTTAATAACTATATTAGTGATTGTCTGAAAGCAGTGATAGCTTAAAACTGGGACTGTCTATTGGAAGTATTATTAACCTATCTACTAGACGTACAATAAATATCTATGTATAATTGTCTCAAGTCCTTTTCGCGGGTCGTCTAAACTTATACGTGATTTCAATAGTCATTGATGAGCCGGACCTAACTAAACATACGCTCCATGTTCGTGACTTTATGGGTCATGTAGTAAACACTGTAATGTGACTGTATTCGGCATGGTATTATGTCATGCAACATATTAACATAACAAAAGTTTTTTGGATAATAATTATATCACCGCTAGTTTGAAAGCGGTAATATCCTAGTAGTTAGAAACTGGAACTGTCTATTGGGGGTATTAATAACTCTATCTACTAGACGTACAATAAATAACTACGTATAATCGTCTCAAGTCCTTTTCTCGGGTCGTCTAAGCCTACGCGTACACGTGATATCAATACTCATTAAAGGGCCGGACCTAACCAAACATACGCTTCATGTTCGTGACTTTATCGCTAATATAATAAACACTGTAATGTGACTGCAATCGGTGAAGAATATAGTTATATCATACAACATATGTAATATAAGAAAAGGTTTTTGAGTAATAACTATATTAGTGATAGTCTGAAAGCAGTGATACCCTAGTAGATTGAAACTAGGACTATCTATTAGGGAGTATTAATATCTCGATCTACTAGACGTACAATAAATAACTACGTATCAATCCTAATCGTCTCAAGTCCTTTTCTCGGGTCGTCTAAGCTTCCATGTGATATCAATAGTCATTAATGAGCCGGACCTAACTAAACATACGCTCCATGTTCGTGACTTTATGGGTCATGTAGTAAACACTGTAATGTGACTGTATTTGGCATGGTATTATGTCATGCAACATATAAATATAACAAAAGTATTTTTTTTGGGTAATAATTATATCACCGCTAGTCTGTAAGCAGTGATACCCTAGTAGTTAGAAACTGGAACTGTCTATTGGGAGTATTAATAACTCTATCTCCTAGACGTACAATAAATAACTACGTATAATCGTCTCAAGTACTTCTGTCGGGTCGCTAAGCCTACGCGTACACGTGATATCAATACTCATTAAAGGGCCGGACCTAACCAAACATACGCTTCATGTTCGTGACTTTATCGCTAATATAATAAACACTGTAATGTGACTGTATTCGTTGTGGTATATAGTTATATCATACAACATACTAGTATGTAATATAAGAAAATGTTTTTGAGTAAATAACTATATTAGTGATAGTCTGAAAGCAGTGATAGCTTATTAGTTTAAAACTGGGACTGTCTATTGGTAGCTATTAATGATGAGTTATTAACTCTATCTACTAGACGTACAATAAATAACTACGTATAATCGTCTCAAGTCCTTTTCTCGGGTCGTCTAAGCCTACGCGTACACGTGATATCAATACTCATTAAAGGGCCGGACCTAACCAAACATACGTTTCATGTTCGTGACTTTATGGGTCATGTAATAAACACTGCAATATGACTGTACTTGGCGTGATATATAGTTATATCATGCAATATAGTATGTAATATAAGAAAAGATTTTTGAGTAATAACTATATTAGCGATAGTCTGTAAGCGGTGATACCCTAGTAGTTAGAAACTGGAACTGTCTATTGGGGGTATTAATAACTCTATCTACTAGACGTACAATACATAACTACGTATAATCGTCTCAAGTCCTTTTCTCGGGTCGTCTAAGCCTACGCGTACACGTGATATCAATACTCATTAAAGGGCCGGACCTAACCAAACATACGCTTCATGTTCGTGACTTTATCGCTAATATAATAAACACTGTAATGTGACTGTATTCGTTGTGGTGTATGGTTATATCATACAACATACGAGTATGTAATATAAGAAAATGTTTTTGAGAAAATAACTATATTAGTGATCCTTGGAAAGCAGTGATAGCCTAGTTATATGAAACTGGGAGTGTCCCAATGTTTAAATCCCAGGCTTAATGAAGTAATTGTATATATTTATATGGATAAAGGAACAAAATAAATTCATCAGTTTATAAATGAAGCTGTCGAAATTTTTTAAATAAAAAATTTGGTGCTCTCACTACACCGCGGTCAATTGGCCATCGCCGTGTCTTTGTCTTTTAATACATTAAAACCGTCGCTTATTAATATTTTTTGGTCCATTTATTAAAAAGCAGAGAAAAAAAACATTGTTTAATGTTTATGTGGTTCTCCATTAAAAGTATAGTTTTTGTATTGTGTTATGATTCAATCTAGCTATATTTTCTGAGCATGCATGGTTTGCCAAACATCATTTTAACAACTTTTTATTGTCGTCAACCCATTATTGTCCCACTGCTGGGCATGGGTCTTCTCTCAGAATGAGAAAGTTATAGGCCATAGTCCACCGCGCTGGCCCAGCGCGAATTGGTTATATCGTAATTATTAGCCTATACTCAATTACTACGAAAGCTTATAATCTTTATGTACTGAACTCAATAATCCAAAATTCCAGTAATTCCCTACCATTACAATAAACGATATTTTATATTAAGTAACGATACAGATAATTTTATCAATGTTTTGAATTATCTTGAAATCCAGACAAAATATTATATTAACAAGATTAATTAATTAAATAAATTACATTTTTTAGCTTTTTAATTTAGGTAAGTTTAATTTAATAAGAAAGATATATATCAATTTCAAAGAAAATTGTAGCGCTTAAAATGCTCCTTTAAGCGCTATATATACATCGAATGAAATAAATAATTGACACATAAAACGTAAGGGTACCTGGTGCATGAATCCCGGATTATAAACGAGGGAAACGTCTTCTAGCGGAAATTCAAAGTCTAGGTTTAGACGGAGATGTAAGTGCCTAACGTGACGTGGGTCTCATACATATTTCAAACATATTTATAGTAAGAAGACAGCTACCCGCTGAAATGAAAACCTTATGGCAGCGGGAAAGATCATAAAGTCATAAAAAAGCAGCCAAGCGCGAATCGATGTGAAGGATTCCGTAGTCGTAATGTAATTTTTAAAACCGATATTACTGTTTTAATGATAAAATGTAGAAATTATTTATCTGCCTGTTCCTGAACCCCTTGTTCAGAACTTTTTACTTATATGCAAAAAACCTTGCAATAGGTAACGTAAGCTACTCTCGTCTACTACCGTCAAAATAATAAAGGATGTTTAAGTAAATTTCAGTACAAGGTAAAACATAATAATTAAATATCACTAAATATAATTTCAATAGAATATCAAATAAAAAGTATTAACGTGAGATCAAATCACTAAAATCATCGTTATTTTAATCATTTCACTTAAAGCTTTATTTTGTCTCTATTTATATATCTACATTTAAATAATGAATACACTTATAATTCTGTCTGCGTGACCTTCGGAATAATGTCTAGAAAAATACATTTAACAACTAAATATATCACTTTTTTAACAATATTGTATGCTAATAATTTGAATAATAGTTGTATGTTTTAATCAGCCCATTTTTTATGAAAATCCGTTTAGCTGGTCCTATATATATTTGAATAAAAAGTATAAAATAAAAGTACAATATTGTAATATTCCTATGTTCGAATACGGACCCAAACCGTGAGTGAACTGATCTTAATGAAAATTTGTTAATTTGTTTGTGCGCGATGAAATAAAATACATCCAAACATACAAACTTTCATATTTTTAAAATATTAATATAATCAGATAGTAGATAGTGCTATAAATTATACACATAATTTACCGGTTTACTGACGAAGAAGTATTGTGTATACATCTCGTGTTCCAATCTAGTTAAGTAGTCTGGATTGCCTACAATTTGTGCGTACCGAATAAAACAGGAGCGATAAAAAAGGTTCTTTCGGGCGCTTTAGCTGCCATCTTGGTGAGAGATTAACAGCCATAATCAAGCAATTGAGCGCGGATTACAGCTATTTTTATGTCACCGTGGATGGTGGCGCCCCCACTCATCAATCAAGCCTTGAAACTCCGGCAATAACAATGACGAGCGAACTCACCGAGGAACTTTCGCAAAATGTGAGGATAAGAGGAGGTCGTATGCACGATGGCGGTGATAAAGCGCGATTTCATAACTTTAGATGTAACTGTGATTTATAATCAGGCAAAAGTTGAGGCTTTTTAAGCGCACAGCTAAATGTATCACATAACGTGTTTTGTAGTTAAATGGATAACACCTTCGACGTGGGTCTGAATACGCTGTGATATAAAAACTTATCGCAGATTGTCTAGAGATGGCATTGCTAGCATTTTTAATAACAATGTCTAAGTTTTCCTAACATTTATTATGGACATAAACTCGCAACGAAGAATATTGAGATACGACCGCTACTAAACATGGTTCTGTAGCTTAGTAGCAGGTCTCTATACCCAAAAGAATAGAATATTACGGTTGTACGATTAAGCAAATGAAATATCTGCCAAACACATAGAAACAGCAAGTTGAAATGTTTTCCTAACCTGTAACAGGCAGAACCAGCGATGTCAATGAAGAAAATTGTTATAATTGTAAAGTCATCTAAAAACACTTTAACGATTATTGCAATGTAAATATAATAACATCAGTTTACAGATATTTCACGTGAAACGTTGTATTTTCCTTTTTGAAAACTTTAGGTAAAGTCGCGGGATCGCAAAATCGCAATAAAATGTCCTTGTATGAAACAGCCCTTACGACACATGTAATAAATGTGTAGATAATGGCTTCGCGGCGCCCGCACAAATAACAGAACCTATATTCATCATTTACCATATTGTGATAATTGAATAAACTCATTTTCTAATTGACTAACAAGAATACAATCTTTGTTAATCCGCATTGAAGCAAAGCGTGGTGTGATATCAGCTATTGCAAGGTTATCTTCACGAGTGTGATTCTTTTTACAGTAAAGTTCATACGCTTATTACCACCAACAAAAAAAGCCTGTTTGCTGTATAGCTCTGCTTAAATAATTCTTATATTCTCCTTTTAGTATTTGTTGTGTTGTAAGATACAGCCTGGTGACAGACAGATGGACAGACGGACAGTGTCTTAGTATTAGGGTTCCGTTTATACCCTTTGAGTGGAATCAACCCATTACTGACCCTCTGCTGGGCATGGGTCTTCTCTCAGAAAGAAAGAGTTTTAGGCCATAGTCCACCGCGCTGGCCAGGTGTGAATTGGTATGCTTATATAGAATAGCAATAGAATAGTCAAGGGATATGTAGTGATTTAATTTAAAGTTAATTATTAATATAATGTTAACAACGTCATCTATTACAGCTATTAAGAAACAAGTTTTTTTCTATTAACAGGAAAAGCTAACCGAGATACAATTTGATCTAGGTGTATTAAGTGTTAAAAGCTATCTAGTCTTGTGGATCGTTCATATGTTTCTGGAACCAACTCTATGTAAAAAAAAATCTTGTGACATAATTTAAATGCAAGGATCCAAAATATTATTTTACTCTTGATTCGTTGTGTTTTCCTTTGTATTAAAATGTATTTCATGGAAATCGAAATACAATCGCATAATATTTGTTTCCTAATTACGCCGTTCCTATATTTTCACAACCCCACAAATATTCGAATCATTATGATAAACTACAGATAATATGTTCAAGAAGCGCGCTCTCATTATTTTTACAATTCACATTCCAAGTTGATATGTATTTATTTTGATAATATTGGGCTCTGGCATTTGTTAACGTAACATGTTGAAAATATCTTTATTTACCTATACTACATGTTTCGGATCGTTATTATTGTTAGAATAACGAGAAATCTTAGAAAATGTCAGCATAATCCTTTACCAAGATCGATTCATATTATTTTAAATATTTGTAATAGAACGTAACAAAAGAGCTTCTACTTTTCTGGGATAAAGAATATGAAAAGCAGCCAAGGAATAAATGAAAAACACTACATAAAACATTCCTAAGAGTTATTCACATTCAAATCTGCTATAATAACGAATGGCTTCGCTACGAAGGCAACAAAGAGAGCAGGTAAAAGTATTTTCTTGCGTTACTTTTATTTTACAGGAGTAAACTAGACTAAACTAGTTTAGGAGTGTTTTTACTATTCAACCTAAAGCTAGAGGTGTTGATTATAAAAAATAAAAATGTGTGCGTGTACTAGCGTACACTCGTAAGAAGTGAAACTTCTTTATGACGTTATTTTTCAAAAAAAATATTTACTATATGCAACTTTACACAAATTGGTTATATAAAGTTAAATTAGATAAAGTTTAATAAAAGGCTTTTATTAAACTTTATCTAATAATCTAATCTATAATAATTTATCTAATATCACGCGTGGTAGGGATAAGAAAAAGATGGCGCGTAACGGAAAAAAATGGCGCGTAACAGAAAAGATGGCGCGTAACGAAAAATAAAAAAAGATGGCGCGTAACAGAAAAAGACGGCGCGTAACGAAAAAATGTTACACTAAATTTTTTTCCAACCCCGATAGAGAAGTTTCACTTCAAAAATGTAGTTTTGTTACTGTGTAGTACTTCGTGTGTGAGTTTAACTATATCAAAGGAATAATTAAGGTTTAAATTGAATTTTTTGCATTCGTCTAATGGTAAATGCTCACTGCCGTCCATGGATATTTGTAAGTAACTTCATATAGAATATGGGTTCTATCTGAAGTCAATAACATATGGGTTGCTACTCCCGAGGACTAAGATTGTCGCCTCATATGGAAGTGTGCCAGTAACCACACCTTTCCATCGAACTGCAAGAGTAGTTCTAGCTCACGCTAGGAAAAAGTATAGTGTCGCTACCTCCCCGGTCGTACTACACTGGTTCTAACACCTGGCAAATTATTTTTTTCTAATGACAACCAATATAGTTATAAGAAGAGTTTTTTATCGTTAGTGGAAATTAACAATTAACAAATTATTAAACCAGAATCAGCTATTTTATTTAATTTCTCTAGGTTATTGCGCTCAGAGGACTCAGGAGAAAACCACTGAGAAGGTTTAGTTCGGTAAAGATCCCATAAGCCAGTATCTCTCTCAAGGTACATAGGAAGTAGAAATTGGTTAAACACGACGTTTTATTAATGGCTTCAACAAATTTATTGTTGATTAGTTAAACTGATAACCATCAGACTGATATTAAATTATTTTATAAATATCATATATGACTCTGTTTTTGTACTAAAGAAAAAGGAAATGAGCATCCATACCGTCTAGTGGTAAGTGGCCACTACTGTATATAGACATCTGAAATCAACCCTACATAAAATACACGTCCTACCTAATGTACTACTACTTGAGTATGTTAATTAGGTACACTACATTAGGTAGGACGTGTATTTTATTCACATATTCAAGTGAGTTACATTTTCTACACATTTTTACAACAAATAGCTTTAGAAAATTAAGACTACATCTATTTTGAATTTCGGCTGCGACATCGATTCTCCTCTTTAGAGAGACTCAACTCTCTTCAGTAGAGCACAGCATAGAAGCGCAATTTGAGAGCCCTTCTGAACTTAATTTAGCAAGTGCACTTGTTACACATTATTAAACGGCGCTAATTTTGAAACGACTTTCCATAAGAGAGAGGTTCCCAATATATTGCATTTATTTAATTTACGAAACTCATATTATTATTATTTTCTGTTTGCGTTATATTCAAGCGTTGTCCTGTGTTTTGTAAAGAGAATGAGAGAAAGTAAGGTAGTCTATTTATTATTTGAATTATTTTTTTTCTTTTAGGTTCAATGGTTTAAATAAAAGAGAAATCAATAATTGTGTATTTATAATATTTATTGTACAGTTTAGGAGATATTTGTATAACGGCTGTACAAAATAAAAATATAATTTATGACATGATACCACATGAGCCTTACTGCGTCCTTTTTTTATAAAATTGAAGTAGCAAACGAGTATGCAATTTACCTGATGGTAAGTGGACACTGCCGCCCATGTACATTTGTAAACAACTTCATACAGAACATGGAGTTCTATCTTAACTTACTTATAACTTGTACTAGTATTCACATTTTAATACAAACATCTGATTCCTTTAAGTCTAAAGTCTTTCTTTCTGCACTAAATAGTAAAACAAAAGCCTTCGTCACATTCAAACTTAGTAAAAAATATTATTGCTCACTCGCGGGTACTTACAACAAGGTATCATCCACCTATAATAAAACTTTTCAATTCTAAAGAAAACGCTGGAAAACGAGTTAATATTAGCAGGTACTACTCGGTTTACACAAGGGTATACTAGTTCAATTTTGTCATAAATCCACCCTACCTTATTTCGATAAAGCTTTGTCTCTAGTAATAATAATAATAATAATAAAAACTTTATTTTCTCATCACAAAGCAGTATTTTGAAACCATTTCTATATTAAGTTCTAGGTTAGTACTATGCTTTGTGAGAGTCTGGAGTCCGTACTAGGTTAACCTGTATGACAGATCTCCAGGCCCTCGCCCCGGAAAGGTTGTATTTTTAGAACTATATTGGGTTAGGTTAATTATACAAGGAAAGATTGAATAAAACTATATGTTTGATGAGATGTGAGTTTGTTTGCGAGTACGTGCGTGTGTGTAAGTGTGTGTGTGTGAGTGTGTGTGAGTGTGTGTGTGTTTGTGTGTGTGTGTGTGTGTGTGTGTGTGTGTGTGTGTGTGTGTGTGTGTGTGTGTGTGTGTGTGTGTGTGTGAGTGAGTGAGTGAATGTATATGTGTGGTATACTTGTTAGGATAATACTGCTAACAGACTTTCGGTTGTATCGTAGTCCAGTGATTGTAGCCAATTTTGTGTAGTTATTTTGCAGAGGTGTTTGGACATTACATAAATATTAAGTTTGTTGTTTATCTGATTGTACAGGTGAGCCCCTATAAAACAGTAGAATCTACGCGTGATTTTTTTATTGAGTCGTTCTCTTGTGCAAAGCATATTACGCCTACTATAGTTCGATGTTAACTTCAAGGATTCAATTTCAGAGTGTTTTTTTAGTATTGTGTACAGAATAAATAGTTGTCGGACAGTGAGGACATTTGAACGTATAAATAATTCGCGTGTAGGGAAGAATATAGGAAGACAAGAGCTGACTTTAAGTACAGCTCGTTGCGCCCGCTCAAGTTTAAGAATATAAGTTTTGGCCGCACCACCCCAACTAGTTATACAATAGGTTAAAAGAGATTGGCATAAAGCAAAATAAACTGTTTTTAATATGTTTTTATCAGCAACATGGCGTAGGTTTTTAAAAATATAAATCATTTTACGTATTCTTGTTGAGAGAAGTTCAATATGAGGACCAAAACTAAGGGTTTTGTCAATTATGATGCCTAAATACTTGATTGTGTTTGTTGGGGAAAGAAGAGGACATGAACATGGAGATTCTTTATTTAATGTGCAACTGTGAGCAAAAATTCTATACTTGTCATCATTCATTAGTGTATTATTATTTATTGAAAAAGAAATGAATTTGGATTTATCAACATTCAATGTTAGTCTATTAGTGTTTAACCATGTTAAGACCTTGTTAAAACCGGCTTGAGCATATTCGAAGGCTTTATCCCACGTGTCAGCTTTAAAAAGTAGTGCTGTATCATCTGCGAAGGAAATAAGTTTGCCATTTGTGATCGGGAGATTACAAAGATCATTGATGTATGTAAGGAATAATGTGGGTCCTAAGATACTGCCCTGCGGCACGCCGTGACAAACTTCTAGATAATCACTGAACAGATCACCTATCCTAACTCTATGGAATCTATTTTTAAGGTAATCCGCGAAAAGTTGATGTTGTTTCGCCCTTACACCTAAAGCTTCTAACTTTTGCAACAGTAGAGGGACAGAAACTGTGTCAAACGCTTTCGCCAAATCAATGAATATTACAACTACCTTTTGGTTACTATCTAGGCCTTTTACTATAAAGTCAGTCAAATCATGAACAGCATCGTTTGTAGACAAGCCAGACCTAAAGCCGTACTGTGAGCTGGATAATAACTTGTTGACTTCTAGATATTTAATAAGTTGTTTATTTATGATCTTTTCCAATATTTTAGAAAGAGTAGGTAAAATCGAAATCGGTCTATAGTTATTGACACAGCTTTTGTCTCCACTTTTATGTATTGGCAAAATATGAGCCTTTTTAAATTCATCAGGAAATTTGCCAGTGCTCAGTGCAAGGTTACATATATAGACCAGAGAAGGAATGATTTTATCTTTATATCTTTTTAAAAATGTAGCTGTGATATTGTCCGATCCCGAAGCACAATTATTTTTTAGGTTTTGTATTATAGTGTCAACCTCATGGTGGTCTGTAGCAAGTAGAACGAAGGAATGGAGATGAGTTTTTTTTAGAAGCGGTAATACGTGTTTATTGTTAATTAAAATTCCTTCTGCGAGATTTTTACCGACGCTTATAAAATGTTTATTAATTTCGTTTATGGTTGTCTTAGGGTTAGGGGTCATAATTAGTTCAGATGGTTGGTCTTTCAATTTATTAGTGTTAACAACTTGTTTTAGGGCTTCCCACAATTTTTTATTACTAGTTTGTGAAGCAATTTTGATTTGACATTTTTCATAATCTATTTTTATCCTTCTTAGTAACGAATTACAAAAATTCCTATACCTCTTATACGTGGTGCAAATAATTGAATCATCAGGGTATCGTTTCGCTTTTTTGTGTAGTTTGTCCCGATTTCGCATACATTTAATAAGTCCAGTTGTAATCCAGGGTTTCAGATTTTTTTTACGATTCGATACTTTTGTTGTTTTGGTATTAATAGATATTGCATTGCTTAGCATCTTAGTCAAAGAAAAGGCGGCGAGATCAACATTTGTAATATGTAAAATATTAGAAAAGTCTAAATTATTCATATATTCATCTAGTTGCGGAAAAAGTATTTTATTAATTGTCGTTGGTTGAGAATTGCTTTTGGGGATATTTTTGTGCTCTAATAATAACAGTAAAGTATCATGGTCAGTAAGGGATGTGTTGGCCACAAAACAATAAGCATTAAGACGTGTTTTTAAAATTATATGGTCAAGGCATGTCTTCATGTGTGTAGGGATAGTGTGTCCCGGCAACATCCCATGAGATGCTAACATATTTAAATATATGGCTGAATGAACATCATTGTTATTGGGAGCTATATCAATGTTGAGATCACCAATTAAAATTATGTTAGTATAATGTGAGTTACTTCTCAAGAAAACTTCAAGTGAGTCAATAAAAGTTGATACGTTTTTATAGCCGTACGGTCTATAGATACACATTAATAAAGTACCTCGTTCTATTTCAAGTGTAAGACAGTTAGCTTCATGTATTGTTGGCGGTTCGAGGACTTTAAACTGAAAAGACGATTTATAGTAAACAACCACGCCTTCGTTTTGTGTGAAATTATTATTAGTGGATGCGTGTTTATATCCGTTATATATTGGTATAGTGTGTATTCGCTTTAACCAACATTCAGTTAAAATTATAATGTCCCAGTCAACTTTGGTTCTTTGTAGCAATATCTGTAAGCCCGTATTATTACAACCTATACTTCTAATATTTTGATGTATGATTTTCAAACACGAAGGTTGGTATTTAACAAGATTATTGCAGCAATCAATTTTGCATGTAGAGGAATAAGCAACAGAGAAATTATCTAATTCCTTACAATATTCGTTACTATCGAATTTTAATGTCAAATAATTCATTAGTTGTAAATATGGAATCGCTAACACATATTAAGATTAACAGGTTGTAAGGTGTTTTTACTAATAGATATATCAAATAGTAGCAGTACTTAATGTAACAAGTTCTAGGTTTTCTTAAAATAAGTGTTTTTATGTAAAGTGTGTATATATTTATGTAGTATATTATTATGTATTGTATTGCTTGTGGGTATAACAGATATAATTGTTTAGGATAAGTCGTCGAAGTCGCCGTCTGTAAGTTAATTAAAGGTCGAAAAATGTAAGTGTGTGTTACGTAAATGTGAGTTGTGTGTGTGTTGTGTGGGTTAATGTCTATAAGGAATGTGTAAGAGTGTAGTAAATAATAGTATAAAGTAATAACTAAACTTAGATTATAATCATTGTATACTAAGTGAGTAACACTGTTAATCTTATACATAATTGCAAATAATGATTGCGAAAAACAATGATATACGATAGAACAATAAGGATAGTAAATAAAGCGGATAAAAGTAAATAGTCACTTAGATAATTTGGATTCAAGTTTTATGAGGTCCTCTTCACTGTTTATACAAAGTGGCGGGGAATTTTCTTTTTCTTTCAAGTAGACCCTTCCGTAGGATGTCCAGGAGCTGTGGTACTGGTGATCTTTTATGAATACTCGAGTCAGGTATCGTAGTCTCTTGGCCATGGCAGTCAACGATTCGTCGACGTAAATGGGCCGGGCAGCTCCAGGCAAGTCAATGTGTTTTGTATTTAGTCTATTTTGCACATTATTCTTGTTATAAAGCTTACTTTTCTTTATTACATTATCTTTTATAGTTGACGTCGTAAATCTGACTACAATGTGATTGTTCGACTCAATTTTTGACTTTAATCGATAAACATCAGATATGTCAGACTCCGAGATGGGTTGTTCAATTTTACTAAAGACTTTATGCGCGATTGTTTTTAAGAGGTCTTTATTCTCAGACGGTTGTTTCGGAATGTTACGCAACTCAACCATACATGTGCGTGAATTTCTTTCAAGAAGTTCGATTTTGGCTTCTAATAATTGAATTTTCTTTCTGTTTGACATATTGTCGTGTTCGAGGCTCTTTATGTTCTCAATGACGTCATCATATTTTTGAGAGAGAAATTTCACACTATCTTGTAGGCAGGAATTTTGCTCCTTTATTGTGTTAATCGAAGCAAAGAGCGCATCAAAATTGTTGTTTTGTCTGTTTTCTAGGCTTTGCAATGCCGCTTTAATATCAGTTATAGCGGCCATTATTTCTAACGATTCACTGTCATCAAGTTTACGTTTTATTCTTCTCGTAACATTGTGAAGGTCGTAGCTTTGTTTTGCTAGTATATCAATTTGCGTGTCGGAACCACCGCAGATAGTGTCAGTAATAGACAAATTAGTGCAAGACGAAGTCTGTTTCGTTGGAGTTCGTGGAGTTGACGGCATATTGCAAAAAATGTAGGCCTATTTGGTTGTTTGTTATCACGACGGCCCGTGCGCTCGTACCGGTGCGATGCGAGGAACAGTGATAGGTGCTATTTCACTCACTCTTGGACGATCTCACTTTTACGCGCGAGACGATATGATATTACAAATTATTATTGTGAATTTTAAATTGCACTAGAGCGATACTTAACAGGGAACACGTCCGTTCATTACGGCGACCCGGGCGGAAGGGGGGGGCTAGTGTCGGGTTTGTTCGAACTGTCTCTTACTTTTAACATCAAGCAATAACGGCGCAACGTGAGTGCACTAAACTCGCTCAAAGAAAGCACGTACTGGTATTCAGATATTAGTCTCCTAGATTCCTGTTTCCTATGTACATCGATATACGCTTTTACATTCTATAGCTTCTATGTGTAAGAGTCAAAGTAATAATAAAACTTGGATGATTTTGACTTTTTGATAAAGAATGCGTTTTTCGATAGATAGACGGTTTAAATTAAGGCATTATATGTACTAGTCATCTGTCGCAAAAGTTGCTACTACTAAGTATAGTAGTAGCAACTTTCTTACACCAGAACAAGCCCTTCTACGGTATATACTTTAATTTCATAACGTACTCCAATACTCGTTCCAAGAAACGTTAGTTCAACAAGTGAAAAATCCCAAATATCCAGCCTATCTGCGACCATACTTACCAAACTTGTGTGGTGGTAATGATGCAAGTTAACTTAATTAACGAGTTGTCTAACAACGGTCCAAGTTCAAACAATGCTTATAAAACCCCGTTTTTGCCTCGTTGCGCATTATTATTTTGTTAACCGAGTAATTTTTTGTTCAGACATACTTTGGTTGGACCGCGTATACAAAAGAATGCGAAATAAGCTTCCAGAGAGGAAAGTGGTTCTGGGTCATTACAAATAGTTGTTCTAAGTAACATAGTTTGGGTCAAAGGGGTAAAAAGAGGTTGTGGGTAAGATTTATTAAATGCCGTCCCAACTGTACTATGACAAAAGCTTCAATTAACTAATGAACAAGGCATATATTGTGTAACGCTACACTATAATCGAGATAGAAGATAGATTATTTTTCTCTCTCTCTCTCGATAACTCATTATTGTCCCACTGCTGGGCACGGGTGTTCTCTCAGAATGAGAGAGTTATAGGCCATATTCCACCGTGTTGGCCAAGTGCGAATTGGTGGATTTCACACACTTTCGAGAACATTTTTTTTTAAGAACTCTCGGGTGATTATGTTTCATCACGATGTTCACCGAAAAGAAGTGATAAATAATCTCTAATACGCACATAAATCAGTGGTGTATGCCTGGGTTTGAACCTCAGACCTTCTGATTGAGAGGACAAGTTTCAACCGTTAGGCTATCACTGCCGTGTTCTTTTTAAAAAAAAATCTCGGAGGTGACGTCCACCAATTCGCAATTGGCCAGCGCGATGGACCATGGCCTAAAACTCTCTCATTCTGAGAGAAGACCCGTGCCCAGCAGGGGGACAATAATGGGTTGGCACCACTTTGTCAAGGCTCTTTGCATATATTTTTGGTGGCTAGTTGTTTGTAGTAAGTTCTTTAAACCGCCCGAAGGTTTTCGAAAAGGTCTTCAAGTACAAAGTTTACTTAAAAACTCACCAAATAATAGCAAATAAGTTTGGCTTAGGTATCTTAACCTTGCCGGTGCTTACTGCTAAAATTGTATGAGCTAAACTTAAATTATTACAGAATTTATCCATCTAATTCTGAAGACATTAGAATTCTTTAGAATTAGATGGATGAATTATGTCATACGTTTCAATGCGTGCCATAGAAATAAACATAAATGTAAACAAACAAACATAATAATATGCACTAAAAACATTATCCTTAATCTGACACTTGGATTGAAATATATGCCACGTATCGAAGCGTATGTAGAATAGATCAGCTAATAGGATATGAAATCAAAATTAAGTCTACCCTAGCCTTAAATTGCTTAATACATACGGTTTACTCTGTATTAATACATCTCAAACTAAGTTGTAGAGGAGGATTGAATTAATTATTCATGGGATCTCCAAAGCAAATGCAAACTTGTGTCTTGAACAGTAATTATACACAACCGATTGATAAGTTGAGAAATTCGCCTGTAATTACATACACTGTGTTCTAATAACATTATACGGAACCGTTTATCTATATATGCTCGTAAATTAAATAAAGCATTTTGTGGCATCAATATATTAAATTCATTTTTCGGGTCCCGTATGTGAAAGGTAAAAACGGAACCCTATTACTAAGACCGTTGTCCAACTGCCTGTCACCAGGCTTTATCTCATGAACCGTGATAGCAAGGCAGTTAAAATTTCCACAGACACTGTTGCCACTATAGCAACAAATACTAAAAACAGACTAAATTAAATGTTCAAGGCAGACTCAGATACAACAAACGTGATTTTTTGTCTTATTTTATAGATAATTCTACAGGTGGTAGAACCAGTGTAGTTCGACCGGGGAAGTACCACCGCCACACCTATTTCTAGCGTGAAGCATTTTTTAAATTTCGAAGGATGTGGTTGCCGGCACACTTTCACATGAGGCGGCCATCGTAGTCCTCGGTAGTAGCAACGCATCTATGATTGACTTCAAATGGAACCCATGTTCTGTATGAAGTTGATTACAGATGATCATGAGCGGCAGTGGCCACTTACAATCAGGTGGACTGCATGCTTGTTTGCTACTCAATCACATAAAAAATAATGGTAAGGAACCCTTCGTGTGCGAGTTCCACTCGCACTTAGCCGGTTTTTATTTCTTCGTTTCTACATGTATGGAATGCTAATGCCTCAATGGATTGTACATGACATACCGACATACTAAAATCATTGAATCAGATGACAAATAATATACGTATATCACTATTTTTTATAGATTACTAGCTGCCTCGGCGAACTTCGTTTTGCTTCAAAGTCTACAATTGTCAGTTTTCTTCCACTATATCAAACATATTATACATAAAAACCTTCCTCTTGAATCACTCTATATATTAAAAACACTACATAAAAATCCGTAGCGTAGTTTTAAAAATCTAAGCATACATAGCGACAGAAAGCGCGAAACAACTTTGTTTTATACCATGTAGTGATATAAAATTGTGGATTACAATGTTAAGCTATGTCAGCCATCTCCAGAAGATGGGTAGTATATTTATTATTCGATGCTACAGAAGGCACTTTACGAAAGGACTGGCGTTCTGACTTAATTGAATAGCAATAGATAAAACCTTGTTGGAGCCCTAAGGAATGGTTGGAAATATGCAAAACAGATTGCTCACTATCTATTCACTTTGAATAGGCGTAATTATGTATACTTCAGGCTCACCCCAGTCTGAAGAGACCCATGTTCAGTAGTTCAATTTAAACAAATATCGACTTCGACTCTATCAAGAAAAGTAAATATAAAATTTACATTTAGAGGATACATATCTTTGAAGTTGGCAAGTACCATATTATAACATACTAAGAAGTTTTATGTTTTATTCGTAAATTAATGTCTGACACGCAGGACGCGAGACCGATATTGGAATCGTGAATTTTGAGTACAGTTCTGAGTCTAGGTGCTTAGATGGTTCATATTCGAGACGTCACAGGAGATAATCCCAGAGAAGATGTAAATGAACAAATCGTTATTATTTTACTAAATATGAGTCTTCACCGTTTTACGAAGTTGGTTAAAATATATTTAACATCTGTGCTCTTGATTTTCTGCACCATAATCTTTATATCAAGTGCAATCATTGTATGCATCATATGAAGCCACAAGCAAGCGAGAAAAGGAACCGCACAAAGAACTTCCTTTCCGATGTTGATCTCTGTGTCAGTAATCATCCTTGCTCCCTCGCCTTTCTATCGGGAACAAAGCACTGCGTGCACTTTTGCAAAAGATCACGATCAACTATCAACCTACTGAAAATACTTTTTACAAATACATATAGGTACAAAAAAAGTCCAGATACCTATTATTTTTGTTGTTTTATTAAATGTATTTTTAAAAAATTAATAGTTTACCCTATGCCAATTTTTGGAGGCCTGTTTGTCTAGTTAGCATGGAAATGAAAGTTTTTAACTTCAATGAGAACTCCCGACTTTTTATAGGAAATTAAATATCCCTTATTGAATGTATTTATTATCTATGACAAAATATAATAAGTAAATCCTCAGAAGTTCTGCTGCAATCAGCCGTACTTAATTTCGTTTACGAAACGAGTAAAGACAAATAAAGACACCTACTTATGTAAAGTTTTTTTTTATTTAATTTTCATACAAAAAACTCTTTAATTTTATTAAACTTCTTAGTAATTATAATTGGTTATCAACGTTGTTAACGACGTTGATATCCAATTATAAATACTACTAAATAGTATAAGCTTTGTAAACATAAACATATATCCTAGCGTATACTAAGAGAAGCAAATTATATATTATTTTATTATTAGTAGGTTCAATATTTTTTTAACCAAAACCGAACAAGAAACGTAGTTAAGCGAGAGAATTTTATTTATATACTATAGTTATACTCGTATATGTGTTTGTGTCAAATGTAAGGTAGTATGAGTCATTTTATGTATGTTTCATGCATTATTTGAAAAAAAAATGTGTGCGTGTACTAGCGTACACTCGTAAGAAGTGAAACTTCTTTATGACGTTATTTTTCAAAAAATAATTTACTATATGCAACTTTACAGAAATTGGTTAAATGAAGTTAAATTAGATAAAGTTTAACAAAAGGCTTTTATAAAACTTTATCTAATAATCTAATCTATAATAATCTATCTAATATCACGCGTGGTAGGGATAAGAAAAAGATGGCGCGTAACGGAAAAAAAAAGATGGCGCGTAACACTAAATTTTACACTAATGTTACACTAAATTAATGTTACACTAAATTTTTTTCCAACCCCGATAAAGAAGTTTCACTTCAAATATTAGCATTCCGTAATACTTCTCTACATCAACTATAACCCTGTGCGTAATTTGATACTCCTCCGTCCGCCGCAAGTAGGTACGAGGTCGTATCTTAAAAACGGATCCCAAGTTTTTGCTTTACATATTAATATATACAGATTTTATTAGTGTATGTTGATAAGTTTCATATTTTGGCAAAGTTTCATGTGTACTAATTTGGATGAATCTAATGTTTTTTTTTAATATCATTAAAAATTAAGTTAATTAACGAAAACTTATACCTAACGCATTATATTCATATTATCATTATATTATTATAATATTTATACCTAGTAATGGAATAAAATGGTATTGCTGCAAAAAATATATCAGTGAGCCATAATAAACTAAACCTTTCAAATGAAAAAAATTCAGCAGTTATCGGAACTGCCATCAGAAGTGAAAGCTAAAAATTTTAAAGAGCTACTTCGCTTGATACTTTATAATTAATTTAATTTAATCAGTTAATTATTAACATTTTTCTGTTATCCTCTACCAAAATCCTTCAACTCGACTACGTCACAGTATTTCGGTGAGGCAAACCCGTTAGTTGTAACCCTACCAAAAATATTCAATAGGTACGCCTGAAGTTTTCAATTCAAAAACAAATAACAAGTATTCAACAAAAACGTAAAGATATGTTATAATGTAAAACAATATTGTAAAACAATAAGTGAATTATGTATAAATTCTTGTGAGAAATAAAGATTTCTATACCCTCAACAAACATTTTAGTACCTACTGCTAGCATTGGTCGTTTCAGAATCTCAGTAAAACGACTGAATAAATTTCCTAATATCATAAAATGTGATCACATCTGGAACTAGCCTGGAGCAATATAGTTTAAATCATCTTAATCGGTTGAGATATGTTCAAATGATCACCGAACATACATAAAAAATACATTACGATACGGATAGAAACTATTTTAGATCGAATAAACTGGTAATAAATCTAAAAATAGTTTGTGATTAAACACCTAGAGTAAACGTAAGTAGCTGAAGGTACTTTAGGAGTAATATAATAGGCACCAACGACCCGCGTGGCGCAGTGGTTACAATACCGGTCTCACACGCAATGGGTCCCGGGTACGATTCCCGGCCAGACAGGTATCTGCCTGATGAGTTTAGATTCATGTTCTGGGTCTGAGTGTTTGTGTATTCGTCTTGTGTGTGTCCATGGTACCCACGACACAGGAGAAAATCCTAGTGTGGGGCTATGAGTGTAGAAAGCGTGTTTTTTAAAGATAGCTAACTCACACCCCCAAACAATATCACTTCTGTTTACCATTCGTCAAAAGGCGGCGCAAACTGTAAGTTGTTGTTTGCAAGATTAACGAAATAAACTGTTTTCTAGTTAGTATTCATGGTGGTACACTCATTGTGTATTCGAGAAGCGGATGAAAATGAAATATGGACTATTCTCCGTGCATTTTGAACACAAGGTGACTGCGCGATATCCAGCCTCTTATTGGGCGCGTTCCCTTTCGTTTCTCGACTTAATCTTGGGCAACGGAAACGGAATAATCTTCTCAAATCATCAGTCATCTACTTTAAGTATACGTAATGCTTTATGTCAATTTAGCTTGGTAAGGGATCGATTTAATATAAGTATAGGTAATTAAGGTGTTAAGTGGAACGATGGTATATATCTTTATTTGCACGGATCATATTAGACCAAGCATTGTAATTATTGCACGATTTTATGCTATTGTACACAATAGTCATTTAAGCCAGACAACTTCGATAACGAGTTATTAAAAAATATTGTTGTAAGAATATTCTAAGCAGAAGGTTCTCAGCGCAAAGTTTAGTTTGTTATATTAATATAACTTTTTCTATTCTCAGATAAAGTCAGTCTCTCATAAAGACTCATTATAGTTCTTATTACCATAAAATCCAAAAACGAAGAGCAAAGGTAAACCTTTTTTAAAATGGTTTGAAAGGAATAAATATCACTTTTCATTAAAACAAATTCAGACAGAAGCACATTCATGCCGCGAGAAACTTAAATTTGAGTACAAAACCACCGGCCAAGTTGGAAAAAATATATAAAAGATTTCCGAAAATTGCCATTGCGGTTTTTCCAAGGAGGTTGTACAGCCGCAGTCGAGCCTTTGAAATTCGTACTTCGTTCTCAAAGGCTTGCATGTGAACTAATTGGACCTAGTTACGTAAAATAAGTTCACAATTCTAGTTCACAGAAAACTTTATATATTTATTTTTCTTTCAAAGCTATAAATAATAAAATTTATGAATGAAACAGTTAAGTAACATATATTTTGAAACGAAAGAATAGAGTGCTAATTTATCGCTAACTAAGCATAATTATGTTTTAAAAGAATATAAATTTATATTCTTAGTGTATTTCAAAGTGGTGATAGTTATTTGCGTTTTTCAAAATGCGTAGTTGATCGTATTTACAGCTTCATGGGTTTTTATAGCGACCCTGAAGTTTAAACGGAATAATAAACTATGGGCTGGAAAAATGGTTGATTTTGATCCCTTAGCCATTTATTCAAAGAGCTTCGTGATACAACTTACACTCGACATTGCAAAATGATTTAGCGACAATAATCTATTCATAAATCAACACACACATTTGAAATATTCGTATATTTATTGAGCAAATAAGAACCGGTAACAAAACTAATCTTTTTTTTATTTTTTTTATCTGACTGAAGTAGCAAACGAGCATGCAGTCCACCTGATGGTCCAGTGGTCACTGCCGCCCATGAACATCGGTGAGCAACTTCAAATAGAACATGGGTTCTATCTGAAGTCAATCACAGATGCGTTGCCACTCCCGAGGAGTATGGCGGTCACCTCATATAAAAGTGTACCGGCAACCACACCCATCAATAAATAAATTCAATCTTATATATGTCATTATTTTACCAAACGTACTAAGCATTACTATGAAAGCGCGGTCTAATGTGAATCATTATTACACACTCTAACTCATCGCTCAGGAGACAATGGGATAATAAAACCATTAAGTACAATCTCTGAGTAAAGGACGCTTTAATGAACCTTCTACCGTTTGAATAATATTCCTCTGTCTGCTAAAGATTTGTACCCACTGAGAGACAATTTATAAAACAAATGCCACCGCTGAAAAGTCTTGCATTAAAAAGCAGTTTATGTGCTGAAGAGGAAATTGAACAGTAGTATTTTCAGTTTGAAAACGTTGTGAACGCTCGACTCTCGAATAAAATGACTATCAATTCTTATTATCTATAGTTTGCATGTTGATGGTGATACTAACTTCACCGTGAAAGGATGAAAGGTATTGAACGGAATTTGCACTTATAGAAACCAGGAATGACTTCAAAGTGGCTAGATTTCGCAAATAGATTTTTTATAAGATGGTTCAATCGTGATCAATAACTACGCAAATTTGATATAAAGTCTTTCAGAGGTAAGGTCTAGTCAGATTACTCTTTTATAACATAAAATATAATTAATACGTGGATCAAAAACTTGTGGCGCATTTTTAGTAATATGCCGCGGACGGATTAGTTTTACACGGTTATAGTGGACGTAGAGGAGTGCAGAATGTAAATATTTTTTTCAAATAATTCATATTTATAAAAATGCTAAAAATTTATAAAAGTTGAATCTAGGAAATACTTTGGACAATATCTAGTTTAGTTTTTGAGTTGAATTACGGTCGAATTTCGACCGTTGCGACGTGTGACTAGTAAAATATAATTTTCAATCCTTGATCAATGTTTCATTATATAAAGAAAATCGTGTGTTCAATTTAATCGTTACCCTTTCACATTCTCCATATATAAGCGGTTGTTAATGTCAGACTCCTGTATACGTTTTCTTACTATATTGTACAGCCCCTGTTATTAGTCCCTTTTTTCATTATTAATAGATAAATAATATCAACGATACGTACTAAGTAGGTTGGTATTTATGAATGAAACAGATTTTCACGGGCCTTAGTGACCGCTAAACATTTTAATACCACGCAAAACATAAAAATCTGTTATCGGATACAGAAATCTGGCATATTATATATCTTTCACAAATGCTTCCTGTTAAAATTTAAGAGGAGCTACTTCCTGATGTATTTTCAGTGACGAAATCAGGCTCTAAACCCTAATGTATAGTACTGTTCATACCAGTTTTTACAGACCAGATATCCAATAGTAAAACAGAAGCAATAAAGAAGCTAATCATAATACATCAATACAATGACAACAGGGTTATTTAACTCAACCCTTATGACCAAATAATTATAATAATAAACCCAAGGCAATCTTGCTTAAAAAGATTAAAATCCCATTTAAATACGTTTCCTTTGCAGAAGGACGCAGTAATTAACAAGCGTTTCGGAAGCAAAAGCAATCTTTCTAAAGAGCCTTTGGGGGAATACAATAAATCGTACATGTGACACCTCATTACGAACTCAATTACTTTGGTAATGGATGTATTAAGTTCGCAAAAATCGACGTGATTTGCTTACAAATGAGACCTTTGGCTTCACTTGTTAATGTTGCAAAGGAAAACATGAATTAAATCTTTTACTTCTAAGTTTCAATTAAGTGAATATGGGCGTCTTATAAATATTTTCAGTTTTACATTGTATCTGTCTGGTAGAGAGTCGTTTTTGCAATCCTTAGTCGCTAATTGCACAATAGTTTTAGATAGAAGTAACTTAAACTATAAATAAAGCCTTACTATTTGAATGAGAATATAGATGGAACAAAAAGTAACGAGTTTAATAACACTATTTCCGCAGTCACACTGAAGAGGAATTAAATGATTAAAATACAGGCACGAATAAAAATTTCCATTTAAATAGCTTTGAGAAAAAACATTAAAAACGTTCCAATTTCTTTAAGAGGAAATCATGCAATTCTTTATTGGGAATGCCACTCGAAAACAGTCATTTCGCAAACATTTGCGTCACATCCTCAATGGAAAATCAACACGCACAAACAATGTCGCAAACGAGTAGCAACCGAATATCCCTAATGCGAGCCAAATGGAAGCCATTGTTTTCGTTACAAAAAGCATCAAACACGGAACAACGTGGCGAATACAAAACGAAGTAAGCACTCAGTAGACTCCACCGAGAATACGATACGTCTCCATCACATTTCCATACATCCAGCTTGCAATGCGTGACAAAATATTTCACTCAGGCTACATTACGAAGTCAATGGCGCTTGACAAAAATATTTAACTTCGCGATATTCGCAGCTGGAACTAAAATTAAACTCCTGAATATACTCTTTGTGCTCGACTCTAGAGATATCATCGCCATACCTTTTTTATCTGGCTGAAGTAGCAAACAAGCATGCAGTCCACCTGATGGTAAGTGCTCACTGCCGCTCATGGACATCTGTAATCAACTTCATACAGAACATGGGTTCTATCTGAAGTCAATCACAGATGCGTTGCTACTCCCGGAAACTATGATGGTCGCCTCATATAAAAGTGTGCCGGCAACCACACCCTTCCATCGAAACGCAAAAAATGCTTCACGCTAAAAATGGGTGTGGCGGTGGTACTTTCCCGGTCGAACTACCCTGGTTCTACCACATTGGACGTTGTTTATGAAGTTAAAATACTTTGTCGAAGCGTTAACTTGACCCGATACAGTTGTCTATCGGCGGCAGTGACCACTTACCATCGGGTGGACTGAATGCTCGTTTGCTACTTCAGTCAGATAAAAAAAAATACGGAACTCCACAAAACAAATTTACTTAATTACGCACTATAAAACAGTTTACTCCGATTTGACATTACATGTTGCATCTTGCACTTATGTAACTTTTTACAAAGATTTTATAAGAAAATTAAATTCCTGGTGTCTATCTCCACTTCTTAGCTGCGTTATACTACTTGTCTACATCTCTTATAGCAATAATTTGACCGATGAAAAGCGTTTGATGATAGATTTTGATTGATGGGACAACCTTCTTCCGGTCCACCCTTCTAAGCGGTGCCATACTTTCAATTTACCAAATTGATTTCGGATAAAATTAAACTGATATTGAATATTGTATAAGAATATGTCAGTAATTTAAATCTGTCTTTGTAAGGATGGGAATTTTTGAAAAATTTGAGATTTTTTGTACATTTTTTACTACTACAAAGTATTTGCTAATTTGATTATTGTTCGATACATTCGTTTACTAATATGTTGTTGAACAAAAAAATTGTATGTTTGTGTTTTTTTTTTATCTAACTGAAGTAGCAAACGCGCATGCAGTCCACCTGATGGTAAGTTGTCACTGCCGCCCATGGACATCTGTAATCAACTACATCCAGAACATAGGTTCCATCTGAAGTCAATCACAGATGCGTTGCTACTCCCGAGGACTATGATGGTCGCCTCATGTGGAAGTGTGCCGGCAACCACACCCTTCTATCGAAACGTAAGAAATGCTTCACGCTAGAAATAGATGTGGCGGTGGTACTTCCCCGGTTGAACTACATTGCTTCTACCACCTTTAATCATCTTTATGTATGCAAAGGGTAAAAACGGGACCATATTATTAAGATTCTGCTGTCCGTTTGTCCGCATGACTGTCCCAAAACTATGTTTAAGGAATCATGATGGATACACAGTACAAACTATCCCAAATTATGTATTTCTCTTGCCGCTATAACAAGAAATACTTAAAAGAGAATAAAATGAAAATTTACGGGAGTGTTTCTTATAAAAAACGTGATTTTTTTCTCGATATTATTAATGGCAACAGGCAAAATCGATATTTCGTTTAAAAAATATGTCTTATTGTCTCTCTGGTTAACTTGCAGGCAAGACACAGCTCGATGAACCGAAAATCATGCAAATTTATACGGGAATGTCTTTATAGAATAGATGAACAGGAAGACGGAATTGCTTAAAAAACCAGCTAAGTGCGAGTCAGATTCGAACATTGAGGGTTCCGTACACTTTCTACAAAAAACGCCAAAAAATCAAGTTTTGTTTTATGGGAGCCTCCCTTAAACATTTATTTTATTATATTTTGTTCTATTTTTGCTATAGCAGCAACTGAATTACATCATATGTAAAAAGTTTATTTGCCTAGCTATCACGCAGAGAGATGACAGATGCACAACATAAGATGCAGCCTGGTGATGGACAGACGGACAGTGGGGTTTTATTAATAGGGTTCCGTTTCATCCTTTGGGTACGGAACCGTAAAAAAACAGAGTTGAAAACTTATAAAAATAGAAACATAATATATAGAGTAAATATAGATATAAAAAAATGAATTTAGCTTGTAAAGTTAAGCTAACTACGTCATAAACATTACGTAGACTTACATTTATATGTAGTTCATGGCTTACAAAAGCAGCTTGTATAGACAAAATTTACATTGTACCATATCGAGACCTAATAACGAGCCCAAAAGCCCTAACCTTAATTATCAGAATCGAAAATTTTACTTGAAGGCCATAAATGTTTGTACGCTACAAATGGGAGGAAGATTTTTTTGTGAAATGGATGATGGACGATGGGCAGAGGATTAGTGATCCATTACGAAGCTTAGATAGACAGAAAAAAATCGTCACTCTATGACGATAAACGGTTTGACGACCCGCGTGGCGCAGCGGTTACCGTACCGGTCTGACACGCAGTGGGTCCCGGGTTCGATTCCCGGCCAGACAGGTGTCTGAATGATGAGTTTAGATTCTTGTTCTGGGTCTGGGTGTTTGTGTATTTGTCTTTGTGTGTGTCCATGGCACCCACGACACAGGAGAAAATCCTACTGTGGGGCTATGAGTGTAGAAAGCGTTTTTTTCGTTATATGCACGCTTTAGAAAGATAACATGGTTAAGTATAACACATATGGTTCAAAGAATTATACTAATTTAGCTTATACTTGTATAGTTAAAATGAAAGTATTGCAAATTTAAGGCATTTGTACAGTGAGGTGATAGTTCATTATAGGCCTGTAAGCACTGATTCAGATGACATTAATGCAAATTTCTATCATTTGTAACTTTATTTTTGTTATTGATCTTTATTTTTATCATTTTTCCGTCGGATAGAGTTCTTAAGTATAATTTTATACATACATAATCAATCTTTCTTTTTTTTTAATAATTAAAAATCTTTCAAAAAGTAGAATGGATACCTTTTCCGGAACATTTTACATAGATATATCGGTGATAATTTGACCACTAAAATGGCACTGTTAAATGGCAATGTTACGCATTAAATACAAACCCATTGAACTTATTAAAAATCTTTTAGTCTTTGTAAGATAACAAGCGTAATCCCTTGATAATATAACAAAATACACTTTCTCTGTCTGAATGTTGTTTGGAACAGTTTTGAATTATCCGCATGCATAAAATCGTTAAATTGAACCCTAACAGATTAACGGGCGGAGCTGGAAAACTATACTGCATTTTAGTGACCCCAAGTTTTAAGTGTACAAACTAAAAGTTATGTTCTCTGCGGTTCCCCGTACAATAAATTTGTATTAAAACTTTTGGTTATATGAACATAGAGCCCTGTAAGTTCACCTTATGACCATTTTGGTAGCAATTCAAGACAACTGTTGTAAAGTATCATTTTAAAACTATATTTTGTTTGTTTTACTCATAATGTTCCGCTTTAACTTTACTATTTCTACAATTGCTGTGTATATTTATATGCCGGGAAATACAATAATTACAAAAAGTCTGAAAATTAGTGTAGCACCTTCTGGCCCTGCAAGGTACTATCGGTACACTTAATTCTAGCGTAAAGCAGTTTTTGCGTTTTGGTAGAGCGTGTGGTTGCCGGCTAGCCTGAATACGAGGCAACTATCTTAAGACTTTCATCCAAATCGCACTTGGCCAGCGCGGTGGACTATGGCTTAAACTCTCTTATTTTGAGAGAAGACCCGTGCTCAGCAGTGAGACAATAATGGGTTGACGAGAGAGAGATCTTAGAACTCACGATTGGTAACGCAACTGTATTAACTTCAGGGAGAATTCCAGTTCTATATGGAGGTGTCCAAGGGCAATAATTAACTTTAAATTGGACTGCATAATTGATTTCCACTATGTCTTAGAAAACAGAAGAACTATGAATAGATGTGAAATACACATATTTCCTCTCAATTGAGACATTATTGATGTTAGTTGACTATCAATTATTTCATAAACATAAAGCAACTGCCACTAAACATGTAGTTCTATTTCTCAAAAATAATGCATCAGTATTTCCTGTTTTGACATAAACATGGAATATCTTTGCGACAATTTAGAGGGAAATAAACAGGAATGGAAGAGAAATAATGAATATTCACAAAGATTTAGTTGTGTTGTTACTTGGCACCAAAATAAGCACTGTCTTAGATAAGATCGCTTTGTTGTCGGTTCATTCGTATTTAGCTTCCTTAAACTCCTATAAACAAGCTGAGCTATACGACGCTATAGAAGATATATACATATGTAAGAATACGTCATCAAAGATTACATATTTAATCATGAACGAGGTTCCACGTTCTTCCACGTGTCTTCTCATAAGGTTTTTTCTTAAACTCCACATTTATTTCTTTAACAATACCTGTGTCACTCTGTATCACAAAATGCTTTCTACTCTCACGGCCCTACTACAATTTTCTCCTGTATCGTGGGTGTCATGGACACTCAAACCCAGAACAAGGATCAAGACAAATACACAAACACCCAGCCCCAGAACAATAAGCTAAACTCATCATTCAGATACCTGCTTGGCCAGGACTCTAACCCAGTACCCACTTGTGTCAGACCGGTATGGTAAACTTTTGTAAAACATTAGCTGCAAGAACATTAGCAAATTTTACACATTTTCCTAAGAATAACGTCTAAATAGATCCACTAGTTTCTGAATTCACCATGTGCAAAGAAACACAAAATATATAAATGGTTTTTTATGTATTTTTTCCGCATGTAATATTTAAAATAAGTAAATTATCGAAGTTATTTTATTATTTTAGAAAATTAAAAAAGTGCGTGCCTGGGTTTAGAACCTCAGACCTCTTGATTGAGAGGATAATTTTTAATTATTAGTCTGTCACTGCCCATTGGCTATTATATATTAATAATAGGTAATAATACAGTTATAATAAAGCTACGTATTGACCTTTTCGTTAGATATATTTACTATAAAAAACGTCTCTCTGATGAAATACGAGAACTCAGTCTTACTCATTTTGAATTCTGGATTTGGAGATCCAGTCTGGTATTTTATGTAATGAATGAAACAAAGCTATTTAAAACCTGTTGTACAGTGCAAATAAATCTAAATGTAGCCCTCTCTGAATTGTATATTATATTCGTTGCCTCTAAGCCCTACGTTGAAATACCTCGTATATTTGCTGTGCCCTATAATAGAGCTAAGCAAACAGATATAACAGTAGATATCTGTACTGTAAGTCAAATAGTAAAATCATATTGTCGACCATTACAAAAAGTAAATTTCTAGCCCTATTAACCATTATTTTAACTGCTTTTAAATATCTCTTATTAGCAATAATTTTGCAGTCAACTTTCCATGTTGCTCTACGATTATTGACCATTATTCCCTTGCCCCTTAAAGCTAAATGTCTAATGATAGTTTTTTTATGTCGTAAAAATAGTGTAGTTCAGACAGTCGAGGTATCAACGCAACAAATAGTTATAGTGTGAAGTAGTTCTTGCGTTTCAGTGGATGGGTGTGGTTGCCAGCTTACTCGGGAGTAGCATCTGTTATCGACTTCATAGCTTGGCGACTCGCATCGCGGAGCGTTCACCATACCGGTCTGACACGCAGTGGGTTCTGGGTTCGATTCCCGGTCAGACAGGTAAGTGAATGATGAATTTAGATTTCTGTTCTAGGTCTGGGTGTTTTATCCCTGTAGCCCGCGATCAGAATAGGGCTACGGTATCCCCTGTCTGTCGTAAGAGGCGACTAAAAGGGACTTCCGGGGTTGCGGGCGGTAAGAGTGGGAGCTCGAACCTTCCTGCCAAGCGACCCCGTGTAGGACGACGGCATGTGTGGCCACATGCTGTCGTAAACACCAGGGAGGCGCACTGAGTACAATGCTCACTGGGAAGAGCGGTCCGTTTGAGATCCCGGTGTCCTCCAAACAGAAAAAAGGATGGCCACCGGGGGGGGGGGGGGGGTTTTGTGAGGTAAAAATCCCATATAACTCGGCGTTGCTCCCACGGTGTCGGGTACCTTTCGAAGGCTTCCCCCTCGATATCCAAAAAATAGGTCTGAGTGTTTGTTTATTCGTCTTTGTATGTCCATGGCACCCACAACACAGGGGAAAATCCTACTGTGGGACTGTGAGATTAGAAAGCGTGTGTGTATAGCTATTTGAGCTATCTCGTCGTATATATAGAACGTACGCAGAATTCACACCCTATAGGCATAAAGATACGTTATCTGTTAACACAAAAAAAGTAATTCTCTTCAATCAGCCTCCAGATAATGTGTGAATAATGCGAGCGAGCGTGAGAACGGTAGACGTGAAATATTACATAATGCGTATTTTAGGGGCTTTGTCTCCCCCGCTGTTATTGGCCAAATTCCCAGTTTCATTTTTACTCACTCCTTCATCTCGTTTCACAGTTGGAGCCAACATTGGTTCATATTTGTACGTTAAGCGAATTCCATATCGACTATAGCACTTATGTATCCTGTTTCTAGACAGGTCTCCACCGCTAGAGTAGAGTACAAATTCCATGCGATTCTTTATCGAATGGAATATTTTGCACACACATTGGGACTTATTTTTATTTGTTTTTTTTTATCCGACTGAAGTAGCAAACAAACATTCAGTTCACCTGATGGTAAGTGGCCACTGCCGCCCATGAACATCTGTAATCAACTTCATACAGAACATAGGTTCCATTTGAAGTCAATCACAGATGTGTTGCTACACGCGAGGACTATGATGGTCGCCGGCAACCACACCCTTTTATCGAAACGCAAGAAATGCTTCACGCTAGAAATAGGTTTGGCGGTGGTTAAATACAAGTGGATACAAAATTATTTATATTTATGTATATTTCTTTTAATTATGATTTTACGGAAAAGAAACCAAATTGCCGCTATATCTACATAATTACTACATATTTCATAAAGCAGGTTTAATTATGATACTCAGATTTTTGCTTCATTCTATAAAAATAACATACAAATACATACAAAGAGCTCCCTCTGAAGTCTATTAAAGAGGCGTGAATTTATATACTTGCGGGGATCAAAACAGTCGATTCACATTAAAGTGCGCCGGCAATCACATCCTTCCGCTCAACTACAAGAGCTACTTAACACTCAAAATAAATGTGGCAGTGGTAGCTCCCTGATTGAACCATAAATGTTTTTAAATTCTAATTTTTAATACTGGTGCATTGTTTTTCATGAAACAGTAAACGCGTTTGCAGTTCACCTGATGGAAATCAGTGCCACCCAAAGACATTCGTAACCAGCTCCTTAAAAGGTTTCTTTACGAAATCGATCGTTAATCTATCATCACATATTACCACTCCCGAAGATTAAAATGACCTCATATGTCTACTGATATTGACACTATTGAACTTTTTACTACACTATTTCTCGCTAGAAATAAAAATAGTTGTAGCGGTGGTAACCTCCTCGGTCGAACCACGCAAGTTCTACCACTTACCAAAAACGTCTCTTCGTAGTTTTAAAAATACTAGTCAACCATTTCAACGGTCGAAATTCAACTGTAATATAAATTTAAAAAAATGAACTTCATATTGTCCAATGTTATTCGTGTCAAAGTAGCACGAATATTTCTCAAATTCAAATAAATTGTAATAATTTTCAAGTTATTTAGAACGCACTCGTTAAAGGTAAAAAAATGTTAAGAGAAAATGCAATAGCGGGTATTTTGACAAAAACGGATCGGCGGATCCGTTCTTTGGTTCCGCCGCAAACCACCAAACGGCCGCAGAGGAAAGGAAGGACGGCAACGATTCACCGCATCTCGTCTTTCTCTACGGCCCCACCGCCAACGCATCTGACGGTACGCCCCCGGTTGGTCGCAGAAGACAGGGTGCACGGAAACGACACACCGAGACATCTCTCCTCCCGCAACCCCTCCTGGCTGCAGAGGCCAGAAAACTCCTTTCTCTGCAGCCCCTTCAGACGCATCCAGAGCGGGCCCACGACCAACACTACTTGGAGCATTCGTTCCCTGGAATCCCTCTTGGCTTCAACGTGCTCACCACTACAAGGTGGAGATCCCCTCGAGGGAGTGTAGTATAACTCCTATGAAAATTTCAACCAGCTACTTACAACGGTTCAATACAAATGACAAACTGTATAAAATTATGTAGTAAAAGGCGGAATAGGATTAGTAAACGGCTTTCTTTCTGGACGGAATATTTGATATCATTTAATCCGAAATACAAGGTCGCTTTAGTAATAAATCAAATTAAAGTAAAATTATGCGAAAAAGCGTTTGCTTTATTAAAATTCGAAATCATATTTTGTCCAATAACTGTCAAGATTTTAGGATCCATAAATAATTAATTTACGACTTGTTAGTCTAATTATTTTTAAGTAAACCAGTTGAAAGTAAAGTCTCTCCTTGCTTACTAATTAAAATAATTGTATTACGACACCCACAGCGTAACAGAAGGTCGGGTTTCGCTAATGTTACTCAATTTTTAAAAGGGACGAGATTAAAAGGCACTTTAGTTAACTTAATTTCGACTTTTACATCAATAGTCAAAATATTTTAAAGGTGTAACAGCATGGTGAAAAGCCCATTGGTAGTTTATAAATAATTACTTTTATAATTACATTTTAAAACATTATATAAGAAAAAAATACTTTTACATTATGCTTCCACCGTTTAGGTACAACCAACTTCAAAGTCAAATCTGCCAGCCTAAAGCAGTTTTATATTTGGATGGAACAGCTGGACTTGATTAACGTATACGGTTACCATCTAACTCTTCACGAATGAGATTAAATCTGTGATAGACTTAAAGTAAAACACGTTGAACATATTTTATAGAGTCAGGTTTTGATGTCCATGAATGGAAGGAACCGTTTATCTTCAGATGAAAAGCATGGTCCAACTGCTTGACACGAGACAGAAATTTAATTGATTAAACCCTCCAATGTTCAACTGTTGTGGTATTACTGCCACATCGTCTGCTGTTAGTAACAATATAGGCTTTAACATTTCGAGGCGTTTCACTCCGGTCTTCAACAGTAGTAATGCATATATTGTCATCGATAACAGAATTCAGTAAGTAGTTATATGCGTGGGGAGCGAAAACTTAATATGAAATGGTTTGCGTGTGTCGGTACGTGGCAGCGACAACATGTGTGTTGTCGTTGGTACGTGGCGTATGTTGTAGGTCATGAATAACACCTCCTTACTTGCCGTGTCATGCGATGCGACGAAGACCACTAAGGACGGTTTCCGAGTAACATCAACACCCACTGCAGTTACCAGCATATCCGGTGCGATGACTATTCAATAAGCAATAACTCCTTTTAGCTTATGTCTCGAAAGGATGGATGGATGTTCGGTTAAGTGCCGGGTTTCTGATTCGATTATTAATAGTAATAATAATAATTCTTTATTTCAGACAATTGGATTCCATAGGTATATGTAAATTACATTTGCTTACAATCTATGTTAGTATAGATATTATTTTTTTCGTCTATGTGTCACGCACAAATGTCATATCATGGCACGTTTGGTCACACAATAAATAAACATCCGGTAACAGATCATTAATCTAAATACATAAATCTGTCTGGACAGGGATTGAACCTAGAACCTAGTCAGACCGGCATCTTATCATCTGCCAGACACGAACGTTAAATAACTTCAAAAAGAGATTTAAGGTTTACTTTGTATTCATAAAAGTTACCGTTTTACTATTATTTCAGCCAGCGTATTTCTATTATTCTAGTCCTACAATTTTATAGCTTGAGCATTTTTCTATCGTACTCATAAAATTCATGATAATAAAAAGTATCACCAAAATATAAAGGTCTCACATAAATTGTTTTTGTCGTTACAAATACACACGCTCAATAAAATGATACCCCTTACTAATGTTTCCAGGCGTTCAATTAAAAATATGGGACAAGAAACTAAAGCAACAAGCGCATGAAGCGACAGCCTTAACTCTGAAAAACACACATAATGGTGTAAATATATGAGATATTTCTTATAAAAGGTGAAATTACACTTTGTAAGAGACAGTGTTAATTAATTGTAAGTAATAATTTCATGCTCAGTAGGGCACATTAAGTTTGAAAGTTTGAGAGCTGGTTCACGAGAGACGTGTAAAATGTTATTAGAATATTTAGATAATGTCATTCGGTATTCATGAAAGAAGGAACAGATTGAAACATATGTTATGTGTTGGCTACTAACGTTACCTGTCAGCAAGACACATTGAACTTCCTTCAGTTGTGGCCCTCACAACCGAAGGAGGTTCAATGCGACGCAAATTTGTATATTATAAATGCGAAAGTTTGTAAGGTAGTCTGTGTGTTTGCTAGTCTTTTAGTTACAAACTAACGGTCACATTTCACTGGAACCTGGCATATGAAGCCGGTGATGCATAGGCGACTCCTCTGGTGTTGCGAATGTCCACAGGTGACGGTGACTACTTTCCATCAGGTAGCCCGTCTGCCGTATCGTTAGGTTAAATTATAACGTCCCTGTAGCCTCGGGGTCAGAATAGGGCTACGGTATCCCCTGCCTGTCGTAAGAGGCGACTAAAAGGGGCTTCCGGGGTTGCAGACGGCTAGAGTGGGAGCTCGAACCGTTCAGGCAATCCCGGGAAGGACGGCGATATGTGTGGTCGCATACCGTCGTAAAGACTAGACGGAGCGGTGAGCCCAGCCGCCCATCTGGGAGGAGCCCGATGGGGCAGCGCGCTCGGAGGATTCCGGTTGAAGTCGTTTCGAGATCCCGGAGTCCTCCCTTTTCAGCGCCGAGGACGGCCACCGGGGGGGTTTTAGTGCGGTAAAAATCCCACATAACCCTGCGTCGCTCCCACGGCGTCGGGTACCTTTGGAAGGTTTCCCCCTCGAAAACAAAAAAAAAAAAAGGTTAAATTATAAAAAATATACAATTTATAGCATAAATTAACATATAGAATAGTATACTATTACCGTGGTAGACTTGGCCGAAACGGACGAAGCAGCCTAACTAAAGTAGTTCATAAAAAGTTCTATAGCTATTAAGTTTTAACCCATTCGCCCGCAACAACACAATATGGTTACTCCATTCAATTGAAATTTTGTTCTATTCTATTTTATTTGAATGGCATACATCACTATAACTCTCCAGCCCTCAACATGAGTCACATTCGCCCCATTTCGCCGCCGCGTGCATATGGCAAGCTAACAGAGTTTAACGATGGATCGTTTTGTTGAAAACTGGTAACATACTCATCATTCGCAACTGCCATAATGTCAATTTGCTTTCGATGGGTCAAAATTAGTGACCAACTACGAGTACATCACCCTATCTTTATTGCTGAAAAAATTAAAATATTAACCATGTTTAAAAACAAAAATCAGAAATTCTTTAATAACAATTGTGGGCTATTTATACAACGTATGGTAAGTTTATTATTAACCTGTAGGAGGGGAGTCCACTGTTTTTCGTGGTCGCCAGCCTTATTTTAACAGTTTAACAATAATTTCAATTTTAAATTTCATAAATACTATACTATTAATTCAAATATATTAACTTAATGTTTAAAGTAAATATTTTTAGTTCATACATTTTGTGATATTGGCTGACTAAGATGGAGTAAAATACGGAATTACTTATAAAATCATTATTTCATCCATAGCTTTACGGTAAAGAAAACGTGGAACCTACTCACCAGAGAGCTTAAAAAAATCGAAATGTGGTCGATGTCTTATAATTCGGACATAGCCAGCGTGGTGGACTATGACCTAAGGCTTTCATTTTAAGACCTGTCTGTGCCCAGCATGGGGATAATGCATTGTCAAGAATACACTTATTATAGTATATGCGACTTGATGTGTATGTTAAATTCAAGAATGTCCGTCATCTTATAAAGAGTTTTGGTGTCAGTACTGCGTTCCTGTGGACTGTAATAAATACAGATGAGGTGAAAGGGCGGGAAGGATAAGAGAAACACGTCACGCTCCACTCTTATCGCGACAGACTTATTTACGATTATAATAACAATATTTAGTGTTTTGTTTTGCGTGTTATGTTTATTAATTTACTCTTAGCGGAAAACTGGATTTAGTTTTTTACTTGGTTTGTTTCTTAGTAGATTTCCAAAGTTCTATTAGCAAGGTTGGTAGATTATGCCATAATTTGATTTGATATACCATAATTTGACTAACGCACCAACTGTATAGTACAACTATATAGTAGAATAAACTGCTGCCGTAGTTTTTTGTGAGGTTGAAGTAAAAACCGAGTCAACCTGATAATTAATTACTACCGTCCATAAACATCATAGTAAAGCGTATGTGCAACTTATAAAAGAGATGTTCTATCTAAAGTCAACCACAGATGCGTTGCTATTCCCGGGACTTAGATGGTCACCTCATATAGAAAGAGAGCTGGCCATACTCTTCCAAGAAACGTAATTGTTTAACATGAGACATTGGTGTAGTGATGGAAATTCCCTGATCAAACCACTGTTCTACTACTTTGTGTTCTTTTAATGATAATTATGATAAAAGGGACACGTGGTGTTCTAACGTACATTTAAAAGTAAGCAGTAAAAATACGAGTAACATTTGATATAGGCTTTATCTCCTTTATCACGTAAACGGCGCATTCATTTTTAATTGTATTAATTTTATATAGCTAATGCGTCAATAAATAACGAGTATATACAAATATATGTAGTGCATCTAGATCAACTGATTTAGACTGTACCTTATTACCCAATATTAAGGGTTTTTTTTGTAGCGATTAATGATAAATATTTTTGTTTCTCAATTTTTAGAGTCCGTACCTGAAGGCTAACGGATCCCATTTTTAAGACTACGTTGTCCGCCTGTACGTCTGTCTGTCACCAGACCGTGATAACCAGACAGTTTATTTATTTACAGATGATATATTTCAGTATCCGCTGTAACAAAAAAATACTAAGATCAGTATAAAATAAATATTAATTTAAGGGGGGGGTTTAATACAACAAACGTGATGTTTTTTTTGCTTGCTATAAATAATGACAAGATAAAGACAAGGACGCTTGAAATGTTTATATGTATTATATTGATATGTTTATATGAATATGTATTTTAATAACATAAGTGTTTCCAGTCAGGTTCAATACAACATATGCGATTATTTATTGATTTTTATAAATAAAGATATGGAACCCTACGTGCGCGAGTTCGAATCGTACTTGGCCAATTTTTGTAGCACAACAACGTTGGATGAACGTTACAAAGCATATTCCAAATAAGTTAGGTAACCGTAAATTATATTGAAATTTCATTCTCCACAATACAAAGCTCTATCTGAATTCGTGTAATGAGTCTTTAATAATTTCGGATATTACTCCCTCTGTATTGTGCCGTCAAGTTTGTAGCTTGTTCAAAGGTCCTTATTGTTATATTAAAGGCTCATCTCCTCATACTAAACGAGTCGAAATTATTACATTCACAAGGTTAATTCATTTTCTCACAAAACATTTGTATCTACATAAGCACATGTATTTTTACAGCCTCACAAATATAATTGTTGAAAGGGTCAAATAAAAGGGTCCGGTGACCGGAACATACAAAAATCTTGCCGCAGCCTCTGCGTTTGGAATTTAATTAAATAAGGACAACAGTGAAGGTTCCGTAAACATTATTATCATAAACGGGATAATTCAGTTTGTGTGCTTATTAAATTTTTGAGAACCTCTCCGATATGTTTTTGTTTTTGGCGCTGTTTACGATACGTATCATTTAGGTATAAATATAATATAATCATATATACGTAGAGAGTATCCTGAAATTAGTGGCCTTGTTTCTTATATAACGATACTTTTTCAAACATATATATGAGAAAGACGCTAAGAATGCCATCAGCACATGCTTATGGCATTCTTAGCGCATAAATTTGACCACTAATTGATACAATTTTCATACATTTATAACTGAAACAAAAGGCATGAGTTACCTTGTTAATCAAATTAAGTACCATACTTATAAATTTACATATCACTGCATTTATTTAACGCAAACCTGCATTTTTATAGACTACTACGAATTATAATGAAATTCCGTTAGATATTTATAACCGGAAAATGAAGGATTTAGAATTATACAATTAGTTTCCTAAATTGAATTTCCTCATTTTTAAACATCTTAAGTAAAATAAATATAAGTTAAATTAGAACCCATAAGAAAGATAAAAGAAAATACTCCAACGAAATGTAAGTAGCAATTCTTTAGAAACAGTTTATTTCCTTTGAACCAATTAAGAATTATAAAGCAATAAGTTTCCATCGTCAAATTTTGCTGTCAGAGAAAATATTTACGAAAAATATTAACTTGAGTTAAATATCTCAATGCCTAAGTTGACGAAAATACTCTGAATTGACGAAAATTTGCGTTATAAATGGCGTAATTCAACCAATTAAAATTGTTCAGTAGGTTGTCAAATATTTATTCAGGATTAATTTTGAGCTCTTATTAGTCATTAGAACTGTTTTATCTTCGAAAAGTATATAAGTACCGATTAGTAAATCTGAAATTTGGCAATATTTTTGTCAGAATTTATAGCTATACTTAGAATAGCAATATTTTTATCAGAATTTATAGCTATACTTAGAATATTATAATACATTATGATTATTATTAAAAAATAATGTTTTAGAATATATTGTGATCTGAAATTAGAATCCTTCATTTAAAAATTAAGCATTCTTATAATTGCCATGCCAATGTTTGATAATCCATTTAATTCCATTATGGTGTAATTTGAAATGTAATTTCAAATTACACCATAATGGAATTCCATTATAATTTGGCACAGCCATTTGTAGTTCGACTTCAACTTCGTCAAACTTATTCCTACCTAAAAACAATGTTAAGCGCTGCTGTATTTGCATCAGAATTATGCGGTAAGGACGTTATACTTAAAGCTTATTCCTTATCCTTACTAGCTGACCCGACGAATTTCGTTCCGCCTAAAAGTAAAAAAATCTAAAATTATTAGTGTTTCTCTAGTACACTACACTTGTATTGTACATAAAAACCTTCCTCTTGAATCACTCTATCTATTTAAAAAAACTGCATTAAAATCCGTAGCGTAGTTTTAAAGATCTAAGCATACATAGGGACAGAGAGCGAGAAGCGACTTTGTTTTATACTACGTAGTGAAGGCACACATCTGTGGCCAACCTAGAGTAAGACTCTAATCTTATTTAAGTTTATTACTAACGTCCATGAGCAGCAGTGGCTACTCACCAGTTCATGCATACTTGTTTGCATGATAAACGATGACGTGACAATTAAATTTACGAATCGAAGTCCCGATAGCTCCCTTATTAAAAAAAAGTTCCAGTTGTTATCGATGGTTAACCATAAAATCGCTTTAAACTCTACAGTAATATATATAATATACACCATCAACTAAGTATTTAAAATCATTTAATAAGGTATAAAGGAGTCTTCCATTTTACTACGATTAATACGGTTTGACCATTACTCTTAAAGACTTATAATTGGAAATCAGATCCGTTATTAAAATTTATTACTGGCAATAAAGAGAATCCTTAATTGGATAATGGAACCAAAATCCTTTAGAAAATAAACGTTGATGATAATTTCAATAACAATCAGCAAATTTCTATTTGAAATGGGTCTAAGCGGCCAAGTCATGTTGAATTATTCTGCTATTTTCGAAGCTTTTATTCATTTCTGTATTGTTACAAAAGAATAAAATTAAATAATGTAATACAAGTTTGATTTCGCTAGAATTGTTTGAAGCGAAAACAAAAAGGAATAATATTGTTGTACGAAATTAAACGAGCAAACAAAAACTACAACAGTAAATATGGCACATAGTTATCACTTCTAATTATTATTGAAAACCTGGTTGAAGAATTTCTCAGGTATTGCTACAACTTAGGACTAAATTTAACTCATAATATAAATGTATTTGCTTAACTAGCTAGAAATGAGATTCAAATTTAATTAACTGGTAAATTAAATGTTCACTTTAAGGTAAAACTTACCAATATTTAGTATTAGATCAACGCTGCTATAACGACCCGCGTGGCGAAGCAGGAATCATTAATTTTGAAGGTGGTAGAACCAGTGTAGTTCGACCGAGGAAGTACCACTGCCACACCTATTTCTAGCGTGAAGCATTTCTTGCGTTTCGATGGAAGGGTGTGGTTGCCGGCACACTTCTACATCAGGCGATCATCTTAGTCCTCGAGAGTAGCAACGCTTGATTGATTGACTTCAGATAAGATCCATGTTCTATATAAAGTTGTTTACAGATGTCCATGCGACTTCAATTAGATAAGAAAAGTGTGGTTTGATTCGCTGTGAGGTCTGAGCTCTACAAACCCCATAGAGCAGGGATAGCCTAATGATTGAAGCTTGCCCTCTCGATGTCCAAGGGAGGTTCTTCAAAAAAAAGGTTCTCGGAGGTGTGTGACGTCCACCAATTCGCACTTCGCCAGCGCGGTGGACTATGGTCTAAAACTCTCTCATTCTGAGAAAAGACCCGTGCCCAGCAGTGGGACAATAATGGGTTGACGAGAAATATCAAGCAGAACTATTGTGAGCGTGGGTATTTTAGAAACACTGAAATACCCATCTTTGTGTATTTCCATAAAGTTGTGTTTGGTTATGAGTGTAAAAAGCGTGTATTGAGCACAATCATATTTGCGCCATATCACCATATCACCAAGATATGACGTACGAGTATGTCTCTTAAGGATGGACGTCCTTCATGCGCCATCGAGGAAGAATTTTCGATTATATTACCCATTCAAACAAAAGGACCAGCATTAATTTGTAATATTATTCCGAACTTACTTTGTAGGCTTTGTAAGTAAATGTCAAGGGTCAATAACAAGATCCGGTATACATTTACGTAACGAGCGATAAATCGTAAAGATTTTAATGTCTGTTTAAATACCTAAAGCGGTATACATTTTAATGTTTGTTTAAATACCTAAAGCGGTATACATTTTAATGTTTGTTTAAATACCTAAAGCGGTATACATTTTAATGTTTGTTTAAATACCTAAAGCGGTATACATTTTATTGTTTGTTTAAATACCTAAAGCGGTATACATTTTAATGTCTGTTTAAACACCTAAAACGGTATACATTTTATTGTTTGTTTAAATACCTAAAGTGGTTAAACTTATTATATATTAGTTAATATAATCTCATAGCCTAATGGTTCAAACTTGCCCTTTCAATCGGGAGGTCCGAGGTTCAGACCCAGGTATGCTGATTATGACCACTGATTTATGTGTGAGTTAGAAATTTATTCTCACTGCTTTTCGGTGAAGGAAAACATCATGATAAAACCTACACACCCGAGGGTTCTTTAAAAAAAAGTTCCCGGAGGTGTGTTAAGTCCACCAATTTGCATTTGGCCAGCGCGGTGGACTATGGCCTAAAATTCTCTCATTCTGAGAAGACCCGTGCCCAGCAGTGTGGCAATAATGGATTATACCCAATCTGATTAATATGATAATTGTCAAAGTTTGAGAATATTTACAGGTGTTGTTACTCTTTCACTCAAAAACTACCAGTAGAATTATGGCACACACAGTTCATGACGTGGATTAACACATAACATACTCTTTAAATTAAAAAATATATTAAAAAATATATTAATAGAAAAATGTTATTACACGTATGACGAATTCTTAAACGATGATTTAAAAATATAAAATACAACAAATATTTAATCTTCTAAAGTTATCAGCATTGTAATATAGTATCTAATTGTAAGTCTTTTAATGATAAATACGAGTATGTCAGTGCCATACATTTAGAACGCCTTAACCGGCATATTCAATTTTGGGCGCCCTTTTCTTTTAAACATCCCTTTTTTTTAAACATCTTATGTAATCAATATTATTGTAACCCAAAAATTGACTAAATAAAGATCTTTCTTTCTTTGTTTCTTTACCGTCTTAGATATGATCTAAGTAGGCAAAGCCATGGGAATAGCCTAGCAGATAACGTAAATAATGTTGGTTAATAATAGATGAACGGAGTACGGACGGATGAACGGATCGTAGTTCATAAGAATAACTTAAGAACAAACCGCCTCTTTACAAGAGCGACGTTACCTATAAAACTACAATTTTTATTGAAGGCCAGTTGTTGAGTCACACAAAATAAAAATCATTAAAATGAATGGACTTACGTAGGCCTAATAGGATCATTATAAATTACCTAATGACTTACTGGCAAATTTAAGAAAAAACATGATAATTATGAAATTGAACAAAAAAGGTCAATTTATACGTGCCACGTTATTTTTGTAATGCCGGCACCAGACATGTGTTCACAGGTGTGATCAAATAGGTGTTCACATGTATGGCACGGGCATTCGATACTGTTGTCACATATTTGATCATTGAAGTGCATTTTGCCATTCTGTGTGGGGTTTTTTAACGCACATCAAAGGGATAAAAGGCCATATGTTTGTGTGCCTGCCACATTTGTACGTAGCACGTTACGCGAGCGTCGCCACAGAAAGCTGTTATACGCAACCAAACGAACTTACGACGGAGAGGCATATTGAGAGAATTTTTTGGCTGTTTTTGTTAATATGTTTGCAGATATAATAAATAAATGTACATACATAAATAAAATGAGTAAACTGCGTCAACGAAATGACCGTCCATGTTTTGTGAAGTCTATTTGAAAACTGTAAGTGATGAAATCTTTGAACACATATGTGGCAGGTACAACAATATATAAAAAAAAAACGCTTTCTACACTCATAGCCCCACAGTAAGATTTTCTCTTGTGTCGTGGGTGCCATGGACACATGCAAAGACGAATACACAAACACCCAGACCCAGAACAAGAATCTAAACTCATCAGTCAGACACCTGTCTGGCCGGGAATCGAACCCGGGACCCACTGCACGTCAGCCCGGTATGGTGACTGCTCGGCCACGCGGGTCGTCAAACAACAACAATATGTGAGCAAAGTTCTCGAAAAAGTGATCACTTCTTTGAGTTTATGTTTGGCGACGGCATAGAGGCGAAACATACTATACGGCGATGCATGGTGGTCATTTGTGACAGGTTGCGACGCGCTCTTACGATGTCGCGTGGAGGCAGGGTTGCCAAGTTAGGGGTTTTTCCCCCAGATTTAGGGGATAAAAGTGGGATGTGGTTTTATTTAGTACTTTTAGGGGTTTTTATAACTTCAACATAATTATAGGTTAAAATCTCCCGCCGGGCTACATCATCATACCTGACGACGAAAAAAAAGGTCATGCACTACACCTTTTTTTTTCGTCGTCAGAGAAAAACCTATGACCTGCTTCAGAAATTACAGGAGGTTATTAGGAATTCCAATTCATTGTAGGGATTTTAGGGGTTTTTAATGGAGGCCTTAGGGAGATACATTTTTGAGAGTTGGTAACCCTGCGTGGAGGTAATATCCTTACATCGTGAAACATCACGACGTGACATTTTTGTACTCCCACGGCTCCTGAGGACTTATTTGTAATTTACCCGTTATCTACATCCTTCTACCGAAATGTAAGAACTGTTTTACGCTAGAAATGAAATGGTGGTACAAACAGGTTTGTCGGTGGTACCTCCCCGATCTTATCATACAATACGTACCACCTCATAAATATTCTGTAATTTATAGCTAATCGAATTATTCAAATAGATAAAACTGTTACCATAATCATTTTAATTTTATTGCTAAAAACAATTGCTATCATTCCTTTATCGACAAATCAAAAAAACGGCTATTTATACTGTTGTTGTTGTCAATATTGTTTTGTTATATATACGTATGTGCGATTGCAGCTTTTGCGAGCTATTCGAAATATTTTAATAAATTGCAAGTATAGGATCAAGTGATATTCCACCAAACAATGGACTCGGGCTTGTCCTGGCCTTTGTGAACTTTGACCCTCAACCGAGAGGCCGGATAATCTGTTAGGAATCTTAGTAAATTGAATTTTGAATTCCTACTCGATCTCGGAAATGTTATAGATCATACGCGCTTTACTAATCCTGCTGGAGTTGGAACAACTTCAAAATCACTTATTAAAAAAAAAATTGTACGTACTTAACATTAATGTCAGTTAGTCTAAAGAAACTGTTTTAAAAACAAAGTATTTCACATTATAGTTATCGTGATTATAAGTATATTTTATTGTGATTCACCGTAGAAATAGATTAAAAACTATGTCTACAGTGAATCGCGATAAAAAAGTGGAATTATTTGAAATAAATATTTATGTAAAGTTTTTTTTTTACTCTAAACTCTTAAACCTTCCTGATAAGTCCATTTAATTCGATTCAAGACCATTGATACCATTAATATGATTTTAAAATAATTCAACTGAGTGCCAAACAGAGTAATGGGATCTGTAGTTTTTATAAACGTGTAAGAGACAAACAAACATACATCCTAAAAAAATTCACATTTATAATATTGATAATATTTTTAAAATAAAAATTTCGTAGTCTGTGGCGATAAATTTTTCATTCTAATCTTTCAATTCATAATAATATTAAGATTTGAAATTAAAACCACACAAAAGTTAATATAATAAAAGCATTTTCGTAGACATGCATGTCATATTTCGTTATTGTGTTACAATTTTGTATTCACCTCTCGATCTCGCGATCTTTTTTTTGCGTCAAAATTTTAATATAACCTAAGTCACGCCTTAACATTATTTATCATGAATTGGATCACGAATGTAATATTTTATTATTTGCATAAAACCTGGATTTATATCACAGTTCCCATGTCTTTGAGATCATAAAAAATATTACTCAACAAAAGAACGAACAAAACGTAATTAGAATGAAGACGTCATTTATTTTATGTTTCGTGTGCGGTTTATAAAAAAAATACTTTTTTTATATAACTCTATACTCAAAATTGGCTGCATTGTAGTTCCAATGAACACATCTTTATCTTCTGTATCTGAATATATCATTATATCCATATCATCAGATATATCCAGAAAATGATAATAATTAATCAGTCTAATAGCTACCTGACGGGATGTGACCACGGTATACACTATGAATTTCATCAAGTAGCTAGATACAACGTTACAAAATATATGGCATAGTTTCGTAAGGCTAAGTTATAATCGAACGACGTACACTGTAGTAAAGAACTCGACGGTTGGCTCCAACTACACGCTACATTTTTATAAAACTTAGCTTGCAAACGAGCGTAAAGTCCTCTTAATATTGAATTAATTGCTCACTGGCACCAATAGTTTATCTGCTGATTACATATGCACTGATATTCTGGTCGTATATGGGGAGTACAACTCACTACTTTCCCACTGCCGGGCACGGGTCTTCTCTCTGAATGAGCGAGTTTAGGCCCTAGGCCACCGTGCTTTCCAAGCGCGAATTGGTGGACGGCATGGGTCTTCTCTCAGAATGAGAGAGTTTAGATAAGATGGAAGCTTCCAATATAATCCGTCTTTTTTACGCTTTCGCTTTGTATCTTTCACCTAAAAAATATAACAAGGCCAGGTATAAAAATTTAGACTCCTAGAAAGAATTATTTAACCAATATAGGCATACTTATACATCTGACATCAAGGGTATATTTAGGTTTCTCGCCGATAATGTCCCGTCATCGATCTCAAATCGGACTGAATTGAAGGACCTCGTATTGTGTGTAGACTATGTTGGGTAATTTACGAATCAGGAATGTAGCAAAGTTATACTACAGTTTTATTTTTTATTTTAGTTTAATACTATAGCAAAAAAAACACTTTAATATGTAAAGAATGTTTAGAATATGAGGTTTTCAGGGTTCCGTACCCAAAAGGTGAAAACGTAATTCTATTACTTTGTTACTCAGACTACACTTTTATATGAGGCGACAATAATAGTCCTCGGGAGTAGCAACGCATCTGTAATTGACTACAGATAGAACCCATGTTCTGTATGAAGTTGATTTCAGATGTCCATGGCCGACAGTGACCACTTACCTTCAGGTGGACTGCATGCTCGTTTGCTACTTCAACCAGATAAATAAAAACTCTGAGTCAATTTGTCTGTCACCAGGTTATATCTTAAAACATTAATTGAGCTAGCTAGTATTCCTGTTGCCGCTATAACAATAAATACTATAATCAGAATATAATAAATATTTAATGAAACCCTTCATGTATGAGTCCGACTCGCACTTGACTGGTTTTTAAATTGTTTTTGAAATTTTATTTGTTTTTATGTAGAATGTCATTTTAATCCATGACTTAAAGGTTTTATTAACATACGAATGTCCACGTGGGTTCGTGGACATTCGTATAAATATAAACGTATAAATATTACTGACAGAAAAAATATTATTTTACATATTTTATTATTATACAGCGGACAAAACTACTACTTACATATTTTAATACGAAATTTTAAATAACATCACCATTGTAGTTATAAGACAAACGTTTTGTTAAGACATTCTTAGATTTAACCAATGAAAAAAGCCAATATAAAAGTTTTGACTACAAATATAATTTTTAATCGATATTTATACCAAAAACGTTACTCACAATACAAAATTATTAACTGTATTCAGAATTTTCATTAGCCTTATTTCTCATACACATTGATAATTACGTTTAATTATTGAACTTAATTTGATTAAAATTATTAGTTGGCGTAACAACTGATTTATTAATAAGCAGATAATAATAATTCGAGTTACTTTATTTTATTTTAATATACAATAATCGTCAGTCTATTGAAAATAATAAAATGGAATCTTTAATTCATGGGCGCAATATTTTATCAGTTTATTTTTAATGTATCCTTTTCTAAAGAAACTAAATAAGATAAAGTTTTAATATTGATATTAATTTATATGAATCTAAAACATTTTTCTAAAAGTAAATTACATTTTAAAATTGATACAAATAAAAATGTTGATACTTCGTGTACAATGTAACGGATACTGCGTCATAATAAAAATTGAAAGCTACAAAGGATAGCCTATCTGATGCTATTGTTTAGTTTGTAGTGTACTTTTAAAGATTTACAACATATATATTTTACTACAAAATATATTTTCTTTATACGACATCATAAAACATACATCGTACAGATCGAAACAGCAGTTTTGTAAATTAAGAATTAAATATTATAAGTAACTTGTACTTACCATATAATAATGTAATCAAAACTGCAAATAACTTTTAATCCGTTTGTGATGCCACTTTCAATTATTATTCACCTAAATTTTCACTTGCGTAGATTTACGTAAAGAGTTTAAGTCCACTTTGAGCGTCTGGTTTCTACGTATCGTAGACGTCCGAACCGCCGCTACGGCGTAGACGGCCAACACGTGCGTCACCCGTAGCACGCTTAGTACACTGAAGTTCTGTCGCTACGAAGGAAATCTCCGAACGCTTCCGATCGCACCCGAACATAACCGAGAGGCTGTAAGTCGTGATTGATATCAAATGAAATGTGAGGAATGAGTAGTTCTAGTGAGCTTTTTGTTTTAGGGATTACTTTTTGTCGTGCCTACGCTCTTATATATCACTAGGAAGGAAATTCTTTTTCATTACATTACTCAGTAAAAGCTTATTGACAAAAAATATGTGATATGGCTTTTTTGTTATAGCTTCTAATATATAGAAGAATCAATTATAACTAGCTTTTTCGATTATTCGCAGGAACTTTTGATTATCTAAATAATATATAAAATATAAAATAGCACTTTTTGATAAAGTTGTTTTTGTCTGGAATAACGTAGAATAAATATTATAAAAATTAACTTGATCTATCTATCCAACTATATCTATCCAATGAAAGCCAACATTCATTCAAAATCGGTTGATGGCCACATAATAACAAATGTCGGCGCTATTAAGGGACCTCTGATTTGCACATATTGAATTTATTGTCTATACAAGGGTTCTGCACCCGCTTAGAGGAGCTTTAGGGATTAAATCCTTTAGTTGATACGTTTTCACTTAGATTGCGAAATGCGAGGGATTGAGTAGTATCCTTGTTAAGCCCTATAATCAAATAGGTAGTACCAAAAATCTCTTCCAAAAAGTTATAAAAGAAAGCAAATACAGATTGCATTTACTTTAAAAGTCTGTTTAGTTTACAAGTGCACAAATATTTACACCACACCATCAAATAACCGCAAAATAACTCTAAACAGGCTTAGGCAGGTTAGGTTTCAGCTTTTTATTCTATCACTAGCTGTCCCGACAGACTTTGTTTTGCCATATAAAAAATAAAAAAAATGTTAAGGGTGGACAACCCTTAAGGGGTATGAAAAATAGATGTCGGCCGATTCTCAGACCTACTGAATAAGCATATAAAATTTGGTAAAATTCGGTCAAGCCGTTTCGGAGTAGTATGGCAAGAAAAACTGTGACACGAGAATTTTATACATTAGATTAGGAACTGTAGTACAAATGAGATTGATAAAATATTCCTGTTTCACTTAGCGGTAATTATAGATTATAATAAGGTGATAGAATGAAAATGACTCACCAAGAAGGCACACTTTTACATGAAGCGACCATCATAGTCCACGGGAGTAGCAACGCATCTGTAATTGACTTCAGATAGAACACATGTTCTGTATGTAGTTGATTACAGATGGGCGGCAGTGACCACTTACCATCAGGTGGACTGCATGCTTGTTTGCTACACCACATACATTTCTAGCCTAGAGCAGTTCTAGCAGTTCGGTGAAAGAGTATGGTTGCCTGCTCACTTTCATAGGAAGTGATTTATTACTCCCAGAGAATAGTAATATATACGTGATTGACTTCGGATCCCATTCTATATAAAACGTTTTATAGCTGTCCACGGACAGCAATGACTACTTTATTAGTGGTGGATTGCAAATGCGTTTGCTGCTTGTATATTATAAAAATATATACACTGAATTTGCTATATATATTTTTATATTGTTCATCAATTCGTACTTGGCCAGCGCGGTGGACTATGGTCAAACACTCTCTCATTCTGAGAGAAAATTCGTGCCCAGCAGCGGGACAAAAATAAGTTGATGACATATATATATACTAAACATAATGTAATAGCTGTATGCAATTGGCTGTATACGTAATCTTGGTTTTATCATCGGGTATAATACCTCGAACTGTCCGCCTCTAACTGTAACTAAACGAGAAGTCCATCTGAAATTATTGCCCACTCGCGAAATATTAGCTAAATATTTTTTGGAAAAAACATTTTCCCAGTATTCCGAAACAGAAATAGGCACAAATATCAACATTTAATCATGTTTATCAGGTTTTATTACAAACATTGTAAATAAATTTACATTCTCGGCATATTTCTAAATACAAGTATAAAACGAAATTCGGGTTTGATTGCTATGAAACGTTGCGTGGTAAAAAAAGAAAATTAAATAACAGCGCTCTAAGCGTAGCGCGTAGAAATTAGAACATATTACTTGAAATAGGTCACAACTTTGGTAGCGACTAACTGTGATCGATGCTTAATCCGATATGGAATAAAATTTTAAAGCATTTTTTGTAGATTCTTTCTATGTAAAGTAAATTTTTTATATTTTTAAAAGACTAACTTTTTATGGCATATTTATCCAAAAATCTAATAATAAATCCTTATCAACAATAAAAAAATATGAAACGAAATAGACAGAAAATCTCAAAATCTCTTGCATGTACTTAAATATTCAATACTTATAGGATCTTACTATAGTTTTCGGTTTACTAACATCCCTTGTTAATCCTAGGCAAAAATAAAAGAAACGCACTCATTACATTAAAATCCTAAATAAATCTGTTAGGAAACAATGGTGTAGGAACTTAAAGTATAATAAATATGTACTAAGTTCATCTCAATATATTAAAACGTGAAGCAAAAATTTGTGATTCGTGTTTAAGATACTTGCCGCTGACAGAGGAGTATGAGATCACGCACGGCTGACGTTAATGTAGAGAAAGATTACGCAATGCCATTTTTTATCAAATAGTGCATAAAACATACATTAAAATCAACTAAAATCACATTTCACACACTATCTTGCATTTGACACAAACACATACATAATGAACGAAATAGAACATTCAATGTGTTACTATGAAAACACATGACGTCAAAAATGTCAGATGTCTTTGTAAAATACCCGCTATTGCTTTTGAATGCAGCTTAGCTAATTAAACCTCTTTTTATCTTTATCGGGTGCGATCAAAATAACTTTTAAAATTATTACAATTTATTTGAATTTGAGAATATTCGTGCTACTTTACACAATATGAAGTTTAGTTTTTAAATTTGAACTACGGTCAAATTTTGACCGTTGTGACGGGTGACTACCCGTCAGTCAGTTAAATAAATTACGTATTACGTATTTTAATACCATTCCTACAAATTGAAATTACACAAATATAATTTAAATTACGAATCTCCACCAATATTAAAGGTATTCAATAACGTTACAATTAAAGTAACGAGTGGCCGAAATGAGGGGAATCGTTTGGAATGGTTTCCGTGTCATTAATGTTCATTAGATAGTGTCCAATAATAGCATAACGGAACGCTCGGAGCGGGTGCGACGCTTAACTGCACGCGGAGAGGTAACGATACGGGCATATGTGGTCTAATTGTTATTGAGGCACTTGGGTCGCTTTTATTGATATTTCTATAATGTGTTTGCGTTATCTTCCTGACATATAATGCCATGGTGATTTATGCTGTAATCTCTTATAAATTTAAATGTCGATGTTCATCTTAGGTTTTTCGTTTCCAACTTTCTTTTACTTATTTACAACACACACGATCCCTACTATCGTGCTTATGCATAAGGAAAGAATATAGATTATTGAATTATGAATCCTTCAATCACAAATAAATTTACTTAAATCTTTAAATTTACTTATATTTATACACGACTACAGGTTGAAATTACATCAATTTAAATTGAATTACGAATCTCTGTCAATGTTGAGGAAATCGTTCAATAACGTTACAATTAAAGTAACGGGTGGCCGAAATGAGGGGAATCGTTTGGAATGGTTTCCGTGTCATTAGTGTTCATTAGATAGTGTCCAATAATAGCATAACGGAGCGCTCGGAGCGGGTGCGACGCTTAACTGCACGCGGAGAGGTAACGATACGGGCATATGCGGTCTAATTGTTATTGAGGCACTTGGATCGCTTTTATTGATATTTCTATAATGTATTTGTTGGCTTTATCTTCCTGGTTAATAAATTTTGACGCTGATTTATACTGTAATCATGCATGAGTTGACGTGTTGTTTATCTGTTTTTACTTACAACTTTTCTGAAATCGTACACACGATCATTACAATCCTGCTTATGCATAAGGCAAAAATATGGCCAATAAATGCCTGACAAGATTAAATAAAACTAAATTTGAATTAACAAACCTTAGTCCGGAAACGATTTTTCAATATAGTAAAAATTTGTTCCTACTTTATTTTTTTTAATTCATTTAATAATGCTAAAATGATTAATGAATGACTGAGACGTGGAAAGTTAATTAGTTACGCTGTCATAAGTCTTCATTAACTAGTGTCTAATAATCGCATTACGGGAGGTCCAAAACGGACTTACGAAGCGCTTAGCTACATGCAGATTAGTACAACAGTTACAAGCTTCTGCAATCTAATTATTTTGACACAATTACAAGAAAATGTTGTCATTTAACTTTCCAGCTTTCCATCCATCAGCCCTTTGATGTCGACTGCTGGACATAGGCCTCCCCAAAATGGCGCCACTCCAACCGGTCCTGTGTCCGTGTGGATTCATTTATTTTTAATACAAGAAAAAAATATCTTTCAGCTATTTATTTAAAACAGTGTCGACGAAGCTATAAATAAGAGCCGCTTTTATGTTATGATAAATAATGAAATCAATCGTAGTTCACATGTGTGTGATACATCGTCCGTGTAGCTTGCATAGCAGTCTCGAATCTTTGCGTTTGAATGGGTGGTAATCAGTGGCCAAATTTGAAGCGCGCTTTCGTACTGTGGAAGCTACATTGAGACATCGCTTACGATCACCAGTTTTGGATAGCGATAATTAATCCATATGTTTATGATATAAGTTGGCCACATATCCATATGAAATGAAATGAAATGTCTTTATTTTGTATAGGCCTACGGGGGCACTTACAAATTGTCAGTTACATTTTTTTCTTACACTACCACCGGATCGGGATACGATCTTAACTGAGAAGATCCGGCAATAAGCTCAGCGGGTTTGTCTTTTTTCTTATTCATATCCATTTTTTTTAATATAATTACAATCATGTTTTTTTACACGGTAATGAAAGTTAGCTCCAGTATCTTGCTTTACTCTTCTCTAGCAATGTAATTTGAAAAAGTATGATATAATATACTCCAGATCTTCTTCAAGTATTAAAATTTATCAATAACAAAACTCCAACTAAAATAAAACTAGTTTGTGGCTAACTCGAGGGAAATCATTACGAATTTCCGCACACATTAGTGTTCATTAGCCAGTGTCCAATAATGATCTACCGAAACGGGTTTGCAAAGCATTATGACTAGCACAGAAGTTTAAAGCGACATTACATGTGATAGAATTGTTATCATTATTTAAGGGGTATATTTCCTCAGTTTATATGCATTTTTCCTTTCTTACTTCACCTATATCAATAGTAAATGTATTGAAAACTTACTAATGCCGTTATGAATTTTATTCCGTCGTTTCATTTACAACGAAATTTCAATATATATTGGCAATAAACATTAATACAATAATATGTATTAATATTATTATTCCTACTACCTTACTATACTTAAAGTTGGGACTAAAAAAGATATATCAGCGTACAATCAATATTAACCTACATTATTTTCTATATAAAACTCTGGTAACAAGCATTTAGTGGATGTAAAATGATAACTGCGGCGAGTGAACGTGCTAATCATCTTCAGATAGCATCAAATTACAATCGGAGAATTGCTACCTCGGTTTTAATACCTCATGTAATAGTCCAACTATTACCACATCCTTTACAGATAACACAGCAGTGTTCAACGCTATTCAGGGAAGAAATAGCGTGAAGGTGGTGCCACTGAAAGCATTAACTGTATTATACCACTGCCGCTCATGGACATCAGCAATCAACTTCATACCGAACATGGGTTCTATCTGAACTCAATCACAGATGCGTTGCTACTTCCGAGTACTATCATGTGTGCTGGCAACCACACCCTTCCACCGAAATGCAAGAAATGCTTCCCGCTAGAAATTGGTGTGGCGGTGGTACTTCCCCGGTCCAACAACACTGGTTACTCCTTCTCCTGGTTCTCCTCCTATATTTTTTTTAATTCAACCTGTCAGTCTCATTAATATTTCAGCATTTGTAGTCATCACCAGCAATGTTTTCATTAACGTATGTATTACGCACGTAACAATAAAACCTACATCTTACAGCTGTGTAAATAAAACGTTACAAAATGAACTTACAAAGCACGTTACATTATGTAAATACTACGCAAGGGCTTTGTGATTCCGTGTGTAAAAACGACATTCAACGGACCAGCGGGCACATCGACATAATAAAACGATTCATTCGGATTGGGTATAATGTTCCCGTTTGAACATCGTGTCCGGTAGGTGTAAGGTGCATTTATAATATGGTATATTTCTTTTTTTATATTTTATTTTTACGTACTCTCGTTAATTTGTTAGCGCCAGGGATCGTTGTTGAAGCTATTTATATTAAAATCGTATGTTACCGAATAATCATTGGAACTGAAATGTTAGTTGACAGGTGGTAGATCCAGTGTAGTGACAGGTGGTAGAACCAGTGTAGTGCGACCGGAGAAGTGCCATCGCCACACCTATTTCTAGCGTGAAGCATTTTGCATTTCGATGGAAGGGTGTGGTTGCCGGCACACTTTTATATGAGGCGACCATCATAGTCCTCGAGAGTGGCAACGCATCTATGATTGACTTCAGATAGAACCCATGTTCCATATGAAGTTGCTTACAGATGTCCACGGGCGGTAGTGAGCACTTACCATTAGGTTAACTGCATGCTCGTTTGCTACTTCAATTAGATAAAAAAAGTTGCCAGCACCTACATTACGCAATACAATGTTGTCTATACTAATATAAAAAGTGTGTTGTTGTGCGTTTGTTTGTTACACAATCACGAACCACGGATCCAATTTTTCACAGATGTTGCCTATTTAACTGGTAAATCTATAGCCTACTTTTGGTTTTGATGTTTTGCACTGTTTAAAGATGGCGACTATTTTTGTAACATTTATATCCCGTAGCAAAGCACAGGTGATTCAGCTAGTTATTTTACAAACTAGTCCTTTATAAATATCCCAATTTTTTAAACATCTAAACATAAAACCGTAAACCTATCTTGTTGAAACATAACTCCAATATTAAACTTTTTGCTGTAAAAATTAAAATTTAAAATACATTTCTCACGCGGCCGCTGTAAAGATTAAAGAAGCTCTAGAAACTAACCGATACTTATCAAATAGTTTCCAAGTATCCCATGACCCACAAGTGGTTTGATGCTTGAGCCTTTTACAAATAGTTTGAGAAACTCAATTGGTAAAGGATAGAAAGTGATAATGACTAAGAGCCCTTAAAGATCCTCGGAAAATAAGGGTAGATAAAGTTTCACTTTTTACATTATTTTAATTTCATTCTTAAATAGTAAATATATAATAAAAAATGTGTGCGTGTACTAGCGTACACTCGTAAGAAGTGAAACTTCTTTATGACGTTTTTTTTTTAAAAAAATAATTTACTATATGCAGCTTTACAGAAATTGGTTAAATAAAGTTAAATTAGATAAAGTTTAATAAAAGGCTTTTATTAAACTTTATCTAATAATCTAATCTATAATAATCTATCTAATATCACGCGTGGTAGGGATAAGAAAAAGATGGCGCGTAACGGAAAAAGATGGCACGTAAAAAGTTACCATGGGTGTGTGTGAAGTGTATCAAAACCCACATAGCGCGGTAGTCTATGCCCGAAAACTTTCTCATTCAAATATAACACGCATGTCCAGTATTGAAACAATAATGGGTGGACAACGATATACCTTTAACGCATACATACAACATCGGAGACTGAGGGTAGTTTTACATACTAAACGGAATTAGCGCCTTAATGAGCGCCTGCACGCATTATGTTGCACGTATCGTACGTTGCTGTAAGCCGATGCGGGGACATTATCACCCTCTGTTAGCGTTTACCTCTCCATTGAGACGAGTTTGTTACAGTAACAAGATAAGTGTTTTATCACTACATAGTATAATACAAAGTTGCTTCCCGCTGTCTATCCCTATGTATGCTCTTTAGAAGTATGCTACGGAATTTAATGCTGTTTTTTTAATAAGTAGAGTAATGCAAAAGGAAGGTTTTTATGTATTTCGGACTTCTTACTTTTAGGTGGAACAAATTTGCCGAATCAGCTAGTTTTACATATTTTTATTCTTTAAAATGTTTAAATTATCTTGCAAGACTTGCAAGGGAATATATTTTTTAGAAATTACACGCACACATTTATGTATTCAACTACGCATTAATGTGCGTATTTTAACGCTATATGTGGTTAAATTTACCCATACGTGTACTGGTAATTAAGCTATGTGCGCAAACGGTAAGGCAAATACGAAATCCTTTGAAATTTTATAACAATTAGACTACTTGCTACTGCAAACGGTAAGGCCGATACGAAATCATTGCCACACTAACAATTCCTGCCTTATAACAACATTTTTAAGCTATACTAAGTTCTAATTCTAAAGTAAAAGAAAATTATTAGAGATATCAACGCAATTATTTATATATAAAGTGAGACTAATCTTATGGAGTCGATCTCCGATTCCCATGTACAGTAGTGGTCACTTACAAGCTTGAGAATTGCGAGCTCAATTTCTACTCAAATATATACTAACCGTTAAGAATACCAATAACTTATATCGATTTCCAGTCTCTTATTCCATGTGAATGCATCCTTACAATCCTAGCATCGAAGCACGGCATACTGCGGTCGCACGCCAGGTAAGTATTACCGGTTTTATTGCATTCAATTTTATTTTACACCCCGTCGTATCCCCATTGATATTCCAATAGATCTGCGAATCGTCAGATCTTTATTCGACGCCTAACGACCATTTGATGTCGTTCGACTCATTCGCGACCTCGTGAGAGAGTTTAAACTCGTTATAAGTTTATGGCATTAGGTATGTGAGGTTTTAAAGCGTACTAATAAAATTGCACCGACGATAATTTTGAACATATGAGTAGGTGTATGAGATTACTATGTTAAATAAACACAAGCTATTCTATTGTAACACAAATAAGTATTGTAAGTTAAGATGAGATAGACTGTTCATCTAGTAATACGGTCACTATGTAAGTCACACATTCAGTTCCAAAGACAATCGGATATAGAATGTTAAATAACATATTTTATTAAAAAAAATATTACGTTTATGAAAATAGTAGATATATTTCAAGTGTTTTATATTCTTGGCGCTACTTTAATTTATTCGTTCAACATGTTACCTGTAATGTTAGATGTATTTATTTTGATATACTCGTGTTTAAAGCACACAATGGTGGAATATTTTCGAGCTACCGTCAGCATGAATTGAGTTCATTGCGCGATTTTTACATGTAAAATGTTTGAAAAACAGCATAAATAAGGTACACTTTTGGCGTTCCGTACCCAAAGAGTAAAAGCCCTATTACTAAGACTCCGCTGACCGTCTCGCCATCTGTCCTCTGTCCGTCTGTCTGTCAACAGGCCATATCTCGTGAGCCGTGATAGCTAGATAGTTGAAATGTTCTCAGAAGATGCATTTCTGTTACCGCTGTAAGAAAAATATTAAAAACAGAATAAAATATATATTTGAGGGGGTCCCATACAACCAACGTGATTTTTTAACGTTTTTTTTTATTAGTACGGAACCCTTCATGCGCAGGTCCGACTCACACTCGGCCGGTTTTTTACTTAAAAAGACACAGTTAGTGAGTACAAACTAAAAAGAAATAGGCTTTATTGGATAAAACATTTACATGAAATACGCGAACAGCAGCGCATAAATTCACGTAGAAATAAATTGGAATTTGCCGCGAAAATATTTGCAAATACAGCTTTCAGCGCGCAAAACAAACTTTTATTGATGTGGACAGGGTGTAAAAAGTTTGGGGAAATCATATGAGAATTACGTGAGTACTCTTTGAAGTAATGCACGTATTAATGCCACTTAGAAATATAATTCACTTTTTATCTGATTCAAGTAGCAAACGAGCAGGCAGTCCTTCTGATGTTGTTCCGGCAACCACGCCCTTCCAACGAAACGCAAGAACTGTTTCTGGGTAAACATGGTGGTCCTCCTCGGTTGAACTACACTGGTTCTACGATCACTTATATATTGATAAATTTTTATACACCTCTTTTAATGTTTCTTCAATCTTTACTTAAAAAATTGTGACAGAAGAGACTGAATTTCGAAACTTTTTACTATAACTTTTTTATTTTTAAATATTCCCAACCAGTGTACCGCAATTTAGCTGAACTGCTAAAGTGGGTTAGTTAGCCATTAATATTATCGTATTGCCATATATACAGACTTCTTCAGAAATAATGTGTTAGGTTTGCTGATATATTCCACGTTACTAACTTCTGATATTTCTTAGCTTACCCAAATCAGCTTACACGCCACTTTTCTATCAATCTCCGACATAAGCTTCACAGATGCTATCTTCAATGTTCACTATTGAAGCTCTCAGAGATCACCAATGAGATTGATAAGGTGCTTGAACTCGTTGAACTAGTTGTAAACAGTGGCGCGACCCGGACTTTTATCGTCAAACGCTATTCAGTGCCTATCGTTCGTTTGTTGACTGCGGTCATCGAGTCACAATACGTTGCGTATAATATAATGCACGTATTTCCTAGAAATATGCTGCATACTATAAATTCTATTACCTATTAATATAAACTTAACTATTAATCATTCAATGATTATGTAATTCTTTATCTATACTTATAATAATTCTGACGAGAGGTCAATTCTGCATATGAAATATATTTTTCCAATATAACTATCAGGGGGTGATTAGGGATCGATACTGATGCCAATGCAATCAGTATAATTTTTGTCTGTCTGTCTGTCTGTATAACCGTTATAGAAACAAAAACTACTCGACAGATTTTACGAAACTTAGTACGATTATTCTTTATACTCCTGAGCTAGTTATAGTATGCATTTCATCACGCTACAATCAATAGGAGCAGAGCAGTAAAGGGAGATGTTGGGAAAACGGGAGAAGTTACTTCATTTTTTAAGCTTCCGTCGCGTGTGCAACCTTAATGGTTAAAGCTACACAGAAATCATGTATGACGGAAATATTCTCCTTAAAATTATATAAAAAATATTCCACGACAGCATATGTGTATCTTTTATGGTTGACTCACAATAACACATGTATCTCCCGGTAGCTTAGCAGGATCCGAAGCTTTCTGATTATATTTGTCTACTCTTACGTTTATAACACTCTCAGTCATCCGTAATTAAAAAAGTTAACTTTATTTAGGCGGATTGAAGTTCGCCGGGTCAACTAGTGAGAAATAAAGTTCATCTTAAACCATTAAAAATATGTATTTTGCTGAAAATGAAGTTTTAAGTGTGATGGTTAGACACAGAGTCCGATTTTGTCTTATTTCTTATCTTACCCTATATTTTATAAGATTAAAATCAAAAATTTGCAATTTACGTAATGGTAAGTTGTCACTGCCGACCATGGACATCCGTAAGCAATTTCATTCTAAAGTCAATCACACATGCTGATACTTCCGAGGACTAAAATGGGCTTCTCATGTGAATAAAGCCGGCAACCGAACTCTTCCACTGAAATATATAAACACATCTTGTTGGAAATAGGTCTGTTGGCAATACATTTTTGGTCGAATCATACTTCTTTGATAAAAAGTGGCACCGTGCAAAGTGGTATAAATTATCAAAACTGCATAATTAAAATTAGCTCTGTAGAAACAATGACCGTTAAAGAATTATTGAGGAGAACAAATTAGATACTTAACACTGGTTGGCCACTTAATTGTATCTAAATAAATTAACGCAAGGAAAATGCATTACTATTAGGAAGAGAGGGCGATAAACTTCATTAAGCTTTGTTTGATATATTTTTATTTACGTATGTGTTTAGCCGGTCTCTAGCTGCTTTGTTTCGCTCGTACTTTTTGCTTTATTATTCTTACGGTTTCACATCTCATTAAATTAAAGTGGTTGGAAGTACGCGAGGCGTTTTGCAAATAAACATTTAATCATACATTTTTATAGTTTCATACTTACGGGCATTACGTTTGATGACAATTGATATAATAAAGTATTTGTATGAAGTTTACGTAGTGATTCAGCAATTCAGAATAAAATAAAAGCGTATTAGATGACAGTAATTCTTAAAAAATATTAAAAATATTTATATTCTTAAAATATTGTCCACCAATTCGCACTTGGCCAGCGCGGTGGACTATAGCTTAAACTCTCTCATTCTGAGAGAAGACCAGTGCCCACCAGTGGGACAATAATGAGTTAACGAGAGAATTCTTGAACCACAATTAATTGATCTACCTGTATTGGATTTCCCTAACTTGTAGCTGCTTCCACACTAATTATCAGAACAGCGTGAAGGAATTCGATTCAGGCCTCGCACAGCCGTAAAATAAGATAAAAAAAATAAGATAGTAAATTAAGAAATAATACAAATAAAATACGAACATCTATCAAATCAATTTAAGTTAAGTATTTACGGAGATGATTATATCGGAACCGAAGTTGTAGTCGGAATTTATAAATCTGATAAATTTATAAACTCCGACTTCAAATTTATGAAGTGGGAATTGAAACCGAAGACGAAATCGCAATCGGAAGCCAAGCCGGGGTAAGAGATTCAAGTTTTAAGATTATTAGGGACCGGACTAATGAAACTACATATGTATACCTATGAACATAACTATATAGTCAGTTAAAAATACTCATATAATGTAGTACTAAAAATAAAACCCAATGTATAAAACCAAATGCTAAAAATAAAACCCACGTCCCATCGTTTCTGTTACGCTTATCGACTTCCAATTTAAGTCGGAGTCGTAATAATATCAATGAAAAGATCCGACTTTTCAGAATGAGAGTGCCGCCTCAAACGTAACAACTATAAAGTAGTGCTCCTAGAGATAAATGCCCTTTTCAATTATTGATCACGTTACTTACAAAACAACTTCAATGTATAAGGTGTCAAAAACTGATATTTTGTGTAAATAAAGCGATATTCACATAATATATGGAAGTTTATAGGTACGATCTAATCACACTATAATAAAGTTGTTAAATATAACTTATCGCAACGGTCGAAATTCGACCATAATTCAACTCAAAAACTAAACTTCATGTTGTCCAAAGTAGCACAAATATTTCTCAAATTCATTTTTTTTTAATTTTCAAGTTATATTAAATACAACCGTAAGGTAGAAAGATATTTATTTGACTTTTGCCTCTTCGGCTTGGGCGGATGAAATAAAAGGCAATTGAGTGTAGATGTATATATATAATAATTTACAATATACAATTGTTGCGACGATCTTACAGTACAGAGTTAGGAAGGCGACTGCCACATAATACATAAAATTAAGCATATCGAATATCGATCTGTTTCTAGCTCCCGATATAGACAACGATTTGTTTACATTCATAAAAGATACACTACTATAATAAAAACAAAAACGGGTATTTCGACAAAGACATCTGACAGTTTTGACTTCATGTGCTTTCATAGTAAGAGATTGAATGTTTTATTTCGTTTATTATCTATGTGTTTGTGTCAAATACGTGGTAGGGTGTGTAATGTGTTTTTAGTTAATTTTATGTATGTTTTATGCATTATTTGAGAAAAATATTAGTTTAGTACCTCTTCTCCATATCAATCATAACTGTGCTACATTTCGTACTCCTCCGTCCGCGGCAAGCTTCTTAAAAACGGATCCCAAAATTTTGGTTCACGTATTAATATATAGATACCTATATATATCAACCAAAATTCATCACAAAATAAATGTCTACAAAATCATTACAAGTAAATGACACTAGTAAAATAACTACCAAATCCAACATGTATTATATTTTAACCTTGTAATAATCTTAACTTGGCAGTAAAGTACATATAAAATACAATATAGCTGCGAAGAAGTTAGACAATCATCATTGAAACGTTCTTCTCAATACTTTAAATGGTTTTGTGTAGATTGTAACAATAAATACAGTTAAAATGGACAAAGAAGTCTGAAAGTAAATAAGTTTAATGGAACAGCACAATAGAGACTGGGAAGAATAGATAGCTCTTTTCATTTACTTGAAGCATTTTTAAACAAAATGAAGTAGATTGGGTAGTGTGTGAAGTGTATCTAATCAAAATCAAAATCGACATAGTCCACGTATTGAATAGCATTGTTTCAAAACATAAAGTTTTATTATAGTGACTAATTGAATATAGAAGCTAATATTTTTAGCGAATTAGTTCTCAGTCTAATTCGTTTAACTGCCTGGCTGATTAATCCGCCATTATGTTGCGGCAGACATTTTGGATTAATAACAATATTGATTACATATTTTAATTGCATTGTCATCAGAACTATACGTGTTTGACTGATGTTGCAAACGAGCATGCAGTAAACCTGATGGCAAGTGGTCACTGCCGCCCATGGACATCTGTAATCAACTACATACAGAACATGGGTTCCACCTGAAGTCAATCACATATGCGTTGCTACTCCCGAGGACTACGATGGTCGTCTCATGTGAAAGTGTGCCGGTGGTAGTTCCCCGGTCGAACTACACTGGTTCTGCCACCTTCAAAAAATTTATTCCATATTTCAGCTCAATCGGATGAGAAAAGAGTTAAATTTAGGTTGCAAGATTGACCTAAACACACATACTTACCCGCAAACATTGTAAGTTAAATAAAAGCTTTTAAACAGTAACTACAGCTATTATATTCTAAAGAATATTATTTTTGTATTTTATAAATTTTAATTAATTTTAAATTTACAAGGCCAACATCGTATTATATTAAAGAAAGAGATATTTCTATCATTACGTCCTAAAGATAAAATGAGCTTTATTGTATACCTAAGTGTTGTTTATGAATTACAATTTTGAAAAAATCACAATTTGTAACATACATTTTGAAAGTACTCATAAAACGAATACTCATCAGAAAGAAGCCATTTTGATAATTGAATTGCACAAATAGCGCCGACAATCTCCGTAAATTTAACAAAACTAGACATATTTTACGAAAATAAAACGAAGTTTTGAGCGTTTATGCTCGCAAATAAATTGCTTTTTGAGATACAGTCTCTGGAAACTTGAAAAAATACTGAAAGTTAGATGTAAATGTATTTTCTAATTTTAGAAGTAAAAAATGTCACGTGCTCCTCTTCGCCCTGCACCTTCGAATGTTACATCAAAATAATTAGTTTGGGATTTGAAACAATAAGCAGCTGTGATTTTAATTTGATATTGTAGTAAACATAACGAAATGACCATGAGCCAAAATAACAGAAAGCTAAGTACACATAATTTTCATAGATTTTTTATAAAACCATAGTTTACAAACTGTGATTTTTTTTTTACTTTCTAAAAGTAAATTGGGTCCGTACCTTTTGTGCCAAAAGAATTAAAAATGAAAACTCTGTCAATGTTTCACTATTCATTTCATTCACTAATTTCATCAAAAATATCCCAGATTTTACTGGAACCATTTTAATATGTTTTGCATTTTAAAGCAGCGATTAGGAACCTTTTGACAATATAGTAACTACCTGATGGGCGGTACCTAATCAGAAAATATATTGTCTAGAAAATTTGACGATAACACAAAAACGGTTACAAAAAAGGAAGTTCTCGGAAATTCTGTCCCAAGGCCGCAGGTTGCCGACCGCTGGTTTAAAGGATCTTAATCAGTACAGAATTATTGCGAATAAATAAAGCACGACTGTGCTATAGACTTCTTTTGCTATTCCTTAGTAAAATGACAGTTAAAATCGCTTCAGCGTCTATAAAACTGACGCTGTAAAGAAAATGCAAAATATAAAAAAAGTTGAATAACGTACCCATTGGAGAAAAAACCGTCTTTTAAAAAGGTACCCGGCCCCAACTAACGACTTCGGCCCTATCTGCCAAACAAACTGTAATAACAAGCATACCTTAACACGCTCGCGATAAATCCTTGCGATGTGGCGTAAGTCATAAGATTAAAACAGGAAGTGATATGTCCGACATATATTTTTTGCCAAGAGTAATATTGATATAGAAATGTGCTCCTTAATACAAACCTTTACTGAATGTATTGCACACTGAAATACTAATGAATCATAACTTCTATATCATCGCTTAAGTTCTAACACCGCGTAACTCAAAAAAATGCCTATTTTTAATGAAATACTGGTATCTCAAAATAATATAGTAACTTGTTACATTCTCATAAAAAATATTACTTTAATGTCAGTATATTAATATTTTAAACGCAATATATTTATTAGGTAGTTGTAGAATTAAAAATAACTATTTGAGACAGTCTATGTGCTCTCCTGAAAAGTTGCTAATTTTGAGATCTGCGGTGTTAGAACTTAAGCGACGATATGTTTTCTAAATTGAATTTGATTTTTTTTATCCGAATTTCTGATTTAGCAAACGATCATGCACTTCTCCTAATGGTAAGTGGTTATCGACGTCCACGTACAACTGTAATATGCTTCATATAGAACAACCTTACGCAAGAAATAAGTCTGAATCCCTCCCCAGTAAACTACACTGGTTTATAAATATAAAACTACCGATTAAATAAATATTTGATAGGTGATGAAACAAATGAGATAACTCTACTCATTGTTAACCGATCCTGAAACGCTGTACGCTTACATATTAAATATCACCAGTTCCTGCTTTGAAAACAATGGAAATCTTATACAAAGTATCCCAACAATCTTATACAGTAATAACGAGCATAGAATGAACGGGTGGCAAGTGATAAGATTTTATACATTCTCACAATTGTACTCTTGAAGATAACCGGATTCTCACAGCCGGAACACGGGTAATATTTTTTACTTATTTAAGGTAAAAAAGTTATTTGGCACCAACTGTAGACCGTAGAGATTAATTTTATTTACTAACAAAATTTGTACAGATATTATGTGTTGCCGTGCAGCAAGGCAATGCCGCCATTTTTTTAGACTGCGGTGTTCTTGGATATCAGAGATGTGCGCGGTAAGAATTCACCAACGAGGTTTCATATTTTAATTACTAGGCTTAGCTTCTCTAGCTATATTTTTTATATTGGATCTCCAAAGCTAGCTTAACTTTCACAAATTTGACCGTGAATTCAATCAACAGTCAACTTAACAGCTGGATTCATGTTGAAATGGATCAACAGTACTTATTGGTCGATAAACTGCGAGGTTGCAGGTAGTATTGTAAAACGGCATGTATAGAATAAAATATAGCTACGTATATAGAGCGGTGATAGCCTAATGGTTGAAACTTGCCCTCTCGATCGGGAGGTCCGTGGTTCAAACCCAGGCACGCCTGATTTATGTGCGTATTAGAAATTAATTATTACTGCTTTTCGGTGAAGGAAAACATCGTGAGGAAACCAACTCACCCGAGAGTTCTTAATAAAAAGTTCTCGGAGGTATGTCAAGTCCACCAATTCGCACTAGGCCAGCGCGTTGGATTATGGCCTAACTCTCTCATTCTGAGAGAAGACCCGTGCCCAGCAGTGGGCCAATAATGGGTTGTTGAGATACCTACGTTCTCGTTTCAATGTTAGTACGCATACACCTTTATGTCACTTTGAATTAAACTAACGTAGTATGAAAACAACGCGACCCGTAGAATTTAATATATTTGTAGGTATGACATATTCAGGAATCCTCCACCAGAGCTAGCCAACATTTTGTCTCGGAATAAAACAATGGTTCCGTCGTTATCCGCTTACTGTATTGTACGTGAAGTTGTAGACTAAGTTTTGTGATAACCCTAATAAACTACCATAGAAATATAATAATAGTAAAACTTATAAGTGATTTAACAGATGTGTAAATCGTTTCCATAAAGATGAAACGAATCAATGCTTTAGCAAAGTTGTAAATCGTATATATGACAATTTCTGATAGCGTAGACAAAAAAAAGGTAATTTATTTATTTCTTTAGATATACCATTGACTTATACATTGTTAAAAAAATATAATTCGTTTGGTTCAGTGTGAATCGCCATTACAGGTATATATAACTCACCTAATGTGTACGAAGTGTAATCTCAAACTAAATCTAAGAACAAAAAAAATATAATAATATATGTATGTACTATTATACAAGCTTGTTGAGGTTACTTTTTCGGGTGGTTTTGATGTCGTTTGCTACATCTGTACTATAAAGACAAAAGTAGCTTATTAAATAAATATAAAATACGTGCAAAGGGCCTTTCTCTCCAAAACTTTTTGTACAAATTAAATAAGTATTTATAACCAAAACTAACTTATCGGCACTGGAATCAAACAAAAGAATTGTAGTGTAATTTATATAGTATGTTCCTTGTTTTGCTATACACCAAACTTACCTACTGTTTTTGTTTCTGTATCTGTATCTGGTGTAATTGGCACGCCATTAAATCTTTGTATGTTTTTTTCAGGACAATATTTACAATGCTGCTTTAATACGGAACAATGGAGAAGAGTCCAGGTTAGTGGAGACTGGTAGACAGTGATAGATATACATACAATACAATAATAGATGATAATTTACAAAATATGTTTTATAAAATTAAAAAAAAGCTTGAAAACGGGCAAACAGTGCAGTTAAATATTGCAACAAGCGAAATAAATGCCACAATTGTAGCAGACTGTTATTAAGATTTTAACATCTTGTTCAGTGCCAGCGAATACAATTATCTGCTGAGAAAATGACTAAACAGTATGTAATTAGAGAACCAAGGACTTGTGGTTAAATAAATAATTTTTTTTTTACAACAATAGTTAGGAAGGTGGCAGAACCAGTGTAGTTCGACCGGGGAAGTACCACCGCCACACCTATTTCTAGCGTGAAGCATTTCTTGCGTCTCGTTTGAAGGATGTGGTTGCCGGCACTTTATATGAGGCGACCATCTTAGTCTTCGGGAGTAACAAGGCATCTGTGATTGACTTCAGATAGAACCTATGTTCTATAAGTTGATTACAGATGTCCATGGGAGGAAGTGACCACTTACCATCAGGTGTACTGCATGCTCGTTTGCTGTTACAATCATATAAAAAAACAACAAATAATTTTGCCAGTATGAGAGATTCATGAGAGTGAGATTCACACGAAAGATTCCGTACATCTAAATTACAACTAGATTGTTCATAATTCAGTCTAAAATCATGTAGATTGTTAATATTTTACTCATACTAGCAACAGAAGTAGGTACATGCAATGTAAAAATCTAGTGTCTTCCTATCACTTCGTTATAGCTTTATCGAAAAAATCTGAAAAATACAGGTTTCTTGTTAAGAATAGTCACTTGATTATTCTTTAACTACTAAATTTTATTCTTAGTATTTTTTGTTATAAACAATGTCAATATATAAACACCCTTTCTACACTCATAGCTCCACACTAGGATTTTCTCCTGTATCGTGGTTACCATGGACACACACAAGACGAATACACAAACACCCAGACCCAGAACATGAATCTAAACTGATCATTTAGATACCTGTCTGGCCGGGAATCGAACCCAGAAACCATTGCGCGTCAGCCCGATATGGTAACCGCTCCGCCACGCGGGTCGTCGAATTTAAGTATACTCTAAAAATGATTCAAGTATCTGTACCAAGTGCTGAGGCTTAGTAATGGGGTCCCGTTTTTACATTTTTGTAGGAAAGCCTAAAAACTAGCATATTCCTATATAATGGGAGAGTCAGTTTGCACTCAACCCAAATTTAAGTAGAAATTACAAACTGGTCGAAACACTGTTAATATACCAAAGAAATAGGTGTGGCTTTAATATAGCTGCATTTAAGCCATGAGCCACATAATATAAGATTTGTTTCAGTTGTTTCAAGCTACGTAGTTGCAATAAAACACAGGGAGTGCACTTGAAATTACAGAATGAACTTTACTTAAGATTTTCCCCGCTAGTGCAGTGCCAGAAAATTATCTACTGAGAAATTTAAGAGGTCGTGAGCTGCATAAAATTAAAGTCGCCCGAAGTTGCTAGTTAGGGTCTTAAGGTGAGGATTTCAACTCTCATTGCCAACTTCCTGTGTTCGGATTTGCACACGTAATTAAATTAAAGTTGTTATTTTCTACCTTAGTGTAGTATTTTCGATCCGAGGGTCTCAAAAATTATGGTTTAAGATCTTTATTATTTCTCATTCAGAATTTACAAATCACTTACTGGGAAAACACTGAAAAATTACAATATTACGTGTACAGATAACAAAATATTTACTTAACTACATACAAGTTACAATTTGTGCCTACAATTTAATTAAACAGGGTAGTTGCAGAAAGCATTAGCGGTATTAAAATGATGTATAGTGCTGCTGTACTGGATGTGGTATATATAGCAGCTAGTGCGTTTAACGCATAACAAGTATATTAATATATGTTATTTATTTGATCACAATTTTTAAATCTGTAATAGGAATCACAAAGGGACCCTATGCCTCTCACATAGGTTTCCTTTGCAATTCCTAGCGTCATGACAGTGAAAAGTGTTCCTATTAACTTTTTGACCTCAGGCCTACATCAATTTACCTTCATCGAACCCCTGGCTGAAGTATGAGGTTCCATCCATATCGACTAGACTTGTGACGATCCTCTACGGTTCGGTTTGCACGCTTTTTTTAGCTTTTTATTAGCTTCACGTGTATGTTTGTTTGTAACCGACTTCTTTGGGCGCGATTTTGACCCACTTTAAACGGTCAAATTTCGTTCAAACTTTGTAGATTTATTGAGGACCGATGACAATACACTAATTTGATAAAATTTTATTTCATGGTGATCTGAAATATAATTGAGTTTACAGTGTAGTAATCTTGTCCACACTCCGCCGGCACCGCGGTTGTTTAGCCTAATTAAAAAAGATTTTTACGGCCAAACACCATACGTCATCTATGGACACTGGCAACACCGAATTCTCACTTCTTTTTCGCGCTTTTATGGCATCGCGCTATTATTTTTTCAAAGTTTTGTAAAATGTGTAAAACTAAGCAAAACTTATGGAAAAATGGAAGAAAATGGAAAGTGACAAAGAAAAGCCAGGACGGAATAGTGGAAATCGCAGGAGCAGCACTCTACAAAGCAATTTCTCAGACCGGAGGATTCATTGGTTATGTTTCAACAAAAAGGTATGTAAGAAAATAATGATTTACTGTAATAGTAACAATACTTAAGTGTGAACAATATAATAAACAATAACTTAAGAACTCGTACTTCAAGTTACAAATTCTGTAAGCGGACTTGGAACTGTAATGTCAGAACTAATAAAGTACTCACTGGATATTTTGTGTCAATTTGTTGACACAATATTTTGCTAATATTCAATAATGAATAAAATGCAATATACTTAACTTAATATGCAACAAATATTTTTATATATTACGCACCAGAGTCATAAAATACGAGGTGCTCGTATCAATTCGACAAAAAATAGTGCTATGAATATAATATAGGTAGGTACCTAAAGTGATATTGTTTTCAGGAACCTAAAGTGATATTGTTTGCATAAGGAGCATGCAAGTTGTAATATTGTTTTCAGGTAGCAAATGTGTTAAAACACTGCTCACCATAACCATTGAGTACGAGATACTCGTGTGTTGCATTGCCAACACTAAATGGTTTTCATATTTACCATTAAGCACGAGATGCTTGCGCTAACATATCTATGTGGCAAATGGTGAATATGTAACGCACCTGGACCGTCGAGTACGAGATACTCTTAGTGTTACATTGTTGACACTAAACGGTTCTCTCATTCGCCATTGGGTACGAGATACCTGTGTTAACATTTTTATGTGACAAATGGCTTGAATGCTTACTTCACTCTAACTGTACAAGCAATCACACAGCACAAGAAAAGGTTTGCTATCCATGGATGACCCACACCATGCTATACCTAATGGAACATTAAACTAGCTCTGTCATGCTTACATTATTAAGTAACCATTAAGAGAGTCAGAAAGCCTTCATGATGCCATTGCAAAACAAAAACATGTGGCTACTGTCAAAAGAGATAAATTAAAGTTTATCCACATCGGGGACATTGGTACCTATACTATATGGAAAACTTTCAACCATCTGAGATCTCTAAAATTGGCCAACTTGTGGGTAGCAACTGTACAAGTGATATACTGTGATATACTGTAATGTAACAATAAATGGGATTTAATGGTATACATAAAAATAGTTATTCTATAACAGGTGTATTAACTTCAAAGCAAATGTAACTTAGAATATAACAATCTTAACGAGGCTCACCGGACAGCATTAATGTTATATTCATGCAACAGAATCATTCTGGAAGTCTGATATCTGCATTACTATTCTACAATTGCTTGGAACTTAATTTTTACTTCATTAAATAACTTTACCAAGCATATTTAAACATGGAAGTGATATATTGTAATACTATTGCATTCATATTACCGGTAATAGTAGTTGTGCTAGTGTGTAAAAATGAATAAATATTGGTTGATATTGACCTATACATAAATATAAAGCAATATACTTTTCTGATACTTTTGAGTTACATCTACTGTGTTAAAAATTGAACTAGAAAGTGATAAAACATATCCTAATTTATAAAATTTGCATTTACAATACAACAAAGTTCAGTTCAATGAAACTCATCAGAAGTATTTACCTGTGACAGGTAAGGGTATTTAAAATAAAACCACTAGCATTAACCATTCCAGAAAGAAGATATTTGGTTAACAACAGAATAAACAACATTTTATATGTATCAGGTGACTGGGCTATGTACAAAATTATTCTTTTTGCAGCAATATAAAGTGAAGTTAATGCAATTTTTTCAGATTTCTGACTGTAGTAGGTTGTGTTATCTATTTTGTAGTATCCCTACCACAGCATTGGTTCTGCAGAATAAATTAGGTCATAGATGGGACTACAGTTACCTCTACCTAATCTGATCTACCAGTAAGTTCAAGCAGGCACCTTCATTGGGCTTATCAATGAATATGCTATCCATGTAGATGGGTTTCATGGAATTTAATTTTTACTGACTTACATGTACATGTCACAAAAATAAAACTTTGCAGTTATATAAAGTTGGATTTCGTACATTAAACCAAAATCTATATCAGTACAGTCTTAAGGGTCCTAAGGGTGTAAAGAGAAATATTAATGACAGTTACCTATATCATATAAGTACCCATATTGCAAATAACCTTAGCATTGGGTTCGAAGTAAAATCAAGTTAGAAGTATTTAATTGGAACAAACCATTTAAAAGTTAATTAACTCCATAAATACCTACGATGTAATAGTTGACAGTGGAAATTACCTCTGGAGACTGTCCTGGGAGACAAAAGACTGTCATAATTATCATAAAATTTCAAATGACACCATCATCTAGTTCTGGAGCATATAATTAACTTACATCAAATAGTTAATTCCCATGTGAATATCAAGTCTTGTTGTCAAATAATGAAAATATATGCTTACACCTATTGTACTCAGATTTAGACTGTCATACCTTCATATTTAATGGTCAGGAATAATCACAGGGCTGGAAACTCAGTCTTATAACTTATGGGATAAGTTTAACATCTGCAAATAATCCCTACTTACATCATTGTAAAACATAATTATGATAATAACATGATGTATAATTCCACCAGCATCACAAGTATATAGAAATTAAATATACAAATCTCATACCATCTGTAGTAAACTAATTTTAATTTCAAATTAACAGTTTAACAATTCATTTAGCAATATTGGTTACAGATAACAACATTTATCATATATTTAGACACTTGTCATCAAAGTAGCATATTATGTAACAGACCATTAACTCTGACATACAAATAGGGCAATCTTATGAAGATACCCAGTCTCTTAAATTTTAGTTTGAGGAAAAATAATAATAATAAAAAATAAAAATAAAAATGAAAAACAAATCTGCTTTGCTTGCTAGCAAAACTTAAGTTACGAAACATTATTTGCATTACAAACTCACATCAAGCATGTATGTGATTATAATACAATAATAATAATGTTATTACATTTCTGTATATTGGTCCAGTGATTACCTAAATATTTTGCAGAGGCACAGAGATTGAACACTAGGTGTCTGTATGAGATTTAAAACAAGAGAACAAATATGATGTCAGTGTATTTAGTATACAAATCAAACACTGGTGGAATTTACAGAGGAAATTATAATAATTATACTTATTGATATTTCAACATCACTACATCTTTTTATTTTCCAGGAAAATAGTGCTACATCGCTTCATTCATATGGATTCATAAGATGTGAAACTTCTTCGGACTGGAATATGGGAAAATATATGTCAAGATATAAAGGAATGATCGGCATTAATACAAAAATGATAAACATGAAGAATATATAAGTAACAACTTTATTATTGTCAGTCATTATGTATGTAACTACTGAAGAGCAATGGATTCCTGTCTTCAGGGATCCATATAGACTATAAAAGTCATACCCCATGTAAGTAAAACTGTTTGACTAAATCACCATGCAGTACTGAATGACCTCATGAGGGATTAAAACAATTCAGTACTATGGGGACTGAAAATATTATATACATTAAGAATGATAATACATCTAATACATATTACTGAAAGATATGAATATTTTATTAACACCACAGCTGGAACTTATTATGCGCCTCACTGAGGCTTGATACACATTATAATCATGTGGTTACACTATTTGAGTCTACACATATTTAAGTTAATATTGCCAAAATATAACCAACATATGTACAAGTAAGACTACATAAGTTCAGCATATAACAAATTGGTTATTAAGCATTAAGAATCCTTTACTATATAAACAAATATATATTATTCTATCTATTCATAAATATTCAAGGAGTGTATCAATAAGCACTAAGACCAGCTTTGTAAAAGATAGCTTTAGATCATTCATTTATATATATGTATAAGATAGTATGGGAATTATACTTACTAGCAATGAATTTAGATAGTTATAATAAACTATTATCTGTACACATATGGATAATACTTTTATATTCTTAGTATACAGTCATATGATAAGTAATTTAAATTTTCATTGTAGTTCATACATACCAGATCTAATTTGATCTGAATAGTTCGGAAGTGCTGTAATAAATTATGACAAATTTTTTTTTTTTTTTTGAGATTTACTGCAGGATAGGTTCTTATTGAGATCAACTTGATCACATTAATTACTATTAATGTGTCAAATAATATGTGTACTAAGCTTGTTCTATATTAAATTATTTACATAGTTGTATACATATATTATGACATTATTTATAAAATTTATGTAATGCAGTTATTTTTCTTTTTCTATTTTTAATAAAGAAAGGAAAACAATATTATCTAGACAAGGATATTATCCATTAAATTCAATTCTATTTACAAATGTTGTATAATGCATTATGATTATGCTATCACATTTGTTTCATCAAAATTTGTGGATGTTAAGACATGAGCCTAGAGCAGTAAACATTCCTAAATTAATCATTATTACTGCCTTTCGCAGTATTAAATTAAACCATTTTTTTTAGTAAAGCACATATTGATTGTCATCATTGGCATTCACTATGTCTAGTTATTATACTGTAAATATTTAATGTGAGTTTCCCTATTAAGGATTTTAGAATATCTTTTACCCATAAGATACCGTAACAATAAATGTTTAATTATTTGAATTAGTTTAATTCCATTAAATATATATATTGTTGCAGCAGACTCTAAACATCTACACTGTAAACTCAATTATATTTCAGATCACCATGAAATAAAATTGAGAATTAGACGAGCTTACCTGTAAGTGAAGTCTGATTCTAATTTTATGAATGGTGATCTGAAATATAATCACCCACCCACCCAAATCGAATAAATCGATACCCAAACTGCAACAATAAAACATATTATAATTCACAACTGTTTATTATGTAATATAACTCAATTACATTATTAAATCATATAATTCAACAGTAAACAGTAAAGTGTCTCCTTGATGAGGAAATGGATATCATCAAGGATAGCAAGGGGAAATAATACTCTCTAAAGCAAGTGAGAATTCGGTGTTGCCAGTGTCCATAGATGACGTATGGTGTTTGGCCGTAAAAATCTTTTTTAATTAGGCTAAACAACCGCGGTGCCGGCGGAGTGTGGACAAGATTACTACACTGTAAACTCAATTATATTTCAGATCACCATTCATAAAATTAGAATCAGACTTCACTTACAGGTAAGCTCGTCTAATTCTCAATTATTCCATTTTTTAATTTGACTAAAAAGTAGAAAATAATTAATAGTGTAAAAAAACTAAAAACACGCTTTTTATAGAAAACCGACCTAAAAAATAGAAAATAAATTTAAATTCATTTAAATTTATTTTCTATTTTTTAGTTCGGTTTTCTATAAAAAGCGTGTTTTTTAGTTTTTTTAAACTATTATTTATTTTTTTAGGTTAGTTTTGGTGCTTTCGTGTAAATGTAAGACTTCTACTTTGGAAGATATCAGTAAGTTGTAAGTTTACTTCGTCGATAATCTATATATTAATACTTGAAGCAAAAACTTGTATTCCATTTTAAAGATGCTTGCTGCGGAATTATTACGCGGACAGTATGAAATTTTAATATTTTTTTCAAATAATGCATAAAACATACCTAAATTCAACTAAAAACATGTTACGCACACTACCTCGCATTTGTGTGTCAAATGCGAGGTAGTGTACATATATATACTAAACCATGGATGTATAAAAAGACATGGATACAACGTTATAAGTGTAAAGTGAAATGCATATACTTGTCCTTCTTTACGTATGACGTAAATATTGCGTAGAAAAGAGACAAATAATACTGTCCTGTTTCATTATTTCGTAGGTTGTCACAAGGTAGTGATGCCACATTATCGACATTTTCGCGTCGAGATAAAACATGATTTAGTTTTATCAGTCGTATATGTTGTAGTATTCATATAAAGCTTTTTTTTTTGTTTTTACGTAGAGCATTTATTATCATTTCATTAAAGCGTTATCGGGGCAGGTTGACGCTTTGATAGAGGCTAGATGTTATTGTCCGAGCTGGCGGCGGTGACTTCTCTGTAGACCTCCGTAGAGGTGGCAGCTTTTGGTCTGTCAACTGTCTACGTTGTATATTTGTGTTTAAGTGCCTAGTGTTAAATGTACCTAGTTGATACTAAATCTCTCAGATTTTTTTTCACCTGCAATTTCGCCTCCACAAAATGTCTTACGGTGAAGAAACTCAGCTTGATCGGCATTCTGCATTCATGCTCCGACTTAAATATTATTGACTTTCCATGTACTCGTAGAACGGATGACAAAATTATATTATTTGCAAACGATTCTATTCTGAATGTAAAATGGATACGTTTAAATATTTACTAAAAATCTGTAAACGCTGCACTAGGTACTAATATTAAGTGGTCAATGGAAGAAAAAAAACATCATAACAATCACAAAAAAAAAAGCAAATTTATACATACACAACGGTAATGTTATTGAACAAATAAATATTTGCGAGGCTAGTTTTTTGTGAAGAACAATATTCGCCTCTTAAGTCTAAAATATATAACATGTCTATTGTTACCATAGATAAAATAAGTTGTCTTGTAGAGTATTCTATCAGTAAGTAGCGAAATATACATAAGATACGTTTTCAATACTTAATTTATGATGTTTTCCTTTTAATATTTAAAGAGGTTATATTTTGTTGTTATTTTGTTAGTGTTAATGCACCGAATGAATGTCCCACTTCGAATGAGTTGAAACATACGTTACGAATATAAATTTAATATGAGATTTGATTGTATGTTATATTAATCAAAACAGTCGCCTAGATAATTATGCGCATTGCCCTTCTATCGACAACACTATCGATCAACACTATCAAAACGTAAAACTACAAAATAAAGATGCCAGCCGTCATAAAGAAAATTGCAGTTTGGATGGAACTTTTGAATTTATTAGCATAATAGAGCTCAAAAGAGGACCGCTTGTGACACGCTAATTTAATAAAAACAGACAGACATATTTTGTTTCACTCACACTTACGAAATGCTATTTAACATAAATGAACAAGCTATAGAGTGCTCAGTTTGTATTGTTTATGCTTATTCTACGAGTTCCTTATTCTAAGTACTAAACGAAATGAACATAGTAAGACATCAGTCTTACTATGACAACACATAACGTCAAAAATGTCAGATATTTTAGTCAATCAATTTTGTCTATTAATTAATAAACTATTTACTAGTAAACCTCTTTTTACCTTTAACGGGTGCGTTCAACTTGAAAATTATAACAATTTATTTAAATTAGAGAAATATTGGTGCCACTTTGGACAATATGAAGTTTCGTTTTTTTTCAATTTAAATTACGGTCGAATATCGACCGTTGCGACGGGGGACTAGTATAGTGAAAATGGTTGACATTTCATATTAGTAGAAGAAAAATTACAAAAATGTATTACATGGATGTTTTTGCTAGATGGTGGACTACACATCATTGGACCGGGGAGGCACCACCGCTGTACCTATTTCTATCGTAAAGTGGTTTTCGCCCATTGGTGGAAGAGTGTGAATGCTGGATCACTTTCATATGAGGCGACAATCTTAGTCCCCAGGAGTACCAACACGTCTGTGTGTGATTTCAGATAGAACACATGTTCTACATCAAGTTGCTTAAAGATGTCCATGAGCTGCAGTGACCACTTACCATCAAATGGACAAATGCTCGTTTGCTACTCCAATCTTTTAAAAACACTGTGTACTACGTATTTTTATGAGCATTATATCATATGTTTTTATGTATATTTATATGTATTGCTCATTACAGTAATTAATGTTTCCCTGCTGATTTTATACTGACATCAGTATTTCAAGTTAAGGCAATGAAAATGTGTAAAATCGTTAAAACAGAAATAACTCGAAACAAGCGAGCTGCGAAACGACTCAAAATAACAAACAATGCATGTTATACTGAAAAGAGATAAAACAGTTCGTTTATAGGATTTAAAAAGAATTGAATTAAAACGTCTATGGCCTGCGTTGGTTAAAAAATGAAAGTTCTTTATGACAAACCTGAGATTTTGGTACTATATTTGTGTGTGATATTACTCTTCTATTTATGATACAGTATTCTTGTATTATAAGAATGGAATAGGCGTGGTGCATATGTATGTAAGAGCTCTCCTTATATCAAAGTCATTTATAATTAGATCTCCACTGTTTATCTAAGTTAAAACCTATCCACTAAGTTTAGCAACATCGAGCTCAGAGAGTTAGGTGACCGTCAGTGGCTAAATGTGCACTTTCGTGCTCCAGAGAGCAGGTTTGTACATTGCTGTTGTATGTTTTTATTAATGGGTTATAGATGCTAATCGTATGCTTTATAAGTGAATTGTTAATGTTGCCACAAGAATATTATAAATATGGTAATATTTCTCGTGCCACTGAATATGAAAGTGTTTTTACAATACCACGTCTTTATGCAATTACACGTAAAAATGTCACAAAGAACTGAATTTATATACACCAAGCTCACTAAAAGTGTACTATTTACTAAAAGTGCAAGCTTCGAACTTAGACAAATAAATTATAATTATAAATCCGCTTGTATATTACGTATTATACATAAAAAAATATGTACAAATACTCTATACAAATTTCCTATCATTCTTGCGACCGTTTCTTATGACCTAAACCGAACAAAATTAATTAAAAGTGAAATTTTTAGGCAAAATAAATTAAATTTTACCTACTCAATTAGGATATATCTCAAACATTCGAAGCCCCATAATTACTTTTTGTTAACTTTACGCATTCTGAATTTATTTCCAACTCTCGAACGTAACGTTTGTAGCAGACATTCCAGATTAAAACCTTAACCCTTTTTATCCCATAAGTCACATATTTCCCACGGGACAACTAAAAATGTCAACACGCGTGACAACGGCCGGTCATCTAGCTTTATCAACAATCTAAGTCATATTCGTATAATATAAATATGAAGTCACAAAGGAGAGTCGTTTTCGTGACAATGAAATGTTGTAATCTAGCCTACCTTGCCTATGAATAAAACATAACCAAATCTTTTTACAGTAGCAGTGATATATTGTCACTAAACCATTATTTATACTCAGCTGCAGCCACACCTTTTCTGGTGTGAAATAGTTTTTTTTTGTTTTAGTAGAAGTAGGTGTGTTTAATCCGATTCTTATATACGAGAGTCTTATTGCTCAGAAGTGGGAAACATCTGTCTTCAGGTTATATGTATAACCTAGCTTTTATTTGATTTTAAACGAACATTATCGAGAAATTGATTTTGTGGAATTTGCGTCAGGATTCAGTTAGTGTTGTGTTGTGATTTGGAACCTAAAAAAACGAACTAGACGTAGGGTAGATAGGTTAATTTACGTAGTGCTTGTCACCGGTCTCTCCTCAGCCCCGCAGTTTGGCCGTGGCCACAATCTATACAACTGGGTCGAAATTCCAACAGAAAGAAATTCAAAAATCGCATATCGTGGATACCCGTTTAACAATAAATTATATTACCTTTGTTTAAAAGGTAGGAGGCAATTAAAATTAACTCTACATTTTTTTATTTCATTTAAATATATATGGTTACATTTCCGATAACTTTAACTTTACTTTTGATAAAAGTCTTACAAATTTCACAAGCAATTTCGATAACACTAAATAAAAATTAACAAAATGCATGATCGCTTACATCAATACCTGTTAAAACAATATCGGCACCAAAATGAATGCGGTAATAAACACTCATTGCGGTCATTAAACAAAATATCACGTCGATAAACCATGTTCAGTTTCCAAGTAGATAATTGGTACATGATAGTGATGTAACAAATGTCATAATTTGCGAATTAATGCGAATGTAGATGCGAATATTTTTTGTTTTTACACGGCTCATGATGCATTAAATAGAGCTTTATTACCGAAAAATCCGTTTAGAGTCGATTCCGCAACTGTTTTGTTATTTACACGATTGGTAATCCACGTAATCTCCTTTATTTGCGCACCATTTTATAGTTATTTTAATGGCGATTAATTCTGGCACTAGAAAAAAACTTGATTTAAGATAATAAAACTGGAAAAAACTATTGAAATAGAGACAAAGAAATTCGAGTCCATAAACACTTTTTTTCGTTTGAAACACGATAGCTTGCGTAAAAATTAATTAATTTCATCAGTTTTTTTATTAGCTTGACATCTACTATTCGGTGATTAGTATTGACAATGGTTATCTTATTTAGTGTCGTTTAATAGCTATAAACGAAAAAATAAGATTTACAAAAATATAGTCGTGCACTTTTGGATTTTCCATTTTTCTTTTTATATATACGGCGACCTATTTTTTTGGCCGGCAAACTACGGTTCGACTTATTATTATTATTATTACTTGTCAACATATTTTCCAAAGCACTGCAATTCAATATTCGCAAAACATTCGCACAATTCTTGCGAATGCGAATATTAAAAATATGCGAATATTCGCGAATGTTCGTAACATCACTAGTACGTGGTTTGCGGACGTGCCGCTGATTCGGGAAAATTCACACGGCCTTTAAATTCATGAAGCGAGATAAAAAGCAGCGTAATTATCTTTCAACTCACATTTGGTTGATTTCAAATCCCTCGAAACGTAGCTCCCCGAAGTAACTTTTAACGAACTGCTAGTGTGATTAAACATTTTCGACCGCTAATTTCCTTTGGTTGGTGGCGCAGAAATAACGCGACAGTGTTGTTCCCGCGTCGAATGCTCAAAAAACTCAATGCAGATCCGTCTTTGCATCTACAGCTGCGACAGAGCTAATAAATAGTAGAAATGCCTCGAAAACGTTTGAGTATTACGCGCTGTATTTTAACAATCTGGATAATAGATATATCGTTCTTTACAAAGTTCATGTTAGACATGCCTTAAGAATATTTTAATAAGAAAAAAAACTTATTACAGTTTATTTTCACGACAGTAAAATTGAAACTTATTCAAAGTACATCCATAAGAGAAAAAAACACGAAAATATGCAAGCCCAAATATTACGTTTATTTATATATTTCTTGTATTTATAATAAAATCTCCTGCATTTTAAACAAGAATACTATATAAAGACATGAGGAAACGTCATTTCTATTTCTTATTTACTCTATGCTTTCCAAAAATAGTTCCAATATGATCGTGTTGGAGCAAAACATATATGTGTGGAACTAAATTTCGAAGCGGTCGGCCTAGATGCGTTATTTTTGTTACTCGGTCGCTGTTTATTCTATTTTATTAACAATATTTTCATGTCTCCCTGCCATGATGACTCACTTCAAATTTCGCTCTATTTCACGGTCAATTCCAGAATACTTCAATCTTTGACTTGTATTTCACGAGGAGTAAATGGTGTATAAATGAGTCATTTGTCAAAATAGTAATACATTTTAACTATTGATGCAATTCACGTGATATTGGAATTATTGGTGCGCTTAATTTTATTCTTTTTTGTAACGGCGTTATTTAATTAAGATAGTAAGTACTCTACGCACTTTCTATTAACTATTTTAGTGATATTAATTGTCGTTTAAAAATGAATTATTTTAAAATCACGAAGTACTTAAATTCAGTTTAGACGGGTATTTAATTTATTTTTCCTTAGTATTGTGTTTTAACGTCACGAGCGACATATAGATTTTTTTGAATCGAGCTATTACACCACCTCTTTAGCCTTGGGGTCCCAATGATACCTAACACTATTGACGCACCAGGTATTGCTGAGATGGAACTGGCTTATCGTTTTGACTAATAACAAATATGCATTTAGTCATATGATTTAGAAATTCGATCAATAATTACCATACATGAGTTATTTGACATCATAGAGTTATGTAATAGTAAATTAACAAACATGACTGGACTATTTATTTATTTTGATTCATATTAGGAGCTTTGAAGGTCATTTTGATAGGTACATATGGTGCAGATTTCAAGAAGAATCATATTAATCAGTGAGATTGAACTCGTCTTTTACCTTTTTGATGGATCCTGTAAGAAGTATTTGTAGAAACGTATCTACAAGAGGATCATTGCGGCTGGTTACATGCCTCTCCACTCGCTCTCCCTCTGGGGAATGCCTGAATCAAACTCTATCATGCGAATTGGTAAATGAAGGTACAGCTCAGTGACTGTATACTATACTCGTTGGATGATGTCAAACTGCTCTTTAGACTGACAAAAGTTTGGAATAAATAGCATAACTAGCCCTCCGAAGCATAGAAGAGATGACTTAGCCACATGTCATTCAACAAAGCTGACAAGGCAGTAGAATTTGGACTACTTAGGGAAATAGGTAGGTACATATAAACTTTATATAAATAGGTATAGCATTGGTACATCAATAGGTATAGCATTTTACAAATGGTAGAACCAGTGTAGTTCAACCGGGGAAGTACCATCGCCACACCTATCATAAGCGTAACGTAAGCGTAGATAGGTTTGTTTGCCACCGTACTTCTATATAGAGTGACTATCTTAGTACTTGAGAGCAGCAACGCATCTTTAATTGACTTTGGGTATCTGTGTTCTATATGAAGAGCTTACAGATATAATTGTGTTACAGTTACCACTTGATATCGCATCAACCCATTATTGGCCCACTGCTGGGCACGGGTCTTCTCCCAGAATGAGAGAGTTGTCTGTCAAGTCTGTCACTTGATATACCAGTGATTTAATAACTGTTACTTTGTTACAACTATCCCAGCTAAAGGGCTATGTGCTTTACAATATGCTCCTGCCTGAAAAGGTAGCACTAAATAGTGGGACATTTGTTTAGTAAAATTTGTTATTATAATATTGTATAGTTTAGAATTTTTTTTTTATTTAACTGAAGTAGCAAACGAGCATGCAGTCTAACTGATGGTAAATGGTCACAGCCGCTCATGGACACCTGTCACCTGGACAACTTCATACAAAACATGGGTTCTATCTGAAGTCAAACACAGATGCGTTGCTACTCCCGAGGACTATGATAACCACACCCTTCTATCGAAACGCAAGAAATGCTTCACGCTAGAAATAGGTGTGGCGGTGGTACTTCACCGGTCGAACTACATTGGTTCTACCACCTTCAAAACAATACTCACACCATAAATATGGTTACATCTTAATAGGTGGATACGTTATATTTTACAGTAGAATTACATATATCTACATCTCGATTAAGCAACCCAATATTTTAGAGATATAATTTAGAAGGTTTCATTGTTTCAAATTACATATTCGTACGGCCTTGAAACGAATACACGAGAAATTGTAAAATTATACGGATTCCTCTACAATCTTCCTTTTTTGTATGAAACCTTTATGTACCCAATTTTGAAGTGTTATATATGCTTATATAATCTACTTTAGGACTTTTTACCACTTAGGAGTCCTTTAAATAGTTCTTTTTAAGACCTTAATGGTTAAGGTTGGGTTAGGTTTTGTAATCTGTTTAAAGTTGGTACCCCTAAAGAATCTCTTTTGGACTACAGATGTTTTTTATATGATTGAAACAGAAAATGAGCATGCAGTCACCTAATGATAAATGGTCACTGCCGCTCATGGGTTCTAACTGAAGTCAATTACATCATACTCCCGAGGACTATGATGGTGACCTCATATAAAAGTGTGCCGATGAAAGGGTGTGGTTGGCACACTCTTCCATCGAAACGCAAGAACTGCTTCACGCTAGAAATAGGTGTGGCGGTGGTACTTCTCCAGTTCAACACTGGTTCTACCATCTGTAAAATGCTATAACTATTTGATGTACCAATGCTATACCTATTTATATAAAGTTTATATATACCTATTTATTAAGCGCTACAGTATGTTTAAAGGGTCGAGTAAGGGTACACTTATATAAGGAACAACTTAGTCCATTGAAAACAAAGCCTACTGTCACCCTCCGCGTAGGACTCAAATTCTTCCTGTGGCAATTGCCATTTACTCGAAAGTGGTATATGCTGTTGCAGTTCGAGTCCGAAAGCACTACAACGCTATACTTATTTCTACTCACTTACCACAGTGTTAAGCGCTGCTGTATTTTCAGTTTGAAAAGAGTATCGGAAACATACTTAGCCGAGACGGTCCAACTTATTCCTTAGGAGTATCATGACACCTGTGGCTAACATCAGGTATGACTTAGATTTTATGTAATTTTAATTTAATTAGGTTAATTCTAGATGGTCATGAACGGCAGTGGCAACTTACCATCAAGTGGACTGCAATCTGAATTGCTGGCGCTTATAAAATTACCATAACCCAGAAAACATTGCATCTACAACAATGAAAAAGTCCAGTGTTTTTAATATCTGCATACTAGTTAAACATATATAATTGATTACACTAAGACATTACGACATTAAGACATTTAAGATTACATTAAGACATGTAAGCTTTACGTTTAATATATATAATAATATTTCGTCTCATACTAGAATAATAACGTACCAAACGAAAACATTTACAAAATACGAATTGTTTTCGAAAATGGGTAATTATTTTCTCTAAGCGTATGGTTTTATCACTTCATTGTTTTGTCCAATCATATTTCAGTTAAATGGTAATACAAAACATACGTATTACAAAAATGTTTGCATTTGAGAACGAGGGACGAAAGTCCGTTTGTTTCGGGTCGCATAATTAGTTTTGTTTCACAACCTTTGTGTCTGAAATGTTAATCTTGTTTTTTTACGAGACCTATAAAGTAATTATTGGAAAACACGCAAGAGCATGCCCCTCCTCATTATTCTCATGTTTTAGCTGTTATATTTGCGTTTCTCATGCTAAGACGAGGAAAAAGATAATTTTATTACTTAAAGCATAAAATTTGTTACAGTAGTTATGTTAGTGGCGGCTGGAGGTCGCAGAGAAACGCAAAACCATACTTAACATTTATTTTAAACTAAAAGTTACAATTATATTTTGTCTTAAAACTAAAGGTGTGAATCCGAGTCGATGTTAGATATCGGAATGATGTCCATTCCCACGATATGTGGGAACGTTCTAGGTGCTGCGTCAGCTCCTCGGGTTGCTGGCTGGGACGCGATGCACTAGGGCTGTGCATCAACGTTAGGGTTATGTAACACAGTATTTCCACTTACAAATTATGTTTCGTTTAATAAAATAAAATATTATGATGTCCACCAATTGGCACTTGGCCAGCGCGGTGGACTATGGCCTAAAACTATCTCATTCCGAGAGAAGACCCGCTCAGCAGTGGGACAATGCTGGGTTGACGACGAATAAAATCCAAGCCTTTGAAAGGCCACTGCTAGACATACGCCTCCCCTAATCTGTGCCACTTTGACCGGTCCTGAGCCATCTGAATCCAGCGGTTACCCGCCGTCTTCTTCAGGTCATCAGTCCACCTGGTCGGCGGGCGGCCTGCACTCCTTTTGCCCAGACGAATAAAATATTAAATAATAAAATTATGTAAATACAGTTATATAGCGTATTATATTTTAACAAAAATTTGCCTTAGTATTAGTAAATTAATATATTTTGCTTGTTTGATTTATATTATGTACACAAATATTTACATCAATTATCATAAAAATAGCTTAGGATAAAAGTAGCTTTAAGATTTTGAGTATAAAAAAGTTGTAAATGATTTAATACAAGTTATTTTTTCTATCAAAGTGGTATTTGTAAAATTTTATCTAGTTAGTACATACTCTAGTGGCTAGATATAGACTTGGTCATGGTAAAAGTTTTATGAAAAACTTTTCATATTTAACTTTACGCACAAGCTGTAATCTCCGCTTGATGTTGCTATATTAACATTGTAATTATAAACTTATGAAACGTAGTTATATACTTAATTAAAACTTTTATAATATTATAAACTATGTTATTCCTTCGGCTTCGGTCACGTCTGCCCCTATGGGTCAATCAGACGTAAACTAGCCGTGTGCCAAATTTAAGCGATATCCAACTGATATTTTTTGCGTGCAGAGTAACAAATACTCCTAAGCCCTCAAATCTTTCCCATATATAATACTAGTTGAATCCCGCAGCTTCACCCGCGTTAACAAATATCGATTGTCCTGTGGGAATAAGATATTTTCTCACAGTAAAAGTAGCCTATATGTTAATCCAGAGTATCGGATACCTCCCTACTAAATTTTATGAAAACCTCTCCAGCCGTTTACACGTGAAGAAGTAACAAACATTCACACTCACAAACTTTCACCTTTATAATATTAGTAAGTATGACTAGTACTAGTACTTGTATACTAACTAGTATTAGTATGATTATTAACATATTTTGTACTCGCTGTAATAGTCTAATATTAATCATTAGTTAAAAACAATGTTATTGTTGATAATCTTTCACCTCATAATTTGTAGAGCCCTTTTTTTTACGGACTTAAAGCTATTTATTATTGTCATCTAAAAACCTTTACAATTCCATCTATCCATCAGACTTTTGAGATCCACTTCTAGACATCGGCTATTCTAAAATGGTGCCACTCTAACCAGTCCTGTACCTTCTGTCTCTAACGGTTTCCCGCTGTCTTCTTCAGATCATCAGTCCATCTGATCGCGGGGTTTAGCTTGCTAATTTATTTTGCTTGCTTACCATTAATAATCAGATTTAATTAAAATAATTACCTCTTTCTATAATAGTAAAGTAGAATACCATGTAGAAATCTGCACTGAGAGTGTTTCAATGACATTCAAATATGAAGTCTACCAATTCGACCTTAGACTTCCGTTCCGAACAGTGGGACTATTCCACTCCTGGGTGCAACTATCACCTCAGTTTAAAAAAAAGTGCTTATGAGTATTACTTGACCGTACCTTTTTTTTGATATCGAGGAGGAAACCTTCGAAAGGTACCCAACGCAGTGGGAGCAACGCTGAGTTATGGGGTATTTTTACCTCAAAACCATCCTCGGCTCTGTGTGGAGGACACCGGGATCTCCAACGGACCGCCGTGCTGAAAAAGTGCTGAGCTTGTAAGGATTAATTGATCGTACCAACGTTAAGGATTTTTTTATAGAAATTGGACAGGATTCTAAAAAATATTTCTAATACGCACTTGATATCGACAAATGGTAAATGCATACCGATGGTTCGAAACCTCACCACATGTCAAAGGAAAACTAGGCCCTAGGACATAACTGCTTTACTTGCAAATACTTTTACACGAAGATTTTATGGTCATATGTTTTATCATCAACATTTACAAATGCCTGAAGTTTTTACTGAAGCCAAGTCATTACTTGGACACGTCAAAGGCGTTACTATTAAATCTTAGTGCTACTCTGCCATGAAACTTGAAACTAATTTACTGATAGTTTACGAGCGACGATAAAGTTGAAATGTACACTAGAGCCCTAGAAGTAGTTTTAGGTACAGGCAAAGGCTAAGGATGTAACTTCAGGTAGAGATTGTAACTATTTTCAAATAAAAATTGCTTTGAAAAACCGATAACACAGCGTATCTCAGTGTTCTGAGACAAAAATAACAATTACGCGAACTGGATCGCATATATTTGAAAAAAATATAGTTTGCAGGAATAAGACTAAATACTTGAAAATATATATTTCTGTTCTTTTTAGAATTTTTATCTGTCTGTGTGTTTGAAATATTATCAGACCGAAATTATTTAGTTAAATTTAGATATATTCATTCTTGTCAGATACATTTATCTTAAAATCAAGGTACGATAAGTAAACTGATTTTTGTGTGAATAAATAAAAAAAGTTTAAGCCCCGACGAAAGATATATCAGAATTATTTTGTAATACCAATACCTAGGGAATAAAGGACGATTTGACTCACTGTAAGGTAGCATTATGTGTCAGTGAATATAATTCTCATACTTAAATACATATTTTTTGTCAAGTTATGTATAAATGATTTATATATAGTTTAAAATGATATATTTTTATTTTATTGGTATTTAATTGAATTTTATTTTAATTGTATATTTATGTTTTTGTTAAATGTAGAACTATAATATTATTATATGAACATAGTCTGATTTAAAATGAATAAATAAAATATATTTCTTATACTCCATCCTAAAATTGCAATAATTGACCCTTCGTATAATCCGCCTAGACAGACGATAAATTTAAAAGATAATTAATTGCATTCAATGCGAAATACTTTCGGTACATCCCTGGAACCACGTCCTGGCGTTAATGAACTCCACGTGTGGACTCAACCAACTTTGTATGTCTTACCGATAGTTATAAATTGATTGCCTCGCCAGTTGCCGCTCGCATACCGCATACATTAATATTGCAAATTGCTTTTAAGTATAATTGATGGAGTTATCGTTGAAATTAATTCGCTAATCCACGAAGATACATAAATATTTTATGAATATCAATTATTTTCTACAATAGTCTGAAATGGAAGTCGATATCAAAAATGTTAACAAATGTGTTGGTATTTCAAGATAATAATCTCATTATAAAAATATGTTGGAAGTACTAAAATAACGGCGTAAATATATGTAGCAATATAATTTTAAAGCTGCGCATTGTTGTTACTAGGCAACTATTTTTATTTTTTTACCTAGGGGTCATTATAAAAACATTATCTCTTCTGAAGCCTCGTAGATATATTTTTTGCATATTTAGGAATCGAATTGCCTAACTAGCACACTCTAATAAACCATTAGCACAGTACTAGTATCTACAGTATTCTAAGTTCTTACAAACGCACGAAACGCAAGTTGTACCTACGCGCCACGATTTCGGTATGCACTCTGTACCCAACAGCTAGCAAATGTGCCGTAGTGGCGAGCGGGCGATGTGATGTTTTTTAAGCATTAAGTGGATCTTTTTATTCAAATAATAATGTAGCATTTGATTGCTTTATTGTGCATAAACACGTCCAGTGTTAATAATTTTTATTTTGGTAGGTAAAATATTATTCAGTGTGAAATTTATAACTATTATTTGTGTACGATTTATTATTAAGTCTCTTAAATATTAAAAGAACGCGTTGTTTTTTACCTTAATCTACCGAATAAAATACATAATAAGTAAGAAAGAAAGTCAAGTATACAGACGTATTAAAATACTTTAGGCGGGTAGCTCTAACGCGAACTCTCGTCCAGCGCGTCTATAGGTATAAAATTCAAGGACACGGCAGAGTTAGACTACTGTATGATGTTAATACTGTGCCATTAGGTCCTCTCATAAATGTTACGAATTACTGCCCGAAAACAATAAATCGTGTGAGTAGCTATGTGAAACAACAAGATTTATTTCTAAAACTAAATACATATTATGGTACCTGTCTCGTTATAGAACATTAAGTACAACATTAAAGTGATTTAGTTCAAAATCATTATCTAACAGTAAGTTACTTCGACAAAACCCCGGTTAGAGTCAATAAAACCTCTTGCGAACGGTTGCGGTCTACCATTTGCGTCTAGCGGTTAGCAAAGCTTCTTAATGTTATTTAGTCTCCAGACCACGTTTATGTTTATGTACGAGTATGTTCAAGGTAAGTTTAGTTTTTACTTGTGACAAGAAGTCTATTATTATGCTAAACAAGGAGTTTTCCTCATTATTTGAAATTTAATCCTTTGTAATGAATAATAAAAAATAATTAATTTCATGATGTCAAATAGTGAACTTGAATAAAAGATTATGTCTAAACGTCTTACTACACGCAAGTAGATTAAGTATTTGATTTAACAGCGAATAAAAAAGATTTGTCGTTGTGGAGTATGCTATTTTAGATTAGGGGGATGGACTTAACTACTAGCATTTTTTAGGGTAGGGAGAGGACGAGGAGTAATAAAATGACACTACGATGTTTGTCGACTCGCGTGGCGGAGCGGTTACCATACCGGTCTGACGCGCAATGGGCCCTGAGTTCGATTCCCGGCCAGACAGGTATCTGAATGATGCATTTAGATTCATGTTCTGGGTCTGGGTGGTTGTGTATTCGTCTTGTGTGTGTCCATGGTACCCACGACACAGGAAAAATCCTAGTGTGGGGCAGAAAGCGTATTTATTTGAAAGCGTATGTTTTAAAAATGCTTACAAAATCTACATTGTAATATGTGTGTTCCACATTTTAATCTGAATTGATACGGTTCAACGTGAATCCTGAAATATCATAGTTTCTTCCTAATCTATAAGAATTGGACACATTAATTGATTGCCTTATAAATACGTATAAGCGGGACCGAAAGCGGGCCTTTGATTGTATTGTATAGATTTTAATTATTTTTATTCATATATTGTTACATTTTTGTTCTATTAATTTATCTTACCTAGTCATAAAGCTAAAAAAATAATCTTCTAAAATGATTACTCATTATTGGAAACTGATCTTTATTATTACTTTTTACTGGGAATGAATGTATTAAACATTATATATTTCTCGAGGAAAAAAATCTAAAATAAGGTCGGTGTTACGGTATTTTTTTCTATAATGAAAGGCGATAAAAATACTTTACACGCTTGGTACAATGCATTGAGTTATTTATACTGAACGAGCAAAGGGCTTACGGGTGCGAAAGAGGTCACCACAGGTGGACGATCATAATTTCTCATCTCATTAGCTCTGCTGTTCGTCCTGGATAGCCATCGAGGCTCATTAGCTATCCTTAGCCATCCATCTGTAAGGTTTTATTTAAAAGTATTGAACGCAAGGTGGAGAGAGAAAATAGACAGGTTATGAACCTTGTAACCTTGTTTGACTTGCTCGGTAAGTCTCGCGGTAAATACGAGTATAACGCCCCAACGATGGTACATTGAAAGTACATTACCGTAAATGCTTTCAATAGTCAATGCTTTCAATATGGAGACGTAATACGTATGGTTTATTTTTGTGATTGCTAAATATCGGAATTGCTGATGGCAATTATGATAAGCAATAATCTGGAATATTAAGGAGAATATTTATTAAAATTCCTTTATGTATTCGGACATAATTATGTAAGGTTTATAATATCTGGATCGCATCAACCCATTATTGGCCCACTGCTGGGCACGGGTCTTCTTCCAGAATGAGAGAGTTTAGGCCATAGTCCACCGCGGTGGCCAAGTGCGAATTGGTGGACTTCACACACCTCCGAGAACTTTTTTTTTTAAGAACTCTCGGGTTTAGGTTTCCTCACGATGTTTCCCTTCACCAAAAAGCAGTGATAATTAATTTCTAATACGCTCATAAATCATTGGTGCGTGCCTGGGTTTGAACCTCGGACCTCCCGATCGAGAGGGCAAGTTTCAACCATTAGGCTATCACTGCTCTAATAATCTGGATATCTGGATAGTTTCATAGTTTTGAACTCTCATCCCATCATAATCTCATTCTTGCAATGGTTAATAATTGCATATTAAATAAGCTGTCTCAAAATAGGTTGCTCGAGAGGGTTTTCGATTAACCTACAAAAGATTAGTAACTGTATGTGGGGGTACAACCGATTATTGTCCCACTACTGGACACGGGTCTTCTCTCAGAATGAGAGAGTTTTGGCTTATAGTCCACCATGCTGGCCAAGTGCGAATTGGTGGACTTCACACACCTCAGAGAACTTTTTTTTAAAGAACTCTCGGGTGTATAGGTTTCCTCTCGATGTTTTCCTTCACCAAAAAGCAGTGATAAATAATTCATAATACGCACAGAAATCAGTAGTGCCTGGGTTTGAACCTCGGACCTCCCGATAGAGTGGGCAAGTTTCAACCACTAGGCTATCACTGCTCTTAATTGTACCTACCTACATTAAATTTTAATTATAATCAATCTCTGGTAGATCGATTAATCGTACTACGTTCATATTCAGATGATTAAATAGTATCGACATTATTATTACGATTAAGCTCTAATGAATTAAGTAAATTCAAAAAGATATATGAGTTTTATTCCATACTGATTCAGTCAGTGTGAAGGAAGGCAAAATTATAATACAAAGAAAAACAATTAGCTGAAGTTCAAAGAACTTCATTCATTGCCTTGAAGATAAGCAAGAGTAGCACAACTGAGCCAGAAACTCAGAAGTTTCAATGTGAACTCAAAGTTAACTTTACGAAGAAACTGAGTATAAACTATGAACCGGGACGGATATCTCGCGGCGTTTGGAACGGATGTTCATAATTAAATGATAAAATAATGCTTGGCTTTAAAAATGTGTGTAATATTTACGTATTGTGTATTTAAAGCTTCTTTAACTGTATTAGCAAATACTCCAATATATGTGTTTTGTAATAAATGAACCAGGAATCGTTTATTTTGGGTTAAAGAGATGTAGACTTCTATACTTTTATGATTTCTGCGTTCGAGTTGATTGATTAGCTTATTACTTCACGTACTTAAACAAATTTTAAAATAATAAATATTCTTTCTAAATTTTAACTAGCTCTTACCCGCGGCTTCGCCCGCACGGTCAAATGGACTTAACATTAGCATTTTATAGCAGAACGTGCAAATGAATTTTACTAACGCCATCTATTAACAACGTCTGGAACTACTAAATATGTATCAACTAACAAAACATCGATATTCTCATGGGAATGAGAGAGCACGGTAAAAAGTAGCCTACATCACTCTCCACCCTCCTAACTACATATCTCCCAGCATATAAACCATATTAAATTATAGGTGAAAAACTGAATTTTCGTTCGATGCTATGTACAGAAATGTAAACAGAAACTGTATTCTTAAATCACTTCAATGAAACAATTTCCAAGCTTTCAAAATCCATTGTCTATTACGATTTCAATCCAAGCACTTTGCTTAGCCAAACAAAGGTTAAAATTCCATTTTCGGCAAATATCATGCAGTTCCCACAAATACTGGGAAGTGAAATGTAATGGCGCCAGTACAAATGTACGCTGCATATAAATGGCATTCTTTATGTGGATAACGTATCACCCGGCGCTACAAATAAAATCTTTTCAGAGCGCTAAAATGTTTTGGACTGGCTAATAGTTTAACTTTAATTTTATTTTAGCCGCTGTCAACGTTTTCCTTGTTTGCTACTCGATAGCAAATTGAACCGATACTATCAATTAGTTTGATATATTGTAAATAACAAAATGGTCATAGATAAATGTTCTATTTGTTTTGATTTTTTCCTTAACCGTTTTACTACATAGATATTTCAGTGAATAATATAGTAGATTAAGCTTATATAGCACTAAACTCTAAGTTGTGTTGTCTTAAATGCCAAAGAATTGGATGCACTTTTTTGATAAGATACTATAGCAAACTAACGTACTGACCACCTGATATCCAGTCGCTTGCATATTTGTAAATCATACGGAACAGATTCAACCCAAATCTGATCACAGATAATTTGCTGATTTTAGGGGATATTCGCCTCATATTTAAGTATTATATGTATATAAATACATTCGTCTAAGAGTGTCATATTCCAAGTCAAACCATATTTATTTCACAATCTTTAAGACTGGTACATCGATACGATTCCCCACTGTCTAACGCAACGGTTATGCTTCCAAAGTATTGCCTCTGTTTAGGAAACTAAACGCTTTTCATGCCCTTTGAAATAGTGGACATATTAGGTAGCTTTATTTTTCCGTCAAAAAGTAATAAAGAAATCCTCTACCACAAACAGTACAAAATACATCATAATTTCGTATCATTACATTCCATACATTTGCTCGCGAAATACAATTGCTCTCACAACTCGGTGCATAATTTATATCGTATAGCCAATTAACCCTTTGTTGTCTACGGGAACCCAATGTGGCCACTTTTATCCACTACTGAGTGAAATTACATTGAAATATATTACTGGGTTAACAGCTTTTTGACAATGATGTATGTACATTTGAGAATGAAAGTCAATGACAAATGATGCCATGTAATTTATGTGATAGTTTCATTTTAGATGAGCAAACCTTGTGTGGTCGATTTCAAGCCAAAAGGTCAAACCATGTAGATATGGGCGCTCAGTGGTAGGATTCTGATTGTATCTGAGGTTGCTTGCGAAACACTTGAGGTACACGAGTGGCAAAAACCACTTCCATGAAGTCAATTGCATGCTCGTTTATTCCATTTATAAAAAAGTAAATTGTTAGAGTAGCTGCAAATATATGCTATTATGCACTCTGTTTAAATTAATGGTTGTCAAACCGCTCCGGGACATTCAAACCTATGTTTAAGCTACAATGCATCTTGTTTAACTATCTGTATAACATCGTCTGGAGGTGATAAACTCTGTGGGGTTCGCTTTCTGGAGCATCAATGCCACACCTGCCTGCGTTCTGGTCTGCAAGGTGATAGCACCTTGCATAGAAGGTGAACCTGTTGGCCCTTATAGAAAGGAGGCATGCTTATCTAACGCATTTCGATTTAGTATTTAGGGGTAGCCAATAAGTAGCTAATCTCAAGTACATCAAATCCAAAAAATAAAAAAATCGAAAATCTAAAATCGAAAAAAAGTAGAAATGTATGTAAAATGGTAAAATTGTAGGATGTTAATCTTATCTTAGGTTGACCGCACATGTCCATGGCCGGCAGTAACCACTTACCATTAGGCGAAGTACACGCGCGTTTGCTACTTCGATATCAAAAAAACATAAGAAGAGTCAGACAAGATTGCAATCTGACTGACGGTAAACTATCACTACCAAATCCGATTTTGGACAAAGAACGAGGGTAGAGGACTTACATTATCGAGCAGATTTACTAATAAATTCAAGTAAATGACAGGATATTACAGAACAAAAAACCTGAGCTTTTGATTATCCATTTATTTAGAAATTAAATCTCTATTTCTATAGTCATTTTTATAATAAAGTAATATCCTGATATCAAAATAATAGAAAACATCGTACAATGCCACTTGTATTTCTGGACGATAGATAAAATTTTAATAATTATATCATTTTGGTCCTAGACGATATTCATTTATAATAATAGTAGTAATAATAATAATTGTAGTAGTAATAATAGTAATAATATAAAGTAATGCAGTTATTTTAATTCACATTTACACACACACAATTCAAATTTTTCAATTTTGAGTAAAATATATAGTTTTATCCTTATGATAATTCATATAATTTTAAAACTGAAAACTTATTGCTCTAACTCCACTGTGGTTAGTAGCATAAAATCTTATTATTTTAACTTCGTTCATTAAAAAGATAAAAATGAAGACATTTAATTTTAAACTGGTTCTCCTGTTAAACTACAATTTCGAGTCGTGTTATTATTCACGCAAATCATCGAAATACCACTAAATCAGTACTTCACCACATCAAACCACGAGTTATTGATTTGAAGCTATAACCGATGAAGATGTAAATTGTCGAGATACAATCCCAATTAACTCTGACTTGCATGCGCGACCATTTGCCGAGGATGATTGGAAAATTACCGCTCTATATCTCCCGTCTGGATATTGATTGTGATTGGTTTCCGCAGAATAAATATTGGCTCATATCTCACGGATGGAAATACTGCTGCATAGCGGGGCTATTATTTACTACCTAATGACATTTTTTATAAAGGTGAAATGGCAATTGAGCATCCGTCCATTTGATGGTAAGTGGTCACTGTCGCCTTTGTACGTCTTAACAAACTTGTGTAGAATAGAGCTTCCAGGATCAGATCGGATCAGTATAGGCTTACGGTATCCACTGATTATTGTTAGAGGTGACCAAAAGACGGGTGCGAGGTTGCAGACGATAAGAGTGAGAGTTCGAAGCGTCCAGCCAACCGATGCTGGTCAGGATGACGGTATATATGGTCGCATACCGTCGTAAAGACCAGACGGTGCGGTAGACCCAGCCTCAATAATTGGTGGAACCCGATCAAACAACACGCTCAAAGTACTCCGGTCATGTTCATTTGGAGATCCTGAAGTCGTCTTAGCAGCGCCGACGGCTACCGGAGGGGTTTTTGAGGTGACGGGTACCTCCGGGTGGGTGAAGGTTTCCTTTTCAAGAACAAAAATACTGTTTCATTTATACAAACATTTAATACTTGGTACAAATTATTCCAAATTACACTTAGGTAAATATAACGCTTCGTACCACACTCGATTTACCAATATTGGAGTATGCATAACTGATGAAGATGTTAAATGTAGGGATGCAATTTCAATTATCTCTGACTTGAGTCGCGACCATTTGCTGGAGATGATTGGAAAATTACCGCTCTATATCATTCGATTGCATATTGATTGCGATTGGTTTCCGTAAAATAAATATTGGCTCATATCAGAGGACTGAAAACGACATCGTTGATTCTTGAGTGCTTTAATTGGTTGACTAAGCACTTTTTGATAATGTTTCTAGAATACATTATACGGTGATAAGACATTTCTCAGTTCATCGATTTATCAGTCTCTGGTGGTACTGGATGTCGGTCAACCCTAATTGGAGTTTTTGCCAATAGTCACCGTACCTAGCATTCCTGTTGTTGACTGCATTATGTGTTCATAGTATACAGAAATTTACCGCTACCCGTCTCCTGGATTTTGTACCTTAGTGGCGACCTACGATATTTAAGGGGAAAGAGGAATTGGTAGTATTCAAGTAAGTAAGTAAGTAAAAGTTTATTTGCACAGAACAGGTACATAATATCAGATGATCTCTCGTCAACCCATTATTGTCCCACTGGTGGGCACAGGTCTTCTCTCAGAATGAGAGAGTTTGAAGCCACACTCCACCGCGCTGGCCAAGTGCGAATTGGTGGACAGATCAAGACTGTCACTAAATATTTTTGTTGTCAATTACCGTAGAACCCTACTATTGATAATAAATATTTGTTATTGTTATGTAATCATACTTATCTGCCTAGCTCCGAAGACCATTTTAAAAATACTGTTGTACCGGATATTGATTACGATTGGTTCCTGCAGGATACATATTGGCTCGTATCTCACGGCTGAGAATCACAACGCTGCATATAGTCTCCTTTATTTATTGCCTTCTAGGTGAGCACTGTGCGCGTTGCAACGCCACCACGAACAAAAAACAGAAAACTTCGTGGACAACAACTTTGCTAAAGATCAACATATGATTAAATGCATAGTTTAGAATTCTTAAGGAGATACAAACATTATTTTTTATTTATAAAGATGAGTTCGTCGACAATTTTTAGACTTGATAAATATCGGGATAACTTACGAATATTTTTGTTAGTTTTCGCCATAAATGTATCAAGCAGATTATACTGAGCTAAAATAATATTTGAAAGTAAATATAGTGGACACCATTGTTTTTCCTTTTGGGTCATAAAACTACACTTGACTACTGTGATGTAAAAGTTAATTTATGAATGAATAAACAAATAATCGTTTTATTTATCTAAATTATAAATGCATACATTCCACATTTTGTACACATATGTAATGAAAACGTATCTTCTGTTGTTTATGTGTGTGATGTTACCACCTCCGCGTATACACATGCACACTTCACTAGCAGTATTTTGAAGCTATATGGCAAATATCCATTTTTTATCAATTGAAGTAACGAACTAGCATGCAGGTCAGCTGATGGTAATTGGTCACTGGCACCGATGAATACCTGTAATCAACTTCACATATAACAGATTTTCAAGAGATGCGTTGCTTCTTCCATGGATTAATATGGTCGCCTGATATTTAAGTGAGCTGGCAATCACAAGCTTTCACCGAAACGCAAGAACTACTTTACGCTAGATGTAATATGTGGCGGTGTTATCTCCTCGTTCAAACCTTACTAGTTCTACCTTCTTTCTATTTAATGAAAGAGCAGCATTATTACATTGTGATACAAAGTCGCTCTTTCCTAGTTGTTCTATACAAAAATCCATAGATCACGTGATATTGATTGTGATTGGTTTCCGCAGTATAAATATTGGCTCGAAACTCACGGAACGATAGAAATTGCCCGCACGTCGAGGATGCTTTATTCACCACGTGGCCTGATCGTTGTTTGCTGAAAGTTTTCAGCTCAGTATCGTAAAACAGCGATATATCATCTGAATATTAGTAATAGTTGTTTATGCATAAACACGAACCATGAACGAGCAAATATTGTTCCGCTATTATTGCTATATCAAATGCATTTGTTATCGATTATTTCAATTGATGATGCGCATTACTGAATTTATAGTTTGGTAATTGAAATTTTACTGCTGAGCAACAAATAAAACTGTACAATAGAACTGATGCAAGACGACCCGCGCGGCAGAGCGGTCACCATTTCGGTCTGCCACGCAGTGGGTTTGGTTCCTGGCCAGACAGGTATCTGAATAACGAAGATAGATTTCTGTTCTGAGTCTAGGAGTTTATATATTCGTCTTATTATATCCATGGCGCTCACGATAAGAAAAAGTCTATATGTTGCTGTGAGTGTAGAAAGTGTGTGTGTGAGAGAGTCCACTAATAGGTAATACAGCGCGTTGCAAATAAGATATTATATGTATCAAAAAATATGTCAGTTCAATACATTGTGGTTTGCCTAAGGGTTAGAATATGTAGATAGGTTCTTTATAGTACACGACTAGGCACTGGCAAGTGCATAAGGATGGGGCTTGTCTGATTTATATTATACCCAAACCTACTGTTCATGAAAACAAAACTAAAAACTATGATATTACTGCTACAATATCACATTTTGCCACTGTCGTTAGCGACCATACAATGTCGTCGGATGCAGACGACACGAGGCAACAATTAAGCGACATGAACTACTAATCTGAACAAGCTTCCCAAGATGAAAATCCATGCTAATATTATAAATGTGAAAGTGTGTTTGTTTTTTTTGTTTGTTCCTTTTTCACGGCGCAACATAGCTATTATATGATATGGTTTATGTGTTGGGAGATAGTTAGGAGGGCAGAGGCTACTTTTTACATTCCCATTCCCATGAGAATATCGATGTTTTGTTAGTTGATACTTATTTAGTAGTTCCAGACGTTATTAATAGATGGCGTTAGTAAAATTAATTTGCAAGTTATGGATCGCGCTACCAAATGCTAATGTTAATTCCCTTTGACCTTGCGGGCGAAGCCGAGGGTAAGAGCAAGTTTCGTATATAATAAAAACAGAAGTACCTACTAAACATCTCCTTGAACGAATCAATCAAAATCATATACCAGACAAATTTGCCTACAAACACATAAAAGCAGTGAATGAAAAGAGTAATTTTCTCCACCAAGGAAACAGTTATTTATTGTGATGCCGCTATCTGTACAAGAGATTTCACCCAGAACGAAACATTAAAGATTTTATTTGGTTCTTTTTTACCGAGAAATATACCTTTTTAATATACCAGTAACGTTTATTATACAATGATGTAATTTTATGCCTGTGGATAGAAAAAAGAAGGGGGAATGGGAGAATATCTTTATCTTTATCATAAGTGTATGCATATTAAATAAAAACTACAAATACACCATTAGAAAAATTCAACCTTCTGATTGTCGTAATAATCCTACTATATACAAAAAAATGTTTTTATCGTTATGGAAATTAAATAACAACTATGTCATACACTAAAATATAACTCATGTCTCATTACGAGGTTCACAAACTGGAGACGGACACAACTTTGTCTTTGAACTCTGAGAGTATGTCTTAAGTAGCACAAAGAAAATCAAATAGTATAAAAAAATGAATACCTCGAGGAAACAATAACTCTTTTAATATTCTCTATGTTACCGATACCTTCTTTTAAAAATATTTACATCTCAAATCAAGGAGGTTTTGCAACAACTAAATTATGGATATCTGCATAAAAGCGAATAACACCGGACACTACTGACCATGCAAATTACTCTCTGCATGATGTATATGCAGATCTGAAACAAATAGCGTATCTAAAACACAAAGGACTATGCATAAAATTACATTGAATAAAAGTGCAAATGTGAAAAGGTGCTGGTATGTAAAAAGTTAATAAAGTCAACACCGGGTAACATGATACAAGGAACAACGAATATTTTATTTATTTAATAGGAGTGCACACAAGAGCACAAAGGTGAAATGCAAATGATATTAAACGTACATTTCTGTGTTTATTTTGTAGTTATGTGTAGTGTTGTCAGCACTTTAGTGTTCATTTTAATCTAGATTTCATTGCATGGTTGGTGATTGAGCTTATGGTTTATTGGTATCAATATTATATGATTCTAACATACGAGCGAATATATTTTAACGGTAACGTACATACATGCAGAAATATAAATTTACGATGTTTTATTTATAACAAATAAAGTGCCCTAAGAATGAGTATAATTAACATTGTTGGATTCAGAAGGCATAGGACATTGTGACATGTACTTTACATTATAATATATGGTCGAAAACGAAAATAAGAATTTTATGAACATTTTTTATGTACATTGTAATGTATCAGCAAAAACGGAAACAATAATTGTTTCAAAGTAATGAAATAAATTTGTACTAAAGGCACTTTTAGGCAGGCATATTAGGATATACTATGTAGTTTCCTATTTCAATCCCACAATAAAAGTAAGTCCAAAAAGCAAGGATTTTTTTTTTATCTGACTGAAGTAGCAAACGAGCATGCAGTCCACCTGATGGTAATCTGTACGTGGTAATCGGTTACATCTGTAATCAACTACAGAACATGGGTTCCATCTGAATTCAATCACAGTTGCTACTCCCGGGGACTTTGATGGTCTCCTCATGTGAAAGTGTGCCGGCAACCACACCATTCTATCGAAACGCTAGAAATGCTTCAGGCTAAAAATAGATGTGGCGGTAGTACTTCCCTGGTGTTACGCTTGTTCTACCACCTTCAAAAGTGAAATAACAGATGCAACAAAATCAACAAGATACGTAACGTTAGGAACGATACGATTAGACTACTCACGTTACGGCTGTAAGATTGGACGGTGTAACTGGAGAATCCCAATTTTCCTCCTATTATCTAAGGAGGCCGGCTGTTATTTTGTTTCAAGTTAACGCGATGAAGGCTATTTGTTGACCTGTAGCTTTTCCAGGTATTCCAATCAGTTTAATTTGACTGGGGAGGTTGGTACCTCAACGGTCAAATTCAAGTGAATTGCAAGGTCAATTCGAGTGCATTAAACTAGTGTTATTTTACTATACTAGAGCACTATATGTAAATTGTACAATGCAACCTGTGCTGCAGATTTAGTTAATGTATTGTAGGCTACGTACTATATGTATATACATACTACATACTAGTTGGTAGAGGCAGGGTAGTTCGACCGGGGAGGTACCACCGCCATATGTATTTCTAGCGTAAAACATTTCTTAGGTTTCGCTGAGAGGGTGTGGCCGGTTGACTTTTATATGAGGTGGCCATCTTAGTCCTCGGAAGTAGCAATACTATACCTAAATAGTAGCAAAAGACCCTAAAAGCCCTGATCAAAACCATCTGCTTAGAAAGATTCTCGTTTAGGAGTACGAATTATAAAATATTACCTATATAATTGTAAATGTACAAACACTTATATTATTATATGTTATTTACTAACACTTGTAATGGGTACATTTTGTGTTCAGGATCTCAATTTACCGATTTAGCGATTTCGCGATCGAATATTAGAAAATAATGAACCAAATACCTACTTAACATGGGTCAATGGTAGTCATTAATCGTATTAAAATATAGAAACCTCCATCACATCGCTACCAACATTAATACTTCCCTCAGTTTTATCTACAGTCTGCAAAACTATTAGGTGACAAGGAAAAAGATGTCTGCGAATCTATCGCAATATCAACAATAGACAAAAAAGACTATTATGCTTCTTAGACATAAAAACATAAGTCGTAAATCGTCGAAAAAATCCATACGCCATTTCCTGCAGCTATCAAGATGACGGCCTCTAAAAACGGCACTCGGCTCGGTCAAGTTTCGTTAGTTTTTCCAACAATTTAGTAACACGAGAATTGGATTGGAACTCTGTGTAGTTATTTCCACGTGCAAGCCGCTCACGGTAAAACTATCGTCATGTTAATAGCTTAAAGTGCAAAAGGTCAAAGCAGTTAAACTGTAAACAAACAAATAAACTGTGAATAAAATTAAAAATAAGTTGTTTCCATACGAGTAGCACACAACAAAAGTGTTCAATGAATATTAAAGTTTTTTTTTTAACTGTAATAAGTTAAAAAAAAACTAGCATACCAACAGTAAGTCATTCTAGAACTTTTAGGTAAGTAATATCTGAGCACTGTAAACAACGACCAGATCTCATGTAGTTGACAGATACGAATTTTAGGTAGACAGGCATTTTAATATACTAACATAATTTTGTGTCTCAAGAGCAATATTAATATTATGAAACAAAGGATACAGAAAGGGTAAATATTAAATAACGTGCTAGTGAAATTATTAGCTACTATTTCTCAGCGTTATCTTCAATCGCCATAATCATAAATAACCGTTACAATGTTCGTTGTCGTTCAAACGTTGATAATGGAAACAGGTCGCCTAAAATGGAATGGGGTGACGGGGAGTTGGGTAGCAGCGACACGCTGTGTAATCTCGAGTTAGCGAGCAATTTGGTGTTTGCTTTCAGCGATGCAGCTTTGACTATCAGATTGTCTTCACGTTAGGGAAAAACTTTCCGAAGAACGACTGCTTCGGAACGAACGTGCCATTCCCGTTTTCGATTAGATAAGTTTTTCTCAGCGGTAATCTGGTGCAATTTCGAAAACGCAGTTCGAGGATTTCGAAATGTTTCAAAATAACTTGTGCCACGTGCGGCGTTTTAGTGCTTCACGTAGATAAATTGCACTTTTTGTCAACATTTTTGCGGTCAGAATGTCAGTTAACGTTGGGTCGGGGCTAAACAAAAACAACTAGTGAAGTCGTACGCAATCCGTCTAAGTTTAAATGGTTTACAGTCCATAAAGATTCACATAATACGATAATATGTCGTAAAAAAGAGGGATAATATCAAGGCGGTTAGGAATTCTTGCCTACTCTTGAGGATTAAGTCGGGACGCCCCATGTATGTAAAATGTATATATGCTCAAATTTCCATACCATTCAGACCTCAGCGCAGAATAATACAGTACATATTTGGCAAACTAGAAAACATACATGACGCTGATGCGTCCACACTACAATCATGCTGTTATGAAATGTAGGCAGCAAATCATGTAGTAGTGGTAATCATGTTGGTCTACCTGGCAGTATGTAGGTAATACAGTTCATAGACAACAGTTATAATTATTTCAGATAAAATTAAAATGTTACGTGAAATAGATCACATGTGCATTTGTACAACTAAAGATTCCGAAGTCATGTATTAAGACTTACTTGGACTTAGTGGTCACTGCCGCCTATGGACATCTTTAAGCAACTTCACTAAGAATACGAGTTCTATTTGAAGTCTATCACTGATCCGTTGCTACTCCCAAAGACTATATTGCCGCCTTATATAAAAGTGTACCAGAAACCTCACCCTTCTATTAAAACGCAAGAACTGTTTCATGTTAGAAATAAGAGTGGGGGTGGTACCTATCTTGTCAAACTACACTTTTTCTACCACCTGGTAGATGGTTCAATCGTATATTTGGTGCCAACCCATTATTGTCCTACTGCACGAGGCACGGGTCTTCTCTCAGAATGAAAGAGTTTAGGCCATAGTCCACCGCGCTGGCCAAGTGCGAATTGGTGGACTTCACAGACCTCCAAAGACTTTTTTTAAAGAACTCTCACGTATATAGGTTTCCTCACGATGTTTTCCTTCACCGAAAACCAATGATTAATTTCTAATACGCACATAATTAAGAAAAATCTGTGGTGCGTGCCTGGGTTTGAACCTCGGACCTCCCGATCGAGAGGGCAAGTTTCAACCATTCAGGTATCATTCAATCGTATATTTCTAACATCATAAATTCGAGAGTTTGTATGTTTATTACTCTTTCATACAAAACTTCAGATTGCTTTTTGCTGAAAGTTAACATCACATAGTTTAAAACAAAGTCGCTTTACGCTCTTTGTCCTTATGTATGCTTAGATCTTTAAAACTACGCTTGGGATTTAATGCAATTTTTTGTAATAGATAGGTTGATTCAAGAGGAAGGTTTTTAATGGATGATACAATCATGTATAATATTGTAGAGAAATACTGATAATTTAAGATTTTTTGCTTTTAGGCGGAACGTAATTCGCCGGGTCAGCTAGTGTCAGATAATTATAATATTAACATAAGGGATACTCATTACCATGGTAATTGTAATCGAACGGGCAGATACGAGAAAGTAAGCTTTATTGTTATACTAGCAAAGCTCACGCGACTTCGTTTGCGCAGACTATAGCATATGCGTTAAAATAAAATTTTATGCAATTTTATTACACCTTGACTCACTTTACTGAAGGATTAGCTAGGAATGCATTCTAGTAATAAAATTAGCTTATGGTACTCAGGAATAATGTAGCATTCTAGGTGTTCTATTTTGAAGGTGGTAGAATCAGTGTAGTTCGATCGGGGAAGTACAACCGCCACACCTATTTCTAGCGTGAAGCATTTCTTGCGTTTTGATGGAAAGGTGTGGTTGCCGGGACACTTTTATATGAGGCGATCATCATAGTCCTCGGGAGTAGCAATGCATCTGTGATTGTCTTTAGATGGAATCCATGTTCTGTATGATGTTGATTACAGATGTACATGGGCGGCAGTGACCACTTACCATCAGGTGGACTGACTGCTCGTTTGCTACTTCAGTCAGATATAAAAAAACCTAATGTAGAAAGGATTTTTAAAATCGGTTGAGTAGTTTTTAAGTTAATTCATAACAAATATACAAAAATACAAAGTTTTTCTCTTTATAATATTATAGAGATAAGAAAATTCATTTCTTATTCATTCAAGTAGTAAATATTGGCTCTTGACCAGCATCTGACCAGGTACCTTATATATTTCGTGCTCACGTACAACTTCCGTAGATTTATTGCCCGCATGAAGTGAGTAATGGTACAAATATGTTATATTACGAAGATTCTTGTGTTCAAGGTAAATGTTTATTTCTATTCATATCTTAAAATGAATTGCTAAACTATCTATCGAGGTATCTTAAAGTAAAGTACCTATTTATTTTTAATTAGAACGACCTACTTGTAAAATTTGGTAACACTTATAAAAACATGACGTTTTTTAAATTTCGTCATACTTTAAAACTTATAATATTATGAATCTATATTTCCTATACTTATATTTTGTTTATTTTTATTTTTACCCGACTGCGTCAGAAAGAGGGTAATATTTTCAGCGTACGTGTGTTAAGTTATAAACATGGCAGAAATTATAATATGAGATATGAGAAATATGAAATTCTTAAGGTGGTAAAACCAGTGTAGTTCGACCGGGGGAGTACCACCGCCACATTTTTTTCCAGCGTGAAGCATTTCTTGCGTTTTGATAGAAGGGTGTGGTTGCCGGCACACTTTCACATGAGGCGACCATCGTAGTCCTCGTGAGTAACAACGCATCTGTGGTTGACTTCAGATGGAACCCATGTTCTGAATGACGTTGATTACATATGTCCATGGGCGGCAATTACCACTTACCATGAGGTGGACTGCACGCGCGTTCGCTACTTCGGTCAGATAAAAAACATGAGATTATATATTTACTAGATTGAGATTACTAGGACAAAGCTTACTTTACTCATGAAGTACCTCCTTTATTCATAAATGCAATACAGTTGTTTTCTTAAATAATTATACATATTGTTACTCTTCGTAAATAATCACTAAGCATTGTAAAACATAAGCATTGAAAAACAATAAGCATTGTAAATTTTATAAAGAAATTAAACTGGAACGTTCAAGGAGCTAACGGAATGCACTCGTAGAATTTTCCCAATAATTTGGATTCTATTCACGAAGGCGAACAAGCGTCGAATAAGGCGGGCGCGCCAAATGAACCGGACGGGGTGCATTATGTTCCGTATAACGGAACACTCATTGAAATATAACGCCAATCTTTAAGCATTATTTTAATTCCAATATGCAAATACGCATACAATGTTTTTATTAATACTTTTCCCTTTTTAAAAATAAAAACTGGTGTTAAGACCTATACTTGTAATTGCTTCCCCAAAAAAAATGCATTGTTCTTGTTTCTGGTCATCCATTGAAATGTACATTGCATGCTTTTATTGTCGTTTTCTGTCATAGCTTGCAATTTACTTTGAATATCGCGTGAATACAAGAACCATGCTTGTTTTGAAGAAACATAACACTCGTACGAAGGATACGAAACCTCAACACTCTTTAAACGATCTCTACATACATGGCCCCATACTAGGATTTTTTTCCTGTGTCATAGGTGTCATGGACATACACAAAGACGAATATACAAACATCCAGGCTCAGAACAATAATCTAAATTCGTCATTCAGATACCTGTTTGGCCGGGAATCGAACCCGCAACCCACTGCGTGTCAGACTGATGTGGGAACCGCTCCGCCAGTCGGATCGTCAAATAACTGTTGACTAATCCATCGCTTTGTTAGTTAAATTCTGTAGGTATATCTTCTAAAGCAGTAATATTACTACTATTATTACATTGAAGTAACAAACAACACACACACACACACACACACTCTACCAGGAGTAAATAATCACTATTCCACGTAAACATTAGTACTCAGTCGAAAATAGGGTGAAGTCTTATCTAGGTCAGCTAGATGCGTTGCTACCTTGAATTGAGCTGTTGCCTTTAAATTGACAGTCAAAGCATGTTGGATGCCTTTTGGACAGTTAAACACAAGGTTTTCAGTTGTAAGGAGAGATTCGTGTCTAAAAGTGGGACGTAATAGAGTTCTATATTAGTTTTGAACCCATTATTGTCCCACTGCTGGGCACAGGTCTGCTCTCAGGATAAGATACTTTTAGTGAATAGTCCACCGTGCTGGCCAAGTACGAATTAGTAAAGTTACCAAATCTTTGATAACTTCATTTTAAAGAACTCTCAGGCATATAGGTTTCCTCTGGATATATTTTTCACCGTAAAGCACTGATCGGACCTCTCAATTGAAGGATGATTTTCACCAACTAGGCCATCCCTGTGTTACTATAGTAAATACAAAAACGTGAATTTCACGTCACAACAATTATTCCAAGCGCAGTATCACAATGATGTCAGTCGTACTTCCTGTTGGCGCAACATTTGAATCCGTCGCCATTTTTAAAAATGTGCCATCGCATGAAACGTCACTTCCGGTTTATCTGTAGCTTTCATAGATATTTTCATGCGAAATAATCCTGTATTTTTGAAAAGCAATAATTTTAATAATAATTAAAAGACAGTGTACGAATGGATGTGTCTGTTTGTAAACTCAGTATTATGCTTTATGTATTTATTTCATTTTACAGCAACGATATTGTGATGCCAGTAAATGTTTTTTAATATGTTAGTATTTCTGGACCTGCTCCAACTCGCAAATTGAATTGTTTTAATTTTTGATGTAGATATGTGGCTAGTCTGCCGTTAAATAGGCATTCCACATAATATATATGTGAATTTAGAAATCACTATTTCAATTTTGTGTACATATTTTATGCGGAATCCTCACATATTTTTGGATAGCATAGTCACGTACGTAGCCTTTGTCACTTCTGGTAATATCTTTCTCTGATCTAAAATAAATTTGACATAAGTTCAGCAGTGTCTCAGATAAACTTTATTACAAGCAATTTAAACAATAAGTGTACATTATTTTAAACATCTAAATTATTAGAAAACATTGTTTCAATGTAACTTATTGATGCCCTTAATACGTACATGAGTAATAACAAAACAGTTTTATTTATTTATTTCCTCATAACTTACGTCTAACATTACAGGTTAACCTAATACGTTAGCATAGTGAAATAAAATATAATTAAAATATTGATATTAAATAAAAAATAAGTTGAAAATTTTAAATTACATAAAAAAATCTAATCAGTTAATTCGTCAAATATTATTAAAATAACAATAGTGCATAAATAATAACAATAAAAGTCAAGTCAAATTTAAAAGTGCAGAAAATATTGATATATAAAAACATGCTAATGTTCTTATATATAAAATTCTCGTGTCACAATGTTAGTCTCCATACTCCTCCGAAACGGCTTGACCGATTCCTCTGAAATTTGGTAAGCATATTGGGTAGGTCTGAGAATCGGCTAACATCTATTTTTCATACCCCTTAAGGGTTGTCCACCCTTAACATTTTTTTTTATTTTTTATATGGCAAAACGTTTGTCGGGACAGCTAGTGAATGTATAATAATTTCATACAGCCGGGATTTTGAGGTGTCTGAGAGGACAGCGGAGTAGCCGTCACTTGTTTCACAGTTGATTATCCCCGAACGGCTCAGTGCCTCGGACATAATGCCTCCGAACGCTTTTGAACATTTTAATACACTCGTGTACATCCCGATGTAACGTTATGGGTTCGTGTGGTATTTTTAATAATGGTTGCGCTATTAAGTGCTACATTTTAGTGTTGATAATTAATTTAGCCGAGTTTTTATACGATTGAAGAAGCAAACAGGCATGCTGTCTAGTGGATGGTAAGAAGTAACTGCCGCCCAGAGACATCTGTGAGCATCTTCATATAGAACTGAGATTCTATCTGAAGTCAATCATCAATGCATTGCGTCTCTCGAGTAGTAAGATGGTCGCCTCATATGAAAGCTGAAAGATGAGCAGCTATAAAAACTTATTAAAAATATTAACTACACGGGTAGTTATACTCGTAAGAAGAGCAGTGATGGCCTAATGGTTAAAACTTGCCCTCGCAATCGGGAAGTCGAGAATCTAGCCCTCTTAAACCCACACCGGTTTCAAACCCAGACAGGCACCACTGATTTATGTGCGTATTAGAAATTAATTATCACTGCTTTACGGTAAAGGTAAATATCGTGAGGAAACCTACACAAACGAGAGCTCTTTAAAAAAAAATCTCGGAGATGTGTGAAGTCCACCAATTCGCACTTGGCTAGCGCGGTGGACTATGGCTTAAAACTCTCTCATTCTGAGAGAAGACCCGTGCCCAGCAGTGGGACAATAATGGGTTGACGAGGGAGCGATGTTTGCATATTGGAATTAAAATAAGACTTAAAGATTGGCGTTATGTTTCAATGATAGTTCCGTTATACGAAACATAATGCGCCCCGTCCGGTTCATTTGGCTCGCAGTTCAGTGACACAACATTAATGGGTTGACGAGTTATACTCGTATTTGTAATAATCCAAGATAACATTACAGTCCTACTTAACGTAAGACATAAATGTGTTGCTACTCCTGAAGACTAAATCGGAATGCCTCGCGTTTGTGTGTTTCACTTGCCATATCTTTCAAACTAAAACAGGGGCAACGCCAGAGTGTTGTTATTAGGCATAAATAACTATTGTCCCTGTAGTTCCGGGACCAGAATAGGACTACGGTACCCTCTGCCTGTCGTAAAAGGCGACTAAAAGAGGCTTCCGGGGTTGCGGGCGGGAAGAGTGGGAGCTCGAACCGTCCGGTCAAGTAACCCCGGGAAGGACGGCGGCATGTGTGATTGCATGTTGCCGTAAAAACCAGAAGGTGCGGTGAGCAGTTCACGCCCACCAGAGAAGAGCCCGATAGGGCACACGCTGAGGACACCGGCGGCGGTCAAGTGGAGTTCCCGGAGTCCTCTTCGCAGCGTCGACGTCGGCCACCGGGGGGGTTTTAGTGCGGTAAGAATCCCACATAACCCGCGTCGCTCCCACGACGTCGGGTACTTTTTGAAAGTTTCCCCCTCGAAAACAAAAAAAAAAAGGCATAAATAACTATACTGGTGATTTCTCCTGAATGAAACCACAGAGGTTTCTGCAATTATTAATACTAACTCCCGCTAATGGACGTCTGTGCTGATAAATAAAATACGTAACAGTATTCTTACCTGAAATCAATAAGTTACTGCCCCTGAGAACAAAGTTGGACAGCAAAAGTTAGTCGAGTTAGCTAAAAGCCTTCTAGGATTCTAGAATAAATTAATTAAGCAGAACAACAAGTCTATAGCGTTGTACCTAGAAGTAGATAGATACATTTCTAACATTATGACTATAGAAGTATTTTACCCGATTGGTCACAAAGAGGATAATGTTTTTTGAACTTGAGTTGTCGCTGTTGGCTGTCAATTCTACAAACTTCTTTCGATCTTTAGCACGGCAAAATAGGTGGGCAGCGCTCGCTATCCGCGTCCACTGTCCAATATTCCGTTACCAGGATTTCTTCCTCCGGCCCACTTCTCTTTAGCCAACTACTTTTCCCTTTATAATTTATAATTAGTTGCAGCAACTCGTACCTGTCATGTCTGATGACATATCCTAGGTAGGCAACTTTCCTTTGTTTGACGGTTTGCAAAAGTTAGCGACTTTGGTTTACCCGTGGAGAACCTCTTCATTGGTTATTTTTTGAGTCCAACTAATACGAAGCATCCGTCTATATGCCAATATTTCGAGAGCTTCCATATCTTTCGTGAGGTCTTCCTTGATTGTCCAAGCCTCACATCCATATGGAGGAATGGGCCAGATGTAATAACAAATCATTCTAATGGGCAGCATTCTAATGCAGAGCAAAAAGCTGAAATCAATTCAGTTAGCTGAGTATATGATTTTGAAAAATGAGATCAGATGGAAAAAGTTGTGAAAAAGGATGATTTTTTTATAATTATAACAAAATTAATATTAAATGAAAGGTAGTTCTAGTTCTACCCAGTTTAAATGAAAGAAATACATCACCAGAAAAATACAAATTTTATTACATTTTTAAATTACTATTTTCATGTCAAGTACAAAATGTAAAAAAAATGTTAACTAAATAATTGATTATGAAAAACTGAAAGCGAAAGCAATGAATTGTTTTTAAGCAGGTGATTTTTTGAAGTGAAACTTCTTTAGGCGCATGAGGGTAAAATTTTTACAGATGAAACGTCACGCCGGTATGCAACGGAAGTGTCGGAAAAGAGAGACAGAGTGATCGAGACCGATTGAGAGAGAGTAAGACAGGGCGAACGTAGCATGAGCAACTAGCCGTAGAGTGAGAGTAGGGAGCAAGCGAGTGAGAAAGATTGAGAGAAAAAGTGAGACAGAGCGAACGTCGTATCACGCCTTTTTCCCTTCCTCTTAATCTTGGAAATTTAAAGTTTTAGATTTGTATAAATATAAACAAGATTTATAAATTAGTTCGCCAAAGAAGTTTCACTTCTGACATGTGTACTTTGTACGCACGCATGTTTTTTGTTTTATTAATTTAACATGTTACTTATTAACGTTAATTAACCTTCTTTTAAAAAAAGATTTCCTACTAAATAACTTTTGAATAATCTTTATTATCTTTGGTTATCTTCTTCTATACTTTAATAAATCTGTAAGAGGTCGCTGTCTGTACATGGAATAAATTTAGGTGAAAACCATTTCTAGAGGTCTTTAATACGATATAGAACCCAAAATAATGGTTTTTAGAAATCTTTTCTGTTTGTCTGTTTGTCTGTTTGTCTGTTTGTCTGTTTGTCTGTGTGTTTGAAAACGCTAATCTCAGAAACGGCTTATCCAATTTGAATACAATTTTCACCGATGTGTTGTGGGAAACTTCACTTAACATTTAGTGTTTATTTTATGTAAATCGGTTTATGAATAAAAAAGTTATGTCAATTTAAAACTACGCAGTATTTATTATGTGTTCGAAAAGTATTAATAAGAGTAACTGCATAGTTGAATTGGTTGAAACTAAACATGTTATAGTCTGTAAAATGTATTCCTTTGTTATGTATTTTTATTGGTTATGTGTGTACCTATGTTATTTGATACTATACAAATCTATATCTATATATACTTATATAAAAACGAAAGGATGCTCTCTCACTCATCTAATGAATAAACATCGTAGAGCCTAAACTGCTAAAGATACGAATATGATTTTTACTAGGGGTTCCTTTTATGACGTAGACGTCAGTTAAGAATGAATTTTCTGATCTCCCACCCCCCCAATTTAACCCAAATAGGAGATGTAAGTTTGTATGAAAGTCAGTCAATTTTGAGGCCACCTTTAATATTTAATATTTCGCTTTGATTTTTATGTTAAAACATGGTTTTAAACCGACTTCCAAAAAGGAGGAGGTTATCAATTCGTCTGTATTTTTTTTTAAGTTTTTTTTTTTTAATTTTATATTCGTTACTCGATTTCTCCGCACTGGGTGAACGGATTTGGATGATTTTTTTTTCATTTGAAAGGTAGTGCGTGTCATGGGGTCCCATTTATTTTTAGTTCACTTTTGACAGTGGCATCCATAAGAAAAGCGCATAAGTCTGATATTTGCATTAACGATGTGCGCGATAAATAAATGAATAACTCAATTTCCCGTCAACCGACTTTGATGATTTTTCTTTTATTTGAAAGAATGTACTTCAAAGGTATTCTGATGAGTTTGATACGGTTCTGATCATAGGATCCATTTCTTTGAACCAAATTAACGAAATTAGCGATACTCGGCCAAACCTAAGCTGTAGGAGTCCAATTGGGTTGAATGTAGAATGAGATTACTAAGCAGATATTTCCTAAAAAAATTTACCTTTAACTTTTCAATCCTGATGATGCAGGGGTACTGCTAGCCTGAACCGTAGAAGTAAGTCACTTTGTTTTTATGGATATATAATAAGATTGTTAAACAAATTCATGGGACAAAAATTTGATCTTCAACTCCTCAACCCTTATGATGTAAGGGTATTTCAAGACCGAACCGTAAGAGTTGGCTATTTAGTACTTACGGTTATGTAATAAAAATACCAAGCAAAGATACACGGTAAAAATTTTGACCTTCAAGTCCTCAACCCTGATGATGCAGGGTTACTTCAAGCCTAAGCCATAGGAGATGGCCATTTGGTGCTTTCGGGTATGTAATATGATTACTAAGCAAAGACACAAAATGAAAATTTCGACCTTCAACTCCTCACCCCTGATGATGCAGAATACTGCTAGCCTAAACTATACGAGATGGGCATTTGGTGCTTTCAGGTATTTAATATAATTATTAAGCAAAGAAACATAATGAAAATTTTGACCTTTAACTCCTCAACCCTGATGATGCAGGGGTACTTCAAGCCTAAGCCATAGAAGTTAGCTATTTAGTGCTTTCAGGTATGTTATATAATTACTAAGCAAAGACACATGATGAAAATTTTGACCTTTAACTCTTAACCCTGATGATGCAGGGGTACTTCAAGCCTAAGCCATAGAAGTTAGCTATTTAGTACTTTCGGGTATGTAATATAATTACTAAGCAAAGACACAAGATGAAAATTTCGATCTTCAACTCCTCAAGCCTGATGGTGCAGGGTACTGCAAGCCTAAGCCATAGGAGTTGGCCATTTAATGCTTTCGGGTATGTAATATAATTACTAAGCAAAGACACAAGATAAAAATTTCGACCATCATCTCCTCAATCCTGATGATGCAGGGGTGCTTCAAGCCTAAGCCATAGAAGTTAGCTATTTAGTGCTTTCAGGTATGTAACATAATTACTAAGCAAAGACACAAGATGAAAATTTCGATCTTCAACTCCTCAAGCCTGATGATGCAGGGTACTGCAAGCCTAAGCCATAGGAGTTGGCCATTTAATGCTTTCGGGTATGTAATATAATTACTAAGCAAAGACACATGACGACAATTTCGACCTTAAGCTCCTCAGCCCTGATGATGCAGGGTACTGTAAGCCCAAGCTATAGAAGTTGGCTCGCAAGTGCTTACGTATAAGTAATAAGAATACTAAGCAATGACACGGGATATTTTTTTTTACCTTCAACTCCTCCCTGATGATGCGGGATAGTGCAAGCCTAAATTATAAAAGGTAGTCACAAAATGCTTACGGTTGTTTTTAGTATATATTATAAGTTTAATGAGAGCTCATTAAACTGAAATGTGATTAATAAATTAAACTTCAATTCATCAACCCTGATAATCTAAGTACACAACCTACTTAAGCCGTATGAGTTTGGTACTTATTGATTACAATACATTACAACCCGTTCCTGAGAGAACATTATGATGAAAAGTGTTACTTTGAATACCTAAATCCTGAAAATGCAGGAGTATTGTCATGTTATTGTTAAGAGTTGGATTTAGCTGTAGCTTTTTAAACAGGGTTAGGTTGGGTTGGAACATAAAAGTAAACATAAAAAATAAACGAGCAGGGTGCGGTAGCGCCCTGCGAGCGGGTGCGCCCTGTTCGTATGAATTGTAAAAGTGTTTTGATTATGTCTTCTGCTTTACAAAGAACAATGCGGGATTTACGCACACAGCCCGATGCACCTCTTAAAAGATCTTATCTTTGGGCACATGAAACTATAAATTTCAATTTTCTAATGATTTACTTCAAGTAGATAATAGTGCTTTGTTATCCGGAAAAGTTAAAATCAATCTTTATATCGATACGTCTTCGTTTAAATGTGGAGGAATTGGTTGAAAAAGTATATCCCGACATTGTTAATACAACCAATAACACTATAAATTGGTTCCAAATACGGCTATATACCCACCCACCAATGAACGTGTCGATAAAATAAATGATTTTTTTTTTCAAAATTTAAAGCAGCGTCACAGATCTACTATTCGGTAGACACAGTCATTGAGATGGAGGAAGCAGTACATTATCGAACAGAATTTTTGAATTCCTTAAAGCCTTCCGGAACTCCTGAACACAAATTAATATTAAAAGTAGGTTTACATATAATCTTACTTAGAAATTTGACTACGCCAAAATTACTTTAAATAGTATTTTCTAATTCGGAAAAGTTCAAATCAATCTTTATAATCGATACGTTTTGGTTCAAATGAGGAGGAGTTGATTGAAAAAAAGTATCCTGATATTGAGAATTAGACCACTAATAATGTAAATTGGTTCAAAAAAGCGGTTTACAATATTAGAATTCGTCTAATTAAAAAAAATACATAACAATACGTTCCTACCCACAAATACATACTTTAAATTCGTTTTTTCACTCTGTGTTTGACCAGGTAATCCTTGAGCGGCCAAACCGATTTTAATGTTACTACTTTTTATCATAGAATTCAAACGGTGTCGAGATTTGCGCGGGAAAAACTTTGTGACACGTTGATTTCCACGCGGGCAAAGCCGCGGGTACAGCTAGTATATTATAAACATTACTTTCATTAATAATTACAGTAGGTACTTTAATTAATAGTATACTTTAAATAATAATTACACAATGTTACTTGTACTCGTTAATAACTGTCACTAAAAAAAGATACACATTTTGGACTAAATAACTGTTTAATAATCTTTATATTCTTCCGTTTATTAACTAGGTGTGTCGGATGACTTATTTTTCGGGCCGTGATTGAAATTTTATTTACGTTTTATGGCCAAGCGGTAATCAATCCGGATTACTCGCCGGAAGGAGAGAAAACATGCTGGTATTAACAAAAAGGACAAACAATCATATTTTATGGGAAATATTCATCTCGTTTTCTACCCGAAACCTCTGGCTGTTACCGATTGAATTAACTTGTAATTTATTAACATTAATGTATAATAATAAATATGGATATGGATGGATAAAAAAAAATAAACAAAAATTACAACCAACTTCCATGCCACAAAAAAGTTAAAAAATAATCAAATACATGTTGGTTTAGTTGGTTGGTTAGGTTTAGTTTAGTTGTGTGTATGCTACACAGTACTTAGAACATAGTCCCGAAATCGGCGCTCACCATATATTATTTCGCTGGATCACGATGAAAGTACATGTGTCCCATATGAGCCTTCCTTTCCTTTGGGAAGTCGGTTAAAAAATCAACATTAATTCTATTTCTATGTTAAAACCTACAATACTCGCATATGATGACCGACTCTTGTGCATCTTACACATAATTTCTAGAATTATACCAAGCTAAAATCAACCTTATAATACCAACAAAAAGCATACAAATCTAATAACAAAATTAAACATTTTAGGCAACGTCATTGCATGGAATTAAAGTAAACCGTAAACTACGACTAAATTCTACACTAACATAAATAAAATAATATATCCATCCATCAGCCTTTGAAAGTCCACTGCTGGACATAGGCCTCCCCTAATCTGCGCCACTTCGACCGGTCCTGAGCCATCTGAATCCAGCGGTACGAGGCGACTTAGGGACCTTAAACCAGGTGATGGGCAGTAGCATCACCCTGAGAACTTTTAAACATACTGCGGTCACCAACACGCACAGCCAAGCGTGGTGACTATGGCAAAATCCCCTAATGGCAGCTCAGACGAAAATAATATGTTACAAAAATTAAACCAACAATATCGTTTACATTTTTACTCAAATGCTACTTACAAACGATATCAGTCATAAAGTCACAAACCCAAACTTTGGCTGGCAACAATCTGACGAAGTATCAACCACGTGCATGTAACTTCCTTTCAGTTCTTTGTACAGCGCTCCATTCTTCTTAAAGTCTGCATTTTTATGTCGCCACAAAACTTCGAGCGTGTCTCTGCATTTTCCAGCCACAGTTTTAAAACTATGAATCCTAGCGAGTTACGTCATGTCTCCAGAGAATTGGCTTGATGTATTCAATGCAAAATATTATACTTTTTCTGGGAGATGAGGAAACAAAGGAATTGTAACTTTAAAATAATGTTTATTTAAATATGAAGGTATCAATATTTAAAAAGTGCACTAAAGGTCTTATAGGACGTGTATTAAAAGTTTCAATGACACAAAGTATTGTGATCATTTCCATAATATCAATAGTTATTTTTCTTGGTATAGTATAGTTTAGATTAAAGTATAATTAAGCATGCAAGTAAATTGTACAATTAAAAAAAAATGTAATTTTATAATATTGAAGTAATAAAAAAACAGAATATTTTTCACTTCTTAGTTCTAAGATTTAATTTTATGCTAGAGATGTCATACAGGGGCTATTTAAGGCTAATATCATACAGATTATCCATCAACATTACGATTATTTATTTGATATCCAGAAACATCATTTCATTACGACTAAATGTAGCGTAACATTCAACTTATCTTAGTAACTAGAAACCATGAATTAGCTTCACTGCCAGCGTCTTCAGAAGTATAGTGTTGCACTAAAATAATGGTTTCCTGTTACCTAATACGTTTTGGGGCAATTCTGATAGCGGTAACTTGATCACGGGTGCTTTTGTGACCTCCTTCAACCCACATCACATGAGCATTGCGACAGTAACATTATTAACGCGAAATGAACAACATATGTAGTCTATTGTAAAGGGATAAACTATTAATTTTACCTTTTTACCTCTCATAAAAATCCGAGATTGCTAAGGAACCAATGTTTCTTTATACCCCAGTTCCAATGAACTGCGTGAACCCTTTCGACCCACATCAAGTTTGTAGCACTTGACACTACATTATCAGCACGTGCAATCTCACCTGGCTGTTCATTATGATATAATAGCTTGTGCCTCTATAAACTATCCTTTTCATTCCCTTTAAAGGAAATAGTACGGCTATTCAATGAATTAAAGAAAGGGACTTGTAGAACATAACAGAACATCACAGTGGTTACATTGTTTTTCAATAAGAATGAAAGGAATTTACACCTAACACGTGAAAAATATGAGGGACAAAGTTTTGTCTTATCTACCTCTTTCTATTTACAAACTTGGAGATGTTGTTTGTTTGAATTCGCGAATCTCTGGACGTAACACTCAATATGAAAATATTTCTAAATTGTTTTGGTTTCGTTATATCAATTTTCGATCCTCACGAGTTGTTAAATGCAGTTTGAATCTATATCGTATATTGATTTACCAAAGAAGATAAATTCAATTAGAAATACTTGAGCGTAAAAATGAATTTTATAATCGAATTAGTAGGTGTATTTTAATCTCATTATTTATTATTCAATCTGAATAACAATTTACGTGCCAATTCTTTGAAAGTTTTTTAAACTACTTAATTTTTCAAATTTAAAGTTTAATACTATAAAAACTGGTTGATAAGATGAGAAATATGATTAATATTTTTTTCCTTTTTGACGCTAAACAATGATCATAAGAAAAAATAAAATTCTTTTGCTTCATTAAGAAATTGGGATTTATTTAGAAAAAATGAAGCCGTTACAATGAAATATCAAGCTGCAGACATTAAATATTAATAATGTAACAGAGACTATTTCAAAACAGTTAACAAAACCTCAGTAAATATAAATGTGTGTCTGTGCTACCTTACCCATTGCAGGAATCTGATAGCCACTATGCTCGTTCGACCCATATCAAGGTTCCGCAGATCTTGACAGTAACATTATTGCTCGGTGTGTGGTATTCGTAATATGTGCGAGTAGAGAACTACAATTCATTATATCTCACGGCTAGGGTTTCGCCCCATGTATTGATATATTGGAAGCAATAATCAACTATGTAGCCGATAAGTAGTCATGGTTTAAAGATGGTTAGTCTTTCGACAAAGACATTTTTTTCATTTTATTATGTAACGGGTACTCACGATATGCAATATTTTAATTGTTTTCTTCCGATATTTTGATCCAGTTGGGATCGTAGATCGTGGGCTCGGCCTAACTTCGGTGGCGGGAGAAACCGTAGACAAGCACTAGGTAAATGATCTTATGTACCCTACGTCTAGTTATTTTTTTTAGTTTTCATATCACAACACACAATACTTACTGTAACCTTACGCACCAAACTTTGCATTATTTATGATTTACATACTAACCACCGAATTCCATGTTCATGTTATTTTAAAACCTTCTTCTCTGTTAAAGTTCTTAGGGTTTTCATATGTTTGAGCTATTTGTTATAGACGTACTTTAAACTCTTCTCGTATACAACACCAACCTCTGTTTAATAATAATGGCTACGAGTGTTTTAATAGATATTCAATTTTATGTAAAACAGTTTCTTGCTCAAGAATATTTCTAAAAGAAACTTCTTAGTGTTCAATATTACGATGAAAGTTCGAACCTCTTGCCGTAGCAATAATGTGATAGCATCTGAAGTTTCTTGGAATTTGTTTCTAGCTTATTTTTCTTGTGAGCAAATTCGAAGGCTTAAACCCTTGTTTTTATTTGCTGTTTTAAAAAAACTTTAGCGTAGCAACGCTATTTTTTCTACATGTTGCGACTAGATATTTTACATTTTAAAGTGGAATATACGTAAATACAATTCACTTTTATTGTTATAAAAGCTCAACTACGTACGAAATTAATGAGTGGCATGAAAAATAGTAATTTAATTCGCATCAAAAGGTTTATACTGTATTATTTTAAACAGAGTTTTAGATATAAAAATATGAATAATGGCTTAAATAACTATATTTATGCGAGCATTAATAAGGATATCGACGAATAAAGACACATAATTTCCTATGATAATTACTTTAATTATAAATCTATAGACCGTTGAGCGACTTTTGTCTTGAGAATACCGTGAGACGCTGCAACTTCACACCTGTGGAATATGTTAAAACATGTGCTGTAGAGGTATTTTTTAATACTTTTTACACCACAACATAACGCCATACAATAATAAACTACGTGCAACAGTCAGTTCCAGTCTGAAACGTAACAGAAAGTTTGTTTTCTTAACAGTCTAACTTAAAAGCACCTGTTTTCTATGAGCCTCAAACTACTAAGAAGTTTAAAGTTCAGTCGGATTGTACAGATTTATTTGTAAAACTTTTAAAGATGGTGGAACCCTAAGCTGTTTAACTTGACTGGCAGCACCGTCACACTTATTTCTACGTAATTATAGTAATGAAAATCGTTGTAAGCGTTGCTGTATTCTGCTTTTATGGGTGTATGAAGGAAGACATATTCATTCGTGGCATTTTGAGTTATAGTAGGGGAGCCCAGGATGCTAAATTTGGAGTTACTCGAGCGTCGCGGAAACTTATTAGGTTTGGTAGATTAAATGATAAAAAGAATAAGTGGTCCGATAATGTTTTCTATATTAGTTTTCAGGGGTAGCAATGCATACGTGGCCAAAGGCAAGCTAGCTGAACGCTAGTTCGCTACTTTGATAATGAAAAAATGCGAATATATGCCGTGTATTGTACAGATTCATACTATGTATAACAATTTGCGGGGCAATGGCGATGTAGCATGGGGTTTCAAGTTCGATTCCTGACTAGGCACATACTTTAATTCTTTGGTCTCAGACCTTGGTCAGACCTTGGTCTAGATTCTTACGCCATGATGGTAACATAAAGTATACATAAATCATTATGTAATTATTTTTATCCTTGAAATTACCAACGTATTCTTAACGTCACCAAAGAAAGATATTTCAACGTGGACGGATGTGTTGTCACAGATAACAGTTCTTGTAACGAATTGGCCGGTCGCCAATCTCCCGCATTGTAGTTACACTTACGAGCAGAGATGTTGTACACCAACCTTTATTATTTATAAAGCTGTAGAGGCCGATGACCATGCTGTCAAACTGATAATAAGTCACTGCTGCCCATGGACATCCAACACCAACATGTGAACTCTAATTAGAACAGGGATTATACCTAAAGCCACAATTGCTTTGCTACTCCTAAGGACCAAGATGCGACCATATTTACTTCTACCAGCTACTTGCTGAACTCTGGAACGTATTTATAGCAGATGCTCTATTCATGCGCTATTGGTTCATTGTTTTATTGCTGATCAAAATTTGATGGTATAATTTTATTAATAGCAAATCCTTGAACTACAAATACAGATTTGGGAATAAAGAAATAATGAATATACAGGAACAAAACTATATGAAACATGTATTGAAAACTTAGCATATTATAACTATATCTTACCGTAACTGGCTTACCTATTGGTAAGCCAGTTACCTTTCGCATCGTATCAGAAAAATATCAGAGACAAGCCAACCCTTTTTTTTCGACTTCGGTTGTTGATTCTCCATTTAAAATGTGTTGATTTACTAAGTTTGATACAACCAACTAAGTAATTGAGCTGTGATAGCCTAATGGTTGAAACTTGCACTCTCGATCGGGAGGTCCAAGGTTCAAACCCAGGCACGCACCAATGATTTTTCTAAAATTATGTGCGTACTAAAAAAATAATTATCACTGCTTTTCGGTGAAGGATAACATCGTGAGAAAACCTATACACCCAAGAGATCTTTAAAAAAAAGTTCTCGAAGGTGTGTGAAGTCTACCATTTCGCACTTGGCCAGCGCGGTGGACTGTGGCCTAAACTCTCTCATTCTGAGAGAAGACCCGTGCCCAGCAGTGAGACAATGGGTTGACGAGAAGTTTAGTCATTCAAAGAACAATCCGGTTAAAAGCTTATCACTTCTGACTCATTGATTCGCTCAACCTGTTCTAGAACACGGAACCGACCGCTGATATAAAACAATTCGATTATAGGGTTTGGATCCGACGGCAGATAAAGGACAGCGCCGAGTTACACATTAGTTGGCGAAGTTAGTTATCTGGTGCCGTATTTCATTCATCCGTGCTAGAGATATATCTATAGACTATTACGATAAGCTTAATAGTGTTACTATACTTATTGTTATTGAAATTATTAATAGCTATAATTTAAAAAAAAGTTTTTTTTATTGAAACATCTTTCTGAGTTACTAAGCTGTGGCTTGGAACAGTTTTAGGTAAAACTTGTTCTACATGGAGGTGATTGCAGATGTACTTCTGCTGTAGTAACCGCTGACCATTGTATGGAAAACTTGTATAATTAACCACTTAGTTATCGATTATTCAAAATAATTTGACCTAAAAGAATCTTAACATAGTAAGAATTGCATTTAAATATGGGAAAAAACAATAATATCACTAGAAAATCGACTGTGTGGCTTGATAAATCTCAAAAAATATTTGCTTAAATTTTGCAAAAAAATATGTGGCCTTTATTACCAGTATCACCTTTGGTTGCCGGCACACTTTCACATGAGGCGACCGCCATGGTTGCCTCATGTGAAAGTGTGTGTGTGTGTGTGTGAAAAAAAAAATCGCACCTGTGATTGACTTCAGATGGAACCCATGTTCTCTATGTAGTTGATTATAGATGTCCATGGACGGCAGTGACCACTTACCATCAGGTGGACTGCATGCTCGTTTGCTATTTCAGTCAGATAAAAAAAAAACATTTTTTTATAAATGACTTGATTACATAAGTAGTTTCTGTATTTATCTAATGTTATGAATAAGGAATAACAGCTTAGCATGATCTTCTCCAAACATCTCCATATTTCCACCTTTTTTTCAGAAAACCAATAATAACAAGTACTAATAGACTAACTGATACCAAAAGGTTTCAAGTATGCGTCTACATAATAAATCAATTCTTTAACAAGTACATCGATAACTATGCAGATTTGAAATGTTTTCTGCATATTCCATATTGTTACTTTTTAGGGTTAAACAAATAATGCTTAAAATATTTTCACAATTTTAACATAACTACACGAAGTATTTATGTTACAAGAGCCTATTACATGTTGCGAAAAAGTTTAAGCCTAATTATGAAATTTATTTCAAATATACTATTTTTATGTCATAAAATATGTAACGACGAGATTTAAAAGTATGCCGCAAAATAAGAATACAAAAAATCTTATTTCACATAAACGTTACACTGTACGAGAAAAGTTAAACGTTAGAGCACAGTAAACTCTTTTGAATTCTCCAAGCTCTATCAAAGGAAATTCTTAAACAAAACTGTCAACTTTCGTTTCAGCGATTTAGTAGCTTCTTTGTGGTCGCAATGAAAAATAAATAGTTCATCTCCGGAATTGTGGAGAGAAAGGCCAGCGTCAGCGGCCTTTATACAAGAACAACTACTTTACAAGTGTGCCGCAAAGAATTGAGTGTCGAACTTACTTATCCCCAGTTTCTAAAATAAAAATGGTCTACATTTATATGTTTGTAAGGCCTAAATCATATAGATGAAAACAAAATTAATTTGAACTAAAATTATAAAATGTAGTTTACATTTGATTTGTGTTTTATTATTCAATTTATTTCAATTAAGATTTAATAAGTTAGGTACGCACATGAATGAATAGTAAAGGAAAACTCAATATGCAAAACCTTATTAAATCCATAATTAATCATTATAGGCAAAATTAACGTAAAGAACTTAACGACACTAGCATTTTTTAAATTAATCGAATTTTAATTATTTTCGTACAAAATAAAATCGTATTGTGATTATCCGTCGTTAATAAATCAAACTTCTTACTTCTCGAAGTTCTGTCACAGAACGATCCTATCGACTAAGTTATAACTGTTCTGGATGTTTCAACCCCACTTTGAGTATCACACAATGCCTTAGGATTATCACTTTTCTATGTATTCTTCTCGGGTAGCAACGCAGCTGTCGCCAAACTCTTGTCAAGTAGAACTTTATTACAGTAGTATTCCTACTCATTTGAAGATTACATGTGTTCGCTATCAGATTCAAAAACCCGTTATTTTTCGTCATTATAAAAAGGTGCTGTTGCATGCACGCTAGTGTTTGTACGGAGGTACCTGTGCTATCTTTACGATAATTTTGTTATTGTTACACTTTCGGAAAGCCTACCACTCTCCACAGAGGTACATAATAATAATACATCATCGATCGATTTGAAATCACACTTTTATATTAAGTGTGATTTCATCTGTGCAAGGTTTCACCCATGTTTAAAAACATATCTTCAAATTGAATTAACATTTCATAGAGTACGGACTATGGATATATTTTCGTACATAATTAATCCTTTAAATTGAGTTCAATAGTTTCGATTTAGTGCGGTTTTAAACAATACTACAAAGTATCAAAATTGTAAATTACAAAATTGTTACACATTATGACGATTTGCTACTTGTATTAGGAACATGAATATTATATGATATATCGGTATACATCTAGTTAAATTACCATTAAGCAAAGTTATAGGCATGAGAGATGATTAATATAGGTTGGGTTACCCGCAGGGAAGTGTAATGGTATGTTAACATATCTATATGAAAGATATTATACATTAGGGCTCCTTGTATCGTTTCACTCAATGCAGGGTCGTAGCCTCTATTTGTCACGTTGCTAATGATATTGTGTCATTTACGGCTTTTTGTTTATGCTAAGTGTTCTACAGCTTAGAAAAACAGGATTTGGCTTTAGACTATCGTTTGTTTATTATATATCAAGTGCCTATGGACTAAAGTGATTATATTTTAAAGTTGACGGAAGTGAGTTAATTGCGACCTTAAATTTAATCGTTTGCATTATTTTAATTTAGTGTTAATTTACATTGTATGTTCAGTATAAATGCAATATCTTTTAAGCGTAAGTACCTATGTCGCAATATGCCAATTCGCACTAGGCCAGCGCGGTGGACTATGGCCTAACTTTCTCATTCTGAGAGAAGACCCGTGCCCAGCAGTGGGCCAATAATGGGTTGATGAGATGTCGGAATATGGACTGTTTTGTGCTGTAATCTATATTTTTGAGCCCGGGAACTATGTGAAAGAACAATCACAATAATTGTCAATTAAATGAAATCGACTTGGAAACTTTTTGATTCTTGTTTCGTTATATATATTTTGACCAAATTCTTTATAATTAAACTAGTTGACCCGGCGAACTTCGGTCCGGCTAAAAGTCAAAAATCTTAAATTATCTGTATTCTTCCACTATATTATGCATGTATTGTATATAAAACCTCCCTCTCGAATCACTCTATCCATTAAAAAAACTGCATTAAAAACCGTAGCGTAGTTTTAAAGATCTAAGGATACAAAGGGACTGACAGCGCAAAGCGTCTTCGTTTTAGTGTAGTGTATACTATGTAGTGATTAGGATTTAAAACGAAAAGTTTTTTATGAGTGCTTCAACGTTAACAGTTTTGTTAAAGTGAAATTTAAATTCAGACCACTCTGTGCGGACGCTGCATTGTAGTACTAAAATTTTGCGACATAGTGGATGCAGGTTTCCTCTTACACGAAGGAGGTATAACCATATCAGCTTTTTAATTTTATATAGGTACAATCAATTAAACAATGATCTTAAATACATTAAGGACCTGGGTTCGAAGTCCCAATATATATATTTTATTTTTATTTACAGTTATTCATTAGTAGCCATCGATGACAGCATTTCGTTATCCAATGGTATATTTATTGGAGTTCAAGTTTTATAATTTGTAGGTGACTTTTCACGTTATTAAAAGTACTTAAAGAATTCAATTAAATATTAAAAACCTCAGACTTCAAACAATAGTCAGGTAGTACAACTGCGGACAACGTCCCGTGTATTTCTACTTTGTATTAATTTTGCAATGTAAGGAGCGTTACGAGTTAAAGCTCTTTCCTAGTTATTATAATAATTCAAAGGTTGTGTAATTTTGAATTTGATTATGGATAGCGACTTAGCGTCATGTTGTGTGATTGATTGTTATTCCTTTTTTATAAAAAGTTTCTTGACGTATCTACTCTGTGTTAAGCTCTAGTCTTGCAATAGTTTGAGAAAAAATACAGTATCAGACAATTTGTACGTAGCCCATACAAAGAAAAACATACTACATTTCACAGACACGTTATAAATGAATTACGTACAAAAACGCTCGTCCAAACTTTAGCTTTTTCCTAACATCTACATGTTGGTTCAGCGAAGTAGAATTCCCTCGGCTTACATAACGTTTATTACCAGCATAGCGACCCTCGAACAAACTTGATACGATCATTCTTCTATGCTTATGTTTGAAAAAGTGTTCATTCTATTGTATGTCAAACGTAGCTGCGCCTCGCCGCAGTTTTACCAGTGTCAAAAAAATAACTTGACATCTCGTCAATCCATTACTGTCCCACTGCTGGACACTGGGTCTTCTCTCAGAGTTATTATAAAGTAGTATTATAAATAATTATTACTAAGTTATTAACTTGGCATACTATGTTCTATTCGAAACTTTGTCAATTTCCAAAAAATAATATACTTACAAAGAGGAGCAACTGACATTAGCTATGGAATCCATAGTTATTTTTCCAAAATGAATATAGCGTAAGTTACGCCTTATAACATCACCGATCTATTAGCAAAAGCCTTGTCGAAATTGGTCTTGCTGTTTTGGAGATGAGCGTGAACTAATAGGGTAGCAGAAAATATATTTATTAATTTATTTTTTATTATCAATAAATATACTTTCAAAAACATTTGGTACAAAGCTGTATTTTTAAAAAAACAGCCACATATTACCTTATTTCTATAGATAATTTGTTTTATTTTTTTGCTTTTACATTTCATAGCAAAATTTCTGTGGTCGGTAATAGAACTCGGTGCTTCAAACATTGAAAGGGCTTACAGGGTAAGGGTAAGTACACATATTTGTGTAAACATCAGTAATTAGACATAATACCTATTAGAATTTTTAAGACCCGATTGTATAGACAACCTGTTGCTCGCGACTTGGGACGCGCTGAGTATTCATACATTCGACCCCTATTTAACCCCCTTAGAGGTGAAATGTCAATAAGCTCTTTCGTAGTAAATGAGAACGTCAAAAAACTAATCTGTTTTCCTATTTAATGCTTCTACGTTTAGTAGTTTTGACTTATCATTGATAAAAGTTTTTTTATATCGATTGAAGTAGAGAACGAGCTTGTTGTTCACCTAGTGGTTAGTGGTCGCTGCCGTCCATGGATATCTGTAAGTAACTTATTGAGCAAGGGTTTTATATAAACTCGATCACAGATGCGTTGCTATTCCCGCGGACTAAGACGGTCGCCTCATGTAAGTGTGCCAGCATCCAAAAAGTATCCTTTCACGGCAAACGTACTCAAGTGGTTTGTGTAGAGCTCTAGCATGGACTGATAGGTTGACTTATAACTCGTCCCTGTAGTTCCGGGATCAGAATAGGGCTACGGTATCTCCTGCCTGTCGTAAGAGGCGAATAAAAGGGGCTTCCGGGGTTGCGAGCGGTTAGAGTGGAAGCTCGAACCGTTAGGTCAGCTGACCCCGCGAAGGACGCCGTATATGTGGTCGCATACCGTCGTAAAGATCAGATGGAGTGGTGGGCTCAGCCACCCATCTATGAGAATAATGCCCAATGAGCCAACGCGCCCAGGGGATTCCGGTTACGTTCCTTTGGAGATCCCGGAGTCTTCTTTGTAGCGCCGAGGAGAGATGTTTAGTGTGGTAAAAATTCCACATAACCCTGCGTCGCTCCGACGGCGTCGGGTACCTTTTGAAGGTTTCCCCTCAAGAAAAAAAAAATTAAACTAAAATTATAACTAAAAACACTTAGGATAAGTATGTCAGCGCTTACCACTGTTGTTATTAGGTAGAAATAGATAAAACAGAGCTCTGTAGTCAAACCACAAAGAATTATCCTTGAAACAACTTCTATACTTCGCTTAATATCAAGTGAATTGCATGTTTAATCGATAGATAATTATATTGCCTTAAACAAGTTAATCAAGGTAAAACCAGCTAGTGTAAATGCGTTCGTTAACATTCCAATTTTACTATTAAAGCCTTATTTATTCATTCATTTGAAATGAAAGCGAATAGCTAACTGAATTTTTACTTGAAAGTAAATCCATGTGTATTTCATTTGTCGTTTTAATACGTTAAGCTAAACCTTTACAAAGTCTCATTAATTATTTGCTTGTGTCGACTGTGACTTAGGTCACCTTTGCAGGTCAAATCTAATAGTGTTATTTATTGCGAAGAAATTAATTGCTTAAATCTACTTACCTGGAGTTTGTTTCACTCGTAAAATTTGATCTGTGACAAAATAATGTAAGTAGGTTGGCCTCACTGACAGTTTATCTATATATTAATATGTAAAGCAAAAACTTAGAACACGTTTTTAAGAAAAATACGTGGTTTACGTTCTTGCCTATATATTGCAATATACACTAAACGTCTGTCTTTATACGACCATGGCCATGCTTTGACATGAACTCGTACTTTGCAATGATGGTCAGATACGTTAACAATCTTTGTTTTGCCGTAACTTGCCCTAAGGGCACTGATAGCGCAGTGATAGCCTAATGGTTGAAACTCGCCCTCTCGATCGGGCACTGGATGTATCATAGCACTATTATTTCTAGTAATAAATCATAACTTTAGAGGGTAGGACAATATTTTTTTCTCGTCGTCGTCGACCCATTATTGCCCCACTGCTGTGTACAGGTCTACTCTCAAAATGAAAGACTTTTCGGTCATAGTCCACCGTACTGGACAAGTACGAATTGGTAAACTTCACAAACATTTGAGAACATTTTTAATAAAACCCTCAAGTGAACACCGTAAAGTGATAATTAATTTCTAATACGCACATAATTTCAGAAAAATCAATGGTGGCCTCGTATTTGAGCCTCGGCCCTCCTGATCAAGAGGGCAATTTTCAATTATTAGGTTACCGCTATTCAGAATTTTCATTACTATCATGTTAACCTATGCGTGTCAACTGACGGTTGTATCCCAAATAACTCGATTTACGAAAGGTACAAATGCCACACAACTTTTCCAATAACGTATGTAACATCCATTCGGTGGTTTTACATAATAAATAACGATATAATAAAACCGGGCGTCCTCAGCCGTAAATTTCCGACTCGGCGATCAAATCTCTAATCGAAAACGATTTTAATTATTTTTCGACGATTCAAATCGAGCATTCGATAAGATACTGTATTTGAGGAAGGTAAATTTAGCGTAAAGCCTCTTTAGTACTCGAACCCTTTTTTCTGAGATTAATAATATTGGATTGGGTCCGTACGACAACGTTCCTTCCGCAATATACTTATTAGGGTCACGCGTATAAAAACAACAAACTTTAGCTTTGAAAACATATTTTATGAAAATATCACTCATTGCATTTTTGAATGAAATTGTTGGTTTACTTCATGATTTTCAACGATTTTCTCTATTACGTCTATATATTAATACGTGAAGCAAAAATTTGTGAGTCGTTTTTAAGATACTTGCCGCAGACGGAGGAGTATGGAATCACGCACGGTTATAGTTGATGTAGAGAAGGATTGCGCAATACTAATATTTTTGTAATACAATGCATAAAACATACATAAAATTAACTAAAAACACATTACACACACTACATTGCATTTGACACCAATACTAGAAACGCATACTTATTACACGAAATAAAACATTCAATGTTTTACTACGAATACATATAACGTCAAAAATGACAAATGTCTTTGTCAAAATATCCGATATTGCATAAAAATGTAGCATATCTAATTAAACCTCTTTTACCTTTAACGGGTGCGTTCAAAATAACTGAATATTAGTACAATTTGTCTGAATTTAAAAAATATTAGTGCTGCTATGGACAATATGAAGTTTAGTTTTTAATTTAAATTACGATCTAATTTTGACCCTTGCGACGGGCAACTAGTTTAATAAATTGTGGATAAAAAGTAAAAGTTGACACTAAAATGTATTTTTTTTAAATGATACAATTAAATTATTGTGTAGTTATTGCGTTGTAAATATTTTTATCTCAAAACGTTTCTAACATTACTCATACACATTCCTCTTTCTTTTAATTAAATAAAATATATTTTTTCAAACGGTATCTATGTTTATGGGGGGATAAACGAATGGACAGACCGTAAGGCAATTTAGTTTTATTGTACACATGTGCCCCTCTAAGTGAATGAACCAATCAACCCGTTCATTATACTCCGGTCATTCGGCTCGGAGATTTAAACATTTTTACTTTGTGGTAATAAAGTATAGAGTTTGGTATAGAAGTGAAAATGCTTTTCAAATTAATTGAATATTCAATTGTAGAACGTTTTAACTAGAATTTAGTTATTGTTGAGTTTTTTAATTGATAATAAACAAGCGATTATCAAGTTCAAACTGCAACATGCATACTGATATTATTTTCATTGCGAAATTACTTCGTGTAACCAATTTTACGTACAAAAAAATAAACTTGTAAGTAAATTGAAAATAATATTTTCAGGACTTTGTGTGCTACGTACGCTTATTAACTTTATATAATTTAAAAATATAAAGCTAAATTTCAGCAAACTAAGAGTATTACTGTAAATAAAATAATATTTTCGACTTTATGCCTCAAAACTCAGATGTTAGTAATAAAACGCTTTCTACACTCATAAACGCTTTCTACACTCATAGCCCCACAGTAGGATTTTCTCCTGTGTCGTGGGTGCCATGGACACACACAAAGACAAATACACAAACACCCAGACCCAGAACAAGAATCTAAACTCATCATTCAGACACCTGTCTGGCCGGGAATCGAACCCGGGACCCACTGCGTGTCAGACCGGTACGGTAACCGCTGCGCCACGCGGGTCGTCATAAAAGAAGTGACATTTTGAATTACTGTACGTTATGGCGTTAAAAATGACCGTATTTGAATTATATCCCGCGTAACATTCCAGCATGTCTCTAAAATCATTAATCAAGCTTCAGTTTGGCTGTGACCCAACGTCCTTATCGACGTGTCTCATCGTAAACGGATAAGCGAGAAACTATAAATGTTTTCAGACTAGTATTATCGCGAAATTGATACATTTTAATAATTAACGGGTACTCACGATATGCGGTATATATCGGCAAAAAGAATTCTTAAAGTCGCTAAAATGTCGCTAAAAATCTTTTTAATCGCTAATTTCTATTCTAGCGTGAAGCATTTTGCGTTTCGATAGAAGGGTGTGGTTGCTGGCACACTCTCACATGAGGCGACCATCATAGTCCTCGGGAGTAGCAACGCATGTGATTGACTTTAGATGGAACCCATGTTCTGTATGTAGTTCATTACAGATCCATGAGCGGCAGTGACCACTTACTATCAAGTGGACTGCATGCTCGTTTAGTACTTCAGTCAGATAAAAAAAATCGAAAAGGTAAGCGGCAAGCTTTAAAACGTGTATAAGAAAAATAAAAAGCAATTGAACCAATGAAGAAATAGCACAATTCTTTGTCTGCATCACACATCACAAATAAATAACAATTTAACGAATACAGAAATTACTCAATTCTTTGCATGCGTCAAATAAACGTGATAAAAAATATTACAGTGGAAAAGGGTATCCTTTTAAAGTGATTCCAGTTAGCAGCTTAAACGTAAACTGCCAAATTGAAGCCAAATACAATCAGTAGTTTGTGTAAAATTTGGAATCTATAATATTAGATCGCTTCTGTCTAACACATAGCAAATGGAACAGTACCCTTACTGTCTCATTTGTATTTACAGAAAGAGTTTCTGACCATAAATCATGACATTTTGATAAATGATACCATTCATTTTTTTCAAATCCCTAAGTGGCCGTACTGAGATTTAAACAAACTAGAATTATTTGTGTTCTTACGGTTTCAATATGTCAGCACCCTAGCTAGATTAAAATTTATTACCTTTTTTTCTTTCTGCGCTAACAGAATATTAATCATTGTTAAAGTCATACTAGATAATATAAACGTAAAATAAATGTTGCTGCTTTTTAAAATAAAAAACGCTTTCTACACTCATAGCCCCACAGTAGGATTTTCTCCTGTGTCGTGGGTGCCATGGACACACACAAAGACGAATACACACACACCCAGACCCAGAACAAGAATCTAAACTCATCATTCAAATACCTGTCTGGCCGGGAATCGAACCCGGGACCCACTGCGTGTCAGACCGGTATCGTAACCGCTGCGCCACGCGGGTCGTCAAAATATATAATAATTACTACTACTAATAACCACGAACGTGCAAGAAGTGGAATGAGCTTCCTCCTGAGGTGTTCCCGGAGCGCTACGACATCGGGCTCTTCCAGAAAGGGTCAAAAAGAGCTGCCCTTCAAAGCCGGCGATGCATTGGCAACTCCTCTGGTGTTGCGAATGTCCATAGACAACGATAACCACTTTCCAGACGGGCCACCTCGTCTGCCGCATCGTTAGGTGCAAATATAAAAAAAAACTATGTTACAGTGTTAACAGGTATTTATAAATTAAATTTTTAATTACATAGAACAGGATTTCTACCAGAAGTACATTACATATACGTAGTTACTTCAGAGGATTAAGGCCATCTTGAGCTTGACTACATTCCACCGGTGTCTACACTCAAAATAGGTACTTATTTTACAGCTTTTCAGCATTAAATAAACTAGATATACCTATAGAATTAAAATAGATACAGTTATGGTTACCATACTATTATATTATTATTATCAGTATAATTTTACGGAAACACGAATCTCGACTCAAAATAGTACCAATTAAGTACTAATACGCTAATAAAAATGTGAATTAGTAAACTTAACATATTTCCTAAGAAGATAAAGAACTAAGTATTAGTAGTAAGATAGCTCACGATGTTTGTCTGTAAGGTTGAAAAATACAGATGGTTGTGAATCTTTACAAAATTACAGTTACACGCAAAAAAAATGTATTGGCCGTAATGGCTTTTATGGCTTAACTGAATAATGGTGCAAGACTGGTGTCTCAGCTGGGTCAAGAAGAGTATAGGTAAATAATTGGAAGTTACTACGTGCATATAATTATATCTCGGTATTTTCGAAGTTTGAAGCACGGAAAGCGGTTTGGTATAAATGTGTGTTACGGGGGAAAATCGTACGATTATATGTGCATTTAATAATTAAACCACTTGCTACAAAATGGAGCGTAGCAAGTGCCGATACGGGATTCAATCGGTCTAATGGCTCGTTACCCCTACAGCAAACAAGTTCTGCTCTAAATAATCACGTTAGGCTGCAGCCGCAATATTGGAGCAACTTGTAAGTTGATTAAGAACCTGACTTCGTGGAAGAAAGTTCTGCTAATCTCAATCTGAGTAACAGATTGGAATCTACATTAATATGCTACTAGCTAGCCAGCGGTCTTTTTACCTTATGATCAACTTTAGTGAATACAAGAGAATTATTATAATATCTACTTTTTATAATATGGAAGTGACAAATGAGCATGTTGAGTAATTCACACTTTATAGTTACAAAAGTAAAATTGTCACCTTTATTGTTACAAAAGCAATTTATTACTTCATCATTACAGAAGTAAATTATTTAACCTTGTTGTTATTTGTTGGTATTACAATTATTATTAGACTAAGTGTGTCGTCGTCAGTCGTTATAACTTTTTGCCGTAATGCTTAAGTTTAAGGAATTATATTTGCTCACCTCACAAGCGGCCCTGAGTCCGTTTTTGTATTTAGTCTCATGTTCTTCCGCTGGTATTAAGGAATATCAATGATCTTATTGTATAAATAAACTAATTTGTGTCATTAACTTCAGAGTTGTAATAAATATTTAATTGTGTAACGTTTGTTTAATTTGGATATTTCCTTAATATTCTTACATACCTTATATAAATTTACTGTAAGAACATTAGCTAGCCGATAACACCATCTTTTCCTGTTGTTTAACAACAATAAAAGATCTTGCTTACATCCGTACAGTCGTACCATATACATTCACGTTAAGCAAACGCTCAGCCGCGCTACATGGTAGGCGGAGTGGGGAGTGTTAGATTTTTTCGTTACGGAATTTCTTGGTTCGGTCACCGCCTTCGAAGCCCACGATAAATGCTATGCAATATCTTAAAAGTAATGTAGTTTGGTAAGATTCGAGTTATTCTTGTTCAAAAATAAATAAAGCCATTTTTGTAAATGCGTAATCGTCAGGTTAACAACATTAAATTATTAAAATTTGTAGTGTTAAGTAACTATGCCTAAAAAGGGTTAGAATAGGTGCCAGTTCTTATAAAATACGAGTATCTTAAAGTAGTACAGACTTACAGATACAAAGTATTTATAGTATACTAGCTGACCGGGTGAACTTCGTTCCGCCAAATTATCAATGTTCCTCCACTATATTATATATAAAAATCATCCATTTGAATCACTCTATCTATTAAAAAACTGAATTAAAATCCGTAGCGTAGTTTAAAGATCTAAGCATACATAGGGACAGACAGCGTGAAGCGATTTCGTTTTATACTATAAATAGTGATTGCGATATAGACATGTCGATACCAACGAATGGGCCATCTCCGGCGCTGAAACTCCGGAAGAGCTCGCCCGGACCTCTTGGTGCAGCTTTTAGCGCGTCTTACTTGCCTAAAAAGATATCTGTGTATAGATACTATTGACGACCCGCGTGGCGGAGCGGTTACTATACCGGTCTGACGCGCAATGGGTCTCGGTTCGATTGCCAGCCAGGCAGATATCTGAATGATGAGTTTAGATTCATGTTCTCGGTCTGCGTGTTTTTGTATTCGTCTTGTGTGTGTCCATGTTACCCACGACACAGGAGAAAATCCTAGTGGAGGACTATGAGCGTATTTAAAAAAAGCGTGCATGTGTTTAAAGTTTAATTTGTAAGCAAGTTCTTAATTCAGTTTCGAAGGCAAAGTTTTTATTTAATCAGGAAGGCCAATGCCACATCTATTTCAAGCATTTAGTTTTGCGTTTTGGTGGAAAGCGGTTGTCTCATTACGGTAGGCTGCATGCTCGTTTGTTACTTAGACGGGCCCCATGGTAGATGTTTAATTAGAAATCAAATCTGTATCATGTATACATACTTAGTACAGTTTCTTAAAAAAACATTTTAAAAACTTTTTGAGTTTGTATATTATTCATAGGGATATATTTTTTCTAAAACGCCCGTTTAAGCTGTATATTAAAAATACAATGTTATTAAAAAGAAATACAATAAAATTACTCCTTCGGCTAGAATCGTAGGTAAATGTTTTCTTTAATTCTTGGTCCTCTTTTTTATAAAATTGTATAAATTTTAGTCTTTTTTTTTTTTTAACGCGGAGAAATCCTCATGGATCCCCTTTCGCCCGGGGGAGCGCAAGGGGTATGTCGGACTCTTACCGACTAAAACTCCGCGGCGTTCCTCTGGACGTTCGGTGCCGGGTCACGAGTAAAGCGTTAGCATTCCATTCGCGGCCCGGCAACGTCGGCCGGCGCTGATGTCAACGCCAGCCACGTCCCGAGAGGGAGGGGCCCCTCTCAGTGGTGTCCCTCATGAGATGTGCATGCAGAACGCACACACGACATCTCGAACCCTTGTGACCAGAGGCAGGATCCCCCGATTCTGCCCCTGTGGGTTCATGGGACTGGGAAAGAGTGGCTTTCTGCAAAAGCCACTCTCCGGCGTCCCAAGCGTCTGCGACGAAGCGGCGCGGAAGATGTATTGTCCTCCCTCGCCCGCTCCGCCGCCTCCTTCGCGAGCATCACTGCTTCGCAGAAGGATCGCACCGCCTGCCACGACCTGTCACTTCCAACCATGGCGCGAACCACGGCCGGAAGCGAGAGGTCGGCCCCTAATACAGAGCTGAGCGCGCGGCGCTCCGCATTCCACGCAGGGCATACCTCCAGCGTATGCTGGGACGTCTCTTCGAGGCAACCGTCGCAATGATGGCACCTGGCAGTCGGCACCCGCCCGATCCGACACAGGTAGCTCCCGAAACAACCATATCCCGAGAGCACCTGCGTCAGACGGAAGGACAGGATGCCAAATCGCCTACCCAACCACTGCTGAAATATTGGACGAATTGCCTCGATAGTCCTCAAGCCGGCGCTGGGATGCGCCAGCCTGGACATCCACGTTTCGATAGCCCTTTGGCGCAACTCAGCTCTGTGCCCCTCCAATTCCTGCTGTGTGGGCGGGTGGCTCCGAGATTGGTGCGCCTCCTCACGCCACTGATGTAGTGACGCAAGGGCTCTCGCTTCCAAATCCCAGGGCAAAGAACCCGCAAGCACGCAGGCTGCCTCACACGAGATCGTGCGATAGCCCCGTATTACCCTGATCGCCATCACTCGCTGCGCTCGCATAAGCACAGCGGCATTTCGGCTGCTCAGGGCGTCAGCCCACACTGGAGCCCCATACAGGGCCATCGACCTCACGATACCCGTGTAGAGACGTCGACAAGACGTCTCTGGCCCACCGAGGTTTGGCAACAGTCTACCCAAGGCCGCTGCCGTCCTCAGTAGCCGAGGCACAAGGCATTCGAAGTGGGGACCGAAGTTCCACCGGCTATCCAGAACGAGTCCCAGATACCTCATCGACCGCCTCACGTCGATACGAACTCCGGAGACGACGATATGGGCATCCCGGGGCGGCGCCATCCTAGGGCCATGAAACATCACAGCCTCGGACTTTTCTAGCGCCACCCGCAAACCCAATCGCCGTATGCGGTCCACCATGAATGCCGTGCCGGCGGTGGCACGGAGGAAAGCATCCCTGTGGTTCCTGCCTCTGGCAGTCACCAGGGTGTCGTCCGCGTAACAGACTACGCCGACACCCGATAAGGGAGCTCCTCGGAGTACCCAGTCATAGCCGATGTTCCACAGGAGGGGACCTAGCACCGATCCTTGTGGAACTCCGCATAACATTTCCCGCCGACACCACCGGTCTTGGCCAGGGTATTCCACCGCACGCCCAGATAGGTAGTCCCCGACAATCCATCGCAGGTAGGAGGGCACCCCGTGGTAGCGGAGTGCCTCCCTGATGCAACTCCAAGGGAGGGTGTTAAAAGCGTTAGCAATATCGAGAGATACCGCTAACACAACCTCGCCCCGGCCAACCGCATCCTGCACCAGGGAGTTAACCTTCTGCACTGCGTCTGTGGTGGATCTCTCTCTACGGAATCCGTATTGGTTGTCTGCAAGATTCGGACCAATCCCCTCGAGGTGATTTTAGAAATTTTAGTCTAGAATTCCTAAAAAATATAAAGTAGGTACACTCTGAATTATCTAATTAAAAATATATTTGTAAAATACAGAACAGTTTTTTGGTAAGAATTAAGATTCTTGTGAAGTTTTTATAAGTAACACTTCTATAAAGTTTAAATGAATTTATTATCCGTTTTAATTTAAGTTAGAGTAATACTCTTGAAACTTCAAATTTGATTAAAGTATGGTAATATGCGAATTATTAAAATTTTGTACTGATATTATTATTGTAGTGTCTTCATTAATATTTGTTCATCAGTGAAATAAATATAGCTTTACACTATTCCCGCGGCTTCGCCAACTTCGGTCTCGACCTTACAATGGTGAGTGTTCCGAGGAGCTTTTTGACCTGGTGCCTATGTCACCCTTCTTCCATCGCACTAGCCGAAGGATGAAGTTACATCCACATGAACTAGACCCATGGCGGTCCTCCACGGTTCGGTTTGCACGGTCTTTCCTGCCACGAACGTGCAAGATGTGGAATGAGCTTCCTCCTGAGGTATTCTCGAAGCGCTATGACATGGGGCTCTTCAAGAAAGGTGCAAAAAGAGTTCTCCTTCAAAGCCGGCGATGCAGTAGAGACTCCTCTGGTGTTGCAAATCTCCATAGGCGACGGTAACCACCTTTTTTTTTATTTGGCTGAAGTAGCAAACGAGCATGCAGTCCACCTGATGGTAAGTGGTCACTGCCGCCCATGGACATCTGTAATCAACTTCATACAGAACATGGGTTCCATCTGAAGTCAATCACAGATGCGTCGCTACTCCCGAGGACTATGATGATCGCCTCATGTGAAAGTGTGCCGGCAACCACACTCTTCTATCGAATTATTATCTATTCTTCTTCTATCTACACTTTCCATCAGGTGGCCCGTCTGCCTTATTGTTAGTTACAAATATATATATAATAAAAGTATACCACAGTAAAGAGCATGTTATGTGTTAATTTAGGTCGTAATAATAACTATGTATTTTCCCAATTTCAGCGAAATACGACCATCAATTTTTATGCGTAAGCGAACAAGGACGTACATCCTTACAAACATTCGCATTTATAATACACTAGCTCTAATCCGCGGCTTCGCCCGCATGGTCAGGGGGATTAACAATGAGTTGTTTAACATATATGACACATTTCTGGTGGATAAATAAGTGACAGTTTCACAATTAAAAGATACTTAGGGAATCAGAGGTGATGCTGACCACTGACTGACACTGACACTTTATCTAAGTGTACGTACCCTGACATACTAGAACTTTAAGATAACTTTAATAGACGTGATAGCGTCATTCAGATCTTGCAAATGAATTTTACTAACGCCATCTATTATCAACGTCTGGAACTACTAAATATCTAGCAGCTAACAAAACATCGATATTCTCATGGGAATGAAAGTGCGCGGTAAAAAGTAGCCTACGTCAGTTTCCGCCCTCCTACCTATCTCTCTACATATAAACCATATCATATGAAAGCTATGTGGCGACGTGAAAGAGGAACAAACAAACACAAATTCACATTTATAATATTAGTATGGATGTTAGTGATATAACGAATACTCGCATTCGTCAATATTTACATGATTTTAGATATTCACATTGTCATTCGCATTCGCGAATATTCTAATAATGACATTCGCTACATTATTAATACATTTTAATAAAACCCAGAAAGGTGTTCTTATAATGACATTCGCTACATCATTAATACATTTTAATAAAACCCAGAAAGGATTTGCATTCGCGAATGCTCAAATAATGACATTCGCTACATCACTAATACATTTTGATAAGACACGGAAAAGATCTTACGCCGATTGCTGTAGAACCAATAGTCAATGGAGTAGACTAGTTCTTGAATGGAGACCATCCATCAGTATGCGCAATGTTAAACCCTGGACGCTGGTCGACCTTCCTAAGAAGGCTGGGTAGTAGCTATATTGGGAGGGGTATCGGGGTACAAATTTTTTGACACATCTCTTACTAAATAAATTGACCAAAATGAAATCAACAAATAATTATTATTCTCCAACTTATTCAAAAGGCCAGTGTTATGATTATGAAAGATTTCAATGTATACGTTTGAATGGAATACAATCATTGTATCATTCCGAGTAAAATATTGGGAAGAGTATCCGATAACTCTGAATTGACATTACAATTAAAATGTGGGTTTGGTTTGACATGGATACGATAAAACAGATGTCTATAACCTCACAGAAATATGTCAGATTGTTACAATGGCCTTTTTATACGGGTAGAAAATCCGATTAGATATTTATTTCCATCGCAACGAAACCAATATAAATAACGGTATCCATTTTTTGTCTGTATGCTTATCATCGTGGTAACGATTAAATCGATATAGACGTAATTTTTGGGAACATGAGAAATGTAACAGATTTTAACGTTTTTAGGGTTCCGTAAAAGAATAAAAACCTTTTCACTAAGTAGGTCCATCTGTCTCAAAAATTTATCTCGTGAACTGTAAAAGAAAAACATTAGAAATTATTATAGAGCATAATACATGCTACAGCTGCAATAGCAACAAATACTACAGGAATTATGTTTTCCAGCGTTTTCGGATTATCTATTGATGCCTAAAAATAAATACTTGAAAGGTTTATACGTTATGACAATAAATACTATAAATATAATAACCTATTTTTATATACGAAACCCTTCGTGTGTCGGTTCGATTTGCACTTGGCTAATTATTATAAACTAGCTGACCCGGCGAACTTCGTTCCGCCTAAAAGTAAAAAATCTAAAATTATCAGTATTCCTATGTATTATACCTTTTTTTTTGTTTTCGAGGGGGAAACCTTCAAAAGGTACCCGACGCCGTGGGAGCGACGCAGGGTTATGTGGGATTTTTCCCGCACTAAAACCCCACCGAGCAGTGGCCGTCCTCGGCGCTATAAAGTATAAAGTGGACTCGGAGAACTCGGTCCTACCGCAACCGGAATCCTCTGAGTGCGTTGCCCCATCGGGCTCCTCCCAGATGGGCGGCTGGGCCCACCGCTCCGTCTAGTCTTTACGACGGTATGCGACCACATATACCGCCGTCCTTCCTGGGATCGTCTGACCGAACCGTTCGAGCTCCCACTCTAGCCGCCTGCAACCCCGGACGCCCCTTTTAGTCGCCTCTTACGACAGGCAGGGGTTGCCGTAGCCCTATTCTGATCCCGGAACTACAGGGACTGCATGTATTATACCTAAAAACGTTTTTCTTGATCAATCATCTAATAAACAAACTACATTAAAATCCGTAGCGTACTTTTAAAGATCTAAACATACATAGGGACATACAGCACGAAGCGACTTGGTTTTATACTATGTAGTGACAAGGGTTCCTTGTATCGTCATTGCTATGCACACACAGATAAACCGTTAAGACATTAACGTTTTCAATTTGAACTAAATAATACTCATACATCTTACATAAAAATAATGTATCTAAAACTGCATGTAGGTATAAGATCTGTTTATAACCACGCTCTAAAAACTTCATTCGTAGACAACGTCATAAAGCTATAAGACTACACACTTATAGCTCATGACTAGCGCATTTTTCCGTAGTGCAAGATAAATGCATTGCGGTGACAGAGATGCACTTGAGTTTAGTCTTTTGTTTGGGAAACTACCAAGTTCGACACTCAATCCTTTGTGGGACACTTGAAAAGTAGCTGAATAAGAAGCACGGAGTGACGAGGACGCCGGTCGCCGCTCTTCCGGAGATGAACTATTTATTTTTCATTGTGACCGAAAGACGAGTTAAAGCGCTGAAAACAAAGTTGACCGTTTTGTTTAAGAAATTCCTTTGAGCTTGGTAGGAAATTTCGACTTTGTTACTTTAAGTACGTTTAAGGTTACGAGTGTGTAGAAAAGTTGGAAATAAAAGCCGATTTTTAAGGTCCGTATCCAGTTTAATGTTTCCTAGCTATTTCTAATTAAATTAAGTATCGTAGTTTTATAAAGTCAGTTATTCTTACATATAAGCGAAACTTACTTTGATACTAATTGACGTAAAATCCGAAACATCGTAACGATAGCATAATAAAGTATAGTAAAAAAAAAACATGTACGCAATCAACTTCGGTGAGTTCTAATAATAAACTCATGTAAAATACATACAAAACAATTTTTTTGTGATCTCTGAAGAAAAGTCAGAAATAATCCTATAGTAATAAGTTCGTAATATACAAAAACAGGTCTACTACAATCGTTAGAATTGCCAAAATTGTTATAACACGATAATTCCAAGGGCCATTAAGGAAAAATAGATTAACTAACAATCCGTACCAAAACAAATAATAAAGTTTCAAGGGATTAAACCTAAACTAAATTCCTCTGCTTTACAACAAAAGCAAATTACAATTCGAAGTGAAACAACGTTAAAACATTTCAGCAGATCTTTACGATTTAGCTCATCGTGAAGGCAGGAGGCCCTCCACTTAACTTTATTAACCTTTTTCGGGGACGCTTTGAAAGTATTCAAAAGTGTTTTATTGCCTGGCGCACTTACGCCCGAAGGAATCCGAATAAATACTAAAGAGCATCGGGATCCTTTCTCGGAAGACGTTTTTGGCTTATTCTTTGGGGGCGATACCGGTAGAGAGGGCCGCGCAGAGCTCATCATTTGCATCCAAATAGCTCCTATAAATTCGCTACCCGAATTTTCACCATTCGCCTCACTCCTTGGGAGCAATTAAATACATTTTTCGCTCCGAGCTCGCTCGATTTTCCGGTGAGAATAAATTCGACCCAGATTGCGCTCAACGCCTGTTAGCTTCATTGGATAATAGATTTAGACATTTTACATTGTAACCTTGTGTGGTTCGGTGTACATAATTGAATCAAGTTTCAATATGTTGATTGAAGCTTTTATATCTGTCCACACAAATAAAATAGGTATTTTTGTAATAAATTTAATTCTTTAAATTCAATGATTATGTATTAAAAATAAGATTGTTTTGGGAAAGAAAACAATGTTTACCACCACACCTATGTCTCGCGTGAAGTAGTTTTTGAATTTCGATGAAAAGGTGTTGTTCCTCGCACGTTTTCATAAGAGGCGAGCATCTCGGTCCTCAGGTGATGCAACGTCTCTATCATTGATTTAGATGTTGCCGGCACACTTTGTTATGAGGCGACCATCTTAATCCTCCGAAGTAACAACGCATCTATGATTGACTTCAGATAGAACCCATGTTCTGTTTGAAGTTGCTTACAGATGTCCATGAGCGGCAGTGACCACTTACCATTAGGTGGATTGCATGCTCGTTTGCTACTTCAACCAGATAAAAGATGTAACCCATGTTCTGTATGAATTGCCTATAGATGTCGAGATTCTGAGCTATTAACTACAATTAATGTATTCTTATGTACACAAAATACTTAGTAGCTACATAAATATTAAATGCGGATGACTCGTTCATTTCTGAAACTATATAGTTCTTACATATGTTTGAATATTACACTTAATTAACTGATCCCGTAGGCATTGTTCTGTCCTTCCTGATAAGTGGTGCGATGAATATGATATCTTAATTGCATTTTAATGTCTTAGTCGTGGTTAAGAAAATGTTGTATGAATTTAAATTTATAATTAACTCGACCGCAGCCACCTCCCGGTTTCGAATATTTTAGTTTTGGAGATTGCGTATTAATGGGGGGCACAAACGAATCACAAAAATGTATGTAGACAAATATTTTTATGGACGGACATCATCGCACAAATGGTGGAAAGAGGTAGATTATGAACAGCACAGATTGAAGAAAAATAGTGCGATAGACTATATACAGTAGTGGATAGCTACGGGCGGAAGAAAAAGATGATTACAGTCTTGTTTTTGGCACTAAACAAACATACAACGAATATGAGTCTTAACTATAAGTATAGAACTTGCTAATTACCTAAGCATAACTCTACTCATAGAATATATTTACAGTTTGAAAATCATACAATTATGGTTGACCAGTCAAGTCATTCAAAACTTTACACAATCACTACCAAAGCAACAACTATTATAAAGACTCAATAACCAATATACAGCTCCTATGACATATGAGCTTATAAATTGACTTGTTATAAGAAATACATTAATACATTTTAATGCGGTCCAGATGTCCTTTTAATCTCCTTCCACGCGAGTGAATTACAAGATCGGTTCGCTGGCTCGATTCCAAACGACGCGCCATCAGCGACCGCTTCCGCGACACATAAATCCTTGCGTTCCTCACCGAACTTATAACCCCCACACTGAGCCAGTGATAGCAAGTTCATCTAATTCTTTGTATTTAGAACAAAAGGCCAGGATTCAACGTTTTGTCGGGATTCAAAATTTTGTCGGGATATAACTCAGCAGCTGCATCTGCGCCATAACTCATTTACGACAAATTCGTACGTTAATGTTGTTATGCTACATAATACTGTTTTTCGCATTATTTTGTGTTTTTTTATATGTTTAATATATTAAACGTCGTGTAGTCTCCTATCATTAAGAACATAGGTAAATCTTTGCACTAACTAGCATTTAAAAAGAACGCGGTGTCAGCGATTGCTTCCGCAACACATAAATCCTTGCGTTCCTCACTGAACTGATAACCCCCACACTGAGCCAGTGAAAGCAAGTTCATCTAATTCTTTATATTTAGAACAAAAGGTCAGGATTCAACATTTTGTCGGAATATAACTCAGTAGCTGCATCTGCGCCATAACTCATTTCCGACAAATTCGTATGTTATTGTTGTAACGCTACTTAATACTGTGTTTCGCATTATTTTGTGTTTTTTACGTTTCAGATATTAAACGTCGTGTAGTCTCCTATCTATGTCAAAAGAGAGATGCAGAATGTAAGTACACCTTTGTTCTAACTAGTATTTAAAAAGAACGCGGTATCAGCGACCGCTTATGCGACACATAAATCCTGGCGATCCTCACAAATTCCCGACAAATTTGTATATTATTGTTGTAGTATTATCAAAAAGTGTTTTTCGCTTTATTTGGTGTTGTTTATATGTTAGATATAAATACTGTATGGTATCATATCTACGTCAAAGGAGAGATGCAGAATGTAAACCTTCGCGCTAACTGGTTTTGAAAAAGAACGCGCTGTCAGTGACCGCTTCCTCGACATATAAATCCTTGCGTTCCTCACTAACTTATAACAACCACACTGAGCCAGTGATAACAAGTTCATCTTATTCTTTATGTTTGGAACAAAAGGCCAGAACACACTATTTTGTCGGTAAATAACTCAGCAGCAGTAGCAGCATCTGCGCTATAACTCATTTATGTACAACAAATTATTACGTTATTGCTGTAAAGTTACCTCATACTGTTTGTCGTACTATTTTGTATTGTTTATGTGCCAAATATAAATGTCGTGTATCTTCTGACTCGTATCTACGTTAAAGGAGAGATGCAGGACATAAAAGTTTGCACTAAATAGTTTTTAAAAAGAACGTGCTCTCTTTGACGAAAAAATACCAGCGTTCGTAACGGAACTTCTAACCCTAGTTTTAGCAAATTCATGTTATTCCTTAAATACCCAAAATAAGGTTAAATTAAATAAACTGGATGATCAGGTAACAAATATTATTGAGAATAATTTAATGCAGACTGAGAAAGTAGTAGGGTCTTTTGTAGTTCGACCCCTGCCTCTGTTTCAATCTAAAAACGCGCTGATAAGCACTGTTGTGGTCTAATCCGATTGCTGTGTTAAAGGATACTTGCTTACGTCACATCTACTATGGTAATGAGTATTGGGTACAACCCATTATTGTTCCACTGCTGGACTCGAGTCTTCTCTCAGAATGAGAGAGTTTTAGGCCATAGTCCACCGCGCTTGCCAAGTGCGAATTGGTAATGAGTATTCTATGTGTTCTAAGTCAATAAGTCAAGTAACTATATGTATGTCATATTTCAAGTTTTTGCGTAAAAAACCATAAACGTACATATGATACCTATGTATGTACCTATGTACATCCTCACAATCTTTTTCATTTATAACATCTATTAAAATTAATATTATTGCTGTTTTTAAGGGTAAAATTTTAGTTCCCCTCCTGTCTATATCGCACGAGAGATAAAGAACAGAGATGTTCGCACCGACTTGTTCTCCAACCACGCACTATCAGTGATCGTTATCCGTGGCACATAAATCTTTGCGTTCCTTACTAAACTTATGGCCCCCTCGTACACTATGACAAAGATAGAAAATTCATGGTTGCTGAGTTCGGGACAATGGATTACCTCAAAATTAAAACTACATTTTACACTATTTCAAAAGATTGGACTAGCTAACAAGCATGACGTCCATTTAACGTTAAGTGGTCACTTCTGCCCTAGAACATCTATTATCTAGTTTATACAAGACATGGGGCTATCTGAAGGCAATGACAGATGTGTTGCTCGAAGATTAGGATGATCACCTTATATTAAAGTGTACCGGCTACTACTATTTCAAGGTAGTAGAACTAGTGTAGTTTGACCGGGGAAGTACCACCGCCACACCTATTTCTAGCGTTAAGCATTCCTTGCGTTTCGGTAGAAGGATGTGGTTGCCGGCACACTTTCACATGAGGCGACCATCCTAGTCCTCGGGAGTAGCAACGCATCTGTGATTTGACTTCAGATGGAACCCATGTTCTATATGAAGTTGATTACATATGTCCATGGGTGGCAGTGACCACTTACAATCAGGTGGACTGCATGCTCGTTTGCTACTTCAGTCAGATAAAAGAAAAAGAAAAAAAAATACACCATTCTACCGAAATGCTAGAACTGTTTCAAGCTAGAAAAGCAGCAGCAGTAATACCTCCCTGGTTGAACCATACTTATTCTACCACCTCTTTTTGATATTTTTTCATAATAGTAAATATTATGTACCTGTTATCTCGTACTACGAAAAAAATATAGATAGCGGTTTTCACGCTGGAACTCAAATGATGCTTTTGACGACCCGTTGCGGAGCGGTTACAATACTGGTCTGACGCGCAATGGGTTCCGGGTTCGATTCCCTGCCGGACACGTATCTAAAGGATGAGTTTACATACATGTTCTGGGTCTGGGTGTTTGTGTATTCGTCTAATGTGTGGCTATAAGTGTATAAAACGTGATGCATTATCAAAAACCCTAAGTGCAACGTGTGAAAAGCCTAGCATTTCTCGTTTTTCTGAATTGTCTTGTACATCAATGATTGAAAATTAATATGTGTCAATTATTCATCATTGGTGTATATCGATTTTAAGCAAATCGATTGAAAGTCACTACTTATTAATACCGCTTTCAAAAAGTTAAAAAAAAATCTTAGCTTTTTTTGAAACATGGCTAAATTAAACCTATAATATTATATTAACTAACTATTACCTCTTATATAATTTAATATATATTTAAAAAAAAAATATTATATAAGTCTACACAATAACTTAAACGTGACAAATAAACGCGGTCCAGATGTAATGTTAATCTTCTTCCGTGCGAGTGAATTAGAAAATTGCAACGTTGGCTCAGTTTCAAAGAATGCACCATCAGCGACCGCTATCCGCGAAATAAATCCTCGTGTTCCTCACTGAACTTTATGACCTTCTTGTCCTCGTATATTGAGGACAATAGAGCAAGGACATAAAGTTTCAACATATACCTACAGTATTATGATATCCTAGTATAGCCGGAGTTTAAATCACACACACGCTTTGTACACTCATAGCCCTACAGTAGAATTTTCTCCTGTGTCGTGGGTGCCATGGACACACACAACACAAATACACAAACACCCAGACCCAGAACAGGAATCTAAACTCATCATTCAGATACCTGTCTGGCCGGGAATCGAACCCGGGACCACTGCGCGTCAAACCGTTTAGCGTTGTTAACCGTTCTACCACGCGACTGGTCAGGAGTTTAACCTTCTTTTCAATTAGTATATTTTAACGTTTTCTAGACTCATGCACTGATATTCGTGTATTAAAAATTAATTTAAAAATAAGTAAAATATAAAATGTAATGAATCGGAATAAAATATCTGCTTAGGCGAATATTGATCACGAATCCTTCCACGTGTCTAAGTAGATATGACCATCACTGCATAATGAAAATCCTACATAATATCATCAATAAAAGATGTACGATTCTTAACCCATGTGAAATGTATTTCAAAATAATAATGAAGTTATTGTTCCTACCTACAATAAAATAGAATTGGTGCGTGTAATTTAATCTAACAATAAAGTTATATTACATAACTTAAAGGTGTAAGAATAAGATTTACCAGGTGGTAGAACAAGTGTAGTTCGACCGGGGAGGTACCTCTGCCACCCTATTTTCTAGCGTTCTTCCGTTTCGGAGGAAGGGTGTGGTTGCATACTTTTATATTGGGCGAACATAAAGTACTTAAAAATCTTAAGTAATTTTCTACAAATCTCTTAAATTCTTGTGCTAAAGTACCAGGGTATTATAAATTAATCAGCTGATCGGCACGTCCGGGCGCATGTGCACAATAAAACCAAATTGCGGACTACGACGGGATGTCCGTCTGCGCCACGCCGCAATAAATACAAATTGTGAATATGTGAATAGTGTTTCTTCATCGTATTATTTTATGTTCGTAAACATTTATTTTGTAAGGTAAATGTGTAGTTACAGTAAATATCCGAAACATTGACTATCAGTATCTAAAACGGTAGTAGGTTAGTAGTAGTGTTGTAACGAATATTCGCATTCGCAAGTATTGGCGCGAATATTTTGCGAACATCGAATTTTAATGCTTTGCAAAAAAGGTCGCCAAATCTATGCAACTTGAAATCGTATTGCTGTTTGACGACCTGAAAAAATGATTAACGATTGAGGTGGTGGAACCAGTGTAGTTCGACCGGGGAAGTACCACCGCCACACTTATTTCTAGCGTAAAGCATTTCTTGCGTTTCGATATAAGAGTGTGGTTGCCGGCACACTTTCACATTAGGCGACCATCATAGTCCTCGGGAGTAGCAATGCATCTGTGATTGACTTCAGATGGAACCCATGTTCTGTATGAAGTTGATTACAGATGTCCATAGGCGGCAGTGACCACATCCTTCGGCTACCGAAAACTGAAAAGAAAACAATATTCGCATTTCCATCCGCATTCGCCAATGTTGGGAAAGGATATTCGCACTAGTAGGTTTCTTTTAAAATTACGGACAGCGCAAACATGTGTTTTGAAAATATTAGTAAAATACATTTATTTGTAACCTTATCTTGAATATTTAGGGCAATGGTTATGACCTTGATATACATTTAAATATACATTTAAAAAAAGTAAATAATATTTAAATTAATTGAAATATTTAGTAGTAATTTAATTAATGTTTTCTTCTCTTTCGTTTATTTATAATACTACATGCATAAACAATGCATACAGTATTTTTGTGTTAAAAATACTGTAAGTAGCTACGATTTTTTCTAATATCAAGGGATATTCCAACAATTTTTCATCATTAAAATTTCTAACATTTTTTTATTGATTGCCTGTAGTACATACCGCAAATCAAAAAATGCTATTGGTCTACGAGCGAAATAACATGATTCTAGCTTCCATCGTATCGGTAAGCAATTTTATTTATTTTCTATAAATGTATTAAGAGACTAGCTGTACCCGCGGCTTTGCCCGCGTGCAAATCAACGTGTCACAAAGTTTTTCTCGCGCAAATCTCGACACCGTGGGAATTCTATGATAAAAAGTAGTAACATTAATATCGGTTTGGCCGCTCAAGGATTACCTGGTCAAACACAGAGTGAAAAAACGAATTTAAAGTGTGTATTTGTGGGTAGGAACGTATTGTTATGTATTTTTTTTTAATTAGACGAATTCTAATATTGTAAATCGCTTTTTGAACCAATTTACATTCTTAGTGGTCTAATTCACAATATCGTGATATCTTTTCAATCAACTTCTCCACATTTGAACCAAAACGTATCGATTATAAAGATTGATTTGAACTTTTCCGAATTGGAAAATACTATTTGAAGTAATTTTGGCGGATTCAAATTTCTAAGTAAGATTATAGGTAAACCTACTTTTAATATTAATTTGTGTTCAGGAGTTCCGGAAGGCATTAAGGAATTCAAAAATTCTGTTGGATAATGTACTGCTTCCTCTATATTAAATGACTGTGTCTACCGAATAGTAGATCTGTGACGCTGCTTTAAATTTTGAAAAAAAAAATCATTTATTTTATCGACACGTTCATTGGTGGGTGGGTATATATAGCCGTCTTTTGGAACCAATTTATAGTGTTATTGGTTGTATTAACAATATCGGAATATACTTTTTCAACCAACTCCTCCACATTTAAACGAAGACGTATCGATATAAAGATTGAATTTAACTTTTCCGGATAACAAAGCACTATTTATTTGAAGTAAATCATTAGTGCGGTGGACTATGGCCTAAAACACTCATTCTGTGAGAAGACCCGTGCCCACCAGTGGGACAATAATGGGTTGGCACCAATTCATTAGAAAATTGGAATATCACTGAACAGCGACATATATTCTAAGTTCATATTTTGTTTCATGTGGCCAAATATAAGATCTTTTAAGAGGTGCATCGGGCTATTTTTGTGCGTAAATCCCGCATTGTTCTTCGTAAAGCATAATCAAAGTCATAATAAGACATAATCAAAACACTTTTACAATTCATGCGAACAGGGCGCACCCGCTCGCAGGGCGCTGCCGCACCCTGCTCGCTTATTTTTTATGTTTTCTTTTATGTTCCAACCTAACCTAACCCATCCTGTTTAAACAGCTACAGATAAATCCAACTCTTAACAATAACATGACAATACTCCTGCATTTTCAGGATTTAGGTATTCAAAGTGACACTTTTCATCATAATGTTCTCTCAACGGTTCTAATGTATTGTAATCAATAAGTACCAAACTCATACGGCTTAAGTAGGTTGTGTACTTAGATTATCAGGGTTGATGAATTGAAGTTTAATTTAATAATCACATTTCAGTTTAATGAGCTGTGGTAAAACTTATAAAATATTCTTAACTAAATAACAACCGTAAGCAATATGTGACTACCATTTATAATTTAGGCTTGTACTATCCTGCATCATCAGGGAGGAGTTGAAGGTAAAAAAAAATATCCCATGTCTTTGCTTAGTATTCTTATTACTTATACGTAAGCATTTGCGAGCCAACTTGTATAGCTTGGGCTTGCAGTACCCTGCATCATCAGGGCTGAGGAGTTTAAGGTCGAAATTGTCATCACGTTTCTTTACTTAGTAATTATATTACATACCCGAAAGCATTAAATGGCCAACTCCTATGGCTTAGGCTTGCAGTACCCTGCATCATCAGGCTTCAGGAGTTGAAGATTGAAATTTTCATCTTGTGTCTTTGCTTAGTAATTATATTACATACCCGAAAGCAATAAATAGCTAACTTCTATAGCTTAGGCTTGAAGCACCCCTGCATCATCAGGGTTGAGGAGTTAAAGGTCAAAATTTTCAACATGTGTCTTTGCTTAGTAATTATATTACATACCTGAAAACACTAAATAGCTAACTTCTATGGCTTAGGCTTGAAATACCCCTGCATCATCAGGGTTCAGGAGTTAAAGGTCAAAATTTTCATCATGTGTCTTTGCTTAGTAATTATATTACATACCTGAAAGCACTAAATAGCTAACTTCTGTGGCATAGGCTTGAAATACCCCTGCATCATCAGGGTTCAGGAGTTAAAGGTCAAAATTTTCATCATGTGTCTTTGCTTAGTAATTATATTACATACCTGAAAGCACTAAATAGCTAACTTCTATGGCTTAGGCTGGAAGTACCCTTGCATCATCAGGGTTGAGAAGTTAAAGGTCAAAATTTTCATCATGTGTCTTTGCTTAGTAATTATATTAAATACTTCAGGTATTAGCCCATCTCGTATAGTTTAGGCTAGCAGTATCCTGCATCATCAGGGGTGAGGAGTTGAAGGTCGATATTTTCATTTTGTGTCTTTGCTTAGTAATCATATTACATACCCGAAAGCACCAAATGGCCATCTCCTATGGCTTAGGCTTGAAGTAACCCTGCATCATCAGGGTTGAGGAGTTGAAGGTCAACATTTTTACCGTGTATCTTTGCTTGGTATTTTTATTACATAACCGTAAGTGCCAAATAGCCAACTCTTACGGTTTAGTCTTGAAATACCCTTACATCATCAGGGTTGAAGAGTTAAAGATCAAATTTTTGTCCCATGCATTTGTTTAACAATCTTATTATATATCCATAAAAACAAATTGACTTACTTCTACGGTTCAGGCTAGCAGTACCCCTGCATCATCAGGATTGAAGAGTTGGAGGTCAATTTTTTTAGGAAATATCTGCTTAGTAATCTTATTCTACATTCAACCCAATTGGACTCCTAGAGCTTAGGTTTGGCCGAGTATCGCTAATTTCGTTAATTTGCTTCAAGGAAATGGATCCTATGATCAGAACCGTATCAAAGTCATCAGAGTACCCTTGAAGTACATTCTTTCAAATAAAAGAAAAATCATTAAAATCGGTTGGCGGGAAATTGAGTTATTCATCTATTTATCGCGCACATCGTTAATGCAAATATCAGACTTATGCATTTTTCTTATGGATGCCACTGTCAAAAGTGAACTAAAAATAAATGGGACCCGATGACACGCACTACCTTTCAAATGAAAAAAAAAATCATCCAAATCCGTTCACCCAGTGCGGAGAAATCGAGTAACAAATATAAAATAAAAAAAAAATTAAAAAAAAGTACAGACGAATTCATAACCTCCTCCTTCTTGGAAGTCGGTTTAAAACAATGTTTTAACATAAAAATCAAAGCGAAATACAAAATTTTTATGAGGTGGCCTCAAAATTGACTGACTTTCATACAAACTTACATCTCCTATTTGGGTTAAATTGGGGGGGGGGGGGATCAGAAAATTCATTCTTAACTGACGTCTACGTCATAAAAGGAACCCCTAGTAAAAATCATATTCGTATCTTTAGCAGTTTAGGCTCTACGATGTTTATTCAATAGATGAGTGAGAGAACATCCTTTCGTTTTTATATAAGTACTAGCTGTACCCGCGGCTTTGCCCGCGTGCAAATCAACGTGTCACAAAGTTTTTCTCGCGCAAATCTCGACACCGTGGGAATTCTATGATAAAAAGTAGTAACATTAATATCGGTTTGGCCGCTCAAGGATTACCTGGTCAAACACAGAGTGAAAAAACGAATTTAAAGTGTGTATTTGTGGGTAGGAACGTATTGTTATGTATTTTTTTTTTAATTAGACGAATTCTAATATTGTAAATCGCTTTTTGAACCAATTTACATTCTTAGTGGTCTAATTCACAATATCGTGATATCTTTTCAATCAACTTCTCCACATTTGAACCAAAACGTATCGATTATAAAGATTGATTTGAACTTTTCCGAATTGGAAAATACTATTTGAAGTAATTTTGGCGGATTCAAATTTCTAAGTAAGATTATAGGTAAACCTACTTTTAATATTAATTTGTGTTCAGGAGTTCCGGAAGGCATTAAGGAATTCAAAAATTCTGTTGGATAATGTACTGCTTCCTCTATATTAAATGACTGTGTCTACCGAATAGTAGATCTGTGACGCTGCTTTAAATTTTGAAAAAAAAAAATCATTTATTTTATCGACACGTTCATTGGTGGGTGGGTATATATAGCCGTCTTTTGGAACCAATTTATAGTGTTATTGGTTGTATTAACAATATCGGAATATAATTTTTCAACCAACTCCTCCACATTTAAACGAAGACGTATCGATATAAAGATTGAATTTAACTTTTCCGGATAACAAAGCACTATTTATTTGAAGTAAATCATTAGTGCGGTGGACTATGGCCTAAAACACTCATTCTGTGAGAAGACCCGTGCCCACCAGTGGGACAATAATGGGTTGGCACCAATTCATTAGAAAATTGGAATATCACTGAACAGCGACATATATTCTAAGTTCATATTTTGTTTCATGTGGCCAAATATAAGATCTTTTAAGAGGTGCATCGGGCTATTTTTGTGCGTAAATCCCGCATTGTTCTTCGTAAAGCATAATCAAAGTCATAATAAGACATAATCAAAACACTTTTACAATTCATGCGAACAGGGCGCACCCGCTCGCAGGGCGCTGCCGCACCCTGCTCGCTTATTTTTTATGTTTTCTTTTATGTTCCAACCTAACCTAACCCATCCTGTTTAAACAGCTACAGATAAATCCAACTCTTAACAATAACATGACAATACTCCTGCATTTTCAGGATTTAGGTATTCAAAGTGACACTTTTCATCATAATGTTCTCTCAACGGTTCTAATGTATTGTAATCAATAAGTACCAAACTCATACGGCTTAAGTAGGTTGTGTACTTAGATTATCAGGGTTGATGAATTGAAGTTTAATTTAATAATCACATTTCAGTTTAATGAGCTGTGGTAAAACTTATAAAATATTCTTAACTAAATAACAACCGTAAGCAATATGTGACTACCATTTATAATTTAGGCTTGTACTATCCTGCATCATCAGGGAGGAGTTGAAGGTAAAAAAAAATATCCCATGTCTTTGCTTAGTATTCTTATTACTTATACGTAAGCATTTGCGAGCCAACTTGTATAGCTTGGGCTTGCAGTACCCTGCATCATCAGGGCTGAGGAGTTTAAGGTCGAAATTGTCATCACGTTTCTTTACTTAGTAATTATATTACATACCCGAAAGCATTAAATGGCCAACTCCTATGGCTTAGGCTTGCAGTACCCTGCATCATCAGGCTTCAGGAGTTGAAGATTGAAATTTTCATCTTGTGTCTTTGCTTAGTAATTATATTACATACCCGAAAGCAATAAATAGCTAACTTCTATAGCTTAGGCTTGAAGCACCCCTGCATCATCAGGGTTGAGGAGTTAAAGGTCAAAATTTTCAACATGTGTCTTTGCTTAGTAATTATATTACATACCTGAAAACACTAAATAGCTAACTTCTATGGCTTAGGCTTGAAATACCCCTGCATCATCAGGGTTCAGGAGTTAAAGGTCAAAATTTTCATCATGTGTCTTTGCTTAGTAATTATATTACATACCTGAAAGCACTAAATAGCTAACTTCTGTGGCTTAGGCTTGAAATACCCCTGCATCATCAGGGTTCAGGAGTTAAAGGTCAAAATTTTCATCATGTGTCTTTGCTTAGTAATTATATTACATACCTGAAAGCACTAAATAGCTAACTTCTATGGCTTAGGCTGGAAGTACCCTTGCATCATCAGGGTTGAGAAGTTAAAGGTCAAAATTTTCATCATGTGTCTTTGCTTAGTAATTATATTAAATACTTCAGGTATTAGCCCATCTCGTATAGTTTAGGCTAGCAGTATCCTGCATCATCAGGGGTGAGGAGTTGAAGGTCGATATTTTCATTTTGTGTCTTTGCTTAGTAATCATATTACATACCCGAAAGCACCAAATGGCCATCTCCTATGGCTTAGGCTTGAAGTAACCCTGCATCATCAGGGTTGAGGAGTTGAAGGTCAACATTTTTACCGTGTATCTTTGCTTGGTATTTTTATTACATAACCGTAAGTGCCAAATAGCCAACTCTTACGGTTTAGTCTTGAAATACCCTTACATCATCAGGGTTGAAGAGTTAAAGATCAAATTTTTGTCCCATGCATTTGTTTAACAATCTTATTATATATCCATAAAAACAAATTGACTTACTTCTACGGTTCAGGCTAGCAGTACCCCTGCATCATCAGGATTGAAGAGTTGGAGGTCAATTTTTTTAGGAAATATCTGCTTAGTAATCTTATTCTACATTCAACCCAATTGGACTCCTAGAGCTTAGGTTTGGCCGAGTATCGCTAATTTCGTTAATTTGCTTCAAGGAAATGGATCCTATGATCAGAACCGTATCAAAGTCATCAGAGTACCCTTGAAGTACATTCTTTCAAATAAAAGAAAAATCATTAAAATCGGTTGGCGGGAAATTGAGTTATTCATCTATTTATCGCGCACATCGTTAATGCAAATATCAGACTTATGCATTTTTCTTATGGATGCCACTGTCAAAAGTGAACTAAAAATAAATGGGACCCGATGACACGCACTACCTTTCAAATGAAAAAAAAAATCATCCAAATCCGTTCACCCAGTGCGGAGAAATCGAGTAACAAATATAAAATAAAAAAAAAATTAAAAAAAAGTACAGACGAATTCATAACCTCCTCCTTCTTGGAAGTCGGTTTAAAACGATGTTTTAACATAAAAATCAAAGCGAAATACAAAATTTTTATGAGGTGGCCTCAAAATTGACTGACTTTCATACAAACTTACATCTCCTATTTGGGTTAAATTGGGGGGGGGGGATCAGAAAATTCATTCTTAACTGACGTCTACGTCATAAAAGGAACCCCTAGTAAAAATCATATTCGTATCTTTAGCAGTTTAGGCTCTACGATGTTTATTCAATAGATGAGTGAGAGAACATCCTTTCGTTTTTATATAAGTACTAGCTGTACCCGCGGCTTTGCCCGCGTGCAAATCAACGTGTCACAAAGTTTTTCTCGCGCAAATCTCGACACCGTGGGAATTCTATGATAAAAAGTAGTAACATTAATATCGGTTTGGCCGCTCAAGGATTACCTGGTCAAACACAGAGTGAAAAAACGAATTTAAAGTGTGTATTTGTGGGTAGGAACGTATTGTTATGTATTTTTTTTTTAATTAGACGAATTCTAATATTGTAAATCGCTTTTTGAACCAATTTACATTCTTAGTGGTCTAATTCACAATATCGTGATATCTTTTCAATCAACTTCTCCACATTTGAACCAAAACGTATCGATTATAAAGATTGATTTGAACTTTTCCGAATTGGAAAATACTATTTGAAGTAATTTTGGCGGATTCAAATTTCTAAGTAAGATTATAGGTAAACCTACTTTTAATATTAATTTGTGTTCAGGAGTTCCGGAAGGCATTAAGGAATTCAAAAATTCTGTTGGATAATGTACTGCTTCCTCTATATTAAATGACTGTGTCTACCGAATAGTAGATCTGTGACGCTGCTTTAAATTTTGAAAAAAAAAAATCATTTATTTTATCGACACGTTCATTGGTGGGTGGGTATATATAGCCGTCTTTTGGAACCAATTTATAGTGTTATTGGTTGTATTAACAATATCGGAATATACTTTTTCAACCAACTCCTCCACATTTAAACGAAGACGTATCGATATAAAGATTGAATTTAACTTTTCCGGATAACAAAGCACTATTTATTTGAAGTAAATCATTAGTGCGGTGGACTATGGCCTAAAACACTCATTCTGTGAGAAGACCCGTGCCCACCAGTGGGACAATAATGGGTTGGCACCAATTCATTAGAAAATTGGAATATCACTGAACAGCGACATATATTCTAAGTTCATATTTTGTTTCATGTGGCCAAATATAAGATCTTTTAAGAGGTGCATCGGGCTATTTTTGTGCGTAAATCCCGCATTGTTCTTCGTAAAGCATAATCAAAGTCATAATAAGACATAATCAAAACACTTTTACAATTCATGCGAACAGGGCGCACCCGCTCGCAGGGCGCTGCCGCACCCTGCTCGCTTATTTTTTATGTTTTCTTTTATGTTCCAACCTAACCTAACCCATCCTGTTTAAACAGCTACAGATAAATCCAACTCTTAACAATAACATGACAATACTCCTGCATTTTCAGGATTTAGGTATTCAAAGTGACACTTTTCATCATAATGTTCTCTCAACGGTTCTAATGTATTGTAATCAATAAGTACCAAACTCATACGGCTTAAGTAGGTTGTGTACTTAGATTATCAGGGTTGATGAATTGAAGTTTAATTTAATAATCACATTTCAGTTTAATGAGCTGTGGTAAAACTTATAAAATATTCTTAACTAAATAACAACCGTAAGCAATATGTGACTACCATTTATAATTTAGGCTTGTACTATCCTGCATCATCAGGGAGGAGTTGAAGGTAAAAAAAAAATATCCCATGTCTTTGCTTAGTATTCTTATTACTTATACGTAAGCATTTGCGAGCCAACTTGTATAGCTTGGGCTTGCAGTACCCTGCATCATCAGGGCTGAGGAGTTTAAGGTCGAAATTGTCATCACGTTTCTTTACTTAGTAATTATATTACATACCCGAAAGCATTAAATGGCCAACTCCTATGGCTTAGGCTTGCAGTACCCTGCATCATCAGGCTTCAGGAGTTGAAGATTGAAATTTTCATCTTGTGTCTTTGCTTAGTAATTATATTACATACCCGAAAGCAATAAATAGCTAACTTCTATAGCTTAGGCTTGAAGCACCCCTGCATCATCAGGGTTGAGGAGTTAAAGGTCAAAATTTTCAACATGTGTCTTTGCTTAGTAATTATATTACATACCTGAAAACACTAAATAGCTAACTTCTATGGCTTAGGCTTGAAATACCCCTGCATCATCAGGGTTCAGGAGTTAAAGGTCAAAATTTTCATCATGTGTCTTTGCTTAGTAATTATATTACATACCTGAAAGCACTAAATAGCTAACTTCTGTGGCTTAGGCTTGAAATACCCCTGCATCATCAGGGTTCAGGAGTTAAAGGTCAAAATTTTCATCATGTGTCTTTGCTTAGTAATTATATTACATACCTGAAAGCACTAAATAGCTAACTTCTATGGCTTAGGCTGGAAGTACCCTTGCATCATCAGGGTTGAGAAGTTAAAGGTCAAAATTTTCATCATGTGTCTTTGCTTAGTAATTATATTAAATACTTCAGGTATTAGCCCATCTCGTATAGTTTAGGCTAGCAGTATCCTGCATCATCAGGGGTGAGGAGTTGAAGGTCGATATTTTCATTTTGTGTCTTTGCTTAGTAATCATATTACATACCCGAAAGCACCAAATGGCCATCTCCTATGGCTTAGGCTTGAAGTAACCCTGCATCATCAGGGTTGAGGAGTTGAAGGTCAACATTTTTACCGTGTATCTTTGCTTGGTATTTTTATTACATAACCGTAAGTGCCAAATAGCCAACTCTTACGGTTTAGTCTTGAAATACCCTTACATCATCAGGGTTGAAGAGTTAAAGATCAAATTTTTGTCCCATGCATTTGTTTAACAATCTTATTATATATCCATAAAAACAAATTGACTTACTTCTACGGTTCAGGCTAGCAGTACCCCTGCATCATCAGGATTGAAGAGTTGGAGGTCAATTTTTTTAGGAAATATCTGCTTAGTAATCTTATTCTACATTCAACCCAATTGGACTCCTAGAGCTTAGGTTTGGCCGAGTATCGCTAATTTCGTTAATTTGCTTCAAGGAAATGGATCCTATGATCAGAACCGTATCAAAGTCATCAGAGTACCCTTGAAGTACATTCTTTCAAATAAAAGAAAAATCATTAAAATCGGTTGGCGGGAAATTGAGTTATTCATCTATTTATCGCGCACATCGTTAATGCAAATATCAGACTTATGCATTTTTCTTATGGATGCCACTGTCAAAAGTGAACTAAAAATAAATGGGACCCGATGACACGCACTACCTTTCAAATGAAAAAAAAAATCATCCAAATCCGTTCACCCAGTGCGGAGAAATCGAGTAACAAATATAAAATAAAAAAAAAATTAAAAAAAAGTACAGACGAATTCATAACCTCCTCCTTCTTGGAAGTCGGTTTAAAACGATGTTTTAACATAAAAATCAAAGCGAAATACAAAATTTTTATGAGGTGGCCTCAAAATTGACTGACTTTCATACAAACTTACATCTCCTATTTGGGTTAAATTGGGGGGGGGGGGGGGGGGATCAGAAAATTCATTCTTAACTGACGTCTACGTCATAAAAGGAACCCCTAGTAAAAATCATATTCGTATCTTTAGCAGTTTAGGCTCTACGATGTTTATTCAATAGATGAGTGAGAGAACATCCTTTCGTTTTTATATAAGTATATATAGATATAGAGATATAGATTTGTATAGTATCAAATAACATAGGTACTAACATAACCAATAAAAAATACATAACAAAGGAATACATTTTACAGACCATAACATGTTGAGTTTCTACCAATTCAACTGCAGTTACTTATCTTATTATCACTTATCGAACACAGAATAAATACTGTGTAGTTTTAAATTGACATAACTTTTTTATTCGTAAACCGATTTACATAAAATAAACACTAAATGTTAAGTGAAGTTTCCCACAACACATCAGTAAAAATTATATTCAAATTGGATAAGCCGTTTCTGAGATTAGCGTTTTCAAACACACAGACAAACAGACAAACAGACAAACAGACAAACAGACAAACAGACAAACAGACAAACAGATAAACAGACAAACAGACAAACAGACAAACAGAAAAGATTTCTAAAAACCATTATTTTGGGTTCTATATCGTATTATAGACCTCTAGAAATGGTTTTCACCTAAATTTATTCCATGTACAGACAGCGACCTCTTACAGATTTATTATAGTATAGAAGAAGATATATAGATATAGAGATATAGATTTGTATAGTATCAAATAACATAGGTACTAACATAACCAATAAAAAATACATAACAAAGGAATACATTTTACAGACCATAACATGTTGAGTTTCTACCAATTCAACTGCAGTTACTTATCTTATTATCACTTATCGAACACAGAATAAATACTGTGTAGTTTTAAATTGACATAACTTTTTTATTCGTAAACCGATTTACATAAAATAAACACTAAATGTTAAGTGAAGTTTCCCACAACACATCAGTAAAAATTATATTCAAATTGGATAAGCCGTTTCTGAGATTAGCGTTTTCAAACACACAGACAAACAGACAAACAGACAAACAGACAAACAGACAAACAGACAAACAGATAAACAGACAAACAGACAAACAGACAAACAGAAAAGATTTCTAAAAACCATTATTTTGGGTTCTATATCGTATTATAGACCTCTAGAAATGGTTTTCACCTAAATTTATTCCATGTACAGACAGCGACCTCTTACAGATTTATTATAGTATAGATATAATATATTTTCTCTCAGAAAATATATCAATGTGATTAGTCACGGAGGAATTACTTCAGATTATGAAATAAATATTGATAAACCCGTATCTTATTTATGAACCTGTTCAATAGCAATACTGGGAAATACTAACAACCGAACCCAATCCAATATTAATCTCATAAAAAGGGTTCAAGGAGAAATCAGATAGATGTTAAAAAGGTTTCATGCTAAATGGACCTTTCTCCGATATTTCTTTGAATACTCGATTTAAATCCCTTATAATAAAACAAAAGTGGTGATCAATATCAGATTACAAACTGCTGAGGCGAAAATTTGGTCCACTAGAAAACTTTTTAATGTTATGAGTATTTCACTTAGATCATCTTAAAAGCACAAAAGTCGAGTTAAGTATGAATAGGTCGTCGTCGTCAACCCATTACTGTCCCACTGCTGGGCACGGGTCTTCTCTCGGAATGAGAGAGTTTAGGCCATAGTCCACCGCGCTGGCCAAGTGCGAATTGGTGGACTTCCCACACCTCCGAGAACTTTTTTTTTTTAAAGCACTCTCGGGTGTATAGGTTTCCTCACGATGTTTTCCTTCACCGAAAAGCAGTGATAATTAATGTATAATACGCACATAAATCAGTGGTGCATGCCTGGGTTTGAACCTCGGACCTCCCGATCGAGAGGGCAAGTTTTAACCATTAGACTTTCACTGCTCTTATATGAATAGGTATGCACATATAACTGATATGCATATATAATTGAATAAAAAAGGACAAACGCGCTGATTCTCTTACTGAATCTTCTCGGTTGAGGTGTAATGTAAAAAAAAAATTACTCATCATTTGTTAGTGCCTCTATTGACCCAAACACAATTAAGACATTTTGTTTAATTTTTGTACACCTTATATTAACATTTTCATAGTTACACCAATAAAATCTGACTTGTTACGTGAATAGCACAAATAGTGGCGAAGCGTTGCGAGAGGCGAGGAGGTAAAATGGGCCACTACTCTGTGCAACACCTTATGCCGTGACACATCATTATAGGTATCACTACATAGTATAAAACAAAGTCGCTTCTCGCTGTCTGTCTCTATGTATGCGATCTAAGCATACATAATATAAAACTTCACTACGGATTTTAATGCAATTTTTTTTATTAGATAGAGTGATTCAAGAGGAAGTTTTTATGTATAATACATGCATAATATAGAATATAGGCGGAACGGAGTTCGCCGGGACAACTAGTGTTTTTTTTTTTATAATTTAGGCACTTTTTAAAGCAGTTACTGAACAAAGTATGTGACCACTGAAAATACACAATTATTATATTACTTACTCATTGTAAAAAATGTTAACGTCTATCATTTCAAAAAATATAAAACGGAACACTTTTACCTCAAAATATAAGTGTAGCGTTTTCTATATTCTAGTTTAGAGGGAGAAGCAAATTTACTTATCTTAATACTGAAGTACTCACGTACTCATCAACTGCTGATCTCTATTTTGTGTAAGATACTCTTACAAAATTCTTGTCAGTAAAATAAACCAGACCTGAATCCCCTCGGGATATTCTTACAGAATTCTCTGTAGTAAAATATGCAGAAAAGTTTTCTATTTTTGCATATTTTGTGACAACCAATTCTAAAATTATCCTACGTAGGTGGTTTATTTTTGTATAGTTTTTACTAAGTTGTCAATTCGACTACTTTTCAATTATTTTTAATTAAGAATATTAGAGTAAAAACAGAATCATATAATTTAATCGAACCTTACATTAAAATCTGTCACTGAAGTCCACGGTTAACGTTCAGTTGAAGTGAATGTTTACAACTTCACTTACTTAAAAAAACATTAATGAGACTTATTTTGTAAGATAATAAAAAAATTACAGACCTAGTAATCATGATAATTATAATCATAATCTGTAAGATATGTGTTGATTTTAATATTTAAGAGCTGTGGATTTAGTGTTAATGAATAAATAAATAAAACATACGAGTATATTATGCCCTCGTGAAAAGCGAAGAACCACATCACAGTACATCGCATGGCAATTATTCTAATGAATCACTTTCTTTTTATTTGGCTACTTAAACCACTCGGAGTGATATTATATTGCTATGCATTCACTGCGAAACGTACTAGAATAGAGACATTTGTTTGCATGACTAACATTTGCTATTGCCGGATATGGAACTCGGAACGTTCAACGTAAGTTATTAAAATTTTACCGTAACGTAGCAATAAATAATGACACACTAGTGATATAAACTTAACCTCAGAGCAAAGATCTCAGGTTCAAATCTTACGCATACACTTCGAATTTAATTTTATCAAAATTGATAGTAACAATCGAACCGGCTGCTATTCAAATTAATTAAACTAACAATATTTGAATGTTAGCGAAATCATACAATATATGGAACTTTACAATAGAAGTCTATTACAGATGTTTACGGCTAATATTGATCACTGGAGTAGAATATTGAACCTACAATAACTTTAAGAACCGAACTAAAATATGTACTCTTTAGTACTCTTGAACGTACGAGTACTTATATAATGCCCTCGGGAACAACGAGGAACCACATCACAGTACATCGCATGGCAATTACTCTAATGAATCACTTTCTTATTATTTACACACTTAAACCACACGGAGTGATATTGTGATGCATTCGCTGCAAAACGTGCTAGAATAGAGACATTTGTTTGCATGACTAACATTTGCTATTACCGGATATGGAACTCGGAACGTTCAACGTAAGTTATTAAATTTTTACCGTAACGTAGCAATAAATAATCAGTACTTGACTCTGATCAAAGATCTTAGGTTCAAATCTTACGCATACACCTCGCATTTTATTTAATCAAAATTTTACGAAATTGTTAGTAACAGTCGAACTGGCTCCTATTTATATTAATTAAACTAACAATAGTTGCATGTTAGCGTAATGATTAATATATGGAAATTTACAATAGAGGTTTATTTATTACAGATGTTGACGGCAAATATTTATCACTGGAATAGAATGTTGAACCTACAATGACTTTAAGAACATATTTAACGGCATTTATTTTGAAACGAACTAAAATATTTACTCTTAAGTACTCTTGAACGTACGAGTACTTATATAATGCCCTCCGGAACAACGAGGGACCACATCACAGTACATCGCATGGCAATTACTCTAATGAATCACTTTCTTATTATTTGCACACTTAAACCACACGGAGTGATATTATATTGCGATGCGTTCGCTGCGGAACGTACTAGAACGGAGACATTTGTTTGCACGACTAATATTTGCTGTTGGAAGTGGAGCTCGGAACATTCAAGGCAACTTATTAAAATTTCACTGTTATGTAGCAATTAGTGATGGACTAGTGGTTGAAACTTCGCGTCGCAACCAAAGGCCTTGATTTCGTATCTTTTACAGTTGTGCTTAATTATTGATGTTATGTCCTGACCTGAAAGATATATAAGACATAAGTAATGGATATATATCCTAGTTATCCAACATATTGCTATCTTAGTCTTCATGGGTAGCAACGCAATTGTGGTGAACCACAGATAAGACATGTCTTATCTACAGTTCTTTACAGGCGAGAAAGTGCCCACATATTATCTGATTACATGCTCTGTTCCTACACCTTCCTTATGTTATTAAAAAAGCTCATAGTTAATAAACAAGGGTACTTCTGTAAAAACTAAAAACGAATCGTTCAATAAATACGTTTCATAACATTCCGTTTCTTTCATTCTGTTACGCTTCAATTCAAATCATTCGTTCTTTTACTATTGTTTCTGAACGTAGCTTCGACGTAAAAAGTAGGAATGCTCACTAATTCAACGAAATAGACTTACGTGTATTATGGATGTACCAAAGTCTAAAATAAACGTTATTAGCATTTTCATGTAGATACCTAGTTAGTGTGTAATCATGGTATGTAATTTCATAAATGCCGATATTTCAATCCAATTAAAATCTTTTGAAGGCCCAAGACAGAATGCTTTATAAATAATGAGCTTTAGAAATAATCAATAAAAGTCAACTAAACTTTCTACTGCCGACATTAGCGGTTACTATAAGCGACGTCGCGGGAGAAGCGAGCCACAAATATTGACGGATAAGATTTTCTGAAATATATAGCTGTAAAATTATATATCCATTTTGAAACGTATTAAATAAAGGTGTTCTATTATTTTAACCAATATAAGTGTTCTCGTAAGGACTGATTTTGATTTTGTCTGAATTTTTATTTTATATGTATACTCGTATAGTTAAATTAAATAACTAGACGACTCTTGATTCATATTATGGCGTGTTACTTTTTTCATTATCATCATTTCATTACCACGGCCCATTTAATTGGAACGAAATATGTGCACTAAAAATATATCGTGAATACAAGTCATTACGTTTTAATCCTTAATTTATTAGCTCCTTAATTTAAACGAAATTAATCGATTGAAAGAACACACAAAAACAGTAGATAGCATACAAACACTACACAACACAATCTTACATACTCTTTGATAAAATCAAATGTAGTAAATCTGAGTATAATAAGATATAATAATTAGCATTTAATTTTCCTTTCATTCATGAACTTATTAAGTTTACCTACTTGCTTAATTAAATATTATACGAATAAATTATTCGATACAAGATTCATTGTTATTTTATGCATTATATTTTATCAGTACCTACCTAACTTTTTTTGTGGCTAATCCTCATGGATACCCAGCCGCCCGGGGCAGCAGCTGGGTTATGCCGGACTCTTACCGGCTAAACCCCCACTGTGTTTTCACCTCCGCACCGTTTGGCGAGAACACGGGCGCGCTTTAACATTCATCCGCGAATCCGCCGTTGCCTGGTCGCTTCCGCAACCCCCTTGCGTGAAGCATGGAGCTCCCCTCTAACAGGAAGGCGCACCAGAAAACACAAAGGCTCGCCTTACCTCCAAGGCTCCCATCCGCAGGGCGACGGACCAACCCTGAGACCGCCACCCAGGATCCGTGGACATGGGCAAGCCCACCACCCAGCGGCGGATCCGATCTCTGGTTCCGCCGCAAACCACCAAAAAGTACCTACCTAACCTAACTTAAGCACCTATCCAAGTTTAAATGTAATGTCTACAGGTCTGTCCACATTATTACAAAAACAGGGAACGTCCACTTTAAGTTTTACTGCACCACTATTTACAAAGTCTCTGTAAACAACAGCGGACAGCAAGTGGCTCTTTATTTTATTGCCCGCAAGTTGTAACATGCAAATACTGAAACTGCGCTGAAATCTTCTTATAAAAGGGATTCGCGAAAAATATTTGACAAAAACATTCCTATACTTTTGCCATTCAGCTGGTCACATTATACAAATTGTTTATGTAATAGTAGTTTTATAAAAAATTGCAACATGTAGAGTATTTTTTTTTCTACATACTAATTTGTCCTTCTTCGCATGTATCTTATTTTTCGTCAAACTATTATTGTCCTACAGCTGGGCACGGGCCTTCTATCATAAGGAGAACATTTTAGGCCACAGTACAGCGCGCTATTAAGTTTAAATTGGTAGAAAAACATTTCATACTAGTCCTATATCTAGTACAGTATCTTCTAGTATTACACCTGTAAACATTTTCATCAACACCGCTATATCGTGACATTAGATACCCATTTTTAAGCTCCGACATTGAACCATATACATATCAGTAATTCTTAAATCTTAATACTTTTTTACATCGTCCGCAAAATTATGGCAACATTATCACGGGCATGCAAGACTCCCCTCATTCCGCTTACGCGCGGTCAGCGAACAATTTCTCATATTTTTTCACCCCCACTATCTAACCCTAACAAATCACACTGTATCACCCACGCACACTCACCTTCGGGTAATTCTATTCTCATATCTACGTTACATTAATGATTACAAAGTATATAAGTGATTTATACTAAATTTATACAATTTAGCTATCAACATTTGTACAGGTATCAGATTATATATTTCTTTCATATCATTCATTTGCCCTTTACTTTGTCTTCAATAAATTACTGACCCATACGTGTGCATGTTTTCTTTCAGATAAAGAGGAAAATAGGTAGTAGGAAAATAATAGTACAGTACTTAAAAAACTTAAGAAAAAAAAACTTAAAACGCTTTCTACACTCAGCCCCTATGATTTTCTCCTGTGTCGTGGGTGCCATGAATACTCACAAGGACAAATACACAAATACCCACCCAAAACAAGAATCTAAACTCAGCATTCAGGTACCTGTCTGGCGGGGAATCGAACCTGGGGCCCACTGCGTGTCAGCCCGGTATGGTAACCACTGCTCCACGCGGGTCGTCAAACTACATCTCACTGCGGATAGATCCTTGAGAACGTTTATCTATAAGTAACTCTCCAACGTGTAGATTTCTTTTCGATGATTTTCTTCGAAGTTAAAGCAAGGTATTGCCAATTTCCATTATCTACTCCAGCAGAATTTTAAGCCACTATCAATACCAGTCGACCATGTAACCACATGTCTACTGGAAGTACCTTACGTGACTGGAAGTAATCTCGCAAAACACCGCTAGGAAGAACACCGACAGGAGATGACGTAGCTTGGTGACAGTAGCCTATCATGTTTCTGAAAACCTCCACGTAATGGAGTTGTTGATTCCCGTAAGAAATACGAGTATTTAAGACGAACGTTGCTTCTGGAGTTTAAAATTTATCTGTAACATGTGATCTTGTCTATGGGATTAATTGCGACTAACTTATTCCTTACAAATGGTAAACATAACTTTTCTATGTAGACCACATGTTACCAGGTAGACTGCAAGACTTGCTACTTCTGTTACAAAAAATGTAAACCAGATATTGACACCTTCAGTTTGACGACCCGCGTGGCGCCGCGGTTACCATACCGGTCTGACGCGCTGACGTCCTGGGTTCGATGCCCGGCCAGACAGGTATCTGAATAATGAGTTTAGATTTATGTTCTGGGTCTGGGTGTCTATGTATTCGTCTTGAGTGTGTCTATAGTACCCACGACACAGGAGAAAATCCTAGTTGGGGGCTATGAATGTAGAAATCGTGTGTGTGTTCACTTAAATCTTATGTATATTTCTATAAACATTTACTCGCAAAACTATTACCTTAATGTAATATAGTACAAAATTCTATACTCTACACATTTAGGAGAATTCGTAGAAAGATTTATTCCTAGATAAGCTTCAACATTTCATACAATTTTCAGTGCTTAGATAAATCGTAAATGCAAAATTGTGTCTGGAACCTCGAAACCATTACGATTTCATTCAATAGCAAAAATGTGCGTTCATATTTTCTCAATAAATTCTGGACCCACGCAAGCGGTTTTAAAAATTCTCTTCCTCTCGTGTGCGTTAAAAAGATGATTGATGACGACGCCCGTTATTGGGTATCGTGGTAAGGAATTACTAAAGACTGAATTTGTATTTTTACTTCATATATTACACATTACATATATTGTCGATTACCTTGTTGTACTATAACATTGTATACGATATTAAATACTTGGAAACAGATGAAATTGATAAATCATTGACCCGCGTGGCGGTGTGGTTACCAAACCGATCCGACACGCAGAGGGTCCCGGGTTCGATTTTCAGCCAGACAGGTATCTGAATGATAAGTTTAGATTGTTGTTCAGGGTCTGGGTGGTTATGTTTTCGTCTTTGTGTGTGTCCATGCCACCCACGATAAAGAAGAAAATTCTAGTGTGGGGCTATGAGTGTAGAAAGGGTCTTTATTTTAATCTAAAGTAAATATATGTACCCATACTACTACACACATCTATAGTATCGCTTCGGAGTAAAATGTATATGTCAGAATTTACCCAGGTCGATTGCCGCAGCACGACTTGAAATAAAGCGATGACCAAGATTGGATTTCTAATAATTTGTGTGTCATCAGCCCATTACCGAGCCACTGCTGGCACCGGTTTTCTCTCAGAATGAGAGTTTTTAGGCCATAGTCCTCACAATAATTATATTGATGTGCTAATTCAAACAGCGATAATTACAGTGAGTACTGCGGCCTAAAAACTTTTTAGGTATTTTCTATTTTGGCAAACGGCAATTAAATTTTTTTGCAAGCAGCTCCCAGTGCTATTTATTCATCTATCGATTTGAGTTTAAAGTCCAATGCTGTACATACGGGACTCATGGAAGCTATGGCAATAGCCACCTTGTACCGCCTACTAAAGACGATGCTTCAGATTTTGTTCCTTGGTAAAAGGTGCAAAAAGAGCTCTCCTTCAAAGCTGGCGATGCATTGGCGACTCCTCTGGTGTTGCAAATGTCCATAGGCGACGGTAACCACTATCCATCAGGTGGCCCGTCTACCTTATCGTTAGGTACAAATATAAAAAAATAAATAAAAAATTGTCTCCTATGACACCCATAAGAAAGAAAAGAAGTGGTACTAATCACGACTGGCGCCACACGTCATACTTTAAAACAAAGTTAAAGTCTAAAGTTATTTGCACCAACGATAAATAAGGCACGCCAACTTTCAGCCTGACATATAGGGATGTTAACATACCCCGCACTATCGCTCCCTGCGGGTAACCCGACCGATATAAATCATCCCTCGTGCCTATAACTTTGCTTAGCCATAATTTAACTAGGTGTTTAACGATACATCAGATGGTATTTAGTGCGGTATTTATCACAAGGAATCCCTATTATCTCGATCTAAGTCGCTAGTCACGGCGGATATTGCTTGGATAAACAATTCATTGACGAAATACCTTATCAAATTTTGGTATCGGCGGTAACAACAGCTCTTGTTATTTTAGGCGTTGGATTTATTAAGTAAAATTATCGGAATATTTTAATTCAGTTATAAGCGAAATGATGCGGATCAATGAATTAGGCTTAATTAATGTAGAAATTTAATTGAATTTCGCTTGTTTGCGCGTTATATAGAATCATTCGTAAGTATTAACAGACAATAATATTGAATTTTTAATCATATTATTAATACGTGAAGCAAAAATTTGTGACGGATTTTTATGTAATATGCCGCGGACGGATTAGTATGAAATTTTGCACGGTTATAGTGGACGTAGAGAAGGAGTGCAGAATGTTAATATTTTTTTCAAATAATGCATTTTTCATACATAAAATCAACTAAAAACACATTACACACACTGCAAACACGTATGTACTTAGTAAATGAAAATGAAAAGACACAACGTCAAGAATGTCAGATGACATTTGATTTTTAATTTAAATTACGGTCGAATTTCGGCCGATGCTACGGGTGACTAGTACATATTATAATAATGCAAAGAGCATATGAAATATCTTTTGATATTTTTACACATGAGCACTTTTATGACTAGAAAAACTAGAAAAATCATTAAATTTTTTTTTAGCGATCCGATATAGACCCGCAACAGGGCACGGCCCTTTTCTCAGAATAAGAGATTTATTTACGTTAGACGTTACTTAGTTAGAATCCACCAAGCTGGTCAAGTGTAATAGCAATTTACATTTCACCTTTGCCAACATTTTTTTAAAAGAACTCTCTATTGTGTAAGCGTAATTACGATGCGTTTCTAAATAAATAACGTATAAGTGAAAGTTAATAGTGATAGTTTCTAAAACACACATTTTAGAAAAAAATGTGAGATTCGAACGTCAGACATCGATTGAGATACAGTTCCAACCATTAGGCTATAATTTATCACGTTGTAAAAAAAACACACGCTTTCTACACTCATAGCCCCACAATAGGATTTTCTCCTGTGTCGTGGGTACCATGGACACACAAAAGACGAATACACAAACACCCAGACCTAGAACATGAATCTAAACTCATCATTCAAATACCTGTCTGGCCGGGAATAGAACCCGGGACCCATTGCGCGTCAAACCGGTATGGTAATATCACCGCCACGCAGGCCGTCAAATTGCTGATTGAATCTCATTAACTGCCATTTGTTGTTTTTTGTATAATAGCAAAATTCACCCTACCTGCTTCCCTTCCCACATGTTTACCAAAACACCGCAGAAACACTTCCCGCTGTCACATAAGTTACTGCTACAAAGGGCGATATCTCAAACATTCCTGTTCGAACTGTTTACAAAATACAGCCGAAGGGGAATTTGATAGCTTTATTAATGCCTTTTATTAACAATAAGTATGCCATATACTGATAAAGCGTAATTGTATTGTAATTTTTCGTTATCACTTATCAATTGAGTACTTAATTAATATTTTGCGTGTAGCCTTAGTTTATTACGTTTTCGCAAAAGAACACCAAATCATTGTTAATTATTTTCCTTATATATTGCAATGTATATACTATCAATGTTCGTAAAATTAGTGTAAACGTAAACAATGATTGTTTTGAGGAAACATAATAAACACATACCTACTACTACTGGGTTCTGCTAACACAAATAATAAAAAAGCTTATATTTAATTTATTATTATAATCAATTATACTAATAAGGTCACAATGCTGTCAAAATAATAATTTAGTTGAATAATGTTATTTACTTTTCTTTGTTTTCAACCGGAGATTAAAATTTGAGAGCTTCTGCAGAAAAGGCCTAAATATCACATTTTAAAGTAATCTGCGAGAAACTACTAAAATTTCCGAAGCACTAATGCAAGACCTCTTAGCGCGCGCTCACTTTGTTCGAGTGCATTAGGCTACTGTTACGTTACTACTATACTAGAGTACATGTATGTTGTACGGTACAACCTGTGCTGCAGATTTAGCTAATGTACTGTAGGCTACGTACTTTATGTACATACCTCTTACATACTTACCAGATGGTAGAACCAGTGTAGTTCGACCAGGGAAATACCACCGCCACACCTATTTCTAGCGTGAAGCAGTTCTTGTTCGATGGAAGGGCTTAGTTTCTGCCATATTTTTATATGAGGCGACCATCTTAGTCCTCGGGAGTAGCAACACACCTGTGATTGGCTTTAGATAGAACCAAAGTTCTATATGAAGTTGCTTACAGATGTCCATGGGCGGTAGTGACCAATTACTATCAGGTGCACTGCATGCTCGTTTGCTACTTCAAACACATAATAACACATAATCGTAAAATTAAAGAAAAGTATAAGAAGTATAAGTAAAGTAGAGACTTACAATATTATTGGTTTCTGACGTAGTTATTGCATCCTAGCAATTACAATCTACATTTTTATAAGAATTATTCATTACTATACATAACTGTATCCTAACTTTAAATATAATTTACATACAAAGTCTATTAAAAATACAAGATAACGGCACGTAAAAGGTTACTATAAATATAAAGTGTTTGGAATTGAAATCGATTGATTATTTTGATAATTAATTGATTTGATTTATTGACTTGGTCGGACAATTGACTGATTGATAATTCATCTTATCTTTATAGTGATGAAGAAATCAAGACCTACAGGCCTGTATGTATTTGCAAAAATAAAACAGAACGAAACGAGCTCAAAATTTGGAAAATTAAGTCAAACACTTGAAATTACTCCTAACAACAGTCTATGGTGTAGCGAATTGTCAAATGACTATTTCGCCCTAAAAAGATCAAATGTGTTATTGTTTAAAAGAAAATCCGCAATTTATTTTAAACTCAACACAATTTGAACACAATTTTGTCTTTTGAACAAAATGCATATTTTACATTGGGTCCTTTTTACTTTCACCATGTTATATTATATGTTTCAAGTGTACGTGAAATCTGCTACGACACAAAAATAATAATATATTTATTTCCTCACATTTATTGTATAAATACAAGAAAACTTATTGTAATATATATTGCTGACTGAGCTGTAACGTTAATTTCTATTTATCTTCAGAACATTGTTAATTTAAGCTATTTAATCAAGCGCTTTATGCAGATTCCCAGAAAGCAGAACAGGCTACTGTAAAGGAAACACCCATATTTCATGTAAAATAATACAGCTAAACTTACGAGTATTCTGCTGTAAACAACTTCCTTTTCGAAGTTGAACTGATAAACTGAAACCATGAACATTAATACTTTTGCTATTAAAATATAAGGTAAAGTTATGTAATAAGTCTATAAGAAGTTTTAATCTATACTAATATTATAAAGCTGAAGAGTTTGTTTGTTTGTTTGAACGCACTAATCTCAGGACCTACTGGTTGGAATTGAAAAAATATTTTTATGTTGAATAGACCATTTATCGAGGAAGGCTTTAGGCTATATAACATCACGCTGCAACTATTAGGAGCGAAGAAATCATGGAAAATGTGAAAAGAACAAGGAAAATTATTCATCCTTGAGAGCTTTCGTTGCGTGCGCTGCGAAAACGGTTCAAGATACAAAAAATATATGTATGAAAGAAATATTCCTCTTGAATGACTATGTATATGTTATGTATTTTTAAAGCGCGGGCGAAGCTGCGGGTTTCAGCTAGTAATATGATATAATTCAAGTATCATGCTTATTTATTAATAAGATTGCAAAAACTGCTTCAAACAATGAAACGAAGTTCAAAATGTAGGTACGTTCTTAAAACATTGAAAACAATTTTTGGAATCTGACCCTGCATACTTCTTGAGACCTTTTCGCGGCCTGCGAACCGGATTTGACTCTCCACGGTTTAGGATCCAACAAATTTGGCATTTTTGGCGATCACTTTTTACATAATAAAACAAAAACTAAAATGAAGTTTCGTGATATAGCAGTTTTATGATACTTACTCGGTAATCATTTGCATTTTGAGCTTAGAAGACTTGACAACTGCAACGCTTACAATATTTACATTCGTGAGATTCACAGAACTTAATGTTAATGTAGATTCAAGATGCCTACTCAACCCGCCCTGATCCGCAGCGCTTATGTAACATTCATTGCGAGCTCACTTACGCTCAACTTGAATAAACTCAAGGTACCGTAAGGCGACTTAGCGACTTATAAACTCTTGAATTTTCCGTTCCGGTAATAACAGGTTAGATTCTGAGCAATGAAAACACGATATTGCATAAGCATTTTATAGTTGAACCGTAATAAACGATCTCAAATAACTGAGATTTTGTTAGCATAAACATGAGTATGTTTATTATTATATTATATTAATACGTGAAGCAAAAACTTGAGAAGCATTTTTAAGCAATATATCGTAGACAGATTAGTGCAGAATGTTGAATTTTTTTTCAAATAATGCTTAAAACATGCATAAAATCAACTAAAACACATCATACACACTACCGTGCATTTGTCACAATCACAAATAATAAACGAAATAGAACATTTATCATTCTTACTATGAAAACACATAACGTCAGAAATGTCAGTGTCTTTGTCAAAATACCCGCTATTGCTTTTAAATGCGGTTTAGCTAAATAAACCTCTTTTTATCACATTTTATTTCAATTAGAGATATATTCGTACTACTTTTGACACTATGAAGTTTCGTTTTTTAATTTAAATTATGGTCAAATTTCGACCGATGCTACGGGTGACTAGTTTGTACAAATACCCTAACAAAATGACGTTTTGCTCATAACAATCATAAGGATATGTATTTGTTTGTACTAAGTTTGAAAACTAAGTATGGTGAAAGATGTATTTTAAAGATAAGTATTAAAAGATATAAAGTAATGATTTATTTAAGAAGATTTATTTCGTTACTCATACATTACCTAGTATCCCTGCTCAAATTAGATAGGAACCCTTGTTAACCTTTGTGAACAAGCTTTCCTTGTGTTTTCTTGTATTTTCCTGATTTCAAGGAACTCTGTCTTTACACAGTTCTCAGAAACTACTTCGCTCTGCGTGTTCATCTTGTTCTTAGGTAGATCTCATTTAATAAGGCTGAATGTTATGAACATACAAAATTGTACATATATTAAAAGAGTGTACTATCATTTACTACTACTCTGTTCTGACATGTAGAATATAACAGTAAAATATGTATTGCCAGGTGATAGAACTAGTGCAGTTCGACCAGGGTGGTACAACTGCCGCATATATTTCTCACCACCACTCTCCATCAATTGTTACATTTTAAGCTATAAATGTAATGATAATATTATAGCATGTGGAAAAGTAGGTAGTCAAGTGAAAAGGTCTAATCATCCCGACTCAATCGGCAATGCTCATGTAACATTCATCGGGGCCTTACTCGCTCTAGTTGAGCAAACTCAATCGTAAACTGCTTAATGAGTTTGTAGCGACTTAGCGACTTATAAGCTCTCGAATTTCTCGTCGCTGCAATAAACGTTATGGTATGGTGAATAAGTTTATCTTAACTGGGATTTAAGTACTTTTATGTGTAACTTAGCTCATCTGCAAGTAAATAACTATTTTGTGTTATAGTATTTAAGTTACTTAAGCAGTGTTAATTTACATGTTTACTTCCATCCATCAGCCCTTTGATGTCCACGGCTGGACGTAGGCCTTGCCTAAATGGCGCCACTCCAACCGGTCCTGTGCCCTCTGAATCCAATAGTTTCCCGGTTGGTCCATCTGGTGTGGGAGCGACCTATACTCTTTTTGCCTAAAAGTTTACATGTTTTCTTAACGACTTATAAACTCTTGCAGTGCAGTCATAGTGATGCGTAGAAAGACAGTAATCATTTTAAAGTGTCTTGTCGCATCTACTTGATTTAATATTTATACATGACAATTATTGTACTACTTTGTGAACAATCAAATACTAAGCAACTAGTGAAAAGTATAAACATGTAACTTACACCCCAAACACAGTCGATCTGCAAGTTCTACCTTTCAATTCTAAAATATTGAACTTTTTAAATTATTAGCTAACTTAAGAATTTAAACTACTTAATTCTGTTGCTTAACAAAACGTACTCGTATTATTTTTATCCGGGAAACAATTTCGTAATTCCGTCCGGGTTCTTCAACTCGGTTAGAATAACAATTTTACAATCTTCCGCCGTCACGTGCCCACTCGTCGGATCCACAGATATCAAATTATGTAGAAATGACATGGGAACCCATCCTAAAGACAAATGGATGCATCTTGCTATCTTTATTTTAAAGTTTAATATGAATATATTTAAAAACTGTGTGGTTTTTATACAGAACCTTTTATTTTCCTTGTAATTTTCGAATTCATTAATTAATATTTCTTGATATGATAACCTAATATTTCTAATTTAATAATATTTATTTATGTTATGTTTACTTACTATAGTTGTTTAATATCTCTCATTATTTTTACATCGAATGGCATATATCTATAAATATGGTATATAAATATTCTAGGATTGGTTGAAACTTATTCGTCATTATGGAACAAAATCCAAACCAGCTATGCATAATCAACAAGATTAAAGGAAATATTATCAGCCCTCGTTGTGTTTTACGGCAGAAAATTACAGCAATCGCGCTGTTTTAAAGCATTTCTTATTAAATCGTACTCTATGGTCAAACTCTGAGGAATGTAATCATTTCAGCCAATCGTAACATCTCTATTTATATTCGGAAGCTGTAACTTCAAATATGTACGGTTTTGAAAATCTAAACAAAGCTAATTCGATTTACATTTGAATTTTGACAGGATTGTCATTTGTTTTTTGTACAGTTTTTACGTTAAGATTTTCAATTTGTTTGTTCAACGTGTACGCAATTTGAATGAACGTTATGTCGTGTCGACATAAGGCGGCTTGTCATGATCTGTAGCTTAACGGATGAACGCATATCAGTCTGCACTGAGGCACTGTGACAAGACCATCGTCAATGCTAAGTGTCGCCCCACACGGGCCACTCGCGGCGGCCACAATCACTGCCTCATATTTCCTATAGTTTCTATTAATTTTATATAGACTTGCTGCATACGATGAACGCTTCTAGCTTCTAGTGGCGGCGTTAGTGGTCGCCGCGAGTGGTCCGTGTGCGGCGACACTAACGCGCACCATATCGGAGCACTACGTCGGATCCGTCACGAGTCCATAACTTCAAGTGTACACTGCAACATACACTCTTTGCGTATCATCTCTTTCACTTTACATTTCAAGAGATAGAAATGGCTTTAAATCTCAAAACGTTGCTTGATGCAGTCCATGGCTCGCAGTGCTCATCTGCTATCCCTACATGTCTTAGAATCGCAGACTATCAGAAGCCGTCATTAAAATATAACCAAACATTACAGCCTCATAAATATCGTAGGAAGTGACCTGGAAATTAAATACAAGAGATGGGCAGCTGTGTACCAAGTTAGTGTTCTCATGTAATGTTTGCGATTATACGCACAACCTACATCTAACCTACAGCATGACCTATTTTCTGAACCGAGCCCTATATGAGTAAAACATATTAGATTTTAAAATACCTATGTATGGAATTTAAATATGAGGAGGATGTTCTAATCTCAGACACGCTTAGATTTAAAATTAATGAAGAAATTACGTGAAAATCTCTTCTTCAAAAAGAGGTTTTTTTATGGTATGGCAAATCTATCAATTCGCACTTGGCTGTCGTGGTGGATTACGATCACTCTGAGATGCGACCGGCAGTCAGCAACAGGCGGACCGCAGGCAGCGTCCGGACCGCGGTAGGACGAATTTAGGTCCGCCAAGTTATCTCTGATATACCTTTTTCTGTTTTCGAGGGGGAAACCTTCAAAAGGTACCCGACGCCGTGGGAGCGACGCAGGGTTATGTGGGATTTTTACCGCACTAAAACCGCTCCGGTGGCCGTCCTCGGCGCTGAAAAGGAGAACTCCGGGATCTCGAAACGACTTCAACCGGAATCCTCCGAGCGCGTTGCCCCATCGGGCTCCTCCCAGATGGGCGGCTGGGCCCACCGCTCCGTCTAGTCTTTACGATGGTGTGCGACCACACATACCGCCGTCCCGGGATTGTCTCTGATATACCTAGTGCATACTTACATAACTTCACAACAACAATAATCTAACTTATGTCTAACAAATTACGTGGAGCAACCCTACGAGGATTGCTGATGCCACCGGCACGTGTAACCTACAATTATTTGGTCATTACACTAAAAAGTGCAATTTAGCAATTATGTAATTGTGATTGACGTCAAATCGAATATTTCTGTAATAATGATTAAATTAGTTATACATTATTCCTAATCTCACATTGATAGGAAGAAATAAGATTAAATTGTATTTTTTTTTAAATTAAAATATTCTATTTAAATTCTGGCTTTTTTTGGAGCCTCCGAGTGCAGTAAACGTAATTAACAATTGGTTTATTAAATAATTTGAAAGCAAAATAAACAATTATCATTATCAGGTTTTTATGGGCCTCGGTTAAACAGCATCCAGAATCTACTCATAACTACTTGCCGACCCCTGGACTAGACCTATGCCTAGCACTGAAACAATAATAAGTTGACAACGATATATTATAGAATACATAAATTATACACATATCATATTAGACAAATACATAAATGTAGATCTGGCCTGAAGGCTGTGATAAGAGAAATATTCTCGAGGTAGAAGCTTTCAAAAGGTACCCGACGCTGTTGGAGCGACGCAGGATTATGTGGGACTTTTACCGTACTAAAACCCGGTGGCCGTCCTCGGCGCTACAAAGAGGACTCTGGGGTCTCCAAAGGAACGCAACCGGAATCCTCTAAGCGCGTTGCGCCATCGGCCTCCTCCCAGATGGGCGGCCGAGCCCAACGCTCCGTCTAGTCTCAACGATATGGGACCGCACACACCGCCGTCCTTTCCGGGATCGCCTGGCTGGACAATTCAAGCTCCCACTCTCACCGTCCGCAAGCTCCGACCGCCCCATTTAGTCGCCTCTAGGCAGGGGATATCGTAGCCCTATTCTGATACTGGAACTACAGGGACGGACGCATTTATGACTAGCCTTACGTAAGACGGATTTTATTCGAGATTGATTACAGATGGCTTTCTGGAGCATTATCGACTTACCCGCCTGATGGTAGGATGATAAGTACATGCTTATTTGCTACTTCCATATTATAAAAATACATCTCGTCACATACACATAATACTTACATATTGTATATCTACATCAGATAGTAATTTAATAAAAGTTGTGTAAATATTAAAGCTGTTAATGTCGTTTGTATAATGCAGTTATATACTGGGAATGAAACACCACGCTTAATTAACTATTAATTAATCCTCTTTAATATTACGGCACGCATTGGAAGCTTATTATTTAAACTAATGCGATCTTCACAACTGATTTATTATATTATTTTTGAACGAATATGTTCATTAATTGTCATTTAGTTATACAACATTAAATATCCTCATCCATTTATATACATGTGAATCCAATAAACAAAAAATATTAAATACATAATTGTGAAGGCAACACTAAAATATTTCGATTATGAAAATAATCTATATACCTATTAATACGTGAAGCAAAAACTTGTGGTGCATTTTTAAGTAACTTGCCGCGGACGGATGAGTATGAAATTTTGCACGGTTGTAGTTGACGTAGAGAAGGAGTGTGAATATGTTAGGGAATGGTATTTTTTTTTCAAATAATGCATATAACATACATAAAAACAACTAAACCACATTACACACACTACCGTACATTTGTCACAAACCCATATACAATAATAAACGAAATAAAACATTCAATATAATTATGAACACAGAGAACGTCAAAAATGTCAGATGTCTTTGTCAAAATTCCCATTATTGATTTTAATTGATTCGACACTCAAAACCCCATTTTACCTTTCGGGTGTATTAAAATAACTTGAAAATTAATAAAAATTGGAATTAATTTGGGAAATACTTTGGACATTATCAAGTTTAGTTTTTGAGTTGAATTAAGGTCGAATTTCGACCGTTGCGACGGGTCAGTAGTTTATCATTATAGCTCTAAAAATATCTTTACAACCTTTTATTTCACTAACCTTGTTATTTAGTAGATATAGATACATATGTTATAGCCAGGTCTTAGAACTTGATAAACGATCAACGATAGAAGTTCGTTTGAAAATGTGCTAAATTCTGGTTTGATATAGTGGATGATTTGTTTCATAGTTTTTAAAAAATCAAAATAGAGGTTAAAGTTTTTTTCGGAAATATAAATTTGATACAAACTCAATGAAAATTTAGTGTTTGGCTTTGTGGTACAATATATTGTTGACTATAAATGAAACGATGGAGCAAGGGGAATGTTTAATGCACTGATTATATCATGGTTTTATTATATCAAGATAACTGTTGCAGATTTACATAATATATTCAATCATCGATTAACCATGGTCCAATAGTCTAAAGATCGCCCGGTATGGTTTCCATTGAATAACAAGAACTGCCATATCTCTCTATCAATCTGTTTTCGCACACGAATTTCACAAACTATATTCCATTTGGAAATCTTAAACTATAAAACTAACAACGTACGTTAAACAATCACAAATATCATACACATCAACATCAGCAACATACGCACGCAATCATATGCACATACACACACACGTACTACACTCATACACAAACATACATACAAACAGATAGGGTCAGAGAGGCATTCAGACAGAGAGAGTCATAATGACAAATGTATATTGATTGAAATAAACCGATATCCCGTTTTGAGTCAAAGAAATATGGTCACGTTAAGCATGCAGCTACCTTTTCTACCGCACAAGCATAAACGTTATTAGAATTTCAAACCAGTAGATAGGTTACACTGCATTTTCGAGTTTCCAAGCCAATATGAAAACAATAGCGGCACTGTCACAAGCGTCTTATAAACTTTGCCTTCATTCTATGTACTAGGGTTGTCAATGTTACTAAATTAATATGCTGTGGCAGATTTCAACGTTAGAAATAGTATAATGAAACTAAATGAATAATTTAATACTATTCATGCAAATAAGTACGTCTAAACTTAGTTATTAATGCTACTTTTTTCCATAGACAAGTATCAACATGTCACTTGGTGATTAGGTTGATATATTTATTTCAGAAGAAAAAATTACACTTTGTATTCTGAATTAATTTAAAACTTTCAATGATATAAAGGCTGCATACAATATAATACTTTAGTTACTTTGTTATTACGGTGACAACCCTATTTAGACTTCTTCAAACTTGAGCTTGTTTTAGGAGAACTAAACCCATTTTGAAACTCTCTCAATCAATAACTGTTCATCTCGTTCATTATCGGTTGCTAAAAAGCTTAGAGCAAAGTTTCAAAATCCGTTTTTGCAAAATACAAACTTCGGTGTAACGAACTTTGTCTTATGATAACACGTCATGACCGAGCGGTTTTGACTCTTTTTAGTATCTAATATATAAAATTCTCGTGTCACAATGTCCGTTCCTGTACTCCTCCGAAACAGCTTGACCGATTCTCATGAAATTTTGTGAGCATATTGAGTAGGTCTGAGAATCGGTCAACATCTATTTTTCATACCTCTTGATAAGGGTTGTCGACAACCATTATCTTAACTTTTTTTAAATTTTTATATGGCAAAACAACGTTTGCCGGGTCAGCTAGTTTTTTATAAGATTAACACTTTAATCTTATAAAAAACTAGTGGACTTTTCTGGTGGACTGCACGGTCGTTTGCCACTGCAAACGACCGTGCAGTCCACCAGATGGCAGCCATTGCCGCCTCCTCCAATGAAACCAACATAGAGATAATAAGCTCCGCAAAACCAAAAAACTGTAAAGATTATAACTTGTGAATCAATTCGTTTAATATAAATTAAAACATACAATAATATAAATTTAATTTTGAGGGATTGGATCAATGATTATGTAAGCTTGAATTTGCCACTTTGATGTTATGAAAATTCGTTTCAATTATGTAAATGAATCCAGAACAATCTCCAGTCTGGATATTATTCTGGATCTTCAACGTTGTTTTTAACATTTGCCTAGCCAGTAATCAAAGGATTCCTTTGCACAGTAGACCATTAGAATCAACGAAGTGAACAAACAACTATATTGCAAATAGTTATACTAGAATTTCCTGTAACATTTTTGTACTAACGAAGCGGTCACGTTCTAAATGGTTTCATAGTGCTATTGTACAAAGAAAGTCTTGCACTAGTCGTGGAAATTTACTCTCCAGAGTATGATATTCAGCATAACTATTGTGTGCCGGTATATAGGTATGTCGTTCACTATATAATATTACAGTATTTTGTACATCGGTAATAACACCTACATAAACTTTTTTGTTAACGGGGAGGTAACCTTCAAAACTTTTTACACACTAAAACCTCCTCGTTGGCCTTCCTCAGTGCTTGCAGGAGATCCCGGCATTTTCAACGCAATGGTGCGCCCTGGCACTGCGCCCCTCACAGACTCATCTCTTTGGGGGACGTGTTACTGTATCCATGCACTTTCTGGTGTCTACGACAATATGCAGCCGCCCATGCCGCCGTTCTTCTCGGGGTTGCTTGCTGGACGGTTCGAGCTCACACTCTAGCCGCTCGCAACAGCAGAAGCCCCCGTTCAGTCGCCTCTTAGATTTAAGGACAGGCAGGGGACACCGTAGCCGTATTTTACCCCCCGGCTACAGGGGACACCTGCATGAAACTAGTCAATATTTTAAATACAGCCAGTAACCAAAAATACAGTAAACCAAAAATAAAATGCAAATAAATTAATTCGTGGATTAATTAACTTAGTACTTGACTCTTTAAATTGAACAATCCCTTAACATCAAATAAATTGTATATTTTTTGCTTAAGTTACAGCCCGAAAAGTGCAATAATTTACGTAAACACAAGGGTGCGAGAAATTTGATTTGTTCGCGAAATATTTATATTGCGTTATTATCTAGTGTTGGCCGGGTTCCCTTAAACAAACCCCTCCGACATTAAGTCAACTAACGGAGCACACCCTTAGAGAATTACCTTTACCCTTAAAGAAAACTTCTCAAACTCTTATTGGGCCTTTTTGTTCGAAAGTCAAGGGAAACAAAAGGGGACATTTGTATACACAACTTTATTGTTTTATGATATTTCGCGATAATATAAAACATTTCCGAGTTTCCAATAATTTGGTTTACGAGCACAAGTTCCAAAGTAAGGCTATGAATAACTTCGGTAATAGGTAAACATTAATAAACTGTGTAATATTGATACGTATATAATAGCTACACTTACAAAGTTTATCAAATTTGAATGTCCTTATTCTGGAAACAGAATCAGAATAGTAGTATTGCTGCATACAGAAAATCTGTGTGTCTGTGATATTGGAGTGCTTCAAAGCTATCTATATCTTATGAAGCGTGTCGTATCCGAACGTCACCAGGGTCGGTACTCTAGAAGCATTGGAAATATAATTCTTTCAGGTGTGCTACAAACTGAATACTGAGATAGTCAAAGCCGTCTGTGTCTTACAAGGCGTATCGTGTCCAAATGTTTTCTCTGAAATCCTTTAGAAACTGAAGCTGCTACGTGCAGAATACTGAGATATCAGTGCAAGCCTTTACATTTTTTTTAACTGACTCAAGGAGCCAACGAGCATGCTGTTCACCTGATGGTAAGTCGTCACTGCCGCCCATGTACATCTTTAATCAACTTCATACAGTACATGGGTTCCATCTGAAGTCCATCACAGATGCGTTGCTACTTCCTAGGACTATGATGGTCGAAGCAAGTGAAAGTGTATTGCATTGCATTTCCAAACTTTTCTTTATTTTAATTGAAGTAGCACACAAGTTTACAATCTGTGTATATCTGTATAGCTGCAGCGGTGACTCCCTAGTTGAACAAAACGTTCTAGTACCCTAACACTTAAAGATATTCATTATTATTTCACACTAGATGTACCTACCTTATGCGTGTTGCCATCCCAAAAAAAAAATACACCAGAAACCTTCGCGAGCTCATGAATAACAACTTTGCTAAAGATCATCAAATGAATAGTTTACGATTTTATAGAGGACATAGAGACAAACATTCATTTTTATATATATTTCACATAAAATGGATCTAAAATGAAAAGATTTACTCTTACACCTACATACGTCAATTTTAAACTACAAGCATAATATAATGAATATACTTTTACAAAAACGTAACAAAATCCGATAAACCAAAAACCGAATTTCAACAATACTAAACCTCAAACTTCCGAAATATCGGTTTTCACTTCATCTCAAAGTTTGCGTGTAACGCCAGTTACATTTCATTACAAGCCGCCATTGGCCAGTTGAAGGGTGCTGACAAGAGTAATATAGCCAGTCCTGTCTTTATGGGTTCGGTAAATCACCTCACTTGACCCGAACGCTACCGATAGAGCCCGAGTAATATGCATTTGTGTCACTTGTCGCGAATAAGCGATGAAATACAAAATGTAATTTTGTTGAGCTACAAATGGATGTAAATAAAAATAAATAAAATAATAAATAAATAAATATAAAAATAAATAAATCAAATACATAAAAAATCCTAAAATCACTTCTAGTCGCTATTTTCAATTATTAACTAATATTGAATTGATCAGTTTTTGACATGTAAATTGTTAGAATAATAATGAAGATGTTTTATACACATTAGAATTCAAATAAAGATTAGTGAAACCTTAAATATAATACAATTATCAAAAGTCATACCCATAATTCTGTTATATAATATTGAAGTAATATACGAGAAGGAAGTCCACCTGATGTTAAATGTTATATTAAACATGATATCTGACAACATATTTTACCTGATGTCAATAACAGATGCATCACTCCCGAGGACTATATTGATCGCCTCATGTAAGGCCGGCAACCAAACACACTTTCTACACTCATATCCACACTAGGATTTTCTCATGTGTCTTGGGTACCATGGACACACACAAGACGACCAAACAACCAGACCCAGAGCATGAATCTAAACTCATCATTCAGATACCTGTCTGGCCGGGAATCGAACTCGGGACCCATTGTACATCAGACCGGCATGGTAACCGCTCCGCCACGCGGGTCGTCAAACCAAACAAAGAAACCTACATGTATGCATATTACGCATTAGAAAATACTAGTCACCCGATGCATCGGTAAAAATTCGACCGTAATTTAAATTAAAAAACTAAACTTCATATTGTCATAAGTAGTACGAATATTTCTCAAATTCAAATAAAATTTAAGTAATCATTTTCAAGCAATTTTGAACACACCAGTTAAATACATTAATAGGTTTAATTAGCTAAGCCGCATTTAAAAGCAATAGCAGGTATTTTGACAAAGACACTAACATTTCTGACGTTACCTATGTGTTTTAATAGTAAGACATTGAATGTTCTATTTCGATTATTATTTATGTTTTGTGACAAATGCACGGTAGCGTGTGTAATGTGTTTTTAGTTAATTTTATTTATGTTATATGCATTATTTGAATAAAATATTAACATTTTGCACTCCTTCTCTACGTCCACTATAACCGTACAAAATTTCATACTAATCCGTCCGCGGCATATTACTTAAAATGCCTCACAAGTTTTTGCTTCACGTATTAATATAACAATAATTTTCATTACATCTATTTAATAAACTGATATCAATAATGTATCGAAGCGACTAAAGGGCGTGATATATCGCTTCAACCAGTTTATTGAGACAAGTGAACATAACACCTTGTCCCGAGCCTTACCGATAGAGGGCGAACATTAAAAGGGTTTGATTTATACCCTAACTTAGCACATTGTCGCCATCTGTTGCTCGAATACTGCGAAGTAGTTTATTATAAAGGTGGACTGGCCGCTGAGAATTTATTTCCAACTAGTTTTGCTACGTTTTTCCTAGGTGCTTAATGATAGCTTTAAAGTAGTTCATACACATAATGAAAACCCCGCGTATGTACATCGCATTTGTAAAAAATAGCCTTAATATTTATTGTGGAGTTTTCTTGTTTGAGATCGTTTAGTTTGTCTACATGTCTGAGTTTGAAAGTATATTAAGCCAAAACTACTAAGTTTAATTTACTCTTGACTAGGTTATTACCGCAGCTTTGCCTGCGTCGTTCATGTCTAATACGCTAACGACTATCATAAGTATTAATTTAGGTCATACATTATGTATGTGTGGAATTTTAGCAGATTATTAGGTAGTTTTTGTTTAAAAGAGTAACAAAAATACAAACATCCTCACAAACTTTCGCATTTACCAGTATTGTTCGACCGAGGAAGTACCTAACACCGCTACACCTATTTCTAGCGTAAAACAGTTCTTGCGTTTCGTTGGAAGGGTGTGGTTTATATGAGGCGATCCACTTTTATATGAAGCGATCATCTTAGTCCTCGGAAGTAGCAACGAATCTGTGATTGACTTCGGATAGAACCCATGTCCTATATTAAGTTGTTTACAGATGTCCATAGGCGGCAGAGACCACTTACCATCAAGTGGACTGCATGCTCGTTTGCTACTTCAAATAGATAAAAAAGATTATAATAAAAGTATAAATAATAAGGTTATTTTTTAAAACGATACAGCAAATTCGCAACTAGCAGCTTAGTATTACTATATTTACTGTAAGACAAAAACCAAAATTTAGCTAATCATTTTAACACTATTACACTATCAATAATGATAATGAATTAATGTCTTATATTTCGAATTCCTTAAGTAAACGTTGAAATTGACCGCTATTACGTAGAAATAGGTGCGACACCAACCAGTCCACCAATTCGCACTTGACCAGCGCGGTGGACTATGGGCCTATAACTCTCTCATTCCTTAAAAAAAAACGCTTTCTACACTCATAGCCCCACAGTACGATTTTCTCCTGTGTCGTGGGTGCATTGGACACACGCAAAGACGAATACACAAATACCCAGACCCAGAACAGAACTGAATCTAAACTCATCATTCAGAAACCTGTCTGGCCGGGAATCGAACCCGGGACCCGTACAACAGAATCTCAGAGTAATCAGAAAGGGATACAACACCATTTGATAACCACTCAGCAGATTTGGTCAAGTGTATTTGTACTGTTGTCATATTTCCACTACCAAATAGTTTCAGTCACATTTTTGTACAATAAAATAAAAATGTATTTTCACGTGCATTTGCCTGAATTATTCGCTATTTGTCAAACAATTTATCCGAGCGTGCATCAGTAAAAATTACTAACAGAACTTCGTTAAAGCGTTTTATTCGTCCAATTTTAAACGTGCTTCTGTCAAAGTATGTTTATTTTTACAAAACTATGTAAAAGTACTGTTGATAGTGATAGTTGAAATTTGGGTCTCGGTCTGTAGTTTTGAGCTTCGAACCCATGCATTATTATGATGTTATGGTAAGTTAAGAGACAATTAGAAAATAATTCACTTATTATAATGGTAAAGCACACCCTTGAAAGGTGAATATTTCCGCGCGAAGGTTTGCTTCTGAAAGTGCTTTAGAAATATATATTTTTAAAGTTGTGTTAATTCTACTAATTCGCACTTGGCAAGGTGGACTACAGCCTGAAATCCAACTGTACAAGGAAAGCTACACCCAACAGTGTGTGTATTGGATTTACAACTATAACATAAAAGTAAACTTCACTACATAGTTTAAAACAAAGTCGCTTTACACTATCTGTCCCTGTCGCTTAGATGTTTAAAACTACGCTACAGATTTTTATGCAGTTCTTTAAATATATAGGGTGTTTTTTATGTATAATACATGCATAATATAGTGGATAAACATTGGTAATTTTATATTTTTGACTTATAGGCGGTACGAAATTCGCCGGGTCAAGTAGTTAATAATCAAATTTAAAATATTGTGGTACGACAGCGTGGTAAGGCGACCTACCTAAGGTAGGTTAGTCAGTCATTAATTTAAACTTATAAGATTTTTAAAAGGATAATTTTCGATTTCTCAGCACAAGGAGATTAAATATCTAAATGGATAATAAGAAAAATAAGGTTTTATTAATTTTAAATTAAGTTATCTGACATTATTCTTCTTTATTCAAGATATAAGTTTTGTCACTCATTTTTGTAATACTTTTTATTGCTTACAATTAGTAAAATTCTTTCCATAACACTTTAGGGAAAATATTCACATCACAATGTAACCCATACATATTTGTCTTTATTTCGATAGATTCCTGAAAAAATATATCAAGATTGAATGAGTAAAATATTGCTCGGATATCGAATACGAATAACTGTCATCATTTCACCGTGAAAAATATATAGTCAGTATATAAATTGTCGGGGGAAACGAAAAACATCTCAGTTTCAATACCTTACCAATATTGTTACAAATCTACGAGGTAATAAATCATACCAGTTCACAAATAAAAGGTAGCCAGGTAAGTATATATAGGTATATTTTTTTTTAACTGACTGAAGTAGCAAACGAGCATGGAGTCCACCTGATGGTAAGTGGTCACTGCCGCCTATGGACATCTGTAATCAACCACATACTGAACATGGGTTCCATCTGAAGTCAATCACAGATGTGTTGCTACTCCCGAGGACTGATGTTCGCCTCATGTGAAAGTTTGCCGGCAACCACACCCTTCTGTCGAAACGCAAAAATATATAGGTAAATACCAATCCACAAAAAAACTATTTGCAGTTCGAATCTGCTGTCACCACACCATACCATTTTCTACTGCAGTGTTAAGCGTTGATGTGTTTTGGCTGTGAGGTTAATATATTACATCGTATTAGAGAGAGAGATTATTGACTAGCGACATTATATTCTTAAGGACTCCGGGATCTCCAAAGGAACCGCAGTCCTCTGAAACTTCCGCAATACACTTCCCAAACAGGTGTGGCGGAGAAATTATCAATTCCGTTTGTGTTTATACTTTATGAATGCTTGTATTTGTGTTTTCGCCTTGAGTGTTGTCATAGCATCGATAAATAATTTATAGGCCACGATCAAAATAAATATAATAAATATAATAATTTTTTTAACACTTGTGATTGATCTTTTAGGTTATATCCTCCAAAAATTAATCGGTACAAACTGCACCAACTACTCATTGTTTATTTATTATTGACATAAACGTTTAGCCTTACAATTTAGTTTTGTACATTTTGCTGCGAGCGGCTCATCGGTTATCGACTACTACAAAGGTACGCTTGGCTATTTTTTGCACGGGATAAACCCTGTTTGTTTACCGATACGCGATACGGCTAAGCCCGCTTCAAATTTTTAATCGAAAGCCAGTAGAGTGTGAAATAAGTTTAAAAAAACACGTTTTATGATTTGATCTAAAAGTACTTACTAGTACACTGATCGTAAGAGAATTAGTACCTACGTTGGAAAGGACGAATGCATTGATATGGAATGATCGTGTTCAAATAATGCGCGACTTGAAAATCTCTTTTTTTATAAGATTGAACTAGCCTATGAGCATGTAGTCCACTACATTTTAAGTAAATACCTAGTAAGGGCTGCGAGCCCTAGGGCATCTGTATCAAACTCCAAGTAGATCAGTAGATCTACCTGAATGCGGTCACATGTACCTAGCAACTCCTGATACCCAAAATATTTTTTTATTTGACTGAAATAGCAAACGAGCATGCAGTCCACCTGATGGTAAGTGGTCACTGCCGCCCATGAGCATCTGTAATCAACTTTATACAGAACTTGAGTTCTATCAGTAAATCACAGATGCGTTGCTACTCTTGAGGACTATGATGGTCGCTCATATAAAAGTGTGCCGGCAACCACACCCTTCCATCGAAACGCAAGAAATGTTTCACGCTAGATATAGGTGTGGCGGTGCAAATTCCCCGGTCAAACTATACTGGTTCTACCACCTTTATGTTACGACCTTAAATATGTTGGAGTCCGCATAAGTAACATCCTTTTACCGTATAACTGCTTAACGAATATTGTAAGGGTGACGATAAAAACTCCTCGGCAGAACTATGCTCCTCTACAGTGGTAGAGGAGCATAGTTCTGCCAAAAAAACAAACTCATGAGACTCGGCAGAACTATGCTCCTCTACCACTGTAGAGGAGCATAGTTCTGCCGAGTCTCATGAGTTTGTTTTTTTGGCACAGAAGTTTTAAGTATAGACGTTTTAATGTATACATGCCTTCAGCATCAATACGCCTTCTGAATCTTCCCAAGTCATTTCATGCTAATGCACCCTTTAATATCGCAACTGTGTCAGGAAAGTGGAATTAGATTAAAAAATCTTTTCGCTACCTTCTAACCGAATACTGATCTTCATAATTAGACAGGCGAGGTGCGTTAAATAAAATTTACATTGCAAATTTTCGAGATAATTTCTTCGTGATGAATTTCGTGAGTCTGTTCATCAAACTTTTAATTTATTTGTTTCGGATTAATTTATTCCTTTCGTTGTAATGGTCGTTTGAAATTAGTTTCCCAAAAGTCGATAGTATCAATAGGTGAATTTTGCTTAAACAAGACCCTATGATGGGTACAAAAGATACCGGGAGTATCTGACTGTCCCTGTAGTTTCGGGATCAGAATAGGGCTGCGGCATCCCCTGCCTGTCGTAAGAGGCGAGTAAAAGGAGCTTTCAGGGTTGCAGACGGCTAGAGTGGGAGCTCAAACCGTTCGGTCAGGCAATACCGGGAAGGACGGCGGTATGTGTGGTCGCATACCGTCGTAAAGACTAGACGTAGCGGTGGGCCCAGCCGCTCATCTAGGAGGAGTCCGATGGGGCAACGCGCTCGGAGGACTCCGGTTGAAGTCGTTTCGAGATACCAGAGTCCTCCTTTTTAGCGCCGAGGACGGCCGAGGACGGGGGGTTTTAGTGCGGTAAAAATCCCACATAACCCTGCGTCGGTCCCATGGCGTCGGGTATCTTTTGAAGGTTTCCCCCTCGATAACAAAAAAAAAGGAGTATCTGACTAGCCAAAACTCTAAAAGGTTTTTCTAACCATACAATGCAAAATTCAAGGCGAATAATTGTTGCCCGAAATCGAACTTAATATATAGATTGATATGTATTATGTACGTGAAGCAAAATCTTGGGATCCGCTGTTAAGATACTTGCCGCAGACGGATAAGTATGAAATTACGCACGGTTATAGTTGATGTAGAGAAGGATTACGGAATGCTAATAATTTTTTGAACTAATGCTAAAACATTACTGAAATCTACTAAAAACACAATACACACACAAAATTCATTTTGCCGATATAATCTAATCTTACGTCGTTTTCATAGATCAATTTTAATTCATATTGCCATTTAACTTCATTTATAAGTTTCAATAAATAAATATCAACACGAAACATTTAACAATAAACGCTGAAACGCTTAAGTATGTCACCTGTAAAAGCTGGTCCCTCGAAACGTCGTCAAAACTCTCAACTTGACGAATTAATAATAAAGGTAATAAATAAAACGAAATACTCAATCTCTTAGGACATTAAATTGAAGTTTGGAGGCTTGATGGGGGAAAGTTTAGCAATTTTGGTTTTGCTCAATAATGGGATTTTAGCCGAAATGAAGAACGCTTACAATTTGGACAATTCCGAACACTCAATATTGCGTTATAGAGGACGCGGGCGCCGGTAATGGCGTTATAAGTTTGGAGTTTGATGTCCTTGCTGGCGCGTTGCTAGTGTTCATTTGCCAAACGCGTTCCGATGAAAAGACTTTCAGAAAACTTTACCTATTTATTTGCTCAAATTTAAATTATGTAATCACGGAGTTCTTAACATTTTTCACAGCGCTCGTTTAAGCGTATACTTTTGAGCTCTAACTTTATTTTTATTTTATGGAGCTTGCTAGAAAAATTAAAAGGAAAAATGCTTATATGATTAATAGTCTAAGAGTAACTATTTTAATACTCTATAGAGATGTTTAATAGAGGTTTCTGATTTCCCTAAAATTTGACACACATACAGTTTATGATCTACATTAACATATAACGCGGGCGACCCCGCGAAAATAACTTAGTTGGTAATGGACTTCCTCCTGTACACCTCAAAAGTATTTTTTCGTGCAAGTATATAAAATTCAATTTAAGGGTAACTGATAGTTTAAGAAGACTGGTGATTCATTAGAAGTAAATAGACTATTTCTTACGGATAGAAGGAAAATTAGAATATTTACAGTGTAACATACACAATACACATACATGTGTAAGTATATTTAATTAATATTGAAAGTACCTAAATTAATTTTGTTTAACTAATTTATTATTACAGTAAATTTGCTCTTTAATTTCGCCTTCGCGATTGACACGATGTTGTGTTAATAACTAAACCCGTTGAAATCCATGAAATTAAACGCCAACATTCATGAAATGGTTGGAATATTGTTTGCGTTTCAGAGCACGAAACTGTAGTAATTGGCCTAAGTTGGTATACAAAATGCCGCATAGAATCAACCTGTTTTGTATTATTTTAGAAAAAGTAGCAAACGAGCTTTCAGAGGCTACAACGACCCATGAAATCAATCCTGGATAAGAAAAAGAATCATGTCTGTAGTAGGCTAGTGATTCATTTCAACTCCTACGAACTAAGTTGGAACAAGTATGTCTATTTTATAAAAAGAAATGGGAAAATAAGTGTGGAGCTCCGGAGTTAAACTACAAATTTCTACCTTCAAAATAGTAATAACCTCTATTCTCGTGAATGCTGTAAGTAATCAAGATGTTTGAGAAATGGGCAGCGTCTTCATGCAAACTCAGTTATTCATCTACGGAATTAGCAGTTCTCACTATCTCATGTATATAATACACATACATCTTAGCTTGTAATTTAATCAGAAAGTACACAATAGCCGAATTTATCACACTCTATTAACTGTGTAAGTTCGACTCGTGTCCGGTAGTTTTTCATGCGAATATTTCTTGATGTATCTATGTATACTAGTCACACGTCGCAATGGTCGAAATTCGACCGTAATTTAGCTTAAAAACTAAACCGCATATTGTTCAAAGTAGCACGAATATTTCTGAATTAATAAATTGTATTTATTAAAATCACCCGTTAAAGGTTATACGTTATACGTTTTAATTAACTAATCATTTTAAAGCAATAGCGGGTATTTTGACAAAGACATTTGACATTTTTGTAGTTATGGATTAGTAAGACATTGAATGTTTTAATTTCTTTATTATTTATGTTTTTGTGTCAAATTCAAGGTAGTGTGTGTAATGCGTTTTTAGTTGATTTTACGTAGGTATGTTTATGCATTATTTGAAAAAATATTAGCATTTGGTAATCCTTCTCTACATCAACTGTCACCATACATAATTTCATCTTCCTGCGTCCGCAAGCAAGTATATTAAAAAAGAATCACAAGTTTATGTTTTACATATTAATCTATAGATATTTGTTGGCTTTTTACTTCTTATTATTAAGTTATAAGTAGTTTTTTTTTTTGAAAATGATTTATTTATTTTCATAAATGAGTTTGGTACAATTAGCTGTGTTTGGGACATCCTTTTAAGTAATTTAATACCTGTGTCAGGATGTCCCGCTCTTCCATATCTTACAATTACTCATTTAAGAGGTAACTTAATATTAATTAATTAACAATTATTAACTAAACATAGCATATAGAAATACAATGTGTGTGTGTGTGTGTGTGGCTGTATGTGTGTGTGTGTGTACTATAATTGTATTATGTTTATCTTATTTTATAATATAACACGTTTCAAAAGATTTTATAGTTAATCAACCATAACTACTTACAACTTAAGAATAGATAGCTATAGCCCCATAGATATTTGTAACCAACTCCATATAAAACACCTTCTACCTTAAGTAGAACACATCTTCTTTCTCACTCCTGAAGCCTATTATATAATTAAACATAGTGGTGCCTGCGCAATAGAAGTTTAAGTACTAGACGCAGATTTTTATTTTCATATTCCCTTTCTCACTTATTAATGCGTAAAGTAATTACATCGAAACAGTATATACGAGAACGTCTCAACATACCTTAATAATTAGTGGCATACCACCTTTATTGAGGGACCGAATGGCACGCGAAATTAATAGTACTTGATGTAATTACTGGCCCCAATTTAATAAGGGTGCCATTAGTACGGTCGACGCTATCCCCAAAGATTATGAAAATTATTTCAGATGTCACACCCTAAAAGCGTCATTATCGATGGATAATTGCACGAATTGGACTTCCTAATGAGAACTCAGTATTTTTTCACCAAAAGACTCTTTGTTGAAATGGGCTTTCATCTTAATGACCACAGATTATAATTTAATCGCGGTCAAAAAATTCATATCATTGTTTAAGTCGTTTCTTCGTAAAATGAATGTAGCATCATACGATTATTTGACGAATATAACGAACATCTATGACGCACATCAAAACGTTGGTCTTTTAATAAATTCAATTTGTCTAACCATTGTTTAAATATTAAACCTATCTGTACAACCTAATATACCTGTATATACAATATGCGGGTTATTAGACTTCACATTCGTTTATAAACAAAGATTGCTAATAATATTTTTCTTCGCCATTTATAGAAACTAGTCACTCATCGCAACGGTCAAAATTCGACCGTAATTTAAATTAAAAAACTAAACTTCGTATTGTCCACAGTAGAACGAATATTTCTCAAATTCAAATTGTAATAATTTTCAAGTTACTTTGACCACGGGTGTGTTACAGGCAAAAAGAGGTTTAATTAACTAAGCTGCATTTAAAAGCAATAGCGAGTATTTTGACAAAAACATGTCATTTTTGACGTTATGTGTTTTCATAGTAAGACATTGAATGTTTTATTTCGTTTATTATGTATGTGTTTGTGTCAAATGCAAGGTAGTGTGTGTAATGTTTTTATTTGAATAAATGTTAGTTTTATGCATTATTTAAAAAAATAGCATTGCGCAATCCTTGTATACATCAAGTATAACTGTGCGTAATTTCATACTCCTCTATCGGCAAGTATCTTAAAAACGGGTCACAAGTTTTTGCTTCACGTAATTATATATAGATAAAAATTTAAACCTCCAAAGAAAAAGTCGAATTGCATGTGATCATCATCGATTTATTTAGAAAATCAGATTTGAGCCTTTTATTTAAGCAACGCAATCTGTTGAAAATCTTCTATGGGGCTAACACTTAACAAATGAGATTTTCCTCTTTTACATTCTAAATAAACCTATGCTTCGCGTTGCTTGTATCTGAATATTTAATAGATTAAATCTCACATTCACTAATGTAATTTGATTTCAAAGCGGATAGATAAACGCTAAAAAGATTACGCAGAAGCGTCAGACATAAAGAAAAGTCTGCTTACACTTGTTTATAAAAATCTCTGCATTCAAAATAAGTGGGTACACTGTAGTGATGTAACGGATGTCATTGTTTGCATATTCGCGAATGCGAATGCGAATGCTAATGTTTTTTTTTCAGCTTTTGGTATAGGCCGGAGGATCTAGATTTGTCGATCTTTTTTTTTTGGATTGTCAAAGTGCAGTTTGATTTCAATTTGGAATATTAATTTTTTTTCAGTTTTTGGTATATAGGGCCGGAAGATCTAGATTTGACGACCTTTTTTGGATTGTTAAAGTGCAGTTCGATTCTAATTTGGATAGATTTGGCGAGCTTTTCAATGCAAGACATTCGCAGGAGTTCTTACGAATGCGAATATCTAAAAAGATGCGAATACTCGCGAATACAGATGCGAATATTCGTTACATCACTAGTATACTGATAAAATTGAGGTCACGACTTGACACCCTTTTGCTGTCCATGCAAATGTTCCTCTCCACACACGCGTCACTTTTTGAGGATATCACGTCCAGGCTACGTACTCCACTGTACATATATTTAAATTTTATTTGCAAACTTTATTAAGCACTTCATGGACACTATTTTTGAAAATCTCCATTTAAAAATAAATTACATGATTTTATATATAAAACAGTTGTGATATGAAAACGATAAATTTAGTTATCATTATTTCTACGACAAATCTCAAGTACAGATGGTTTTCTTTATCCAATTATAGAAACAAACAAGCATGCAGTCCACCTAATGGTAAGTGGTTACTACCGCCCATAGATATACATATACAATCAACTTAAATTAGAAAACGGGTTTTCTCTGAAGTCAATCAGAGATTACGCCCCAAGCACTAAGATGGGCGATGTAATGCAAAACGATGTAATTACTAGCTTAGTCCCGTAGGTTTGCCCGCGTAGATCATGATTGTCCACCACGGTATTGAGTATAAAATATAAAAATATTTTATTGATTTAACACATTCACATTGAACAAGTCGCAAGAGCCCTGTACTAGATACGATTGTGTTACCGGTAGTACCCCGGTCGTCCACCAAGACTTAATACATGTGTTATTTAACAGACAGATTAAAGTATAGTTATTGCACATTATTTTAAATGTATGTGCGTGTTTGTGTGAGTGAGTGTACATGTACATCTATTATAACTCATATAATAGAAAGTATGCTGTCTTAATCTAGATCAGAAACTATGTGTGTGTCAAATTTAAGCGAAATGCAAGTGGTATTTGTTACGTAAAAGCGTAACAAACAAACTTACATTCAGATTTATAATATTAGTAGGGATAATATTAGAAGGAATCGGTATGGCTGGTAGAACCAGTGTAATTCGCCCGGGGAAGTACCGCCGCCACACCTATTTCTAGCGTGAAGCAGTTTTTGCGTTTCGATGGAAGGATGTGGTTGCCGGCACACTTTCATATGAGGCGACCATCTTAGTCCTCGGAAGTAGCGACGCATCTGTGATTGACTTCAGATAGAACCCATGTTCTATATAAAGTTGCTTACACACGTCCATGGGCGGCAGTGACCAATTACCATCAGGTTGACTGCTTCCTCGTTTGTTACTTCGATTACAACTTTTGATGATGATGAATGATGATGTTGTTTTTCAAAATGATGTTTTTCATTGGAAGGATGAGTAACTTAAATAACAAACCACTATCTTAGTCTCCATGAATATCAACGCTGTGTTTGACTTCTTCTTATATTCTATCCAATTTTATATTAAAAAAAAAAACAGTTTAATCCGTCTATGAAAATATCTTAGCGTAATACTTTATGTGTTGTCACTTCGAAATTTATTTCATTTGATCAAGTCACCACAAATAACAGCCAAAATGTACTATAACGTTTAGAAATTTACCATAAAGTATTGTTACGCTTCTTCACGGCGAAGGAAGCCATTTTGAAGAGAATCAAACAAGCTCCGCTTTGAAGGCTTCGGGATGTAAATTTTAAGCCACTGGATAAACGAGGCTCTTTATATACGTCAGAATATATTGCCCACATGGCTTACTCAGAGCGAAACGTTACTGCAATTTGTGAGTGTAAACGTTAGTAAGCAAAAACGTATAGTAAACGTAAGTATAAGTTGTAAGTGTAAACATAACTAGTAATCACGTAAGGTAAACGTAAGTGAGCAAGTGCATTTTGTAAGTGTAAACATAAGTAGTAATAACCTAAGGTAAACGTAAGTGAGCAAGTGCACTTTGTAAGTGTAAACATAAGTAGTAATAACGTAAGGTAAACGTAAGTGAGCAAGTGCACTTTGTAAGTATAAACATAACTAGTAATAACGTAAGGTAAACGTAAGTGAGCAAGTGCACTTTGTAAGTGTAAACATAAGTAGTAATAACGTAAGGTAAACGTAAGTGAGCAAGTGCATTTTGTAAGTGTAAACATAAGTAAACGAAAGTATGATAATAGATTTTACAATGTGAAATTTTATTGCAACAAGAAAACTATGATTGGTAGTATTTTTTTCGCTTTCGACGTTTCACTATATTTTATCTTTTCTATGTTATTTCTAGCCTTCATAGGCTTATTCACTTTCTATCTTACTACTTTTGAAATTCAAGTATTGAAGCCAATTTCAAACTATCAAAATAAGGTTTTATATGAATTTATACATACCTAATATCAATATGACTGGGGTGTTAAATAAAATTATACAATATACAACACTACACGAGCTGCAAAGTTATATCAGTCCTTTAAACTTCGCCCCGTTCATTATTTCCAACGATTGGTAGCACCTGTGTTCTACGCCCGAGTGTGAATACCAGCCATACCAGACTAATTGGAGAAATCAGCCTGGATAATTGGCAATATTAGATTTTTTAAAATATAGATTTTCCAAAGTAAATTTTAAATCAGGTAAGAGGAGAAAAGATCTTCTTTATAACTTCGAAGTAGTGAACGAGCAGTCCACCTGATGTTAAGTGCTCACTGCCGCCCATGGACATGTAAGCAAACTCATATAGAACATGAGTTATATCTAAATCCCCATCTTTAACCCCGAGAGGGTTAAGATGTTCGCGTTACATAAAGTGTGCCGGCGACCACATCCTTCTATCGAAATGCAAGATTTGCTACATGCTAAAATTTGTGTGGGAGTGGTACCTTCCCGAACTTTACTGGTTCTACCACCTGGCGACGAGTTTTAAAAAAATATAACTCTTTTATAATTCTATGATACTACACTGATATATCCGGTATTCTGTTATTATTTTTTTGTTCACTAAGGTCTAACTGAAGCGCAAAAATGAAGCATGAAACCCGAAACCGATACGATTGTATCGAGTTTCATACTCTATCTACAATTTTTCCATCGGTGTATTTTCCATACACATAAAAGAGCTAAAATTAAATTTAATTACTACACTGTTCTAAATTTAAATATTCAGCCGTTTTTTATCTATCATCTGTAATCGACTTCAGATGAAATCTTAGTCGTATATATAGTTTCTTGGACATGTCCATGTACACAAGGAATTCAAAAAAAACAAAAGTGCAAATGCAAACAAGTAATAGCAAATTATCTAAGCAGTGATAGCCTAGGAGATTGAAACCCCGGCACGCACTACTGATTTTTCGAAATTATGTGCGTATTAGAAATTAATTATCACTGCTTTTCGGTGAAGAAAAATTTCGTGAGGAAACCTATACACCCGAGAGTTTTTAAAAACATAAAAAAAGTTCTCGAGGCGTGTGAAGTCCACCTATTCACACTTGACCAGCGTGGTGTACTAAGGCCCTCTCTCATTCTGAGGGAAGACCCGTGTTCAGCAGTGGGACAGTAATGGGTTGGCACAAATAGCAAATTAAATGCCCATTACATATCACTCATGGATATCTATAAATATTCAATAACTGAGTTCCGTTAGCCATATTCATATATTAGTGCTGCAGCACTTGACAATGTTATACTGTTATTGTCCCTTTTAGTTATTATTATTATTATTATTAAATTTTTTTTTGTTGTTGTAGGTGTGTGTCTTTCGTATGCTCTTTTGTGATTAGTTGTTAATATTGTTATTATGTTTAGTTTTAATTGCATTTATTTGTATCTGTCGTGTGTTGTATGTACTTTTGGCATGAAATATTTTTTTTACTTACTTACAATACCAAATATAAGTTATATCCTACCTGAGCTTCTACAGCTGCGTTGCTGCATCTTCCTATCTACCTTCTAAGCAAAACAAAGCAGCGCTTGACGATTATAAGAATGTAGCGACAGTAGGGTCAAACCACAAAGGGCATCTTCAAGTTGTAAGGTAATTAATAAAATTGAATCATAGTCCCTGCTGGTTGCGCTACTCCAAGAAGATGGGTACTTAGCAAATGTGTCTCGCTCTTAGCCGCGTGATTCAATTTGCGATACAAAGAGCACGCCATTACAGAATGGACCTAAATGTATCTTCAGATGAGAATAGTCCTTATAGTTTAACTTTTTTATATAAAAATTACCATATGTATCTCATATCTTAGCTCTTTATAAATGTGCATTTGTCCCATGACTTGATTTAAATTCTACTTAAATATGCTACCCATTAATAATAATATTGTTTTGCTCCAAGTCACTCTTACCTTGTATTTTAGTGTATAAGTTATTAGTGGAAACTTTACTGATAGGTGCCTTAATTTTAGAACCTATCCATATGTATTAATTTGAATTGTATGTTTCCCAAACAAAAATAAACAAAAATAAATAAATAAATAAATAAATAAGTAGTCAGATAATGCACACATTTTCTGGAACTGACAATCTAATAACGTTTTTTTAGTACGTACTTATTATTGTAATTATTAATATTATTTATTATTGTTATCACGATCTCAAGTCATGCAATGTAATTTTATTCAGCTACCTAGTTAATTTTGTTCAAACCTTTCAATTTTCTTTAATGTATTGTTACATATTTCCGTTTATTACACAATTTATAATAATGTTGTATTGCATTCGGCGTCTCTAGTAATTGTGCTGGCGCCTAGAGTGATAAGTCATATTATGTTTATTGTTGAACTATGTAAAGGTAAATGTAAAGGTCACTAACGCACTGTACACCAACAGTGCGTTAGTGACCTTAAATAAATAATAAAACCTTATTAAAATATATTATATTTACTCATGACTTGACAAAAACATTTGTAAATGAATTGATAAGATTTTGATAAGAATTGAATTTGAATTTGAATTGAAGAATTGAATGATTTGATAAGCCGTTTGGGCTAGAGCGCGTGCCAAAGGATTGGACCTACAAACGTACAAAAATATATAAAAGCATACATACATATGCTCAAAAATCATTACCCTTCTTCTAACGCAGTCGGCTAATAAGCAAATAGTAAGTAAAAATCATGTCATAACGCGATACAACAATAATAGGCGACTTAATCATCCATTTTTAAATAATCTATTTACCTTGAAGATTTCTTCAAAACTTCTCATCGCAATTAGATTAAACGGTTCTCGTCTCAGTTTGATTAAGTTCGCCCGAAGGGTACTTTATTAATCTACCGTCTACTAATGATCCATTTAGTATACGCCTAGAAAGACTTGATCTTAAAATTTTAATAGTCTTTTTACGGTTCTAATTGTTTAACAAGTAAAATAGTTGAAAATACTAACCCAAAAAAAATACTGCTTAAAAACGATTGATTGACTTTTAGTCCAGAATTTTAGCAACGCTATTAAAAAGGCGGTGCTTCTGTGTTAAATTTTCTTACCTGTTATACTCATAGGAAACGTAAAAGACACTATTCATTAAAAAACAAACTTAATGTAATGTTTTATAAATAAGCGTTTTATAAATGAATAATAATGTTTTATCTTTGTCTAATAAATGTTGTATCTATTTATCTAACAATTATATGAAGGCAATCCTAGTTTTCTTAATATTAAAATGGCCTAAAAACGCGTAAAAAAAATGGTCCATGACGTGACTTACTTCTGACTTCTTTAGTACAGGGCTATGATGTCCCATGCCTCTCGACTCACAAGTTGAGAAATACTTAAGACAATAAACATCTCATGTAATTTAACAAACGTTTACTTCAAGCCGTGACATCGGTTTATATTACGAAGTCTAGCCTTTAAATGCTCCGTTTAATCCAGGACTTTATATCTCTCTTACAGTAAGTACATCTACAGATTGTATCCGCAGATGGCTTGCGGTCACACGCCCTGGACCATTCAATGCACTCTAGTGCAAGTGAGATGTCGCCTTACATCCCACATCTATGTGGCTATTCCGTCTAAGTACAGTAACGAAGAAAGTAATACAATACAATACAAAATTTCTTTATTGTACTCCAATATATATGTAACCAAAAATAAAGACTCCGGTTGTGTTCCGTTGGAGATGCCGCAGTCCCATACGCAGTAAGAATCCCACGTAACCCGCGTCGCTCTCATGGCGTCGGGTACCTTGTGAGGGTTTCCCCTCGTAAAAATAGAAAAAATTACAAAAAACGGTCTTATCACTGAGATAGCGATCGATAGTAATAAAATTTCTTTATTATTAGCAAACGACTAGCGTGTAGTCCACCTGATACAACTGTAAGTAACTTCATACAAGACAATGGCTCTCTATGAGCTAAATTTCAGATGCGGTACTCCTGAGTTCTAACATTGGCGCATAACTTGAAACCTTTCCGCTGAAACGCAAGACACCTTTGAAGACTTCACACAATGTTGAAACATATTTGAAAGAACTCTTAGGTGAACAAGTTTCTTAACAATGGCGGTATAAACGCAAAGTAGTTATAATTAATTTCTAATGCACACATTTTAGTATAATCTGTGGTGCGTATTTAGGACTTAAATACTCGATGGAGTTGCCGAGTTTTTACCATTGGGCTAATATGCAGTGTTAAGAAGAAATACGTGTAAATTTTACTATTTATAAACTAGGTGTAATTTTTCTTACTTGCATTAAAACTTTTTTTTACATCCAACCGCATATCATTGTCCAAACATTAATTATTCTCTGAACGATGGGACGTCAAAAACATAAATACATCATTACGTTATTACTATTTGATCAGTAAAGAAATGCTAATGAACTTATACTACTAAATAACTTCAATGTAAATGAATGAAAGCTGTTATACTTATTAAAGATCTATTAGCGGTTTTGTAGAAAAGAGAACCATTTCAATTTAATAAGTGTCAAGGTTTCTTTGAGCAAGTGAAAGAAACTGATTAACGAACCTTAGAAATTTTACTTCACTCCGATATTAAAGGAAACTCGGCTTTGAATAATGTCAGATCTAGCCACATTGCAAAATAAGGAATAAGTAAAACAAATATTAATTTTAGTAATTTTCACTCTTTCAGAAAGTAGAACCAGTGTAGTTCGACCGGGGAAGTACCGCCACACCTATTTCTGACGTCTAGCATTTCTTGCATTTCGATGGAAAGGTTTGGTTGCCTGCACACTTTTATTTTAAGCGACCCTCATAGTCCTCGAATGTAGCGGCGCATCTGTGATTGACTTCAGATACAACCCATGAAGCTGATTACAGAAGTCCATGAGCGGCAGTGACCACTTACCATTAGGTGGACTGCATGCTCGTTTGTTACTTCAATTAAATAAAAAAAACTTTCAAATATCTATGACATAACTTTAAAAGAGTCTTGTAAAATCCTAATCCCTCCTTAAAACTATAAAATCCCATTAAAAACACGTGCGTAAATAAAAGTCACTTTTAAAATAAAAGTACAGTTCAATGGCAATTCTCCTCAATTTTTCCTATCCATTTGAAGTATTGGTCTTCTAAAATAAAATTTAAAATTAGACCAAATTCTGTTCAAAATAATAATGAGTTCTTGCGTTTCGGTAGAAATGTGTGGATGTCGTGTGACTTACATTTGACTCAGGAGTTTCTACGCATCTGTATTATAATAATGGAGTTGATTACAAAGATCCATGGTATTGACAACTTGATGTGAGATTAACTGCATGCTCGTTTGTAAAATTCATCTAACTAGTCACCCGTCATATTGGTCGAAATTCGACCGTAATTTAAATTAAAAAACTAAACGTCCTATTGTAGAAAGTAGTACGAATATTTCTCTAATTCAAATAAAATGTAATTATTTTCAAGTATTTTAGAACGCACCCGTTAAATATAAAAAGAGGTTTAATTAGCTAAACCGCATTTAAAAGCAATAGCGGGTATTTTGACAAAGACACTGACATTTCTGACGTTATGTGTTTTCATAGTAAGGCTTTGAATGTTCTACTTCGTTTATTATTTATGTGTTTATGACATATGCACGGTAGTGTGTGTAATGTGTTTTTTTTCGTTGATTTTATGTCTATTTTATGCATTGATTGAAAAAAATAATAACATTCTGCACTCCTTCTCTACGTTCACTATAACCGTGCAAAATTGCATACTAATCCGTCTGCGGCATATTACTTAAAAATGCGTCACAAGTTTTTGCTTTACGTATTAATATAATAATAATAAAACAAAAATTGGCGAATTATCATCAATATTTCAGGAAACGAACTTAAGGATAATCCTTAAGTTCATTTTCTAGGGTAACTAAAAAGTTGATATTTCTGAAAGCGTTTGACGTTTTAAAATTATTAAGTCTGAAGGCATAATTACTTCACCAAGTAATATAAAAGTGATTGCAAAAGCAAGTTAGCTAGCGTGGTGTCTCTTTGCCGTCTGCTTCCTTAATTAAAGTGGAAGAGTTCTTTAATAAGTGATCCCAGTACTAAGGTAATAGTGCTCGCATATAGCTCAAAAGCATTTATACTTGTAATGTCACATTTACAATATGATACTAGCAGAACCCCGCAACTTCGCCCACGTTTCCGGTGGGAGTAAGATATTTTCCCACCGTAAAAAGTAGCCTATATGTTAATCCAAAGTTTAGGAAAATCTCTCCAGCCGTTTAGACGTGAAAAAGTAACAAACATAAAAAACTCACAAACTTTCGCCTTTAGAATATTAGTATGAGTATGATTTTATACGACTTGGGTTACTATGAATTTTCACTTCATAATCTTATTATTTCATGCAAGGATGACAGACACACGGACATGAAATTTCAGAACAGAATATATTAAAATTACTTGATACTGACAAGGCGAGAGTAGGGCACTATCACAAAGGCTACGCGTTTTGCACGTTAAAAGGCCGAAACTTCCGATCCATTCATTTTCACCTATACACATTTTCAATTATACATTTGTTTATCACGGATATAAAATAAACAATAACAAATTTAAGTATATCGTAATCATTTATATGCACTTTTATAAGTATACTTTTATATTTTTATTTTATTGGTGGTAGAACCAGTGTAGATCGACCGGGAAAGAACCACAGCCACACATATTTTTTGCGTGAAGCCTTTCTTGCGTTTCGATGGAAGGGTGTGGTTGCCGGCACACTTTTATATGAGGCGACCATCACAGACCTCGGGAGTAGCAACGCATCTGTGATTAACTTCAGATAGAACCCTATAGAACATACGTTCATAGAAGTTGCTTACAGATGTCCATTGGCGGCGCTGACCACATACCATCAGGTGAACTTCATGCTCGTTTGCTACTTCATTCAGATACACATGTATATTAAAATATACATAAAAAATACTACATAATGTATAAACATTATGTAGGTACGAGTGTATTTTTTTTTTGTTTATACTGTTAAATACTTCATAGTATTTCATATACATAGAAACATTTAAAATCCTTTTAACTACAAACACGGTAAAATTAGATCACTAAACGAGCGTCGAATGCTACTTTGAGAGTTCTTTAACTTTAATTACAGAAGATACAGACAGCTAGGTATTGCACAATGAGATTTCATTTTACGTAGAATATTATTTTTCTTACAATATTTACTGGTTTTCTCAAAATGTTTTATAAGAAAAGTAATAACCCTAACGTCATCCATTTATCATTTTGTCAAGCGCACTCACACATTTATTATTTTCTCTGTAATACACTTTAAAATTATACCTTGAACGTTTAGCAATATAAATCAAACGTATATGGGATATAGCCATCCATGTGTCATCAAAAACCGTCACGATTATATTATTACTAGCTGTCCCGACAAACGTTGTTTTGCCATATAAAAAATAAAAAAAAAATAAGGGGGACAACCCTTAAGGGGTATGAAAAATAGATGTTTGTTGATTCTCACACCTACTGAATAAGCATATAAAATTTGGTAAAACTCGGTCAAGCCGTTTCGGAGGAGTATCGCAATAAAAACTGTGACACGAGAATTATATATACTAGACTACCCTGCGCGCATTGCTACGCCATCACAAAAAAAAATACACCAGAAACCTTCGCGATCGTATGAATAACAACTTTGCTAAAGATAATCACTTGATCAAATTAATAGTTTACGATTTTAAAGAGGACACACAGACGAACATTCATTTTTATATATAAGAAGAAGATAAGATTTATAATAGTATGCTTATATTACCGCCATCTCCATTGGTATATAGCAGAAATACAACTGTGTTTCCATGAGGTTTTAGAGTTGGTCTAGTATAGTAATTCAGAGTAACAACACACCTACAACCAACTTCATATAAAACTCCTATTATACGGGGTTGATCATCATTAATGGCGGTCATCAGATGGGTTACATGTTCGGTGCTATTCAACTTCACAAGATTTTAATATTCATGATACCAACAAAACACTGAGCTACGAGGCTACATATGTTTATTTACTCAGTTGACAGGTAATAGTAATAACAATTAGTACATATTTAATACTCCCATAAAGATCCGGGTATGAACTGTCCGTCCTACTTTACGAGCGCATTACTTTAGTGGTAATACGCAATGTTTATGAGGGATCATTATTACGGAAATTTGGCCGGGTTCGTTCAATTTTCGTGAAATCCACGTTGTAAAATGGTGAAAATATATAGCTTTATCAAAGCCTTCTACGTTTGGCCTTTCGTAACTGGCACAATTTCCTACGAAGCCTTTAGCAAATGCATTTAAATCGCCTCGGTTATTTCTAACTTCTTCAAGCTTAGTGCTTTACAACGAAAGGTTAATTATAGTGATTTGAGCTGATAAAGTATGTTATATCCACCACGAAATGCTACCGCTATCCTTCTACATAAATATTAAGTTTCAGGCTAATAGAAGCTCCTAGTGCATTATCACTACATATTATAAAACAAAGTCGCATCGCGCTGTCTGTCCTGTATGTCCTGTATGTATGTATGCTTAGATTTTTAAAACTGCGCTACGGATTTAAATGCAGTTTTTTAGTAGATAGAGTGATTTAAGAAGAAGGTTGCTTTGTATAGTACTTGCATAGTATAGTTGAGGAACATTGATCATTTTAGATTTTTTAGGCGGAAATAAGTTCGCCGGGTCAGCTATTGCGTTACAAATTAGTCCTTGAAGTAACACTTGAAACCGTAGATTAAAAAAATAATGGATACACATAATATGTAAGAAATGTAATCAGTAATTAAGGGCTTGTTCAATTATATATTTACACAAATATTGTCAATAAGCATAAACTAATTTATAACCATTCCAATGAACATATTATTTTAGACTAGTATTATCGCGGAATTGATACATTTTAATAATCAACGGGTATTTACCGATATCGTGAGTACCCGCATATCGTGAGTACCCGTTGATTATTAAAATGTAATTGTCACTGCTTTTCGGTGAATTAAAACATCGTGAGGAAACATCACATCTACATCTACACATCCGAGTCCACCACCAATTCACACTTGACTATCGCTATCATTCTGAGAGTAGATCCGTGCCCAGCAGTGAGAGAATAATGGATTAGCAATAACAACATTATCGCGAAATTGATACATTTTAATACTAACTATTATTCCCCTTAGGTATTGAAATTAACTAACTGAGCGATATTGTTACTCTAAAATTATATATAATAGATTATAATCCATCGAATTGTATAATCTTACAACATTAAATCCATATTTTATAAAACTACGAATCTTTTCGAAAATGCAAAGCGCTTTTGCGCGGTACACGTCAAACAATGAAGGCGGTTAAAGGTATTTTATCCGCGGCAATAAAATGGATTTTCCAACGTGAAAAACTACACAGAACTAATAGGATTAGGCACAAACTGTCGTCCGTTGCGGCTGAAAATACCGTGGCTCAATATTCCTGAGGGCTTTACTGAATTACCGATGTCGGTTATCAGAACCGGTACCACGTCAAAGTTGTTTATTGTCCAAGGCAGCTTTAAAGCTTAGTCTTGTTATTGCTAATTGTATTTATAATTGTTTAGTTTTAATTTAATAAATTGATCTTTGTTCTATTTTAAGTTGGACTTTCAGGTCCTTCAAGATCAGAGAGCGGACGTTAAGAACCTTTTTTTTTTATATCAAGGGGGAACCTTCGAAAGGTATCCGACGCCGTGGGAGCAACGCCCAGTTATGTGGGATTTTTACCGTACTAAAACCCCCCCGGTGGGCATCCTCGGCGCTGTGTGGAGGACATCGGGAACTCCAACGGACCGCCGGTGACCGGTATCCGCAGGGTCGCTTGGCAGGACAGTTCGAGCTCCCACTCTTACCGCCCACAACCCTGGAAGTCCCTTTTAGTCGTCTCTTACGACAGGCAGGGGATACCGTGGCCCTATTCTGATCCCAGAACAACAGGGACGACGACAGGGACGTTCAGAACCTAGACTCATCTATTCTTTTCAAATATGGATAGCTAATGGAAATAATTATATAATTTGTTTTTGACAAAAGCTAGACATTGTGACGAAATCTTCACGTCTCACATTTCTTAAAAAAGTGTAAATTGCGTAATGTACAACAAGTAGCCCAGGGTTATTTGGATTAACTAACCTAATTCTGTCTTGTTGAGTATAGCGCTTATACTAACTACATGTTAAATTTGCCAGAAGTGACTTAGTTTGCACTGAATTAAGCAGCGTAGAATATAAATCCGGCATCCTCTGCTGTAATTTTTTGTTTTGTAATAGTTGTAAATCTTGTCCCGTCGAGTGCAGAAAGGCCGGAAACACTGCAGAAGGCTCTGGGCCTGTAATTTATAACTGTTTGCTGTCTTGCATGCCTTTGGCTGATCAGTTGCACTGTATTTTAGATACTCAACTATGCATCTTGCTCTTAATTTACCTTTAACACATTTATCTACCACTATTTGATCGTAAAAGAGATAAAAAGCCTACAATAATAGCCTTGTGGTTCATTTCGAGGGCCCACACGATTTTAAAATGCAAAATATCGAAGGAAAAAATTAAATACGTAAGTCATATACAAGAAAACAACAATGACATTAACCAAACATATAGTTTACATGTTTTCTTTGTAAATATATTTTTTTAGACGACTCGCGTGGCGGAGCGGTTACCATACCGGTCTGACGCGTAATGGGTCCCGGGATCGATTCACGGCCAGACAGGTATCTGAATGATGAGTTTAGATTCATGTTCTGGGTTTGAGTGTTTGTATATTCATCTTGTGTGTGTCCATGGGGCTCACGACACAGGAGAAAATCTTAATGTGGGGCTATGAGTGTAGAAAGTTTCAATGTTAATCAAATTCTGTTTTTAGCACTGCCACATTGTACATTATTTATAACTATGTAAATGTATTCAAAATTTGTCTCATCAAAACTTACTATAATACTCGTCGGTTTACAAAAAGAAACCTTCGGTGCATCCCCTGCGGCAAAAGCTATCTCGTAACCGTTTTATACGTATTTCATCCCGCGATAACAGATCCCTACATTTTCCATTACAGGGGGTTTTGTTAGAAATTATTTTAAAGCTACTTTAAGCTCTTATCGTCGGATACTTTTTCATACTACAATGAAACCTAAACCTATCTAAACTCCAGATAAAGTGTTGTTTGCTTGCTTTAAACATGGGCTTAGACATACAAAGTAGTATGCAGAACCCATTATAGTTCAACTTTGAATATACCACCGCCAATAAATAAGTACCTATATTTAGCTAAATATCTGTGTTACGCGCTACTGTGTTCTGATTTAAAGGGTGTGGTTAGAAAAAATATTTTTATAAGATCGAAGTAGCATTTGCTAGAGCATGCAGTCTACCCAATGGTAAGTGGTCACTGTAGGTACGTACACACATACGAGTAAATGATATCGTATGACTCTATGACAAATTTAGTTTGATGTACTCGCCAGTCCGTATTTAGCCACAGTACTAAATGGACAATAAAAAGTGAATCCATACTAATATTATAAATGTTAAAGTGTGTTTGTTTTTTCCTCTTTCACGTCGCCTTATAGCTATTATATGATATGGTTTATATGCTGAGAGAGGTTAGGAGGGCGGAGGGTGACGTAGACTACTTTTTACCGTGCTTTCTCATTCCCATTTATAGACATACATACATACATATAAGTGAGGTACATTTTATTTGAAACATAGTCAAATCATGAACAAAATCTTTTTAAAACATGTTATTTGGCTAAATATTTAGCTTATTTGGCTATCATTACCTGGTAAACATCTAAATTAATTCTCTTACAGAAATTAAGCACAATTCTAATCTATCCCTCAGTTTTATGAAGTAATAAAACATATTCCTTAGACGGCAAATTTTTACTCCTACCTTATGAATCTTATTTGTTACCTCCTCTCACGAAAGGAATACTAATATTATACGATTTTATGACGTGATATCCGCATTTGTATTTTATTACTCACAAGGGTTTCGTGGATTTTATTGTAAGATAGCAGGACCCGAAGTTATTTTTCAGAAGGGCCCTAATAGTATATATTCATTGTTTTATAGATGACGATGTGGTCACAAACAAGATGGTGACCACGTAGAAAAGACGGAACTTAGGCTTTACATGAACATGTCAACTTATTGATTTAGAGACGTGGTTGTTTTTTTATTATATGGACTTCTTTAGGTAATATTTGTGTTTGTTAAATTCTGTGTTTGTTTTACGTAATAATAACTTTACGTTGATATGTGATACAAACATATACTACAATAGACGATACTACCGGCATCTACGGTAAATACTTATAAGGAAAATTTTCAAAAATAGTAAATTTAAGACAATCGCTAACCATATCTAAGGTTTAAATTCAAAATGTGCAAAATGGACGATATGGCCGCTTAAATTTCATCTGCGGGACTCTGAAATGGGTTTAGGTGTTCTTTATGAAGATTATAATTCTCACACTCAGGGTATGAGAGACCACATTTATGATGTAAAGAGCTTACCCTAATAAACTCGATCTAGACTAATAAATGGACATATGCTAGGTCAGCGCTTAAATCTTGCGCTGTTGACTCTATTATGTACGAAGGCTTACTAAATTCTATAGGCGGACAAAAAGAAGACATAAGCCTTTTTGTTCCACACTATTTAATTCCATAGAAAATACTATAACATAATATGTTTTATATCTAATATATAAAATTCTCATATCACAGTTTTTGTTGCCATACTCCTCCGAAACGGCTTGACCGATTTTTACCAAATTTTATATGCTTATTCAGTAGGTCTGAGAATCGGCCAACATCTATTATTCTTACCCTTTAAGGGTTGTCCACCCTTAACATTTTGTTTTATTTTTTGTATCGCAAAAAAACGTTTGTCGGGACAGCTAGTTATCTTATAGTATTTGCTACGTACAGAATCTTTTTACACGAAATGCTATTGAAATGTGGTACATTTTAACTATGGATGAATGAGTTAAAATACGTAAAATCCCTGTGTACCCGTATTTTATACGTGATTTTGTATCGTCCTAACTTTTGTTGGAACAATTATTGGCAATTTATATGTATATACACGACGCACTCTTATTTTTTTATAAACTATATGGATAATGAATAAGAATTTGTGCTCGTAGGTGTAGCGTTATGTATTACATGATACAAAATTTAAATAACTTATGTGCATACATTTTTTTTTGTATTCACACGTTTACAGAGAGCTTATGAGCAACTTACTCTAAGTATTACATGCATCAATATTTAAATGAATTATGCAAACGCCACAATTACCAATACTCTATTTACGAGTGAAATAACAATTCTTTAAGTCAACCGTCTAATTAGGACTTGTTGCTCACGAAACAAGTTTTTATTTATTGTATCAATATTCAAATTCGCAAGAAGTCAATACATTTAGAATTCATAAGGAAAATTCGGTAAAACAGCATAAACTTTTCATTCAAAAGGAAAATTTTGTTAAGTAATAATAAGTAACCAATCTTTCTCATCAAATCGTGAAAATGAAATTAAATTTAATGAAGCATTCTTTAAAAAAAAAGTAAACGTGACTGAAGTCTTTCGCAATGGCTAGGTTGATAGATCATGTCCCTGTAGTCTCGGGGCCAGAATACGGCTACGGTATCCCCTACCTGTCGTACGAGGCGACTAAAAGGGGCTTCCGGGATTGCGGGCGGCTAGAGTGGGAGCTCGACCCGTCCAGCCAAGCGACTCCGGGAAGGACGGTGGCACGTGTGGTCGCATGCCACCGTAAATAACAGAAGGTGCGTTGAGCGTGTTCGCTCACTGGGGAGGAGACTGAAAACGGCATCGCGCTCGGAGGACTCCGGTTATGTTCCGTTGAAGATCCCGGGGTCACCCATGCAGCGCTGAGGACGGCCTCGGTAAAAAATATTACTATAAGTTAACGATAGAAGAAACATATTTAAGAACGTCGTGTCTAATATTTTCCCACTCCGAGGAAAAATCCTTGCCCCAGCATTGGGGTAGAAATTGACTGCTGTCAAAGCAATTGTTTTTTACAAAATAAAACTTTTACAATAAGTGAAAAGTGAAGTGAACTACTATATTTACTTATAACATCGTCATCATCTTTTTATTAACATCCATACATGTAATAAAAGTAGATATTACACGTGACTATATCCCATATAGGTAGTTTAACGAATATAATTTTTAGATTTTGTGTACGTCTTTTTGGTATATGATGCGTTTTCAAATACACATATGTTATTTAAATACAGAATTTAATGTTAGCAAGTTAATATAATGATGTAACATTTTATTTCAACATAATTCGTTCAATTGATTAGTAGTTATTACGATTTAAGACTTGAGTAACTTTTCTAACATTGTTTTACGTGGTCAGTGATGCTTACTAGTAAAGGTATTTCAAGAATTATTATTAAACATTTAAATAAGTTCTAATGGTATTCATATCATCCATAATGTCATTTATTTCAAGTTTAAAATAAGAAAGAAAATTATTAAAAAAACATTTTTAAAAACTACGTTCCGTTCACCTTTGACTTCCTTGCCTTATTGTCTCTTTCTAACATGACCCTTTGAAAAACATTGTTATATTTATGTAGTGTATTACTCTGTATTACGGTCGAGCTTTATGTTTGTGTGTAACACATTATTACTTCCGCTCACACTACTGACTCATTTAATCACTGTAACTGCGGCTAATGCGGAACATTATTTCGGACGAAGAAAGCCAGAGAAATATAGCCGGAACGTGTTGTAATACGAAATATTAGGCTATTAGTCCCTGTGTACTGACAGCTAATACACAAACTAAGGAAATTGACTTCTAACCAAAATATTAATGATTTGAAAAAACAGGTGGTGGAAAAGAAAAGAATAGGTGGCAGAACCAGTGTAGTACCACTGCCAAATCTATTTCTAGCGTAAAAAAAATTCTTGCGTTTCGATGGAAGAGTAAGGTTACTGCCTCACTTTTATAATAGTCCTCGGAAGTTTTAACAGTTAATATGAGTTACTATGAGTTACTCATCTTTGATCGACTTCGGATTGAACCTTTGTTCTATATGAAGTTGCCTACAGGTGTCTAAAGGGGGCAATGACACCTTAACATCAAGACTGCATGGCCGTTTGGTCCTGCAATCATACTAATATTATAAAGACGGAAGCTTGTGAGGGTGTATGTTTGTTACTTCTTCACGTCTAAACGGCTGGAGCGATTTTCATAAAATTTGGTAGGAAGTTAGCTGACACTCTGGATTAACATACCTATAGGCTTTTTACTGTGGGACTATCGATACATCGATTTTTTTTCAACGTGAAGCTACGGGGTTCAGCTGTTTTTATATAAAAAAAAACATATATAAGAGTTAATCCATTTTTAGGACAAAAGTAGCAACCAAGCATGAAGTCCACCTGATGGTAAATGGTCACTTAAGATATGGACATATGTTAGAAACGTCATACAGAATAGAGGTTTCATCATATCAATTCATACTTTCCTATCAGTAGTAGAGAGTCAATTTTGAAAGGTAATAAGGGTCTATATTGCATTAAAACACCACTTATTTTAATATAATTTTCACTTTAAATTTTGTACACTCCAGTATATTTGATGCATCCTCCATTTAAATCAATTATTTATGAGTTGAAATCAATACAAATTATACTGAAGCTTGAAAACGATTATAGCCCATTTAATATTAAAACTTATATGCCATTGCCAATTTATATGATACCAACCAAAATATTTTAAACCAGTATCATACCCAATTTTTCAGGTCCAACGATTAAAAATAAAACTGAAATATGACGTTACCCTTTACAGAAATGTAACTATCGAAAATTCCAATATTGTTGTATATTTCACAAAGAACTTGCAATCTGGTTTTAAAATTTAAAACCAATATTTCGCAATAAATGACAATTTTAACTTGTTTATATCTTTCCTGCGTATATTTGAATTAAAATAATTATTACCGAAATATTTCAAAAGTAAGGGTTTTTAATGAAAATGTTAAAAATAAGAATTGGAATATTTATAAATTGCTTAATCATGTACAGATTAGTTTCACTAGCGTTTATACGGATCGAAATTTGCAACGAAAATACACATAGCATAAAACCTTACTCTATGTGGGAAGCTATCATAGGTAGCGCTTTCAGAGGAACAATCTCTTTATCAAGCTATTGCACGGCTTTTATGGCTTTGAGCGTGGTGACCGAATCAAGAAATTCCGTAACGAAAAATACCTAACACTTAACGCTTAACGTGTATGTGTTCGATCATTGTGCGTAAATACAAAAATAATTAAGTTGATAAAAAATGTTATGCAATAGCTTTACCATGGCAGTCACCGAGTGCCGCACGTTTTTTTTTAAATAATGACTTATATCGATGTTTCACGAACTTACTTATACTGTGGCCTGATTATTCATCCCTATAATGATCTAACGATAGATATTCAATACTCTTTAGACTTAAAAAAAAACAAATAACACATTTTAATTATTACGTGTCATAGGATTTCATAAAAAAGCGTTTAACAATTTTATTAACTTAAAAAGTTGCATCAGGTAACAGCATGGCCAGGTTGCTAACAATAGAATATTTACTTATTTGAAAAATAAAATAAATATTCAGCCATAACATTATATTGGTAGCATTTTGATTTTATCGTAATCGGCTTTCGAGTAAACTGATACGGATATGAACGGATTTAAAACCCAACTGTATATTTCACGAGCAGGTATGATATAATGCATGCACTACTAACCGTAACTCGCAGATATTGTGAAGCATGATAGCCTTAGCAACTAGCTTTAATAATCTTTCTGTGAAGATAGAATATAACTTTACAAAGGGTGCTCTTTACTTTTGATTTGCTGTATAAATATTATGGACACTGCCCAACTCAAATCGAGGGTCAGAGGTTCGAATCCAGAAATTCCATGTGCGTATTATGAATTAATTATAACTGATTTACGGCGAAAGAAAACATATTGACGAAACTTGGACACCAAAAAGTTCTTTAAAAAAATGTTCTCAAAGGTATGTGAAGTGTACCAATTCATACTTGGCCAACGCAGGGTATATAGAATATATAGAATAGAAATAGAAACGCGAATAAAAAAGCGATATTTTGGGATAGAAATATATTCGTACATATGGTATCCACCACAACGCCAATACGCACTTGGCCAGCGCGATGGACTATGGCCTATAAGTCTCTCATTCCGAGAGAAGACTGATGCCCAGCAGTGGAACAATAGTGGGTTGACGACGACATATAGTATGCAAGTAGGTACACTAAAAATAATAAAACAGATAACAACACTGTTAGATGTATAAATTCATTATCCATCTATGATATTCTCGTTGCAGCGTGAAACTACGTAACAACCAGCCAATTCAATTTAACGCAGATGCCAGTCACGGTTTGTTATCACCGATCAGTGGAAATTCATGGCGTTTTGTCTTTGCTCATAAATTATTCAATGGCATCAGTGCAACGGGGTTCGATATTACTGCAGGTTCATATTTCACGAGATAACGTGCAGTGTGGGGCACTGTAGAACAATAGATACTATGGGTTTGATATACCAACCCTCTCCAGGATTTGATTTAGGCAAAACAACATTTATATGCTCAAATATCATCAGATATGTCGACCAGACTTGTTGGAGCTTCCGAAGACTAAAGAGCTGGCGGCTACTTTTCACAACGTTTAAGCCTCGCCGTTCAGCAAAGTAATGCCGCCAGTGTTTTGACAACCATTTTTAGACGGTTTATTTTATTTGTAGTAATAAACCTAAAATAGAATTACCTGCATCTAATATATACTCTCAGCATACATTACTACTAATTCAACTCTTTCTCAATATCTATACAACTTTGTGGCAGCTTTAATCTACCTAATAACAACGCTAATTTAATGTAACACCCACACCAACCATGCCTTAATATCATCGGTAAAATTCGTAGTAAAACAACATAAATAAGTTACCGAAAAGAAGATCACCTGAAAACTAATAATCGCATAAATTATTCGATGGTCATTTAATGATAGGTCTGTAATAAGCTGTCCCCTGTATTCGGGAATTAGAATAGGCTACGGTTTCCCCTACCTGTCGTGAGAGGCGACTGAAAGGAGGCTTCTGAAGTTGCGGGCGACTAGAGTGGGAGCTCTAATCACCCAGTCAACAACCCCTGGAAGGACGGTGGCATGTGTGGGTGCATGTTGTCGTACACCGAAAGACGTAACGGACAGTCACGCTCCCCAAGAGAGGAGCCCGTAAGGGGCGCCGCGCTAGGGGGCACCAGTGTTATCCGTTGGAGGTCCTGGGGTCCCCTGCAAGCGCAGAGGAAGGCCACCGAGGAGTTTTTAGTGGGTAAAAATCCCACATAACCCGGAGTCTCTCCCAAGGCTTCGGTGTACCTTTTGAAGGTTTCTTCCACGTCAAAAAAAAACAAAAAAGAACCGTAATAAGCTATATATCCGTGTGTGTCCGTGTGTTTAATTAATCAGTCATTATACTTATATGTTCACGTACCTAATAACGATGCCAATTCAATTTAACGCCAACGCCAGCCACGGTTTGTTATCGCCGACCAGTCTAAATTCATGGCATTTTGTCTTTGCTCATAAATTATTCAATGGCATCAATGCAACGGGGTTCGATATTACTGCAGGTTCATATTTCACGAGATAACGTGCAGTGTGGGGCACTGTAGAACAATAGATACTATGGGTTTGATATACCAACCCTCTCCAGGATTTGATTTAGGAAAAACAACATTTATATGCTCAAATTTCATAAGTATGGCAGAGAAAATTCATTACTTTCAGGTAGCTCGACTGTCTTATCGTTAGGTTTAAGTATAAAAAAAAAACTTTATTAAAATATGCAATTAAACAAAAATAGAATTACTTTTATCTAATATCTCAGCATAAAATATTATTTATTTAACTCTTTCTCAAGGTCCATATAAATTTGTTGCAGCTTTCATCTACCTAATAACGGCGCTAATTTAATATAACGCCCACGCCAACCATGGCTTAATATCACCGGTGGGCGTAAATTCGTAGTAAAACAACATAAGTTGCCAAAAACAAGATCACCTGTAATCAATAATCGCATAAATTATTTGACGGTCATTTAATGATAAGTCTGTAATAAACTATTTACCCGTGTGTGTGGCTTTTAATTAATCAGTCATTATACTTATATGTTCACGTACCTAACAACGATGCCAATTCAATTTAACGCCAACGCCAGCCACGGTTTGTTATCGCTGACCAGTCTAAATTCATGGCGTTTTGTCTTTGCTCATAAATTATTCAATGGCATCAATGCAACGGGCTTCGATATCACTGCAGGTTCATATTTCACGAGACAGCGTGCGGTGTAAGGTACTGTGGGACAATGGATAACGTGGTTTGACATACAGGTTTTGGTGAACAGAAATATGTTTATATATAAATAAAATAATAGAGTTTGCCGTTTATAAGCCTTAGTATATGATCTACTTCGCACTGATGATCTTAACAAAACTTATATAGGATTAAATAAATATTTAAAATAGCTCTCTATAGCTATAGCTCTCTTAACGTCTTGGAGAGATAGTAGTGACGTATCGAATGTCATCATTTGACATTCGCGAATGCGAATGCGAATGTTGGTTATTTTCAGTTCCAGGTGTAGGGTGACGGAGGATATAAATTTTGGCGACATTTTTTTTTGGATTATAACTAATGGAATTATAACTAATTAAATTTGTATAAATTTGGCGACCTCTTTTGGCGACTGCAATTCAATATTCGAAAAACAGTCGCACAATTCTTGCGAATGCGAATATTCGTTACATCACTAGTAGAAAGAGACTAAAATAGTCAGTTTTTTCAATATTTGTAGGATTATTAATATATTAATAACAATAAAAATTGCAAAATAATGAGAAAATGCACCGTGAAATTATCATAATAGTTTAAATTGATTTAGCTGTTTAGCAAGCGTGTTTAAAATGTGTAATATACCTTTTAATGTAAGAACATGTAAGGGTACGTATATTTTAATGAAAAAATGACTAATCGTCATCCCAAGTTATGAACTATAAAAATGTTTGCAATCCCTAAAATTCGGTACTTTTAATTTTGTGAAACGTACAGTCCGATAGATTACATTTAAAAAAGTACAGAAATCCTTTAAAGTCTGTAAAAAATATTATTCGTTTTCCAAACTATATTTTTTACAAATATGCGATGTACAGACATGAGGACCTTACTTTTGTTTCATATATGGACGACAGCATTACGTAACGGATGTGCTAGAACAGTGAACATAATGGAATCATAAGCTTAACATAGCGGATCCCTCTAGCAAAATATGATAAATGTTGACTTCGATGTTTTATTCATTTTATTGTAACGTTTTGGCGATTACATTTAATTATGTTAAAATCTTGTTATTCTTAGAAAAAAAGTTTTATCTTTAGATCTTCATACTTGTTACAAAATTGGGAATCATTTGGGATACATGTCACTTCACACCTACTAATTATGTTTGACATAGGTGTAACGTTGATACCGACTTGGTCGAACTAAGTAAGTTCTACTACCTTTTTTATCTGACTGAAGTAGCAAACGATCACGCAGTCCACCTGGTGGTAAGTGGTCGCTGCTGCCCATGGACATGTGTAATCAACTTCATACATAACAAGGGTATTTTTTTTAAAATATATATCCCACTATTTGCATGAGTCATATCATTCAGGTAAGCTACCTCTATAGCAAGTTGATGTATAGCGCCGGTCTTTAATAGCTCCTGCTTCTTAATGTCGTAGGAGATGAGTAAGTGGCACAATCCAGGAGATGGGCAGCAACACCTTTCTGTGCAACATCAATACTTACTGTGATCATACCAACAAGCATGTTGCGGAGACTGTTAGCAAAAACTACCATTTCGTACATTTTGTACCGTTATACTGAAATAAGGTTACATTTTAATATAATTAAAATAGTGTACAAGACAATTAATATGTAAAAGATCTAAAAATTAGAGCCCACACACTGTGTAGGCGACACATTTAATAATGAACCTATATGAATATAAAACCAATCTTTTCAAAAGAGGAATGTATAGTTTTTTTATATTTTGATATGCCATTAGTTGTCTAGTGAGTGTGCTGTCATGATTCTATGTAAAATTATTTTTTTGTGTTTAGTACAGTCACGTTTTATTTCGAAGTAGTGTAACCCGTACACACTGTGTTATAAAAAACTTTTCAGGCTCTAGTCGGAATGCTAAACTGCTACTGGTTTGGCTAGCGGAAGCGATGTTGCATAGCAGCGGTAGTAGTGTCAGCATAGACAGAATAGTCTTCCATGCGGTGCAGTCGCGAACGTGGTTGCTCACTCTTTGGTAGATCCACAATTCCTCAAATCCACGCCTTCTACAAACATTGTGATGTAAAAGTACCCTGGAACGGCATGTCACCGTATATTTCACTACTTTAATATTAGAGAGTTTACGGATAAATGGAAGTCATCTAAATATTACAAAGTCTTAAACAAATGCTCTATATTTTAATAGATTAAATTTAGTTAAAAAGATACATATACACATTTTAGGTGTCAATATATTCACGGTAAAAACACATCCTCACAAAAAGATGAAACTGTTATAAATTTTCACGTACTTTCATCATAGAGGAATTACCTTACAAAGCTAAGCCGGGGAACAGGTTACTAGTCTCATATACGAGTAGCTACATACTCAGTTGAAATTTGCTAATTGCGAACATTTGCTCTTCGCTCGGTTTAAGGGTTTAAATTAATACCCGGAGAAGAGGTCTCCACGTATGAATAAAATTATTTACACGAATTTGAGCATTTCACTTCCTGAAATTTGAATGGTCATTCCTAATAAAGATAGTTTCCAATAACTCGAAAGTTTTCTAATTTGTAACGTTTGTGTGGGTAGCCACATTATTAGTAGGTAGTGGAAAATCGGATTATAAAACACGAAAGTAAAATAATTTAAGCGTATAATATCGAGGTTATATTTTAAGCAGCGTTTGAGTTTAATAATGAAGTAGACAAGAAAGAAGTAGAGATCAAGACAGATTCAAATAGCTTTTAAGGAAAATCATAATATCCTAACGTTAAATAGCCGTGTAACTTAGGCAATGTATATGTCACCTATGTAAGAAACAGTTTTACTTTATCTTCTTACAAATATTTCATAATAAATATTAATAGTTTTGGGTGACGGATGATAAAATCTCAGTACCTAATGAAAATCTAACTGTAAGTCAAATATTTATTATCTTAGTTTTGATGCTCGTAGTAAGCTCAGTTTTCTTACACTCGGTAGAAAAAATAACTTAGCCGGTACTTTATTAATTTTACACCGTGACTCACATAATATTTCCATGGCCTCGCTCCCAACATTCATCACACTGTTACAGTAAAAACTTTTCCGTACTTTCTTTATACGGAGTTATAAAAAAGTGTATAAATTTTAATGATTTTCTCAAACTTAGCGTGTAATGAGTCGGTGGATTCTTTGGCCCGCACCGAGCCGTGCAAACGATGTGAAAACTCGACTTCAAGTTTGCGAAATCCAGGGCCTATAAATATTGACTGTAAAGTTCGCGAAAGATTAGTGTTACTAATTCCAATACATTGACCTTGGCTTTTCAATTCTATCTAGATATATTAAAATGAATGATTAACTGTATGTCTTTTCTAGAATCGTAAAGTATGCATTTGATCGTGAGATGATTTTTAGCAAAGTTGTTGTGCATGAGCCTACGAAGGTTTCTGCTTTTTTGTTTTTTTTTGTGGCGTGTCAGCGCGCATAGGTTACAGCCAGTTTAAATAAGAATAAGATACTTAGTTAAATTTATGAAAGCTATATCTCTACTTACTTTACTTATTAAGTCTATAAATACGTACAACTTTTAAAGTCATTTTATAAAGGTTTTTCTAAAAGTTCTAAAAGACATATTCATTTCACTTTTATAAAAACGAAGATCTATCGAGACTTTTCCGGTTTGTAATATTTTTTTATCAAAAAATCATCATTATCATTACAGACATAATTATAAAGCTTCTTCGCATGTTTCATTATTATTTTAACAAGACATTACACTCTTTTAAATATGTCATAGTTTCTTGAGTGATTGACATTGAGATTTTGAATGAGTTAAAAAAAAATCCGTGTTCTTTCATAATTGACTACTATATCAAAAGTCGCTATATCAAAGGCGGTTGCTTCATCTATCTCGCTATATATAATAATGCTAAAGTAAATACAACTTTTCGTCTCAGAATAATGTTGCGTGTAAGTAGAATGCTTTGTAAAAGTTAGCAAAGCCTTAGCCACATTTAATGTATAAAAATGTCAGTCCAAGTGAACAATACTTTCCCCGAAGTTCGGCCAAGTGGAAAGCCATATAACATTTCATTAACGGTCAGCTGAGGCCTAAGGCCCTCAAGTCACACAAACAATACATTATCATTTTTGCGACGGACGAGTGAAAAGGGAGACAAAGTAAGACAGAGATTTGCTGTATGCCCACACAACTATTTCGCGTATACGTGCTCGGGTTTAAATTTTCTTTTCCTCTTCATTTCGAGGAAAAGTTATTTATGAAATAAGCCTGCGTTTCTTGCGAAATAACATATAATATATTGTTAATATTTTATGATCTTGGCTCGTTATAACATTGTCCCGACAATATGTTTTTTATAATTTAATTTAGTTTTTTTATTTTTTATTTCGTGTTTGAACTATTCGTCCATTTTAAGCACATGATACACGTAGAAAATTTATCCTACTTCTTTAAACTCTCATTAAAAACCTTTCTTAAAGCTACAAAATTCTGTTTACATTATATATATGTAAACATGTATATCTGAATATATTAAATACTTCGGTGTATTAAATTTTCAACTTATATCAAATTTATACGAGGTTTTTAGGAAATAATTAATGTTAATTAATACACGAGTGGTCTAACTTTATGTAATATTATCTCATTTTGTTAGCTCGTACTGTGTTTTCGTTATAAAACACAAATAAAATAACACTTATTAATAATGAGAGGAAAAATAGGACAGAGATTCACATATTCACATAAATCATATGAAACGTGCTTGGGTCGGAAGATCTTTTTTATATTATGTACTAACATACCTCTAACGACTTTACGCGTACAACATTTGAATTTAGCTGAAATATGTCTAGCCACTAAAAGTATTAATAAAAAGACAGTAGTAAAAAAAGTACACGAAAAAGAAAGAAATTATAGCTCTTTACACTATTATATCTCAGTTCTAGAACGTGACAGTAGTTGGATTCACCTGATGTTCGGTACATCATAGTCTATAAACACATATATCATCAACCCATTACTGTCCCACTTCTGGGCACGGGTCTTCTCGTTAACGTTAACTATGTTATATTAACGTAACTACTCGTACTACCAATAATTCTATTTTTATAATATAAATTCAAATTCACCTTTACCGATTCTAATCCCTAACTTTACTGAATATACATGCAAATCTCAATATAAATATCTTAAACACTTTGGCAGTGTAATTACAGAAAGTTAAGACAACATTCAACAGTAATTAAGCGTAAAATTATGCACATGTCTTTCAGATTTAAGCGCCGTGAAGATTACTGCGTACATAAGAACGTTGCTCCTTATAATACTTTTTATAATTACTTTTTTATAAGATTAAAGACGAGCGTGTATTCAACCTAAATCGTCACTGCCTTTGGTTGAACAACATCATATGAGAGTTCTATCAATGAAATGAAATGCCTTTATTTTGAATATGCCTACGGGGGCACTTACAAACTACAGTTACATTTTTTCTTCCACTACCACGGTATCCGAACACAACTTCAACTGACAAGATCCGGCAAGAATCTCAGCGGGTTTGTCCTTTTTTTGATTTTTTTTTTCTCCAAATTTGTTTTACATGTAAAGAGCAAAATAGCTAGCTTTTTTGACCCATGGGTCATAAAAGCTATTTTACTTTACATTTAGCTAAACTAGAAGCATATTTGGCAAAATACTCTACACTTTGACTGCAAATAAGTTATGTTAGCCCTTATCGATTCTTTATTACAAGTATTTTCTATACAATTTTATCATACATGCCTTAAAAATTCACTTCGTTCCGCGTAATATTTTGTAATCATTAAAGTTTTAATTTTAATAATAAACTTACTATAACACCTCAATATTCACTTACTGACAATACTATTCTAGGCATCTTAATACCATTATTATTATAAAAGAACGTGAAAGATGTCCATAATGTTCTAAATATCATCTGTAAGTGGAGTTGATTGACTTGATACAAATTAAATAAGTATCAAGTCAATGACCCCAATTTAGCCCACATGCTTAAATATAATCTAGACTTTTATCATCCTTAGAAAACACCCGTAACTAACAATTTCACAGTAATGGCTTAATTTGTTTCGATGAAAAGTGTGGTGCTAGTGGTACTTTTATATGAGGTGACCATGATAGTCCTCAGGAGTAGCAACGTAATTGACTTCAGATAGAACCCCTGTTCTATTTAAAGTTGCTCACCGAAGTCTATAGGCGGCAGTGACCACTTACCATCAAGTGGACTGCATGCTCGTTTGCTACTTCAATCAGATAAAAAAAAATATTATGAACTGTCTCTTACCCGCAGTTCCGCCAACTTAAGTATATGTACCACAGTAATGAGTATTCTGTCTCAATCCAGCCCATGAACTGTGTGCCACTTTCACCGGAATCTGACTTCAGTTCTTTTTTATAAAAGAGTAACAACCATACGCACAGCCTTACAAATTTTCCCCTTTCTAAAATTAGTAAAAAGTAAGATTATAAATCAACAGGAACGTCGTATAATTCTACGAGTGGCCACCGTTTGAACGATTGGGAACCTATATATTACTCGTTTTTCAAACACCCACTGAACTGTAAACCTTCTAAAGAAGGGGACGTACGCAGTAAATTTTAGCGTAAACGAACCTTCACTTCTCTTTAAAACTTAATATTGTAGCAGGGTTTCACGATAAAGTTAATTAAAAAGTTCAAGTTATTAATGTTAATACAGCGCGGATAGAATTTATAAGCCTTCGAAATAGAAATTATACACGTATCAAGTTTATCAGAAGCGTAACGAAATCCAGGTGAAGTAAAACACGATTTTGGATGAGTTGGTAATCGTGTGTACTAAATTTACTGGCTGTTTTTTTATAATGGAACGCATCTTATGCTTCTTGTTCAGACAAATATAAGGCAAGATACTGGAGCTAATTTTTATAACCAAGTAGTTGACCCGGCGAACTTCGTTCCGCTTAAAAGTCAAAAATTTAAAATTATCAGTGTTTTTCCGCTAGGAAAATACTATTATATAGCTATTATAGCTATTATACATCTTTTATACATATAAACCTTCCTCTCGAATCACTCTATGTATTAAAATCCGTAACATAATTTTAAAGATATAAACATACATAGGGACAGACAGCGACAACTTTGTTTTATACTATGTAGTGATGTAAAAACAATAGGGCAAAAAAAATATACAGAGAAAAAAGAAACACCCACTGAGTTCTTTTCGGATCTTCTCAGTTGAGGTCGTGTTCCGAGCCGTTGGTAGTGAAACAAAATATATATGTATGTAACTGACAATTTGTAAGTGCCTCCGTAGGCCTATGCAAAATAAAGACATTTCATTTTATTTCATCAAATGAGCGTGGTAGGTATCAACCTGGAAGAATACCTTTAATTGACACCAAATATAGAACAAAGATTTTTTAAGTGGGTTGATTCGATTCATGCAAACCCTCGCTACAACTATTGCTAACGTGAAGTATTTCGTCCATTTCAATGTAAGGAAGGAAGTTTCGGTGGTTGCCGGCTGTCTTTCATATGAGATCATCATCTTAGATTGTGGGAGTAGTAACGCATTTCATCCATCCATCAGCCTTTGAAAGTTCACTGCTGGACATAGGCCTCCCCTAATCTGCGCCACTTCGACCGGTCCTGAGCCATCTGAATCCAGCGGTTACCCGCCGTCTTCTTCAGGTCATCAGTCCACCGGGTCGGGGGGCGGCCTGCACTCCTTTTGCCAAGACGTGGTCTCCATTTGAGGACTCTTCGACCCTATCGGTTATAAGTCCTACGAACGATGTGGCCTGCCCATTGCCACTTCAGCCTACTACTTCAGCCTATGTGACAACAGTGGTAACTATCAGGAAAACTGCTTACTCATTTGCTGATTTTTTAATTAAATATAATTATGAAAAAATGAATATAAAGCCCATTTTAAATTCAACGATGAAATGAAAATTAAGTGCCACATTGCCACTATTTATACCATATAACAACCATAGTCCCTTAAATTGTTACAATAAACCACTTTACCCCGAGTTCTATTCCCATAAAATTTGCCTATTTGGGCATTCCAGTAGGCTCCATGTCATGGAATAAACACAAGAGTAAACGAATTGTCCAAGTTTCGTTAATCAACCTTCAAGAGACAAAGACATTTCCGAGTGCTGTCCGCTGACCCTTTTCAAGGTCCGCCTAATGGCAGCGTTGACGTTTCAGAAAAGGGTCACTAATTTATCCAAACAATGTTGTGTTGCCAACTTTCCTTAATTATAGTTTAACTTACTCGCTTTTATACTAGTTTCTGTAGTCTGGTGTAATTAGTAGGCTTAGCTTTTGTACATAAACTGACACTGCGTTTTCCTTGCTGCTCTCTACTGATTTAGTGTACCAAAGCTAGGTAGTAGGTATTTGTTTGTTTTCTGGCACACCTGGCTGTTGGAGGAGAGCTCCGTGCTCAATGTGGAGGGGCTGCGGGAGCGGCCAAGCACGGGCGGGTTCGCGGATGACTGCGAAAGCATGCCCGTGTTCCCACTGTAAGGTGTGAATAGAAAACACAGTGGGGGTTTAGCCGGTAAGAGTCCGGCATAACCCAGCTGCTCCCCCGGGCGGCTGGGTATCCATGAGGATTACTCACTATAAAAAGGTAGGTATTTGTTGCCGATAAAAAGTTGAACTCCAGATCATAAGTGAAAACAATAAGCACTTTTTAAGTTACTTATTTTTATGAGGTATGGCGTCTAGTTTAATACAATTTATTAAGATTGAACAGAAAAAACATACAAAGTTTTAAAACCAACTTTTTCGAATTCATCGTAATTAAGGCGAGGCAAATAAACCCCAATAAATCAATTTTAACCAAAAACTATAATTTTACTTATTATTTTCTAAAATATCATTATAAACTTCATCCCACTTACTCTTAGTGATCGTCTGTTTAACAGAAACTTTACGAATTCTATTCAGTAGAAATTTCAATGTGGCCTTTTGATCCGTAGTCCCGCTAATGGCCTGATGAGTAAAATTTCAAATTTAAGTAAACAAAGTTCCGTTGGCAACTTGCCCTAATTATAGTTTAACTTAGTCCCCAGCTGTTGTTGCAACTTGGTTCTTCTGTAGACGTAGACTTAGTGTAGTCACGATCAATGCTATTCAAGCACGATTAGTTTGGTAATATATCACTTGAATAAATATTGACAAAATAATTTTTTGCATGAAATCCACTTTTTATAGTTAACATAACAATAAGGCGTACGATCTATTTTAACTTTAATAGTCGGCATATTGAGTTTTTAGTGAAAACATATTATTTTATCGGATCACAACTGATTCACTATAATGAAAAAATGCATTGATCGTCGGGCCATTCAGTTTCGTGCCCGGCAGATTTCTCTAAAAATGATGTGCGTATTAGAAATTAATTATCAGTGCTTTTCGGTGAAGGAAAACATCGTGAGAAAACATATTCACCCGAGAGTTTTTAAAAAAAATCGGAAGTGAGTGAAGTTCACCAATTCGCACCTAGCCAGCGCGGTGGACTATGGCCTAAAACTCTCTCATTCTGAGAGAAGACCCGTGTCCAGCAGTGGGACAACAATGGGTTGACGAAACTTTGGATAAATTGAATTTATGATTCCAGATACAAGTCTGAAACTACATATGAAGATAAACAATTAGATAGTTTGATGGACTATGATTTGAACAATTATTATTCCGAAAATATAACAATGTCCAGTTGCTACAATATGGAGTGTGAACCGTTTTTAACATTCGTAAATACAGAGCCGCTATCGATTGCGAGTTAGCAAACTCACAGATACACGTCACTTCACACCTACTAATTACGTTTGACAAAGGTGTAACGGTGATACCGACTTGGTCGAACTAAGTTCTACTACATTTTTTATCCGATTGAAGTAGCAAACGAGCAGGCAGTCCACCTGATAGTAAGAGGTCACCGCCGCCTATGCATATCTGTAAGGAACTTCATGTCGAGCACGGATTCTGTCTAAAGTCAATCACAGACGCGTAGCTACTCCTGAGGACTAAAGTGGTCCCTTCATATAAAAGTGTGCCGGCAACCACACCCTTCCACCGAAACGGAAGAATTGCTTCACGTTAGAAATAAGTGTGACGGTGGTAGCCGATCGAACTACACTGGTTCCACCTTGACCTATATAAGAATGACCAATCGAAGATATTAGTATAAACTTAATTTACTTCAAGGATATTTATGTAGTGCAAATTAATTTAAGCCCACAATAAATCTTTTTACAAACAGATGTTGTTGTCCAATATATTAAAGAAATTGCTAAATAATTTGGGACCATAAATTCGGACGTCAACTTGAAATAATTATAGTTTACTAACTCAACGCAGCTGTGCGTTGCCTCAACTTGGTTTTACACCACTTTAGAGTAATTAACAACATTAGTTGGACATGTTTACCTCTTGTATTTACCACTGTTAAGCGTTGGTACATATGAACTGATTTGAAGAGCACACACAGAAAGAATTTGATTGAAGTAGCAAACAAGTGTGTAGTCCACTACACCATATGAAATTACTGTCATCCACGGACAACTTTTTTTTTATTATTTATTTTTTGGTGACGGGGACGAATTCTTCAAAAGGTCCACTAAAGTCTTGGGTGCGAGCCGACAACAAGTGACTTGCACTACTTGTTGTCGAAGACTAATTTCAGTTTCCTCATATATTGATTACTGGCATATGAATGAAATTATCAAATATTTAAATATAAAACACAGCTCTGATACATTATCAGCGAGGATTGTACGACCTTTATCTTTCGATTTATAATACGTTTCCGTATCGAGAGTTCCATTTACATTTCATTCTGGGTAATGTCCCCGCAGACACACATCTTCCCGATTAAATGGTTTTCGTAAGCCCTGAATTGTCCTCTTTCTTCCCTTCAGCCTAACAATAAGGAAACGTACTTTAATTGTTACTAATTTTGTTGCAAAGTATAAGAAAATATATTATTAATTAAATTGATTTGCAAGTTAATTTGTTATTACTTTTTGTTTCTTTGCGAGAGTATCATTATTGACATCAAATTGAAAAGAGCATTAATGGACCGAGATTTGATGTGGTACTACGATTCAAATTTTTCCAACTTTATTGTTTACTAGATAAAAACCCGGCTTCGATAGGAAGAACTATGCCTCTAGAGGTATGTAGGTATAGTCGAGTATACAAAATACTCGATAGTCCGAATTTCGCGGATATGTGTTATGTTTTATTATTAAGGTTTCAATCGAGCCTATCGTAACCCTGACAGAATTCCGTAAACAACTTCATATAGAACAAGGGTTCTATCTGAAGCCTTAGATGCATTGCTACTGCTAATGACTGAGATGGTCGCCTCATATAAAAGACAACCCGCGTGACGGAGCGGTTACTATACCGGTCTGACGCGTAATGGACCGGCAACCACACCTTTCCACCGATACGTTTCATGCTCGAAATAAGATTGGCAGTGGTAGGTACCACCGCCAATCTTACCGCCACCGGGTAGGTACCCGGTCGAAACATTGTACTATCACCTTGAAAAAGTACAACAGCCGCCGATGAAGATCATTTATCGAACCCAGACAAAATATGAATCCTATCTGATGTCGACCACAGATGCGTGACTACCTATGGGAAGTAAGACGAAATGCCTTCGATAAATTTCTCTTACTACACCCTGCAAAACTGAATACAGCAGCGCTGCTGTTAAAGCGCGGCCACACGATGCGGTAACGGTGCGATGCGGCGCCGGAGCGGTGCTGTAACGTCATCCTACATACAAATTACTATACCATGTCAGACGACGCGTTGCGCCGCTGCGCGGCGTCTCATCGCATCGTGTGGCTTTAGCCTAATAATACAAAAGAGTGTTACCGCCAGATTCAAACAAAAATTACCTTATAGTGTTTTTATGAGTTGTAAAATGTTACGGTACTAAAACTCTTTGCGCTGCCATAAAGTTTGAGTTCGTATCTTGATTAGGAACATTAGTCACCAACTTTATATAATAGCGACCCGCGTGACCATACTATTCTTACGCGTAACAAGTTCTGGGTTCGATCACTGGCCAGATGTTGCCAGGCGATAACTTTTGAATTCTGTAATAACTTTGATATATTTTTATATGCGTCTTTGTATACCTGTGTCACCTGAATTAGATTAGTTTAGTAATAGAACTAGTATAATCTGGTTTGGAACTACAAATATAGAAAACGTTAACTTTTATCTAACATTGCAGTTGCAAACGAGCAAGCATTCCACCTGACGATAAGTGGTTACTGCCGCTCATGAACATTTGTAAGCGACTTCATATAAAACAAAGGTTCAAACTGAAGTCAATCACAGATACGTAGCTGCTCCCGAGGTCTAAGATGGTCGCCTCGTATGAAAATGAGCCGGCGTCCACGCCCTTTCACCGAAACACAAGCACTGCTTCACGCTAGAAATAATCGTGGACCTCCTCAGTCGAATTACACTGGTTCTACCACTTGGTAAATGTACATCATCATATCTATTAATACGTGAAGCAATTATCACAAGCATCACATATATATTAATACGTGAAGCAAAAACTTGGGATCCGTTTTTAAAATATTTGCGGAATATGACACTACGCACGGTTATAGTTGAAGTAGAGAAGGATTATGGAATACTATTTTTTTTTTCAAATAATGCTTTAAACGTACATAAAATCAATTAAAAACACATTACACACACTACCTTGCATTTGATACAAACACATATATAATAAACGATATAATACATTTAATGTCTTACTATGAAAACACATAACGTCAAAAATGTCACACGTCTTTGTCAAAATACCCGCAATAGCTATTAAATGCAGCTTTGTAAATTAAATTAACCTCTTTTATCTTTAAACCGACTTAAATTTTATACTATTTCAATAAATTTGAGAAACATTTGTTCTACTTTGGACGATATCAAGTTTAGTTTTTGAGTTAAATTAGGTCGAATTTCGACCGTTGCGACGGGTGACTAGTGTGTATTACTTAGCGATAAAATCATCCATCGCTTGTAGCTTATCGTCTCGAAGTGAAACAATTCGATAAGGAGAGACGACTGTAATAATACGCAACTGGTCCCTTAACTCCCATTTCGTTCGAATGATAAAACGTGAATACTAAGTATATCACGAAATTGGTGTTTGTTTGTTACACAGCACGACCTGAATGGAAATTAGATGAATATTTTATGGGTTATACCAGTCATAATTGAGGAACATTTTGTATCCACCGAAACATTTATTAAAAAAATGTGAAAGACTGGTGCAACATAAAGTTTTCTTTCAGCCGCTTAGGGGATTATTAGAAATTTTAGATTTTAAAGATTTTTATTGAACAAATAAACGTTTTCACAATTTGCACACTCATACACAACTACAATAGTTATAAACTGGTTTGCAGCCGTTTACGCCCCCTCTGGACGTGATTGAAGTACCTATGTTCCATTTATACTTTCTTTGTGCGTCTTATTGCTTTATCTGTCAGCTGCTTATAGTTACATCATATGACATTATCTACATGTAATAGAAATCGATAAAAGCAAATTATAATTATGGGCATGGTATATTAAAAAATAAACGACCTTGATTGTTGTAACTATCGCATATGAATAACTATTTATAATCAACTCTAGTCTTACCTACTAAGGAGGAATACTTTGCTACTCTTGAGGACTCAGTAAAATGTAATTCACTCGCTTGCCACGCCGCTGAATCAGTGCACAGCAAGTCAGCAACGCCTAACACGGATGACAGCAGCTGTTAAGGTAACGCATCTGAGGTCCATCGTTAATAATATTAAATAATGGTTTAGTTTTAGTATAATTGAATCTATTATTTTACTCTGCAATAACTTACAGTGAATACTACTTGCTGTTCGTTTTGTTATATATATACTAAGACTACACTTTTATAGACTGGATATTACATTCCTGTTCAATGCCGTGGTTTTACTCAAGTTTCGTGGAGTTTTATGCCACAAAGTATAATATAAACACGACTGCATTCAACGCTTTATACAAAGTACAAAAACGAAATTTCATTTTATGTTTTATAGAAACGCAAATGGTGAATCTACTGCGATCTGCAATCAGATGCAAATGGCGGTCGGTTCGCATATATATTGAAAATCGAAATATAAGGACTAAGAGTTCATCTTACACGTATACATATCGGTATCCGAATTTTTGTTAATACTTACGGCTATAAATAATGTTTTCTATTTTATAGAAGAAATTATAATATTTGATTTTAGAGTTGAAATTTTTAAACCAATCACCTTATTCGTAAATATACATAAATATATAATTTATTTATTTAGTCATAAATATTATTTTCTCTGTTATTACGTTTCGACATGAGGGTGTGGTTGCCGGCACACTTTTATACAAGGCGACCATGATAGTCCTTGAGTGTAGCAACGCATCTATGATTGACTTCAGATACAACCCATGTTCTATTTGAAGTTGCTTACGGATGTCCATGGGCAGCAATAACCACTCACCAGTGGACTGCATTTACGTTTGCTACTTCGATTTGATAAAAAAAATTGAACTTTGCCTAGCAGTGGAACAGTAATGGGTAGACGACGAATTAGCTGTTTTTTATTTGTCGATTTGTCTCTTTGGTGGCAGTTAAGGGTGGTGATTTATATTTGGTTACAAAAGCATACAACTCATTTTGCTATCTAAATAAAAGCAAAATATATAAGCTGTAGTTTGTTGTAATATTATTTTTACCGATTGCCACAAGTGATTCAACTCTCACAACTGTAAGCGGTTTATTCTATAATCGCTTCAGTTACAAACCCGTGCGTGCTCTGCTCAAATGTAGCTAAAATGTTCCGCTATCAAACTTTGCAGGCGCGGCTTAGCAGTCGACTTACACTCGCCAGAGCTTTCATAATGTCTCAAAGTGTTAAGTGTAATGAAATGGGATGTTTAGTTGATCCAAATTAAATTATCAAACTTTATTGATCATTTAATTTGGATTTAATTTGAAGTATATAGATTATTTAGCAATTTTCTAGTCGTATAGTGCTCTCCTTTGATGTTTTTTTCGTTCCTCATCATCTACTACTACATGATGATAATGCTTTTGATACAAAATGCAAAGAATCTGTGTTAATAATAAAGTAATTATGATTCTACTATAGTCAAATTAATATATTATGCTATTAAATGAGTTGACGACATAGTAGCTGTTTTTTTGTTTTGTCACTTTGTATATCTTTGGTAGCAGTTAAGGCTGGTAAATTATTATTGTTTATAAACGCAGACAACTCATTTTGCTATCTAAATAAAAGCAAAATATATAAGCTGTAATTTGTTGTAATATTATTTTCACCGATAGCCACAAGTGATTCAACTCCCACAACTGTAAGCGGTTTATTCTATAATTGCTTCAGTTACAAACCCGTGCATGCTCTGCTCAAATGTAGCTAAAATGTTCCGCTATCAAACTTTGCATGCGCGGCTTAGCAGTTGACTTACACTCGCCAGAGCTTACATAATGTCTCAAAGCGTTCTGTGTAATGAAATGGGATGTTCAATAGATGAAAATTAAGTTATCAAACTTTTCTACAACATAATATTTTCTAACCCTAATGTATTCTTCTTTTTAAATGTTTCTCTCGTACCTCATCATCTTATGCCACACAATGGCAAATAATCTTGACAATAAACTAGTTACTGTCTTACTATAGTAAATCAAATAGATTATACTATTAACAATGGGTTCACGACGAACTAGCTGGTTTTTTCGTTACTTTGTATCTCATTTTTAGCAGTTAAGGGCGATGATACATATGTAAATTCTATCAAACGCATCTCCCACTTTTTAATTTCTGAATAATAGCAAAGTACATAAGCTGTAATTTGTTATAACATTATTTTTACCGATTGCTACAGGTGACTAAAGTTGCACAACAGTAAGCGGTTTATTCTGTAATCGCTTCAGTTACAAACCCGTGCATGCTCTGTTCAAATGTAGCTAAAATGTTCCGCTATCAAACTTTGCAGGCGCGGCTTAGCAGTCGACTTACACTCGCCAGAGCTTACATAATGTTTCAAAGCGTTCAGTGTAATGAAATGGGATGTTCAATTGATTAAAATTAAGTTATCAAACTTTTCTACAACATAATATTTTCTAGCCCTAATGTATTCTTCTTTTAAAAAGTTTCTCTCGGACCTCATCATCTGATACTACACGTTGATAATGCCTTTCGTAGCAATGGCAAATAATCTTGATAATAAACTAATTACTGTCCTACTATTTTATATTATACTATTAACAATGAGTTGACGACGAACTAGCTGGTTTTTCGTTACTTTGCATCTCATTAGTAGCAGGTAAGGGTGATTATATATAAATTCTTTTAAACCCATCCTCCACTTTTTACTTTCTAAATAATAGCTGTAATTTGTTATAATATTATTTTTACCGATTGCCACAGGTGATTAAACTTGCACAACTGTAAGCGGTTTATTCTGTAATCGCTTCAGTTACAAACCCGTGCGTGCTCTGCTCAAATGTAGCTAAAATGTTCCGCTATCAAACTTTGCAGGCGCGGCTTAGCAGTCGACTTACACTCGCCAGAGCTTTCATAATGTCTCAAAGTGTTAAGTGTAATGAAATGGGATGTTTAGTTGATCCAAATTAAATTATCAAACTTTTTTGATAATTTAATTTGGATTTAATTTGAAGTATATAGATTATTTAGCAATTTTCTAGTCGTATAGTGCTCTCCTTTGATGTTTCTTTCGTTCCTCATCATCTACTACTACATGATGATAATGCTTTTGATACAAAATGCAAAGAATCTGTGTTAATAATAAAGTAATTATGATTCTACTATAATCAAATCAATATATTATGCTATTAAATGAGTTGACGACATAGTAGCTGTTTTTTTGTTTTGTCACTTTGTATATCTTTGGTAGCAGTTAAGGCTGGTGATTTATTATTGTTTATAAACGCATACAACTCACTTTGCTATCTAAATAAAAGCAAAATATATAATCTGTAATTTGTTGTAATATTATTTTCACCGATTGCCACAAGTGATTCAACTCCCACAACTGTAAGCGGTTTATTCTATAATCGCTTCAGTTACAAACCCGTGCATGCTCTGCTCAAATGTAGCTAAAATGTTCCGCTATCAAACTTTGCAGGCGCGGCTTAGCAGTCGACTTACACTCGCCAGAGCTTACATAATGTCTCAAAGCGTTCAGTGTAATGAAATGGGATGTTTAATAGATGAAAATTAAGTTATCAAACTTTTCTATAACATAATATTTTCTAGCCCTAATGTATTCTTCTTTTTAAATGTTTCTCTCGTACCTCATCATCTTATGCCACACAATGGCAAATAATCTTGATAATAAACTAATTACTGTCTTACTATAGTAAATCAAATAGATTATACTATTAACAATGGGTTCACGACGAACTAGCTGGTTTTTTTGTTACTTTGTATCTCATTTTTAGCAGTTAAGGGTGATGATACATATGTAAATTCTATCAAACGCATCTCCCACTTTTCAATTTCTAAATAATAGCAAAGTACATAATCTGTAATTTGTTATAACATTATTTTTACCGATTGCTACAGGTGACTAAAGTTGCACAACAGTAAGCGGTTTATTCTGTAATCGCTTCAGTTACAAACCCGTGCATGCTCTGCTCAAATGTAGCTAAAATGTTCCGCTATCAAACTTTGCAGGCGCGGCTTAGCAGTCGACTTACACTCACTAGAGCTTACATAATGTTTCAAAGCTTTCGTTACTTTGTATCTCATTAGTAGCAGGTAAGGGTGATTATATATAAATTATTTTAAAGCCATCCTCCACTTTTTACTTTCTAAATAATAGCTGTAATTTGTTATAATATAATTTTTACCGATTGCCACAGGTGATTAAACTTGCACAACTGTAAGCGGTTTATTCTGTAATCGCTTCAGTTACAAACCCGTGCATGCTCTGCTCAAATGTAGCTAAAATGTTCCGCTATCAAACTTTGCAGGCGCGGCTTAGCAGTCGACTTACACTCGCTTTCATAATATTCATAATGTCTCATTGTGTTAAGTGTAATGAAGTGGGATTAATTGGTCAAATTTAAATTAACTAATTTTTTAATTAAAAAAAATTAGAAGTAAAAAGAAGAAGAAAAAAGAAGAAGAAGTCTTTAAAGCAACGCATCTGCCGCCTACCTTATGGAAGACTAACTTTATGTGGGGATGATTATCATAATAAAGTAGCTATCATCGTACTATAGTCAATGAAATATATTATATACATCTATCCGTGTTTTATCGGTACATATTTTTATAAATTTGTTGTAGAATCCACTTGAAGCTCAACGTTAGTAAGTAAAGAATTTAAACAGCGCTTTGTCAGCTTTAAAAATTAGAATAAAAAAGTGAAGAAAAATCTGTTATATTGGCTTGTTTGTGTAACGTTGAACGACACATTTCAAGCCTGAAATAAAACGGTGTGCTTAAAGACTTTCAATTTCGAGAAAAAATGTACTGAATTAAGAAAATCTTACCCTTTTTATCATGAATAAGTTGTGTACTTACTTAAATTTTATCCGCTTAGTTTTATCGCTTAATTTATTGATGTCTGTAGTTGGACCCTCATAAATTCTATTGAAATTTACCTTACCCCCTTCAAATATGTTTTAATACTGTATCTACAAAGAAAATATTTAAATAGTAAAATGAACGTACTTCATGCCTATGAGATATCTTTTATTCGCAAACATAATATACAAAACCTTTTGACTTTTGTGTAGTATCTATTTATTATCATGCAAAACAGTAACAAACTAGCCTCGGGTTTCATCTCATTTGTATGCGTGTTGTATATATAATATTTCGTGTATTCTGAGTTATTATCATAATATCTTTCTGGTACGAGTGGCTAAATTGTGTGATGGAGTGTGAGGTAAGATGAAAAGACGATAAAGTAAGTGGCCCTTTGAGCTCGGAACCTAAACTCGTACCGGCACACAAACATAATGGATATGGCGTATTATCTTAGGACGGGTTCAAATAAAGAACAAACTATCGGTCGTCGTAATGATTGGACGTTCTTTGTCATCAGAAAAAGGAAATTGAGTATACGGGTATAGTAGTAAGGTAAATCTTGTCATAGAGGCTCAACATCGTAGCATCATACAAAATATTGATAAAAAATGGGCTAATACACTTTACATTGTTGTACTGATAAACTCACGGATTGATAATAAACACATTTGCTGATGGACATGATGGACTGTTAAATTAACAGACTGGGTAAAATCCAGGCAAAAACAATCTTACGTTTTTTTTAATGGCCAGTTTTGTTGTTGTTCCGGTTGCGGTCGTTTCGAGATCTAGAAGTCCTCTTTATAGCGCCGAGGACGGCCACCGGGGGTGTTTTACTGCGGTAAAAATCCCACATAACCCTGCGGCGCTCCCACGGTGTCGGGTACCTTTTGAAGGTTCCCCCTCGAGAACAAAAAAAAGTTTTGTTGTTGTGTGTTGTTTAACACATTAATACACTGGTAGGCTTTAGATATAAATTGTATTGATATTTTTATAAAAAAATCTAGACAGACATAATAGGATTGAATTAATCCTATTTAATAGCATATACAGACGCAGAATCGCAGTGTGACAAGCTCATAACTCATGACACGCTCATATTTCACAGCCCGAGAACTTTCATTAAGCGCTCATTAAAATGTTGTAACCATCTGTATGGTTTATTCGTTTTATCTTTATATACACTCAACTGTAACTGTTTACGAGTTCAATTTGTGCGCCACGCTGTCTTAATGACTATATGTTTATAATACAGCCTACTTAATAATGCGAATATAAGATAATCTCGAATGAGTACCTAATTATGTATACAGATTTTAAACTACAATATTAAGTTCAAATGTGGTCGAGAAATTAAGGTTCCGTACCCGAAGGGTAAAAACGGAACCTTTTTACTGAGACTCCGCTGTCCATCCGTTGGTCATTCTGTCCGTCTGTTTGTCACCAGGCTGTATAGATGATGTATTTTTGTTGTCGCTGTAACAACAAATACTGTTAAAAACAGACTGAAATAAATGTTTAAGGGGACTCCTAAGTAACAAACGTGATTTTTGCCGCTTTTTATAGATAATGGTACGGAACCCTCCGTGCGCGAGTCCTACTCGCACTTAGCCGTTTTTTTTCTTTGTCTTTAAACATTCCACAGAGGTCGACATATAGAACATTCTTTACCGAATATAATTTCACATAACCTGTTCTTTCCTCAAACTTTGTTTTCTACCTTTTTATTTGTAAGCAATCTTACAATTGCTTACAAATAAAAAGGTAGAATTGATAAAAAAAACAAATACTTATTACACAGTTTCTTAAACACAAAGTATACTGTAACTTTATACACAACGCTTTGGCGGTACTGAAAATAATTTTCTAAAGGCTTCACCGTAACATATAAAATATTATACGTAAGGGAGTGAAGGAGTCTCATAAACAACAATAATGAAGGGCCCTCGCATCGCTTCAAAGTAAATTGAATCGAGGTGCCAATAGGAGGAAGTCCCTAATTTCCTTGTATTTGTTGCTGACTCGCTTTGGGCATTAAATTTTCTTCGTCCAGACTAGTGATGTGCCGGATATCCGTATCCGTATCCGCCGATATCTAAGAGAGAATAGGATCTAAAGATCGTAACCGTTGCTTTTAGGGGGATCTCAAACGTTTTTTTGTTAGTACAGTTCATTATGGAGAAATTCTTAGTAAGTACACTTTTAGACATTATTTTAAATCATGTATATGGAACAAATTAATATGAATAATTTTCTAGTTATTATTACTAATGCGAAACAGAACAGTAATTTTAGGATCGCGCTCATATAACATCGTCAACCCATTATTAACCCACTGCTGGGCACGGGTCTTCTCACGGAATGAGAGAGATATAGGCCATAGTCCACCGCGCTTGCCAAGTGCGAATTGGTGGACATCACACACCTCCACAAACTTTTCTTAAAGAACTCTCAGGTGTGTAGGTTTCTTCACGATGTTTTCCTTCACCGAAAAGCAATGATAATTGATTTCTAATACGCACATAAAAGAAAGAGTAACTGCTAGGCCATGAAACATGCGCTTGACGCAAGCATCAGCCTTAACGTGTTGGAAGCGTAAGGAAATAAATTTGTCTCCCACTATAGCCCGCTGGGCTATGGAGGAAGGAATATACCTCATTTCTATAAGGATTTTTCTTCTAACTTTCGGATCACCGTGAAGTTTATTTCGTTTTCTAAGCTGTATTCATTTAAAATACCTTTAGTTTGCATTTGACTACCTACCAGTGCTGTTCGTTGCAAAAGATTTTTTTAAAAATACTGGAATTTAAGGTGTTAAGCGAGTTTTAACTAATTTCGCTACAAATTGCATAAAAGTTTTTAACTTTTAAGAAAGAACTGCAGCACAGAAATGACACCTGAAACAAATTTTTCGTGACCCTCTGGTAAGAATCCATTTCCCGATCCGAATCCGCGGATATACATTTTTTATGGCCTGGCACGTCACTGGTCCACATTACATATCCGGGTATGATGTCCGGTCCTCTATTTGGCTACAGTGAATTAAGATTGTGTCCTTTCATCGTAATATCGACGTTTCAGAAACGGAACGGTATGAGAAATTCTATTTATTCCTGAAGGACAAGTAAAGAAAAAATATGTTTATTGAAATTAAGACGTACATCAATAATATAAAAAATAGATAAACTGTTATGAAAAAAGAAAAAATAAATAGCATTAATTATCTCTCATGGAAGAATTATGGAAGTCTACTAATTTGGTAAACGATAAAACGTACTATAGCAATAAAAACCAGTTGTGATAAAGAACTTAGCAACATTATTGTTATTCATTTTATTGATGCTGTATAAAATTCATAGCATAACCGAATTATGTTTTCTTGACAAAGGGAAGTTATTTTTATAAAGTACTGGCTGTACCCTGCGCGCGTTAGTACGCCTTCACAAATAACCTCTTTCCGTTGGGAAGTCGGTTAAAAAAAAGAAAAAAAAACACCAGAAACCTTCGCGAGCTCATGAATAACAACTTCCATACAGACACACATTCATTTTATATAATAGAAGAAGAAGATAGGTACTATATAAATATTAAAAAAAATCTTAATGTTTATTATCTGAGCGCAGAATATCACAAAATGTCCTAATACATGTAACCAAAGATGTTGAAAAACGTAAAGTCTGCGCCTATTAGCTAAGAGCCCACTTTGTCCCAAGGTGTCCATAATCCGGGAACAAGCCGAACTAACTCGCGTTCCGATAACGTTTAAAAGGTTTATAACGTCCTTAAATAAAGTAGGTCCCTCGAACTTCTTCGTTGTACCCTTAGGGCCATTACGGGGTGTTACGATGCGATTTATTCCGGGTTACGGCCACGACACAAATTTTGTGTTACAATGCGAAGTGTCAACTATTTCTATAACAATATGACGCTATTTTTATGATCAATCTGAACACCTAAAAATCTTTCAGTTTCCAATGCTTCGCCGGCATAAAAGAACTCTTTTGCACCTGTCTTGAAGAACCCCATACTTCAGAAGGAAACTCATTCCAAATACCTTACTGATTTTTTTTCTGAAGTTATTAAATCATTATTTCTGTAATTTTCATAAAGCTTTAATTTAACGAAAATACTTGAGCATTTTTATGTTAAAGTTTCATAATTAGGTCCTTTTAAGAGGCTTTTCAGCGGTTATTATCATCACAGACTATGGTTCGTAACACATATTATACATATACGATCTTAGACTACTGTCTGTATATCTTAGTACTAGCTGTCCCGACAAACGTTGTTATGATATATAAAAAATAAAAAAAATTGTTAAGGGTGGACAACCCTTAAGGGGTATGAAAAATAGATTTTGGCCGATTCTCAGACCTACTGAATAAGCATATAAAATTTGGTAAAAATCGGTCAAGCCGTTTCGGAGGAGTTAGGCAACAAAAACTGTGACACGAGAATTTTATATATTAGATTGTCGCGGAATTGATACATTTTAACTGAAGTAGCAAACGAACATGCAGTTTACCTGATGGTAAGTGGCCATCTGTATCTGCCGCCCATGGACATCTGTAATCAACTTCATACAGAACATGGGTTCCACCTGAAGTCAATGACAGATGCGTTGCTACTTCCGAGGACTAAGATGGTCGCCTCACGTGACAGTGTGCCGGCAACCACGCCCTTCCATCGAAACGCAAGAAATGCTTCACGCTAGAAATAGCTGTGACGATGGTACTTCCCCGGTCGAACTACACTGGTTCTACCACCGTGATATTGAAACATATTATACACAATTTAGCTCAACCATCGCATATGAATTTTCTGATAAAGGTTTATCCATCACGTCGTTGGAATTGCCAGAAGTCGTTTTACAGTAGCGATAACAAGCCCGCCCCTTCGAACAATTTGGAGAGGTGTTAGCGAGTTTGTACGAGCTAAGGGATTGTTGATGCCCATCAAAACTTTGCTCTGAGATTGGTTCTATTACGTAATTGCACTGAATTTGAACCAAACCGTGTACCGAACAGAAGTTTGACCAAAGATGATGGGAATTTTATTTATCTTTGGGTAAAACAATCCAAACTACGAGTATAAACCATTAAGCACATTGAATATGTATGAATTAAATTAGTTTGCTTGATAAAAAGTTTAGGCTTAAAAATATTAGATAGATATACCAATTTATCCATATTTTAAACTTCAATTCAATTGCATTAATATAAATAATTTATCGTAAGCTCTCTTTTCAACAAATCAAAGAAACAACAAATTAAAGAAAATAGTGAAGTCTTGTAATACAGCTGTACTGCGGGAAAATTATAATGACTTTACACTAGATTACTTTGTCCACTGACCTATGTTGAAATATCTTATGTAATTAACTTGAAATTCAAATATTTATTCATGTACATAATTTTATTGTAACCCAAAGTTTTGTGTGAATAGAAACTATATAAATAATAACTGTTAAAAATACAGACAGTTTTATACTAAATAGTCTTTGTTAAAAATACTCCTACTATCTTTAAAATCGTTTGAGGCATAAACCTGACATACCAACATTAGCAATTAGCCAAAACCACAGAGCTATGCTCGATTCTAAATCCTTAAAATATCAAAGTTATATTCGAGTACCCAAATTAGCTATTTGCGGGACCGCGTATTTACATTCTAATTTGCGTTACGAACATCAATCCACGTCAAACTACATGACCCGCCGTCAAAAGTTGAGATTGTACAAAATCGCGTAATGAAATCGTACGGAAACTTAGTCTTCACTTTTTATTGAAATTCGAAAGCCGGCTTCCTCGTGCCCTTTGTCAGTGCGTTTGGAATTTTTATCCCAAGGTTTTTTTACGCGCTGATTTTTCGCACTTCTAATTTTATTTCAACTGCTGGTAACAACGAGCTTAATGAATTTGTGAATGATGTGTGATAAATGTGATTTATATTATAAAACTAAATATTAACTATTTAGACGACCCGCGTGGCGGTTACCATACCGGTCTGCCACGCAATGGGTCCCGGGTTCGATTTCCGACCAGGCAGGTATCTGAATAATGAGTTTAGATTCTTGTTCTGGCTCTGGGTGTTTGTGTATTCGTCTTTGTGTGTGTCCATGGCACCCACGCCACAGGAGAAAATCCTACTGCGGGGATAAGTGTAGAAAGTGTTTTAAGCGTGGTTTTTAAATATTAAATATAATTTTAAGGTATAAGTGTACATATTTAAAAAAATACTTTAAAAATTCGCCATTCAGACAATATTAGCATTATGCCTAGAACACTGACAGCTTTTTATATAGCGGTGTATTGCGAGCTTAATTCTTAGGTAAAATAACTAACTAACTACCCTTTACTCACCCGATGTGAGGACGTGCCTCTTTGGTGGGCAAGTCGTTTGGAAACGTTTAATATCAGCAAACAACGGTCCTAAAGCGTCAGTCTTGTTTGATATAATTTTTATTTTTAAATAACTCGTTTTTGAGATATTTATTTCGTGTATTTAATCTAATTGATAAACCCAGTTACATACAGAACGTAGATGGACTAACTATATCCCATAATATTAATGAGTTACTTTAATTATGTATATGTGTATGTATCTACATACTGTATTTTATTTAGTGATGGGTAGGACAAACTAATACGATGAGTTTGTATGAGGGACTCATTTTGAAAAATGAGGTAGGACAATGTACCACCTCAGTTGAGGTCCTCAAATGAAGCCGTACACACGTATTGCAAATCAAGTTAAACGACCTAAGACTTGAGTAACGACATAAAATTACGTAAAATGATGAAATTAAAAAGAATAGATATTTTAATGTATACAAATACAAATCAGTACTATGATTTGTATTTGTATTCATTAAAATACTTTAGTTACGAAGTGCGAACCACATCGTTTATTCATCTACTCTTTCTTACAAAATACTTTTTCTCGAGGGAATGATGAGCGACAACTTCAGTTTAAACTACTCACAAGCTCAACGCCACAACGTGTTTGAAGTGGTACATAAAATGCGTTTGAGGTGGTGTGATAGTTCGTTCTTTTGTATGGGACATTTGTAGTGCCTCTTGTATGAGGTACACAACACTAATTTTATTACTTGTTTTGTTTAATAAACTCAAGCTGAGAAGTTGTACCGAGTCAAAACATATAACAGGATTTCGTACTTTAAGCTCCCAGTAAACTTGAATTGTAGACACGGTAGAGGAGATTACTTAAGGCGTGGCAATTAACAATTGGACGAGAAATACAAGCTAACTAGGACTCAGCTGATAAAATGTAAGTGTAGTTTTATGACAACTATCATACGTTAAAATTTATTTAGACATAATTGTTGTAACTTGTCACCCGTCTATCGATCGAAATTCGACCGTAATTTAAGGTAAAAAAAAAAACTAAATTTTATATTGCCCAAATTAGTACAAATATTTCGCAAATTCAAATAAAATGTAATAATTTTTAATTAACTTTGAACGCACCCGTTTAATATAAAAGATGTTTAATTAGCTAAGCCGCATTTAAAAGCAATAGCGGTACTTTGACAAGGACATCTGTCATTTTTGACGTTATGTGTTTTCATATTAAGACTTTGAATGTTCTATTTTGTTTATTAAGCATGTTTTTGTGACAAATGCACGGTAGTATGTGTAATGCGTTTTTAGTTGATTTTAAGTACGACACATGCATTATTTGAAAAAAATATATATTCTGCATTCCACACTTCTCTACGTCCACTATAACCGTGCAAAATTTCATACTAATCCGTCCGCGGCATATTACCACAGTATTAATATTGTACCGTGATATTACTTAAAACTGCACCACAAGTTTTTGCTTCACGTATTAATATCTAGAGAACCCCGACGTCAATTGTGTAAGTACGAAATAAAAAGGTTGAACTGTTTCTTTGCAATCCTACTACTATTAATATATTTTTATAAGATATTTGTAGCGTAAAGCAGTTCGTGTTTTTGCTGGAAGATTTTGACTACCGACTCACTCTTACATGAAGCGATAATATCAGTGATCGGGAGCAACACATATGTAAATGACTTCATATAGAATTCTTTTTCAATATACAATAACAGATTTCCACGGGTGGCAGTTACCACTTACCATCAGGTGTGTTTCATGATCGTTTGCTATTTCCATCAGAGAAAAATAATATTCATTTATCATTACACTTTTTTGTACGACTGCCATTTTTTGAATTCTATTGCAAATAAGTTATAATACCGCCTTAGAATATTTCACTAATGACTACAAAATTACTTTAAAGCTGAAATTTATTAAGATTTACTTGCAATGAGATTTTGTTAGATATAACTTGGACTCTAGTTATCGTAGCAAAATGTAAGTAATAAAAAGGTCAAACGATAGACTGTTAACTGAATGAAAATCTTTAAGTATATTGCTGCACTTGATAACTAGATTGGAAAGAAAGACTACGTTGACTCTTCAGATAAGTATATCTTCTCTACCACAATAAACTTTCCAACCAGACACACATATTATGATATTTAACACTGTAATTGTACAGACATGAAATGAAATGTCTTTATTTTGTATAGGCCTACAGGGGCACTTACAAAATGTCAGTAAATTTTTTTTCTTACACTACCACCGGATCGGAACACGACCTCAACTGAGAAGATTCGGCAAGGAACTCAGCGGGTTTGTATTTTTTTATTTTAAATCAATTTTTTTTATATATAATATCATATTTTTACATGTTAATAAAAGTTGATATGACGACGTTGTTCTCCATCGTCATTGACGTTGATGTGTAAATATGACGTTGTTCTCGAATGTCGAATCACGAAGAGTTCTATTACCATCAGACAGACACTACATTTAATGAAACGCGCTGCTATAATAAAACAGAAATCTACATCTACACATAAATACATATAACCTTCACAATCGTAGTCCCTAATATTCTCCAACCCGTTTAATTATTCCTAGAACTAGAGTCGTCTATGCCATTATTACTCTATGTTTTAGACTTAAAATCCTCTGTATAATGTGAAAGGCTCTTTGTTCTAATCCGAGTACTTTCATGAGACTAGGCGATAGATTTTCATTTTGATGCGCACTTAAAGTAACATGATATTACGTTATTTGTGAGACTTCTTGGTTTATTTAAAATCTCCTATTTAGAATCCCTTCTAAATCAATGACTGGCGTGGACATCATATTGCTATAACATGTGGCGGGTTCCGGGTGTGATCCCGGCTAGACAGTTAAATTAATTTTTATTTTCTGTTCTGAAACTTTGTATTTATGACACGCGAAAAAATCCTATGACTGTACGAAGCTTTACTACCTACTTCTATTATTACTTTCTTATTGTCATATATATACATGTCATATATCCTATAATACAATGTATTTCATCATTTATGGGTATATTCCTAAAATACATTTTTCACGTGTTTCTTCAGTCAGAGAAAGCAAATAATTAGTATGACGTTTTGTTCGTCCTTAAAATGTTTCATTAACTTGGTAACACTAGCTACTTAACTAATAAATGCTAGCATTCAACCAACTACATTCTGTGGAAACTCCCGTCATTCCTCGCTTGCAGATTAAATTATTGTTAGATAATGATTTCGTGAAATTCTGCAAAATTCCTAGATCTAAGAAAAGCGTTACTAGATTTTTTTTACTAATCAAGTTAATGTTAACAGGAATTCTGAAAAACTGTAGGTTGGAAAAAGTAGTATATAAATTAGTAACTATTGTAAAACTAAATACGTGATTTAAATTATATTAGCTTTGTATAACTATTTCAAGGCTTAACATCGGATTAGACATTTCTTGTGACAAAACGATAGGGATTCCAAGAAACAAAAACATGTTTGTCATTCAATACTGAAAAAGAAATGTTCAGAGCTGTTTCTCGAATGCAAAGTATTTACGTCACAAAATAAAGTTTGAATTAAAATATTTCTACTAATTACTTAGAAAAGAGCCGCTTTTACACTAGAATCTTAAAGGTATTTTACAATTTCTTTTACTAAGGCTCTTACTGAAGAATCAGAGAAAAAGGCACGATAAGTGTAAGTTCTTTTTTGTACAGCTATATTAAGATATAATCAGATCTTAGTTAAGTAGATTGCAAAATAAGTTTCTTTAAATTTTTTGTTACTGCCCAAAATAGTCTTTGGCAGATTTATCCCGTTTGCGGTCCTTTTTTCTATTATAGGTATATCTAAAAATTTTATCTCATTCATATCTTAGATGCGAAAAGTTTTTGATGGATGTTTGAACTCTTCCACGCAAAAATTACGAGTCGGCTTTCTATAAAATTTGGCACACAGATAGTTTTGGATCTTCATTAACAAATACAATACTCATTTCTCTGATAAGCACGAGAAAGCAGGTAGATTAGTATAGGTAATATATGCGCTGAAAGTGGTTGATTGAAACTGGTGTGTGGTTGAAACTCGCCTGATACTCGCTGATTTTTAATGTTATGTTTATATTAAAAATCAATTAAAACGTTATATACCTGTGAACAAAAACATCATGATAAAATCTACACGCCTGAGAGATGTTTTTTTTGTTACGGGTTGGAAACCTTCAAAAGGTACACCGAAGCTTTGGGAGAGACTCCGGGTTATGTGGGATTTTTACCCACTAAAACCTCCTCGGTGGCCTTCCTCAGCGCTTGTAGTAGGGGACTCGAAAACTCCAACGGAACGAACCGGTGACCCCTAGCGCAGCGCCCCTCATAGGCTAGCCTTCCGCAACCCCAGAGGCCCCCCGTTAGTCGCCTGTCTTACGACAGGCAGGGGTTACCGTAGCCGTATTCTGCTCTTACAGGGTGACGCCTGAATGACCTAAAAAAAATATATTAAAAGCTCGTGAAGTCTAACTGATTTGCACTTGCCACGGGCCTAAGCCCCTAACTTTAATAAGAGCCTAGTGTCCAGCAGTACAACAATACCCTTCGTAGGAGTTTATAATGTTTCCTCAAATATCATTGTTTATGTTGACGGCTCAGTACTGTTATTGTACATTGCAATTTACGTTGCACGTTTACGTTTCCGTTTTCAGACATATAATGTAAAGTGTGTATGAAAATTTAAACACTGATAGTCACTACGTAGTATAAAATAAAGTCGCTTCGCGCTGTCTGTCCGTATGTATGCTAAGATCTTTAAAACTACACTACGGATTTTAATGAAGTTTTTTTAATAGATAGAGTGAATGATTAGGAAGGTTTTTATGCACAATACATGCATAATAGTGGAAGAACACTAATAATTTTAGATTTTTGACTTTTACTCACTTAACGGGTACTCACGATATGCGGTTTATGAATTCTTATAGAATTCTTTTTGTCGATATTTCGACCCAGTTGCATGGATCGTATTTTTTTTTTAATTAACGTATCTACCCTACGTCTAGTTAGTTTTTCTTTTTTAGGTTCCATATCACGACACACAACACTAACTGAATCCTCATTTTTACAAGTAGGTAATCAAAGTTTCCTCAATTCCTATCCACCTTAATCTTAGAATTTCGTGTAGCCAAACTTTTAATTCCTAATTGGTTCGTAAAGAGTTTGAACAACCTACAAAATTTACTTTATCTCCTCAAGTTACCTTTGTTTAGACTACAAGTTATAGTACCAATTTACTTTGATTAAACAAAATAGGATAATAAGGCACGAAACTCTCGGACTTACTTCTCTAAGATTATTTAATTACTACATAGGAACTTTAATAAGTAATATTCAGTGGTCTGAAGAGATTTTTTAGGTTCAAATTCCAAATCACATATACAGGAAAGATAGAAGGTATGGGAACTGTTATGTTTTTTTTACCTGATTGAAGTAGCAAACGAGCATGCAGTCCACCTGATGGTAAGTGGTCACTGCCGCCCATGGACATCGGTCAACTATCTATCCGAAGTTAATCACAGATGCGTTGCAACTCCCGAGGACTATAATGACTTTTGATCAATGACTAAATAATTGAAGTAGTAAAATATAAAAAGTTTTTCCTGCCGCGCATGTAAACGGGTGGGTGCCACTTCCATTCTGTCGCATATAGACCACTAAGAGACTGCAACAAATTAATTCTCGTTTTAGGGTTAAACATGCGTGACAGGAAACAGATATATCTAAACCAACTCTATAGCCAACCCATCGTTTAAATGTTTTCTTACAGTTCAGGATTTACAGAATTCATAAAAATGTAAGTTGGTAAATACTTTTACAAAGAATATTTTCCCCATACGACTATAAAAATGAAACTTATTCCTTTTACACCAAAGTTTCCACGGTCGATTTTAGTTTTTCAAAGTTCCCGCTGTGTTTGTTTTGTGATGATAACGTGACAAAGTTTTCCTTGTATTACATATTCTGTAAGTAAAAGAAAAACTGAGAAAGTCATTTTTGTGTTGGTACGTAATACGCTATGACATTCCTAAGGGTAAGTACTGACTGAGAGCATTCGCTTGTACGGACAATTTTACTACTTCGAACATTGCTTAGCTAGTATATTAAATAATAAGCACCGATAATAACACTCAATATGATTCTTTTATACAAAGTTCTTAGTAAATTGAATGAGCAAATTAATTTATGTATATTCTATTTTGTAAGATAGTAGTACGTATGTGGTTGGACCGGAGAAATGCCACACTTATTATAGCGTGAAGCAGTTCACACGTTTCGGGAAGAGTGTGGTCGCCGGATCACTTTTATATGAAAATTTTAATCCTCGGGAATAGAAACGCATCCGTGATTGATTTCAGATTGACTCTTGTTCCATATAAAAATGCTTACAGATATATATTGCCGGCAGTGACCACTTACCTTTAGGTGGACTGCATTGTCATTTTCTACTTCAATCTCCTAAAATGGATATATTTTATAACATTTTCGATATCCTTCATTTACAAATAAATACTCGTCGCTCTTAGCCTCTTGATCTATCAAACACCTTATCGTAATGTGAATCTAAAATCTAATAATTGAATTGTTACAACATAATTATGTACGTCGTCATTCCCTTGTCAGAACCCTCCCTAATAACATTTACGACATTGGCCCTTACACAAAAGACTCACTACACTTTTCGTGTGTGCTACTTTATTTGTGATCCTTTACGGCAAAAAAGAAAATGGAGCTTTTTGGAAACAGCCGCGAGAACTGAATATGTTATACAATTATCTCTAAATAAATAATGAATTAGGTTTGTTGTGAAAGGTCTTATGTACATTCATTTGAATTTGAGAAATGAGAGGAATTCCTAGTAAAGTTATTTCAGCCAGGCTTAGCACGTCACGTGGAATTAAGGTTTGAATCTAAATAAATGAACGAAAGTCCTAAATTCCTACATTACCTAAAAATTGTTTTGTACCCTAAATTCTCATTTTATAAATTTGTAGATTATTATTATTAGAGAACTTGAGTTGTTTTATGTCGGTAATTCATTAATAATAGTTACCTACATAAAACAACTGAATTTCTTTTTCTGTCCGCTTAGTGCTTACTAAAAACTAAGAAAAAGAAAAAGAAATTATATTTCAATGGTATAATTTTTAAGCTTCATTTTTTTCTTAATATGCTTTCAATAACGATTTTAAAATCAGAACATGGCAGGCACTCTAACGAAATAATTGAAAACAAAAAGATTTGCCATAGATTTATTAAATTTGTAGAGACGCGTTATTGTACCTAATAGATACCACATAATTCAATAAATAAAAATCGACACAACCAACTAGTTGAATTACAGGCAACCCAGCACTTCATTCGAATACAAATACCATAATTATGCAATAAACGCGCAACAATACGTCATTGTGACGGCCATTCTTTCACGAAACGCAACAAATAGTTAAAACTAGCGATTGCCAACTAATTGCGCTTCGCCAAGCGCTTTGTTAAACACGTATCAGGAAAGTCCTATTGGACTGATTGGAAATACTGCGACAACTGCACTTCAAATGACGGGTAATCAAAGAGCTTCGTTTTACATAAGTTGAGGTTTTATGCAAACGTCAGTCTTTTATGCCGAACAGTAGTCTTATGATAGTAAAGTACCAAATGCTATAATTTAACTTCGTTTTTAAGTTTATGATATACTATCAAAGAAATAAACATATGCCTCGTATAGTGTATAGTGACCTATTTATATCCCACAGTAGATCTCAATAGTACTTTATGAATGAATTTTATTACAGTCTACGCGAACGAAATCGCGGGTACTGCTAGCATACAATAAACGCACAACAATACGTCATTGTGACGTCCATTCTTTCACCAAACGCAACAAATAGCTAAAACTAGCGATTGCCAACTAATTGCGCTTCGCCAAGCGCTTTGTTAAACACGTATCAGGAGAGTCCTATTGGACTGATTGGAAATACTGCGACAACTGCACTTCAAATGACGGGTAATCAAAGAGCTTCGTTTTACATAAGTAGAGGTTTTATGCAAACGTCAGTCTTTTACGCCGAACAGTAGTCTTATGATAGTAAAGTACCAAATGATATAATTTAACTTCGTTTTTAAGTTTATGATATGCTATTAAAGAAATAAATATATGCCTCCTGTAGTGGGCTATTTATATCCCACGGTAGATCTCAATAGTACTTTATGAATGAATTTTATTATAGTCTACGCGAACGAAATCGTGGGTACTGCTAGCACGCTACAAACGCACAACAATACGTCATTGTGACGGCCATTTTTTATACCAAACGCAACAAATAGCTAAAACTAGCGATTGCCAACTAATTGCGCTTCGCTAAGCGCTTTGTTAAACACGTATCAGGAGAGTTCTATTGGACTGATTGGACATATTGCGACAACTGCACTTCAAATGACGGGTAATCAAAGAGCTTCGTTTAAAATAAGTAGAGATTTTACGCAAATAACATTCTTTAATGACGAATAGTCGTTGCGATAGTAATGTACCAAATGCTATAAATTAACTTCTTAGGTTTATGATACACTATCAAAAACAAATTGTAAATAAACATACTTTACTGTTTTAACTACAATATTTTATGGTTTCGTACATAAATAAAACCATAACCAATTCGTACTTGGCCAGCGCGGTGGGCTATGGCCTATTAACTCTCTCATTCTGAGAGAAGACCCGTGCACCAGCAGTGGACAATAATGGGTTGACGAGACATAAATAAAACAGGCCGAAAGATGTAAGTGCGTGTCGGTCTAACCTATCGTCTATCAGAATTTCTAACCTTTATTTTTGTTGTTGTTTTGTACCATGTTGATTTCAACATTATAAAATGGAGTAACATTTTATAATCATTTTAACACAAAGCACTAAAAGTAACTATTTAAATTTAGTAGATGACCCAGCGAACTTCGTTCCGCCTAAATCTAAAGTTATCAGGGTTTCTCTACTATATTATACATAAACCTTCATCTTAAATTACTCTATTTATTAAAAAAAAACTGCATTAAAATCCGTAGCGTACTTAGTTTTAAAGCCTAAGCGAAAAGCGTCTTTGATTTATTCTTTGTAGTGATTCTAGAAATTCATTTTATAAACATGCTTTATTATACTTAACATGAGTAGGTATTATTATAATAATATAATATTAAAGACAATATAAAAATAAAATATTAAACACGGCTTTTCTGATACCAGCGTTCCCGTGAGGTTATGTATATTATTCTCAGTGCAAAGATAAATTACCACAAATGGACACTTTAGTAATTTATTATTATTTGAGTTCAATCATAATCAAGTTAAGTCAACAACCTAGGATTTTGCTTAGTCTAAATCAAATGGAAAATCAAGTTGAATAAAGTTTCATGAATAAAAAACGATTATCTACAATTGCAGGTGCCCCGCTGTGTCGTATACACAAATTCCCTTACTATAATTTTATTTTTATTTATTTATTTATTTTATAAATAACATTAGAACACATTATAAAACAAAAGTCTTAAGTATTAACAAAGAAATGACTCCACTACAAAAATAAGTGTCATGAAGGTAGATTCACAATTTTTTTGCAATTTGTATTTGCGACCACTAAAACTACAGACAAAATCAACTTTAAAACATTTTTTATTGTTTTGTAGTTTTAAGTATAATTTTCAGATCTAAGAGCTAAGACTATTGTTTTTACTATTATCTAAACTAGGCCGTGCCTGTATCTTAAATAATAAATCCTTCCGTACATTTTAGTAAGTTGCATATACTAATAGTTGTTGAAATTTCCCATAACATTATTATTATTACATGAGTACCTACCTAAATAAGTGTAGTGTGTATTAAAATATATACATACATATATATACTCATGTATGTGTGTGTGTGTGTAACATAATACGACGATTAAATGTCAATTTGGCATCGTGCTATGGAATGTATGGTAATACATATGTACGTAGCATAATTATAAGTTACTAAGTAATTGCCCCGGCTTCGTTCAATTCGGTCTCGTCTACTACGGTAATGAATATCCTATGTGTTTATTTATATATACATCTATCCATACATCCTCACAAACTTTCGCATTTATAATATCAATAAGATAATATCTGTTTAATTTTACTAGCCCTATTAAATTGTTCTACTATAATAATTATTCAATACAATTTAAAAATATAATATGGTAATATCTGTTTTTTTATTTACGGACATTCAAAGACCTTCTATTTGAAGCTCAAACATAGTTTTTTCTTTATTTAGCCGTTTAAGAAACACCTTTATGTTTACATGTGGATTTGCCAGAAAATTATGCCTATGTCATGTTATGTCGTCATGTTACAATAATTATGTTAATTACCACATGAGTCTTAATTTATTACATTTTTATTGTAATAAATTAAGACTAAGTTTATTAAATAACACATTTTATCTATATTTTACAGTTTTTTCTATATTAACGTGTACGAATATAAACATAGTAGGGGCAGCCCGACCTCGTTACGGCTCCAAAGACAATTTTCTTCGTGCACCTCCCTCCACAAATGTGATTACCGCTTACAGCTCTAGACTGAACTTTTGTAATTGTGTTTTCACGGACTTTTTGGTCATGTAAATCTTAATTTTAAATATCGTTGCCGAACCCAAGCGTACAATTGGGAGATATCCATTCATTTAATCGCGATTACTTTTTTGCAAAAATCCTGTATTTTATTCTTTTAAGCATAAAATCTGTAAGATGTTTGTTTTTCTCTGCTATTTTTAAACATGCTTCAATAATTTTATATATTACTTGCTACGACCCGTGGTTTCATCTGCATCAAAGTATTACAACTGGCATACATTAAACGAAATTTAACATCATATTTTTTCTAAAATATCTACACTAATTAGCACCACAGAACGCGTATAATATTATTATGAACGTCTGACTTTAAATTATAATTAATTTTAGTACAATCAATTCTTTTTTGAAAAAAAGAATGTTACTTTACATTATGTCAAGTTTTTTTCTTTAATACTATATACTTTCTCACAAACAGCTGCTTACATATTCGTATGATTTCCGAGCAACTCGTACTAGCTTCGTACTGTCGTACTAGATACATACACGTTAAGCAAAGTCTCGGCCGCGCTACATGGTAGGCATAGTGGGGGAGTTAAGTTTTTTTTCGTTACGGAATTTCTTGATTCGGTCCCTATGCTTAAAGTCCGCGATAAGAGCTATGCAATAGCTTAAAACTTAATAAGCCCAGAAGAAAAACGATCGTTCCACAGCCCGTACTTTTACCCGAAATACTTCTATCAACAGGTTTTAAAAGTAGCAGAATTATTTTTGCATCTGCATGGACACCACTACCACGCCAATGTTTGCTTTATGACAAAAATATTGAGCGCTACTGAGTTTTGACCTCAAGGATAGTAAGGGGGTCACGCTTCACGATTCATCCTAATCCTAGAGATATATTCCGACACTTTCAGTTAGAACCAATCTAGAGTTGATTCGTGATGTTCATGCAATGGTCACTTATGTCCATGTGAATTATATGTTCATACGCTGCTTCTATAATAAAAATGCTTCTTTTAATATCAATAACTTCATGTACTATCGTTCGAACAGAAAACTGCGCTACTTCACAAACGTATTTTCCACTGCCTTACACAAAAACGGAGCTTCATCCTCATTCGTTACCTTCATCCCCATTTAAAAAGGTTACCACTTCACATGACAAAACATGGTATGTGGCTAATTCATTTCCCAAAACCATCCTAAAACGATAAGCGTAAAGGATCCAAATACCCAAGCCTATGACAATTTAATCAATAGACAATAGCAATCACACGCAAATGGCCTCCGCTTGGCGAAACAATGTTTCTACGAGGGCTTTCGCAAAAATGTCATTACGGTCCCTTCGAACACTCAGGCGAAGATTCAATTCAATTGGACGTGCTTCGTGCCAAGTAACGCTGTAAATTGGGGCTTATAACACATAAAATGTAAGTATTAAAACTCGTATAAATAAAACAAATTAATAAAAATAGAAACAGATCTATGAATATTTTATCGTAGTTAAAATATTTTATTAAAGATTTAAAGATTTTATTACAAAGCTATAAATTATTAGCTATTAAATAAACATCAATCTACTCGTGGAACTAACCACTGGTAAAAATCGGCTTTTGTAGATCTTTAAAAACTAGTAACCCGTAGCGACGGTCGAAATTCGACCCTAAATTAACTCAAAAACGAAACTAGATATTGTCCAACGTATTACAAATAGTTCTGGAATTTGAATTGTATTGATTTTCTAGTTTATTTTAAATACGCCCGTTAAAGCTGAAAATATATTTTGATAAAGACATCTGACATTTACGAGGTTATGCGTTTTAATACTAAGACATTGAACGTTTTATTTCGTTCATTAAATGCATTTACGTCAAATATACATATTATGTTAGTGTGTGTAATATGTTCGTAATTGATTTTATGTAATTAGCATTCGACATTCCGTCTCTATATAAACTATAACCGTGCCAAATTTCATACTCCTCCGTCCGCGGTAAGTTTGTTAAAAACGGATCCCAAATTTTTACCTCACGTATTAAAATTGTAATTAGTGAATATAAAAATAAACAAAAGGTTACATGCCTAAAAGTAAAAATATATATATATTACTACTTTTGCAATCAGTCTTCGCCTATAAATGTAGTTGCACTTAGCTTTTCCTTACTGTAGACTATTGGTGTTTTAATATTATAATTGATGTAAACTATGTAGGTAATGAAAAATAAATTAAAAAACGTGAATGAAGTTTATACATCCTTCATTAGGCGAATGTAATAAAACATAAATATGTATAACAACATAATGGAAACAAAATGTAAAAAAACATTAATGTAAATAACATAACACAAAAACAGACCACTGTAATAATGACAATCTTGTGGTAAGAGTGTGCGTTGTCAAAACTTAGCTACGAAGATATACTTTGAAAATACTATAACTATGTCAGTTGAGATTCTCTACTCTATGCTACTTAAAATTCCTTTATAAAACTCACTCAATACATTTCATTAAACTCACTTTATTATGAGCCAACTATCTTAGTCCTCGGGAGTATCAACCCATCTGTGACTTTAGTACATGGGCAGCGGTGATCATTTACTATCACATGGACTACATGCTCGTTTGCTACTTTAATCGTAAAAAAATAGTAAAATAGAAGATACAGTTTAACTGTCAGAGCTAAGCGAAGCTGTTTTATGAGATCAATCAAATCTAATGGTGATACATACATACCTAAGGTACCTCGCACGTCTCTGGTGAAGAGGCCCCCTTCGGTCAAAATTATGGGAATTTTTGACTATATCAAAGTAAATCTTAACAAAAGCTAATAATATAAAGAACATTGAGAGGAAGTTTGTCAAAAGAATAAAGGTAGAAAGTGGTCTATTTAATCGTGGCTTTTATGTATGTTCAAGTCATTCGCCTATTATTCGTAACTAGAGGAGAATTATAAATTCTTCAAAATTGTTCTTCTTTTTTTTAATCAAAGGAAATCTAAGCAATAGCTACGAAACAAAACAATAAAGAAGATGTCACTTAACAAACAAAAAAGGAAAACGTTTTTATGAGCTTTATTTTAGCCTACATAAATAATGGTGAAATTAAAATCACTGTATTTTAAATTCACAAAGACAAGGAGTAAAAACATTTTACGTTTTTCATATTTCCAGACGTTTTCACTTAAACTTTTCCTTCTTGCATTTAAGTTATACAGAAAACTTACTTCTCTCGTACAATGACCAAATTTTAAACGATTTTGCGAACTTTACACAATACAATAAGAGTGTAAGTCCGATAAAATTACCGATAACCTTTCTATACAATGTTTTAGGGCAATAAGTTACAAAATATTATAATTGTATAATTTAAGTAAATACTTTCGTAATATACCTTCGAAACATTTCATACCATGAAGGAAATCTACATACGCATTATATACATATTTATACCTTCACATAGAATTTGAGTATACATTTTTGTTTATATCTTTATACAGGATGCGGAACACCTAAGGAATAAGTTGACGCCTCCGATAAGTGTTTCCCTTATCACATCCCTCAGATTTTAATAACGCAATGCGCTCGCTATCATAAAGTAAAAACAAGGTTGCCAGTAAGGCGGTGCCCTTGAGTTAGCCGCAACAAATATTTAACCCAAAGCGAAAGGCCTGGACCCTTCAACCGTCCCCCCTTCTAGCGAACCAAACCTCTAGTGGGGACCAAAACTATCTCTCCCTTCCAGCCCATAGTCTTCTGGTTCCAGCTCGAACTTTAGACTCGCTATAAAAGAAACTGCAAAGCCTACTAGGACCAACAGTAAATACACAATTGCAAAAAAGTGACTTTCGATATCAAACCTCAAAAGGTTTTTAACACTCCAATCTACATAGTAGAATTGCGACAATTTCTGATACCCACAAGTCGAGCATTTTGTAACAACATATTTTTTCTATACAAATCCAAATTCGGTTCGCATAAGAACCGGTCAGGGCTCGATACATTATGATTGGGGTACACTGTATCGAAGATAAGATTCCTGTAGCTACGTGACTGAGATCTTTTCACTTTTTCAGGGCTATTGGGGAATTTGACCTTATTATATTTGTCTGAAAAGGCCAATACGTCGAAAATATTTTGTAGAAGGCTCCCTTTTCGCTATGAGGCTTCGAGGCCGAGACAGGAATTTTAAGATTTCCAAGCGTAAAGGAAAACATTTTATAGACAACGTCCTTGCTCAGAAAACTAAATTGTCCATGTCCGAAATAGAAAACGATTCGAGTAATATAAAAGGAAAATGGTGTTATGAAATGCTTTTCATTTACATTATGAATACCTACCGTCTGTTCTGTTGCTGTACATGTACTGGATGACTTAATGGCTTTACGTATACTTTTGAGAATATCAATCTTACTCACTCATTTACTCTTTCCAAGGTAGTAGAACTCGTGTAGTTGGACGGGGAAAATATCACCACCACATTTATTTCTAGCGTGAAGCAATTGGTTTGCTTTCTGGCACACTTTCACATTAGGCGACCATCATAGTCCTCGGGAGTAGCAACGCATCTCTGATTGACTTCAGATAGAACCCATGTTCTGTATTTAGTTGATTGCAGATATCCATCGGCGGCAGTGACTTACCATCAGGTGGACTGCACGCTCGTTTGCTACTTTAGTTAGATAAAAAAAACTTGTATAATTTTCAGGGAGGTACCACCGCTAAACCTATTTCAAGCGTGAATCAGTTCTTGCGTGTTGGTGATTTCCGGTTCACTTTTATTTAAAGCGACCATCTTATTCCTCGGGAATAGCAACACATCAATGACTTTAGATAGAACCCCCGTTCTGCATGACGTTCCTTACGGATGTCCATGGCTGGCTCTCGTTTGCTACTTCAATATGATAAAAAGAATACCTGCTATATAAATCAACACTAGAACTATACCGAAAAATATAACAATATATTGAAAGTTTGTTCATGTCAACAGTGCCAATACCATTTTTTTATATTTTTATCGATATTAAAACGTGGTCGACCCGATATGATATCGAAAAATAAATACCTATCAATATCAAATATTTGCACCTATGTTGCAGATTTGATAGTTTTAAATATTTTATATAACAGCTTTGGTTTAAAAATATTTTTTGTCGATTTCCAAAAGGGTTACTCGGAAAAAGGTCGTCATAAATAAATCGCCTGAGTCGCTGAAAAAAAGATTCTTAAATATTTTCTATATGTGTCAAATTATCAAAAGGTACTATCGCGCTAATCGTATTGATATTTTTAGGCCTATAGTATAATCAGTGTCCTTGTTGTATCTGTAATTTCATCACCTAGCAAGCCTACTATGACACTGCTGTACACAAAGTACTATCTACACACTTATCATATAGCAAAAGTTGAGAATCTATATATTAATACGTGAAGCTTAAATTTTTGATTCGTTTTCAAAATACTTGCCGCAGGCGGAGGAGTATGAAATTACGCACGGTTATAGTTGATGTACAGAAGGATTGCGCAATGCTAATATTTTTTCAAATAATGCATAAAACATACATAAAATCAACTAAAAACACATTATACTCACTACCTTGCATTTGAGCACATACAAATTAGACGAAATAGAACATTTGATTGTCTTACTATGAAAACACATATTGTCAAAAATGTCATATGTCTTTGTCAAAATACCCGCTATTGCTTTTAAATGCAGATTAGATAATAAACGTTTTTTTAACGGGTGCGTTCAAAATAACTTGAAAATTGTTATAATTTATTTAAATTAGAGAAATATTGGTGCCAATGACAATATGAAGTTTAGTTTTTTAATTTAAATTACGGTCGAATTGAGATCGTTACGACGGGTGACTAGTAGAACTTAATACCCAAAAAATCCTAATACTACATCTCTCTCGCCAAGAAAGACATCTGACGCTGCGAGACCCAAGTAGCCACGTACTCATAAAAGGCACACGAGAGCTACTCGTTTAACTTCACGTTTCTTCCATATCCTTTACAACCAACACGTTCCAGCACTTACAATATCCCACACGTGTACCTCTTGACTTCTAGAGAGTACTTGATTTACTCTCACAGGAAACCTTACTCGAAACAAAGGATCAATCTTGGCTGCTCTTTGAACCGTCCTATTTTTGAAACAATAACGAAAGCCTTATTAGACTACACGCCAATCAACTATTGATATATTTGATGAAAATTATGTTATCATAATTTTAGGTTCCATTATAAATGAATTAATGTTAATGCCAACGTTATTAGATTGACATTTAATATACTACAAAGCGTTTACTACGAATTCAATTCAAACTCACTAATGATGGATTATTGACTACTGATAGACGCAAATATTCTTATTACCTAATATAATAAATATATTAGAGGGAATAAAGTACACTTTAGCCCAATCAGCAGTTTAGACAAAACATGTAGAACAACGAATGAACGAATTATCTTATAATATTTTTTCCGCTTGAAATCAAAGGGAAATACATGTTTTAATTGAAATTTGATATCAGAATTATACCATCAGCAAAGGCGGTGTAAAGCGTGGGTAAGGTATGAGCCCGTAAGGGGCGCAGCGCTAGGGGACACCGGTGGTATCCGTTGGAGGTCCCGGGGTCCCCTGCAAGCGCAGTGGAAGGCCACCGAGTAGGTTTTAGTGGGCTGCTGTCGCGTGGCGCGGAGGGTCTCGCACCTCATAGACCAAATTTTTAGTTTTCTAAAAAAAAATCCAAAGGAACACACAATCAGGGAGCCTCGAGAATGGTACCTTGCCCACATTTTGCCCTTGTGCCGCCACTGAACATCAGTTTCTTATAAGGTCTCGCAAATCTTTATTTTATAAATGAATATTGTAAAGCAAAATACTAACCGTATAATCATTAATTAACAAAACCCCAACACAAAAATAAAGCGACCGATCAATCATTCTGGGTAAGCCGATTTAATAGGAGTTATAACTTGTTCCCACTTCGTTGACATCGGAGAAGTCAGGAACTTACATCGTTTGAGCGGCAATCTATTTTGTCGGACATTAGGGAGATCGCGCGCGCTATTTGGAAGATTGCCTTCTTTATCGCGTTTGTGGCTTTACAGTGACTTTGAGCTTTGAGCCTTTTTTTCTTTCTTTGTAAATAATTTCAAGACTTTATACAACGGGCGTAGTTGAAGTAGGTTCGCTACGAGATTGGAGTTGATTACATACAATATTCTTACTACGTACACTGAGGACTCAGTTGGACTTCCATGTATTATACTCGTATGAGTGTCTACCTTACCCTTTAATACATTACTTTTATAAGACTTACGTACCACTTTAATGCGACAATAATAATAAAATATCTTTATGTAATCAGTTTCATATACTCCCGTCTCATGACGGTGTCGCCCATATGGGCGAAATCCATGATGAATATGAACATCGTGAAACGTCAAATGGACTATTTCCTTCTTTCCACTTTCCTTTTTAAGTTGAAATTGTATAATAATATATAACCCACTCTAAACAAACTGCTAAGGCAGCATAGTAAAGGCTCTAAGCCAAGTCCATAACTGTTCGAAATCCATTGAAAGTCCGAGTACATCGAGGGAAATTTCCACCTCAATGTAAGTAGGGATAATGGGCGGCACTCTTTCAAATCGATGTTACGTATCTCCGCCGTTATGCACACCATTTACCCCGTCGAGTAATGTTTTTCTATGCTCTTACGATATTTTCAAATTTATAGTCTCATAAAACTTGGTAGGGCCGTTCCCTTTTCATTGACTCCCAGAGGTTGTTTCTAGTAAAAATAAAAATATTAACATTCTCTCGCCTCGGGACAAAGTTGTAATAAAAAGGCATCTCTTTGTTTATTGCCGTATAAATTTGAATTTTGGCTAATTTAATGATTGTCTCATTTAATTTGCTCTTAATGTTTAAACATGGATTGAATTTCGAAATGAAACCAGTTTAAAATTGGCTAAAAAAATCGGATTAAAACTCGTATTTATTACCTTAGTATCGTATTTGTCCCATATTATAATATTGTATGAGCCATTTTTCTTCTGTAATTAGGAGTTTGCTACATTATCGAAATTCAAGCCTTAAAGATACTATAATGTTTAATATTTTTTATGACGCTTAAAATAATACATTTTTTTCCCAGGAATATGCATAATTCGGTGGATGACGGGAATTCTAAGTTCATTTCATCGTTAACGCCGTTGAGTTTTATAATTCGTAATGTATTGAGATTGCATGTATGTATTGCATTGTATGAGAAGGCATGAGCTACTACTTGTGTATGTTACAAGTAGTAGCTCATGCCTTCTCTTTATGCAACACGGAACTGGTAAACGTTGATGATATCGTGCGATCGGAATGCATAAAAGTGAATCTGCTGAGTTAGTAGGGAGATTACTTTGTTGATCGTGCTGCCGTACTAGTAAACGAGAAAAGTGCAATACAATGCAAGCGCAATGACAATTTATTAACAATCCTTTAACATCCCTGTGCTCGGCATGGGTATGTTATCAGTGTAAGTGTATAGATTTCCTCGCAATATTTCTATAAATATTTTATATAGCAGATTTTTATTAGCAAATTTGTAATCAGCACATACGAGTACGTTACAAATTCAGACATGCTTGAAATCGAACCTCGATTTCTTCGTCTAAGAAGCTCACTGTCAATCACTAGACTATCGCTGTTTATGCAAAACTACCAGAATTTTTCATCATCAGATTCGGCGACTAACAGTCAGCTGGACGAATCTAATACATGCCCTTATCAATAAAGTACGTTCAGATTTCATAATTTGCTTACATATTGCGTCCAATAATTCAATGAAATAATAATTACTGTGCATGAAAACGATGGTGCAGAAGTAATTTATTGCTGTTTGCTCCCATGTCAGCGTATTTTGTTCCAGAATTTATTATAGCTTATTAGCTTCGGAATCCAAGTGCTTGTGACTTGATGAATAATTTATGGTGCTCTTGCTGTCCTTTAAAGTTAATCGTTGGTACTGAAATGTTTTACGCAATTTTTCCCCCATCATTTTTATATTTAAGCGTATTTATTGAGATATGATGACTTGAACATATTCGAAGCTCGGCTAATACTTGAATAATTCTTATCACATTTTATTGTCATTCGACAAGATCAATCGACTAATGTACACGACCCTTCCTTCTGCAAGAAAAATGGAATTTCGAATGGTCCAATTTATCTTTCTGTTTTAATGAAGATTTGAAAAATATGTGTTTTAGCCCACCCGAGTATATATAAATAGCAAGCACAACCCCAGCCTAAGTTTTTAGGATATAATGAACGAAACCTCAACTAAATGTCATGTGAAGACGTAGTAATAAAATAGTCTTTAGGCAATGATACATGTATGTGGCATACATACATGCTGTTGTTTAAACTGACGAAATTGACGCCATTTAGCGTTTAATTACATTTCAGATTACATTCCTAAAATCACTCGACTTCAATAACTTCGATCAGTTGTATGATGTAAGATTTAAGAAGCCTAAATAATTCTTCCTCACCTTTTTACGACCATGATATACTTACTCGAAGTAATGTTACATGAAACTCAGTAAAAAATCGCCACAACTTCGAATTCACAGATCCTATACATATTTACATTGAAATTCACAATTCGATGAGGGGTTGTAAGAGCTTTATTGCAAAGGAATGAAACGCACATTTGCTGTATCACCGTTAACAATAGTGCCATCAATCACGTGAAATTTCGAAAGCGATCCCATCGCACGATGAATAAATTCGCCTCGGTTTACTTGAATCCTTAATCTTTGGAACTTTTGGATTTTCTTTTGAAATTATATTAAGGCAGTGTAAATTAAGAATTTGAAGGTGGAATGCGTCTACCAATTCACATTTGGCCAGCGCGGTGGACTGGACCAGCAGTCGGACAATAATGAATCCACAAATAATTCTGACTGAAAATAATATGAAATAATTTTAAAGAAGTACGTTTGTGGTTCGACTCCGCATGCACCGCCACATATGCTTCTGTCTATGAACAAACTGTTAAGCATTGGTGTATTCTGGTTTAAAGAATGTGGTAAGGTAACATATGAGGTATGTTGAATTAGTTTCCAGTGGTAGCATCTTTGGCCAACCTCTTATAACACTGTAATATAGTCTGGGGTTGATTATAAATATTCAAGGGCGAGGTGACCGCTCGTGTGCTTCTACACTCACACTTACACGCTTTCTACACTCACTGCTCCACAGTTTTATTTTCTCCTGTGTCGTGGATGCCATCGAAATACAAATACGAATACACTAACACCCAGACCTAGAACAGAAATATAAATTCATTTTTCAGATGCCTGCCTGGCCGGGAATCGAATCCAGAACCCACTGGGTGTCAGCCTGGTATGGTGATCGCTTCGCCACGCGAGTCGCCACGTGCTACTTCAATGTAATGAAAAAATACGTACAATTCCTTTAAAGTACTATACCTACTATTCGTTTACAATCGGATAAGCATCAATAAAACGTCGCGGGACAAAAAGAATCGGGACGCAACACTGACAAAAGCTCTTAGCGAATGTCAATTTTCTTCGGGAGTTTGAATAAAAACTGAAGACCTTTGACTTTCCGTACGATTTCATTACGCGATTTTGTACAGCCTTCAAACTTTTGACTGTGGTTCATGAATTTTGACGTAGATTTATCGTTGGCACTCTAAGCGAGACGCAGTTTGATAAATAAGAAAATTTTTGTTTGCCGGTGCTAATTTAAATCAAAAACAAGATGGTAAAAATAACGTTTTGATTATATGTGTTACTGCATGAACGATTGATTGGGCTTAAATAATTATGCACCGACACTATCCGTATATACATACGTATTAATGTAAAAAATTTAATTTTATTTATATTTACTGTTACCAATATAAGATATTCTAACTTAATACCTCTGGTCGATGGTCGATGATAATCGTTGACGACTGGCAACGACACGTTGTTGAACACATCGTTGAAGACACTCGGCAAGTGTTAGCTACATGACTTATCGCTCGTAAATTATCTCACCGGCACTGGTGTTTGACCACACTTAACTGTCACATGTAACCTGCTTCGAATTTTGATTTAAAACTCGGAATTCAGGTATACTCAGTATGTGTGTGCGTAGCACCTGAAGTTATCTTTATATTTATGTATAAAGGTTTTAGTATGTAAAGCGTAAAACACAACAGTCATCAAAATGACTTTTTATGATATTTTTTTAGAGTTTACTCACAGTAAGCGCTGGGTTTGTAAACGTTGATCATTTTCTTGCTCGCTTTTTGCCTCAACTGGATAGACGATGGCCATTCTTCGTTTGTCAGCTGCAGAGCCCTTCACGCTATAATTAATACAGCAAAAACCGAGCTCGCACGTGTTCCTCATAACATACGGCGGGCTATTCGTCATGACGTCACCTGCTGTATCTGCGTGATCCGAATACGGGAAAAATGTTCCGCAATTAATTAGGCGCGTTCAATGGATTCGGATACGGCTGCAGGCGAGAAATAACGGTTGAGATTAATTGGTAGGGTGCAGATAAACCGTTAAAGGATTTCCGCTAAGTAGATACACGGAATGAGGTAAAATGTTTTTGAGCAATCATCTTTGTTAATAAGCTTATTGATATGTATATAATTTTATTTAGATATTTTTTTATAAAATTGAAAATACCTAACCAATGTATGTTTTATTGTACTTGCCAAATAATATTCCATCTACCAGCGACCACTCCGATCATGGTGACTCCAAGTAAATCGGAAAGACAGATGACTTACGGTCCCTAAAGACAATTTCGAAGGGAATCCGCAAAAGCAAAGATTCTAAATGATTTTGATGAAATCAAACTTTGCTAAACCATGCTACACGCGATGCTATTAGGTACATTACATCTTAACATTTCCTCATTCACATTATGCAATGATTAGATATTTGTTAATCTATCCACGCCTATGTATATAAAAATGAAAAGATAGGTACTACTTCTAAATGTAATTTTAAAGTATGGATTCATTTCACTCGCATATATTTTCTGATACTACACACACAATTATTGTAAGGAGTTTTTTTATATTCCGCTCTTAAGGGGGAGAACGGGTTAAATCTTTGTATTTTAGTCTCTGTATAATAGTCTTTACGTTTAAATTCATGGGCACATTGAGTTATACATATAGGCACAAAATTTAAATTCGTTGAAATTACGTAACCGACCTCAAAGCGAAGTTTGAAGGACGGCCCTTCAATGTGAATAAACTCGCTAACACCTCTTGAAGTTCTAAAGGGGTGAACTTATCGATACTGAAACGACCTCGTTTAGTTCAAAGCGATGAAAATAAGGAAACACAAATTGTAGTATGGTTTGGTTTATAGATTAACTAGCTGACCCGGCGAACTTCGTTCCGCCTAAAAATCAAAAATCTAAAATTATCAGTGTTTCTCCACTATATTATGCATAAAAACCTTCCTCTTGAATCACTCTATCTAATGAAAAACTGAATTAAATCCATAGCGTAGTTTCTAAGATCTAAGCATAGGTACATAGGGACCGACAGTGCGAAGTGACTTTGTTTTATACTATGTAGGGATAATGACATAATTATGTGAAAATGAATACATTTTTTAGTTTACTTAAATAGTTGCGAAATTGTCAGTATATTTTCTTGGAGGTAACAGCACTATTCTATTAAAAATAGAAAAACAATTTCCTCACAAACCGCGAAAAAGCACGAACACTCCCACGTTAGATATCATGACTTTACTTATAAAGAAAATTGAATGAATTATAATCCTAAGGGATTCGTCTCTATCGTATAGCAGATTACCCTTAAAATTCTCCATTAAACTTTACTAATATTACAACAATAAATGAACGAAGTCCCAACAGGTCATTTGAAATGGAAAATGGAAGCCATTTTATCGGCGTCAATTACCTCTCATTTCAAACCTTGCAAATTTATGAGAGGAGGGCCTAACGCCAACTCTAAATCGAGCGGGTACAATGCCAGTTGACACCTCACCACTGTAAGGAAAGCCGTCGCGCAGCCTTAAGTCTATAAACGTGGTATAAATCGTATCGTAACACTGCGTAATGGCCCTAAGGGTACAACGAAAAACTTCGAGGGAGCTATTAACTTTATTTAAGAACGTTATAAACCTTTTAAACGTTATCGGACTGCGAGCTAGTTCGGCTTGTTCTCGGATTATGGACGCCTTGGGACAAAGGGTTTTCAGCTAATAAGCTCCAGTGGCTTCGAATATACATTTTCCTCATACTTCTCTACGTTTCAGCACTTTTCCTTTAAGACAGTAATGAGTGGCAACTGTGAATGCTAGAAAGTAATCTACTTTATGCTACTTTCCGTTACGGGTCTCTTAACAGAACCAGCTTGTAGACCAGAGTCCACAACCCTAAGTTAATGACGTTTGGTTCATTGGCTCATTAAAACATCTAGTAAAACTGTTTAGTCTATTTACTTTTAAAGCAGGAATTTAGATTAAATGCCTGCAAGAATCATAATTAATGAATTAATCATGGCTACGATAATCATCAAAATGAAACATCATAATCTGACCACTAAATTAATTAATTAACCAAGTACAGGTACTAATTTAGCGAAATAAATATAGGTAATGGAATTATTTGCCTCTACGATCTCAACAGTTAATAGAGAAAATACTAATATGTTAGTAAATTTGGCAAATGTAGCCAAATATATTATGGGATTCACATCCAATAAGGCACAATGGGAATAAGAGACTATTGACCAAAGCGAGGCGACAACAAATGCAAGGAAATGAGGGACTTCCTTCTATTGGCACCTCGATACAATTTACTTTGAGACGAATCGAGAACCCTTCAATGTTGGGTTAGTGATATGCCTTACATCTATAAAAATGTACTCTGTAATATGTTGCATTAAATAATACTCTTTTTAAAGAAATATATCCCATATAAAACATCTGTGCGAATATAATCACAATTTTAAAGTTTCATTTTTAAGCACTTAGGATTCCACCGTAATTAATGTGTTTGTAACATTGCAACATTGTACTACAGCATATAACAAATTACTTGATACATATGAACAACTAGTTGAATACCGCAGCTTCGCCCGCGTTAACAAAACTTGATTGTCCCGTGGTTATAAGATATTTGCCCACAGAAAAAAGTAGCCTATATGTTAATCCAGTGTGTCAGCTAATTCCTTACGAAATTTTATGAAAATCATTCCAGCCGTTTGCACGTGAAGAAGTAACAAACATACACACTCACAAACTTTCGCCTTTATAATATTAGTATGAAGTATGATGATTTTAGTGTCATAGGCCACTTCATAGTTCGGCAGCGGATATCCTTACAACTTAGACCTTATCTAACTAACGCATTCGAAAAACACCCTTTCTAGCTGTGTCTCGGTGAAAGTAGACCTGACTATTAAAACTAATTTATGTATTACAACTAAATGTTAAGGTTAGTAAGTGCTTAAAAATATACAAGTAAAGAAGACAAAATGCCTAATATTCGAACAAAAATAACACAATCAACCTTTGACCTAATATGTAAGAGGTAAATGTTTGTATTAGATATTTGAGGCGCAACTAACCGTTAATAAACTACGCCGGTACACGTAAGTCGATCGGTCGAATAAATCCCTAATATGAGCGAAGGCGTAACACGTAGGTACCATATAAATAAATAAGTCCATCTCATCCACTTATATCGGCATTCGCGTACTTATACTTATCGTGAAAGCCTCGGCTTACATAACTAACTTTTGTTATATGTGAAAACATTATTACAATTATTGTATCGAAGTAATGTACTGTTAGTACTGGAGGTAAAATAAATAATATTACCTCGGAAGATAAGAATTAAATTACCGGTCTGGTTGCCGGTTCACTTTTATAAGAGACCATCTTAGTCCGCGGGACTTTTTTTGTTCTCGAGGGGGAAACCTTCAAAAGGTACCCGACGCCGTGGAAGCGACGCAGGGTTATGTGGGATTTTTACCGCACTAAAACCCCCGCGGTATAAAGAGGACTCCGGGACCTCGAAACGACCGCAACCGGAATTCTCTGAGCGCGTTGCCCCATCGGGCTCCTCCAGATGGGCGGTAGTGCTCGCGACTAGCAACGCATCCGTAATTTAATTGACATATAACCCCTGATCTTTATGAGGTTGCTTACAGATTTCCATGGACGGTAGTGGCCACTTGCTATCAGGTTGACTGCATGCTTACTTGCTACTATGATGTGATATAAAGACCACATCTACTAATGACCCAAAGGGGTGTTAATGTTTAAGCGGAAGAATTTGCAGCCCATCACCTGGATTTTGTTCCACAGTCGCCTTCTACGACATTCACAGGAAGCAAGATATTGGTGCTTCTAACACCAAAGACATTATATATGCTACTAATATGATTTATTTCAACTTACAACTCAAGGGCAAATGATAATTAACATCAAACTCACGTGTGGACAAATGATCTATTTATAAAGATTGATTACAAAAGTCAAGGCAGGGATAACGATTTAACATCAGGAGGCTTTCTATTCGAAGGCTGTTTCTTTGCATAAAAACGAATAATCTTACACAATTTATATTTTTTTTTCTACTAAGCTCCACATCTAAAACCATTATTTGGATTTACTAAATAATGGATAAGCTTAAGACAAATTTAAGTACCTAGGGTAAATACCTGAACATGAAATAGATCTGCCCGGCAGACAAACATAAGTAGTAGGGATTCACCGGTTCTGGGTCGGGCCCGGCCTACCCCTCCTACCCCTCTCCGGGCGCTCCTTCCCTAACTTAGGGGGGAGCCCGGCTAAAAAAAAAAAAAAAAAAGTTTGGTGTCAAAATGGGGGTTTTGAACCATGCCCAATCGATAGCACGCATTTATTTTACGCTATCTCCTTTACTTACGACGTTAGCTTTTATGAATAGCGACCTCTAGTTCATTATCTAATCACTTTCCCGTCTCATTAAGCTCACTACGACCATACTTATCTAATTACCGCTCGCTGTACTCATAACATCAGATGGGTCATTAGGGCTGTGGGGTAATTACCGAGGTATGCGCATGATAATGCAATAAAAAATCTTTTTACTGACAATGTTTATTATTTCCAAAACAACTTTTTAAACAATTGCGATACTACAATATCGTTCAACAATTTATCCTCACAAAACAGACTTAAATAATCTCTGAGCGTATTCCCATAATACATGTAATGCAAGTATGTAAGACTATATCGTCATGATCGTAGAACAGTGTCGGATCTGCAAAAATCATATTTTCCGTGGCGGCCGTTTGAAGTTTTTGCAACGGTTTTTTGGTCATATACTTTTTAATTAAGAATCAAATGAGTTAAAAATTTACATGCGTCTTATAAAAACGGTTGTTTTTAATTAACAATAGAAATAATACAAAATATATGTGTAGTTTTCCAGAAAATTCACATGGTTCGTTATACTTCGGAGTCTTAACAGTTGCATGATCTTAACCGACACTGTTCTTCGAAAATCTACGCTAAAAAAATGTCAGATCTTACTTTACGCTCTTGTTCTACCAACTTACGTTGAAATAATGTTGACGGATATGAAATATTTTTGAAAAATAAAAGAATCTTTCAGTATCTACTAAGTTTTATTGTTTTATACACTTTACCTAAGTGTATAAAACAACTGGAATAATATACTTTTATGTAATGTAAACTTTACAAGCTTTTATGAACTAAATAATATTCAGTTGTACCTACTTAAAAATACTAAGCTAAGCTATAAAGTATCTTTTACTTATTTGTAATTCTTATTTGCAAGTATTATTTTTTTTGTTTTTGAAGGGGAAACCTTCAAAAGGTACCAGACGTCATGGAAACGACGCAGGCTTATGTGGACTAAAACCGCACTAAAACCGCCTAAACCGCACTAAAACCGCCGAGGCCACCTAAAGACGGCCACCCCAGGTGGATACAGCTACAATGAGGATTCCCGGATGTACAAAATAATACAGCCGGAGTTCTCTGAACGCGTTGCCCTATCGGGCTCCTTCCATGTGAGCGGTGGGGTCCACCGCTCCAACTGGTCTTTATAATGGTATACGACCACATATTCCGCGGTCCTTTCCGGGGTCGTCTAACCAAACAGTTCGAGCACCCTCTCTAGCCACCCACAACCCCGAAAGCCCCTTTTAGTCGTCTCTTACGACAGACAGATACCGTAGCCCTATTTTGGTCCCGGGATTACAGGGATGTTGTAAGTATTACTTACATATACGTACTTACGTATGATATTCACGCATCATAAAGTTATATATTTAACTACATAATAATAAAAGTCACACAATAGAAACAGTGGGATCATATTATTTAAAAACATCTAATAAAATAAAAATAATAAGTAGTAACAGTCCTTTTAGGATTTACCTATTTCGATTCATTATCATTATTACAAACGTTTTGACAACGAATTTACCCTCGAATATTTCATGGTACCTAAGACCCATTTATTGGGTACTACCCTCGAATAGCAAAGACTTGAACTTATAGATACTGATGGGATTTGGGTTGGGTAAGCTTTGCATAAGCTTGGGATATTATAATTTTCTAGTCTCCTTTCTAGGAACTAGCATCATATAATCATCGCTTAAAGAGTACTTATATCGAATCTTGTTACTCCACGTTTCCTCGACATGCACTTCTTTGACCGGCTGTCAAAGAAGTCTATGTAACTTTATGGTTGTCGGTGTTCTTGATCCAATATTACCATACCATTATAAATACCACATTAAAATCAAAAACTATAGTTTACATCTATAACTTCATAGAAAACCCGTCGTTATCTTTGCCTATCAGACATTGAATTTCCATGCAAATTATTTTATGTTCGACGGGTCTTTCTAAAACGCTATGGACCAAATCTCCTCCATTTTGGATGTGCACCTTCTTCAGAAATCTATGTGTTATAGTCACACGAATTTTTTGGCTGCATGAGCAAACATAAAAAAAAAATCGGTTGCGATTCTGACCAGACTATATCCAATTTTTTTATACCCTTTTGTAAATAATATTTTTTTGTAAAGTCACACACGCTACTGGCTTTCTTCATTTTTCCACTGTTTAGCAATACTTTCATTCCACTTAAATGAAATATTTTTGTTACTCTTGTATACCCTAGTATACATAACATTACCCTTCTTTGAGCAGTAGGTTGCTCTCATTTTTAGACGTTTTCTTTTAATTCCCACCCCACCTATTATTTTCGCGGAGACGTTTTTACCCCTATACCGGATGACAGGAGCTGGATATGACTGGCTTCGCTATCGCTTCTTGCTGGTGTTTGCATAGGTGTTCGCAAATTCTCGTTTGTTAGTTCTGGTGACTTATGGAGAGGTATCTAACGGAGTTTGAGGTGAGTTGATGTTTAAGGATTCAGCTTAAGATTGTCTACTGGAGGTAAGTTTGGAGTACTATTTATGACTCACTGGCAAAACATGATCTCTATTTAGAATTGAACTCGGTGAGTGTATGTTTAGGCTTAAATTTTCTTTATCTCATGGTTTTTAACGTATTCCACACACATGTACTACGTCATCTTAAAAGGTGTACTTACAAATTCTTTATTTTTTCAATAATATTATGAGGTGTTAGCGGTAATGGGGAATAATATTCTAAAAATAATATATATAATTTGTGTAAGTGAAATAAAACTGAAGATATATTCAGACTTCTTTGAGCATTCCATAAGAACACATTGTAGTTATGAAAATTATAACTAAAGTAAGAGCAAAATTGTTTTTAATTACAGAAAAAATATTTCATAACATGAAGTTAGCAGGTGCAAAAAGGTTATTAAAAAAATATTTAAAATGTAGATTTTTTCCAGTAGAAAAAGGACGGATGTAAATTTCAGTTCTGAAAAAAAAGTTGGAAGTACATATACGACACTTAAGTTCAAAACCATCTCCGCAGAACATCGTCGGCTGTGACCATCCATCTCTGGCATGTCCCTAGAAAAATGCTGTAAAATTACGTACACTACCAATTATCAATAATTGTTACAAAAAACAAAACAAAAGCACTAATTAATCTTTACTGTTACTGCGTCAAATATAATATAAAAAAATCAAATCAATAAATGATTAATAAACTTCCGTAGAAGAGTGGCGGATACTTAAATTCGACGTTTTTAAATACTTTTGTTATATTTTGGTACAAATTATTGAAATTGATAAAAGAAATAATTCTAACTAAATAATTCCTTAATCTGGAGTTCCTGGTATGCATTCCTCGTCATCGTCGTAATAATCTTAGGTAGATTTTTTCAGTTGTACTTTTTCTTTTTTTTAAGATTCTTCTTACAATAATCTAATCATAGTTCAGCCTTCTTGATTTTATTTTTGGAAAACCTTTTTAACCTTTGCATAATAAATTGCAGATAACAAATAGTACAATATAAGGTAAACATAATTTTTTATAAGTTAATAACAAAAATCACGCAGAATGCGTGGGAGTCCGGCGGAAAGTGTCGAATGCGTAGGTCCGTCGGGCGCGGGAGGGGATGTTTCGGACGTTCAGCGCGTAATAAACAGTCGAACAAGCACACCCGCCATTTTTCTACGACCGCTAGTCAAATCCGTCGGTATTCCTGTTGTGTAATTCCAAAACTATGTGTAAAATGAATTTTTTTCAATCGTGGTATAATAATCCCTATTGTTTTCTATCGAATTAAAGCAAAATGTCATTTTTGGCATTTTGTCAAAACCGTCACTATTCTACGATCATGACGATATTCTCCACAAACTGAAGACAAATCAAATTGTATTCTATATCTATTAAAATCCCAATGCCTTGCGTTCCTCCTAAAAAAGTCTTTGTGTTGGCCTGTTGGCGGTCGACCGTAGGAATCAAAATACCCGCCGATTCTATTGCTGTCTATGTACATGCCTACCCAGTGAGAGCCTGGCTCACTATCAGGATCCAAATTACTTATCAAGTACATTGGAGTCTTAACGTATAACGGTAATCGGTTTGCTGCATATACATTGTTTTTCAAGCTACAATGAATTTTAGTTAAATGCTTCTGAATCTCAATTGTATTCATCATGTATGCCTACTTATTGATACCTCTGATAGGCACAATACACTATTTACAAATGGAGAGCTGAATTATCCAAGCTGATATTTAAAGGGATGCAAAGTGGTTTAAATCGAATGAAAGACTTCAAATAAGTATAATATGTTGCATTTAATCAGGTTTCACTTACATCTAAGTATACAAATTTATCTTAACTACTGTAGTCGACAGTTACATTTCGGTTCTTATCAATTTCAATAACGTTATCAAACTCCGCATACACTATACAGTTAATAGTTTCGGTTAGAGTTGATTCAAACCGAACTTCTACCCTTACACTACCATGCTTTATAAGATTCCAATGAGTCATAGAGTTTGCTGACAAATCAGGTGTTAGGTCAAATGCTAACAGGCAGTAACCTTTTGCATATTGCTCCCTAGATATTGCATTACCTTCATTTAGAAAATGTATACCAGTCCCCGAAAATAAAGTGTGATAGGCTGCGGTAAAAATATTATTCTCGAATGATGGTTGCAATGCTTTTGAAGGTATTTGTTGGCCATCAATATATAAACAAAATGTGTTCATAGCATAGTTTTCAAAATTGAATGGATTTTTAGTAAGACTTCCATTGAACGCTGTGTTGTTTACAAATCCAACTATACATCTTTTAGGTACTTGACCCAGAAAAATGTTGTCAAGAGTCTTTCCCTGAACCCCTGATGGTATAGTTAAAACTTTGACTTCAGCTCGAGTAATAGGATATTTTGCTGTAGTAGAGGCTAAGACTTTTTGATGTGCGAGGAGTACACTTGGATTTATTCGTGCTCTACGAACAATAAGACTTGCATCCGTAATGCATACTTTACATTTTAAATCAGTAGGAGAACCCATCAAATTAAACGATTCTCTTGAACGAACTAATTTGACACTCATTTGAACCCCGTTAATCATAAACTTTTCTTGATTAAATATATCGCCATGTAGATGTCCAATCATTTCTATTTCTTTACTTTCAGATGCTAGTTTTTGTCTTTTCAGAAATCCCGAATTTTTGTCGTCAGTTGAATCCATTTGTCCAGCCTCATCTTCATACCAAAGACCACAAGTCAAATGCGATTTTTTCGCTGCAGGAGAGTAGTTCAAAAGAGTTTCCAAGTAAGCACGGTAAGCATATGTATTATTGGGTGGTGACACAAGTTTTTGATTTAAATATACATCTAACTGGCTGAATATTGAGTGTAACCAGTTATTTACTGGTGCTATAGTTGTGGCTGCGCTCAGTTTTGATGAATCCAAGTTAACTATTTTAGCTTTAATATGTATTAACGTATGTGATAAATCTAGGTAATCGTCACCAGATCCTGGTACTTGAAATTCTATTGGCCCATCGTCAGCTAGAGACGAAATGGGTTTGTAATGAATCCAAATACCATTTTCAATACTCGTTTGTGTTGAGGGCAATGCAAATAAATCTAGTTCTGACTTTACACACTCACAAGAATGACTATGTAAGAAAGACATAATTTCTTAAATTTATTAATTATGAAAATATATCTTTTATGTTAGCCCGAGATGCTGCCAATTTTTTTATAGCTTTCACTTTAGCAGCTGAGCATGGACTGAATGAGGAAAGACGCTTTCTTTTCGTTATATACCCCGATCCAGACATGTTTATTCTATCAATTTTTTCATCAACTTTTCGTTTTAAATTGGAACTAGCTTCTTTAAGGCGAGATTTGATTGAATCCTCCATGGGTCGTGCATTCATTAAGTCCGATAAAATACCAACTCCAGCACCTAATGCCTCTTTTCCTATAACTCTAGCACCCCTTGAAAGCAAAGGTAAAACTGATCTAAACAAGCCCCCTAAAAAACTACCAATGCCATGACCACGTTGAAACGCGGCTCCTTTATATATTACTCCAATACCAGAACCAGCTTGATGAGAATAATAATGTTCGTAGGGACAAGATATATTATTATTATTATGGGAATACATTTTTGTGTTTTTTAAAGTGAAGTTTGATACACACAGTTCCAAACTGAAATGGTATCTTTTGACCTGTGGTTGACCTTATATCTATTTCAATAGTGTCAAATTCTCGTCGCATAATTGGTAAATAGTGAATAGGCGAAAAAACATGCATCTTATTCGCTCCATAAATATATTTCATTGGATCTAATGGTATTATTCTAAGTAAAGGAGTCATGACGTCACCTACTATCTGTGGTTCAACTATATCGCAATATACAAATAATTGCGACGGTAGACCTAAATGCAAATTAGCAGGACACTTTCCTATGCCCCTTTCAACGAGATTCCTGTCAGGCTCAAACCCAAGTTGAAAAGATAGTTTAGGAGACAGCTTCACTGATCTTATTGATTCATCGATAACAGAAACACAAATTAACTTTGATACTTCATCATAACGAAATTTTATATTTTCCTTTGTATTATTTAAAGCTACCAAAATATGATCTATGTTATCATAATTCGTTGCCGGAATATGAGTCTTATAGTATACTAGAGATGGTATATCATCGCCTGGGACGGTTGTGATTTTTGTAATATATATAATATTTTCGTGTTCTTGTACAGTAAACATGGTACATGGATATTGAAATTCAGCAACTCCAACTGACCATTCCCCATCTAGCGTTAAGGCTTTAGGTAGTTTTGTTGAAAACATCGTTGTTTTGTTATCAGGAAAGTATTCCATAGAACTGTTACTTAGCAATGTTAAATAGAAACTTTCTTTCATCATATTTTTTCTAATTCAGAAGCCAATACCCAACTATTAAACTTATCTGGATAACCTTTCCACTTCACCAACACTTGCTTTCTGACACCAGAATATCGCGTACTAATTATTTTATCTATTTTATAACTTGTGGTAGGATTATAAGATACCTTTTGTAACTCCTTTTCATAGAAAGTTCCACTTATTGTTTCATTTTGTAAGTCTTTCAAAGTGTATACAACCCACGGAGAGCGATCTATAATTGATGATATAATAAATATTTCATCGCTCCAATTAGATTCATATCCTTTTTGAAATATATGCTTATACTTGGTTATTCTTACATAGTCACCTATATGAAAGTTTGGTAGTTGTGTCTTTGCTTCTGTTTGTTTGTTATTTTTATCATACAAATTATTCCATACAGTCATAATATTACGTGTGTTAACATCACAGGGGCACATTTTAATACTTGAATGATAACTATGGTTGTATGCATATATCAAGTCTTGTAAAACATCAATATATTTATAAGTATTATTATGTGTAAAATATCGCCACATTTTCATTTTTAGAGTTCTTTGAAATCTTTCAACAACACTTGCTTTAATATCGGGATTATTAGTAGTATAGTAATTTATATTTTTACTTTTTAAATAATTTTGTACATCTTTGGAAATAAACTCTGTGCCTTTATCAGACTGAATATGTATGGGTGTCGCATTGGCTTCATTAAAAATACTTTCAAAACATTCTTTGATATTAAAGGAATTTTTATTTTTCATTGCTCGTACAAACGCATATTTGCTAAATACATCAATTACACAAAGAATAAAGTTAAATCCGTTATTGTACTTGGAATATGTTCTCAAATCACTTAAATCCACTTGCCAGAGTACATTGAAATTTGACAGTATGTATTTATTACGGGGAAACTTTCTTGTTACAGGTTTATGTAGTGTGTAGGTTTCTTGTGATCGTAACCAATCTTTTACGTCTTCTCTTTTCATTTTACCTTTCATAGCTTTGGCTAATTTATCAATACTACCGAATGCAGCAGGGTGAGAAGGGTTATAGTATATACTGTTTATTTCTAATAAGGGCTCCATTTCTCCCAGTTTAATTTTTTCCTGGGTTTTGCCTTTTCTCTTTCGGGACTTATTGCTGTTGAAGCCTGATCCCTGTTTGGTGTGAAGTTCTTATGATCATCTATTATTAGTTGAGTTATGAAGCCACTTCTTTTAGTATTACCGAGGTAGGTAACTGGTGTATTAATTTCTTTTAATAAAGTTGCAAATTGCTGCCACCCTATAGGATCATTTTTTCTACTTGGTCTAATAAAATCACTGACTAAGTCTATTATGTTACTTCCAGGAACTTTAACTTTGTCTATGAATACAGTGCCCTCGCCATCCCAACTGATTTTATCTTTGTGATCGGATAAGAAACCTAGCAACAGCTCACCTTTCTTTAAATATGTTTTAGGTATCACTCTCAATATTTGTCTTGGTGTATAAGTTGGTGAGTCAACCTTTTCGTTTTCAACTATTGTTCGTGTTGGAGTCTGCTCAGCAACTATATTAGTCTTAGGTTCTTCCGGTAGTTTTATATCATCGAAATCTTTCTTTAAATTATATTTATTTATCGTATTTAATTCCAGTTTCTTATTATTACTTTTAATTTTGATATTATCTATATCAGCATCAGTATTAACATCAGGAAAATTAGTAAGGATAGGTAACTCATAAGGCTTCCGGTCTTCTTGAGTATGGTGTAGGTACCTTTGTAAAATTTGTAAATAGAGTTTACACTTTTCTCTGTCGTCAATATTACTTTTCAATATATTTTGCATTTCGGTATCCAGTCTAGACATGGGGCTGTCTAACATTTTTTGTTGATTAATTTTTTCTATTAAACTTGGATCTATAAGTAACATTTTCTTAGCGTGTTCCATGTTCATATTAGACTATTTACTAGTGCACTCAGAACTGAACCTAATATTATTGGTAAAAATGATCCCCCTTTTTGAATTATAATATTTTTACGGATTTTATTTGTAGTTTTGCACACCAGTTTTCGAAGTAGGTTTTTGTATTTCTTTAATTTATTCTTTTCTTTGTCTGGGAGAGGTACTTTACCTTGTAAAACGTTATAGATACATTCACAAATACAATTTATCTCTTGTTCGTTACAGGATCTTAAGAGTGCTTTTTGATATTTTGGTTTAAGAATATGAAGAGCTTCTAAAAACTTTTTATGTGTCTTTAAGGTTCGAGACATTATTAATAAATGATAGAAATTTCTTGATGCTTTGCATATTTAAACCCCTTTGTGGGTAAGTATACAGTACAGTAACAGTCAGAAGGAAATATTTTTGTTTTTAATCTACACATATCACTAGTATTTTGTTTTAAATCTATCAGTAAATATCCATGAGATTCTTTCGTTGCATCTTTGTAAGAATCTTCCATGAATTTAGTATTTTCGGGTGATACTTGTCTCGCTAAGTGTCGAATTTGTGTTTTATCGCGCGGATTTTTAAAATATATTATATAACTAGAGTTTAAAGAAATGTCCCTCTGACCTCTACCTTGATGAAATAAATTTTGAGTTATATAAAATACGCTCAAATTTCTATGATGACTTCCTTTTGTGAAAATGTCCACGATGCGACCATCTGATTCTCTCATAAGATCATCGATGATAACAAGCTGGGGACCTTTTCCATCAAACATACTAAGATCTGGCATACCTTGATGGTAATTAACAAGTTTCAAGTTGTATAAAGGTTGCATTTCATCAAAACACCATGTAACTTGATCAAAACTTGTACTACAAATATCTTTTGCATATTTCAAGAAGTTTGTAACAAATTGTGACTTTCCACACCCACTTGGGCCAGCGACTATTGCAGTAAAGGGATGAATAAAATGAAACATTTTCATGACGACTACACTGCACAACTATTTATTTAACAATGAACATAGTTTAAAGTATAATACACATTTATAATAATCTAGTATAATTTATCTTAAAATTAGAAAACATACATTAAATTATTTACAGAAACAAACATTGAAGTACATTACCAAAGTTACAATCATAAACTAGAAGTACACTTTTATAAACACAATTAAGATAATATATACATAGTTCAAAGAATTATATTAAACATATTTGTAAGTAAATTAATAATTAGTCGTTGTTATCTAATTTGTAATGACCCCAAGCTAATGTGTCAATATCGTTAGGTAAAATATGCCTCTTAGTGTCACTGTATGATAAACAAGTTTTATTTATTTTTTGTGTATAAATTGTATGTTTAATTGATTTAAATCTTAACATTGTTCCGAAGTGAATATTTTTATTGAAAAGACATGTCTTATAGTTATGCATTTGCATATTTTTAGTAACGCTTTTATTAACACCTTTAGCCTTTGCAACAAAATTATTTTCAACGTCTATAGCATACATTTTAGATCTTAGACCCACAAATTCTCTGAATATTTTGCCATTATTTTCATCCTTGAAAAAGCCTATTCTCTTTTTGTTAACTTGTGGATAACCGTAAATGTTGTCAGTTGGATAATCAGAAGAATCGAAATGCATCTTAAGATCAGGTTTTATATCTTCATAGAAGTTGTTTGTAAAAATTTGGTAAATTAAACTATCTGTGTCCGTATACAATAATTTATTTTTGTTTTGAAACTTTGGAATCATGTAGTTGTAATGGAAATCATACATGAGGGTCTTTGAAATATCTAAAATGCAAAATCCTAAATATATTGGTTTATTATAATTAAGTTTACACTTAAGCATTTGTACTGCTACTAGGTCTGATGAGAATATACTTAAGTTTTTAAAATCTGGTCTTGCAACATAGTCGTTGACGCCTAAAATTTTACCCCTATTTTCCCAATGTGTTAACAACTTAACATTTACTCTTTTTTCTATATTCTCCATAGTTTTACCAAATACTGAATTATTCATTAGTTTATAAAAATCTTTTTCAAAAACAGACTTTGCTAATGTTCGCATATTTGTGTTTAAATCTATATATTTCTCCAACCAAGGACTTTGTTCAAACTTTAGTATCCTGTGGATTTTAGTTACTTTCATCCCCATACTCAGACATTGCTTAAGGTTTTTGTAATGTATTTTATATTTAATTTTGTCATTTAGATTTGAAATTAATTTTATATCTTTTGACTTACCAATGCATATATTTTCAGGACATAGAGGTAAGTCAGAATGCAAATCATGGAGATCAACAGGATATTTTAAATCAACTTCTAAAACATAACCAATATCCGATGTATCGGATACATTAAAGTTTGTCTCAGGGTTTACCCACTCAAAGCCTCCAGTGGGGAGAAATTGAGACATAGCCCAACCGTACAAGTTATTTGCATCCAAGTATATTAAATATGATTGAGGTTTGTTTTTATCGTAATCATTCATGAATTGATTGTTTGCTTTTGCATAACGACTGCTACATTGAGACACACCACCTCTAATACCGGCCTTAAAAAACGCTATTTGTTCGTAATCTATCAATAGATCTAGTTCAATCTTTGTATACTTCAACATTGCATCCCAACTTAACCCTGGAGCAGTGTAGTAGTGAGCGGGATCTAACCCATAAGTCTTAATACAAAGCTCTCTGAAGTTTTCGAAAACGTCAGTCAAGAGCAATACATCAGTTTTAAGATATAAGTTTGAGTAATCTAACATATTTTGACAATGAAAATGTTTCCAAATTTCATTTGCACGATTATAATCATCATCGGAGACATTAGAATCTGTTAACGAGCTATAGAATTCACTCTGAGTTGGAAGCGACGTGAGTTTTAATGAATCATAAGAAGTCATGAATTCATAAGGATAAATTCCTTTTCTCCTTAATCTGGTAAAGTCATCATTGCAAGGAAAGTTTATTTTTAAATCATGAAATTCTTCATCACTGAGATTTTTAGCTAACTGATCTAGACTGCAAGATAAAAATTTATAAGAATCTACAAATCTTAGAGTTATTTGATTATTATTTACTGTTAAAGATTTCGAAAAAGAAATGTACCTCTCTTTATTTTGCGGAATTATTTTTACATCTCCGTCAGCAAAATTTAGGGCATGAACAATAAAATGTGCATCATAATGGCTCAGATTATGTAAGAATACAGGAATGTAACGCGGAGTCTTAAATTTTTTTAAACAGATTTCATGAACTACACCTCTAATAGTGCCAGTATGGAAGTCAAAATATAAATGTTTATCTTCATTCAAATTCGTTTCGCATACATGACAAATTTCAGATTCCGATAATAAATTATTTTCATCATCACTAGATAAAAACTTGGGACTTCTTTGAAAAGTATTTTTTGTACATATTAATTTTAAATCTTCATATAAACGTTTCATAAACTCTATTGCACAATCTGGCCCACTATACGTTTCGAATTTTGATAAGGTGTCATCATATGAACATTTTATATAATAACCGAAACTATACACATCATGCTTTTGAATATTATCAGTGTAAGACTTAGACGGATCATTAGAACATATATGTATGGGATTTAAGAATGCTTCAAAATCAGCATAAATAACAAAGGGCAATTTTAACTTGTTCTTAAAATTCTCAAATTTTATTTTATTATTTGCCGCTGGTTTTCCGAACCAGTCTCTCATTGTGTTAGTACCATCTGGAATATCGGTTTTAATATGAGCGCAATCATTTTCCTGATGATCATCTAATCGCCGTTGAGTGGGAAAACGTAATAAACATCCATCACATAAAAAGATTGCATGCTCTTGATTAGAAATCTGTTTACTTACCAATCGCGATATATTTTTAATATAACAAAAATGAGCATTTAAACCGTTCTTAAGGTATAATAAATTAATATGTACACTTTTACGAAATTTAGTAAATACTAATGGCCCAATTACAGTATGTTTTTTTTTCTCCCGATTATATTCTAATCCGAATACGTTTATGCTTATATTATTTAGTTTTTCTATTTTTGGTACATCTGTGAGCTTTACTGGGAAGGGGATGCCATTGAAATTTAGTTTATTTGAATGCATGCTGTACGATGAAACTCTATTAGTTTTACTAGTAGTAGGATATAAGGCAGAAAGTAATGCCCATTTGAAACACATATTGTCAGCATTTTGGACATTGATTACGGCTTTTTTTACTTTAATGTCATGAGGTAAGTCTATATATGAACTGCCGCGAAGTGGATTGAATTTGTTTATATTTATTTCTAAATGTTTGATTTGTGTTAAACTCCAACCGCTATCTTTTTTCTCAAATGAACTGATTTTGTTTGATAACGTCTCATTTAATGATGTAAGAAAAACATTTAAGTCATCACCTTGAGAAATAGTATAGTTACAAGTTTGAAAGTCGAATGTGTTTGTAAGATTTTTAGTTTGTTGTATGAAATTTGCATGTAATATAAAATTCACTTTAAACAAAATATGCACTTTAATTGACTCTTCGATCAATGAACAAATATTATCTTTTATTGAATTTAAAAATAATTCGGGCGTTTTAAGGGTCTCTACTGATTCATTTTCTTTACTTTTGATTTTGTATGAAACAATTCGCTGACCAAAAGCTGATTCGATTACTGACACATTATCTTGAGTACTATGAGATTTAAAAACATTATTTTTGTGAACGTTACTTTTTATATGGTTGGCAAAATATCTTTTACTCACAAGTCGTTGACAAATATCACACATAACCTTTTCACTGTCTTTGGAGTTGTTATCATATGACGTTGAAGCACCTTCATTTAATTTTATTTTCTTAGCCTTTGGGCTGTCGACATCATAGCTCCTCCTCTTCATTGCACCTCCGACTTGTTGTGGCTGACTGTAAAGAAAATAAAATTAATCTATGGTTTAAGATTTAAATAATGTAATATAGAAACAAAAGTATAAAAAATATACATACATAGTAGATTTTTCAAACAAGCAGGAAACCTGATGCAATTCTTCATCGTGTTGAGTACTTTCAAGTATTACTGCACTTTCAACTTGTCTGCATATATCAACGAGTTCATTGTTGATTTCTATTTCTTCACAAACATTTGCCAGTTCTTCTTCAATCTGACTTTCATCGAAGAAAATACTTGTACAAACTTGTTGGAAACTATCCATTATGATGTGTACAACAAGGTTACAGAGGAGGTCGTTTGTATGTGTACGAAGTTGTAAACCAACTGGTAATGATTTGAAATTGGCACTTTCATTTTATATACTTAGCAAGTAATTATACATCAAAACAAAATAATTAGCATGACAATCGAGTCTTAGTTAATAGTTATAGTAGAAGTAAATATTTTAAAACGATTAGATCATTAACTAATTATTATTATTAAATGAGTATTTCTTACTATTCTCCGCTTTTGAAATGTCTGTACATATTTTGTAAATCACATGATTCATTTCTTTGTATGTAATACTGTTTTCGTCGGTATAATATTTAATTCTTATATTTGCATGCTTCCAATGTTGGGACTGTGGAACGTTGGATAGTTTCTTCAAATCATAAATTTCAATTTTGATTAAATGCGACGAATGTGCTTCATCGTCTCTATTGGATGTTATATAAACAGTTCCACCATCTCGTTGAGCTCTAGAAACTGACGATGATACTTTTCTTATTTTTGTCTTTGGCGCTTCAAATATTGAGTCCAAGTTATCATTAGACATATTTCGTTTTAAAGATTTTATTTTCTTTGTTTCTTGAGATCTATCTTCCTTATCTTCCTCATCAGACAGTGCGTAATAATACTGTTTAAATGTATTTGCTTCATATATATTCTAAAACAATACAAACATAAAGTTAGTGTTTGAAATTGGAAACTGACATAAATTAATACGTTTTAATCAATACTTACTTACCTCCATTGTTGACACTTGAATGTACTTCACTTCACAAATGAAACTGTTCACTGTTACTTCACGAAACGAACTATGAAAGCAAACTCCTCCCTTCGTACTTATAAAGCGTTCACTTATCAGTGTCTAAATATATTTGGTTTGTTAACTACATTTTAATGAGCGGAAATATTAGTTTATCATTATTGTCAGTCCCTTATCTGTGGTCAGAGTTCCAATACTATTGACTCACCGCATAATGATGCACTAATGCACAAATATTTCTCCTTTATTATTGTATGTAGCTTATCAGTGTTCAGAGTTATTTAAAATGTAAAGTATGCATTACGGATGCAAGTCTTATTGTTCGTAGAGCACGAATAAATCCAAGTGTACTCCTCGCACATCAAAAAGTCTTAGCCTCTACTACAGCAAAATATCCTATTACTCGAGCTGAAGTCAAAGTTTTAACTATACCATCAGGGGTTCAGGGAAAGACTCTTGACAACATTTTTCTGGGTCAAGTACCTAAAAGATGTATAGTTGGATTTGTAAACAACACAGCGTTCAATGGAAGTCTTACTAAAAATCCATTCAATTTTGAAAACTATGCTATGAACACATTTTGTTTATATATTGATGGCCAACAAATACCTTCAAAAGCATTGCAACCATCATTCGAGAATAATATTTTTACCGCAGCCTATCACACTTTATTTTCGGGGACTGGTATACATTTTCTAAATGAAGGTAATGCAATATCTAGGGAGCAATATGCAAAAGGTTACTGCCTGTTAGCATTTGACCTAACACCTGATTTGTCAGCAAACTCTATGACTCATTGGAATCTTATAAAGCATGGTAGTGTAAGGGTAGAAGTTCGGTTTGAATCAACTCTAACCGAAACTATTAACTGTATAGTGTATGCGGAGTTTGATAACGTTATTGAAATTGATAAGAACCGAAATGTAACTGTCGACTACAGTAGTTAAGATAAATTTGTATACTTAGATGTAAGTGAAACCTGATTAAATGCAACATATTATACTTATTTGAAGTCTTTCATTCGATTTAAACCACTTTGCATCCCTTTAAATATCAGCTTGGATAATTCAGCTCTCCATTTGTAAATAGTGTATTGTGCCTATCAGAGGTATCAATAAGTAGGCATACATGATGAATACAATTGAGATTCAGAAGCATTTAACTAAAATTCATTGTAGCTTGAAAAACAATGTATATGCAGCAAACCGATTACCGTTATACGTTAAGACTCCAATGTACTTGATAAGTAATTTGGATCCTGATAGTGAGCCAGGCTCTCACTGGGTAGGCATGTACATAGACAGCAATAGAATCGGCGGGTATTTTGATTCCTACGGTCGACCGCCAACAGGCCAACACAAAGACTTTTTTAGGAGGAACGCAAGGCATTGGGATTTTAATAGATATAGAATACAATTTGATTTGTCTTCAGTTTGTGGAGAATATAGTCTTACATACTTGCATTACATGTATTATGGGAATACGCTCAGAGATTATTTGAGTCTGTTTTGTGAGGATAAATTGTTGAACGATATTGTAGTATCGCAATTGTTTAAAAAGTTGTTTTGGAAATAATAAACATTGTCAGTAAAAAGATTTTTTATTGCATTATCATGCGCATACCTCGGTAATTACCCCACAGCCCTAATGACCCATCTGATGTTATGAGTACAGCGAGCGGTAATTAGATAAGTATGGTCGTAGTGAGCTTAATGAGACGGGAAAGTGATTAGATAATGAACTAGAGGTCGCTATTCATAAAAGCTAACTTCGTAAGTAAAGGAGATAGCGTAAAATAAATGCGTGCTATCGATTGGGCATGGTTCAAAACCCCCATTTTGACACCAAACTTTTTTTTTTTTTTTTTTAGCCGGGCTCCCCCCTAAGTTAGGGAAGGAGCGCCCGGAGAGGGGTAGGAGGGGTAGGCCGGGCCCGACCCAGAACCGGTGAATCCCTACTACTAACATATGTGATAATACATAATGCATTTTAACTCAGTACTGTGGGGCAATATATCTTGACTGCTTAAAATAAGATATCAAGTTAATAATAACCGATTGGCATGAGTTGCAATAAACTTAAAAGTACTTATTGTACGTATTCTGAGCAATTTTCATAAAATATTAAGATAATATTGACCCAATATTCATATCAACTGCAAGCAATTTAATTTTTTAATTTTATGACCTCAATGACCTCTGGGTCTGGGTGTTTGTGTATTCATCTTTGTGTGTGTCCATGGCACCCGCGACACAGGAGAAAATCCTACTGTGGGGCTATGAGTGTAGAAAGCGTTTAAAAAAAAATGTAATTTACGTTCCATATATAGAGACCGCGGAGCGATTGAACCCATAAAGTAACCAAATTGTACCAAATACAACGAATTAACCTTACAAATGATTACAACGTTTTAATGAGCGCTTAATGAAAGTTGTGAGCCGTGAAATATGAACGTGTCGTGAGTTATGAGCGCGTCACACTGTGACCCCGCGCTATCAATTAATGTATTACGCGTCGTAGATTTAAATCCTAGATATAGATGCGACCCACTATAGTGCGTAGCATCGAACACTGAATTATAATACTGAACTATAATAAATTAAAAAATATATTTTGAACGAGTTTTATCCATTATGAAGTTCAAAATATATTGTTTAATTTATTATCTAATAATAAGTACGTAGTAAAAAGATTATAAGAAATTTTACTAAAACATGATCGATCATTTTTTTTTAAATCTTATTTATTTAGAAGTTTTTATGATCGATCGTTAGAATATAGTTTTTTTTAGAATTTTGGTAAAAAAAGTCAACTTCATAAAAATCATACTTTTACCCCTTTTCATAAGGAGCATACATATTTCATATGAATAGTCGAAGTCTAAGAGTAACAACGCATTGACAAGGGGAACTTTGAATAGAACTGATAAATGCCAGGCCCGAGTTGAACAAATGTTTGTAAATGCTGATGGTCATTTAATTATACTTGTAATATAATGTAAACCTTTTAATTTTACTAGCGGTACTAAGTAAGATAATACAACTTAGTTTGGAAACACCACCGCCAAATCGCTTTCAAATAACGAAGTGTATAACGTTGTGTTCTCATCTGAGGATGCATTTAACACCTCAGAGGTGTTAAAAGACCACAGAGGTGGCAACGTACCAATGACAAAAATCAGATAAATTTTTAAATTTATCTCAGGCTGATAAGAATCTGGCAAATATATTCCGCAATGCCAAATCTAGATATTTAATTCCACGTTTCATGCAGAGCAATGAATGTCGCGCTCTACCTTTGTTTTGTAACAATACTGAGAAATGTTGTTCTAAGTACGCACATTATACATTAGCACGTATTTCATGTTACATCGTAGTTATAACGTTATATTACCGTTTAAGCAGTTCAAATCCCGCTTAATCTAGCTAGTTGAGTAGATGATATACAGCGATCTCCATTTTAACAAATGTAATGAAATGCATGGAATTAGAATGTAATGTAAGCTCTAAGTACTATGTTATGTAAGGTTTAATTATATAATTTAAAGAAGTTTGTTACTACCCTTTAATTTTTTTCATTCTATATATATTTATTCTATACATATTTTGTATCTGCTGCCTAAAATTATACATTAAAAAAATGATCTAAACTATGCTTTACCTTTGGGTCAAATAAATGTTTATGCTGAAAAGTTCTTTTTGGAGTTCTTCTTAAATATCCGCATTTTAAAATGCCTCGTTCAAAGCCACTGTCTGTTTTCATAGTAAATATTTTAGAGAGTGTTAGCGCTTTAGAATATTTGTGAGCTCGCTAAGATAACACGTCAGCGCAGGCCATTACACGCAGCCTCCGAGTCAAGTCGGACCGGCACCGCGCTCAAAGGACCACTCACTTTATCGTATTTCCATCTTACCTCACACTCCATCACACAATTTAGCCACTTACCTCAAATACGATATCTTAATAAATAATTCTTTGGTAACTGTGTTCTATTGGAAAATTTCTCTCAATTGCCATCGCATTCAGAGTTAAACACTGCTTTGACTGAGCCGACCTCCACGTTAAAACTGAATGACAGTTTGCAACCCCAAATTCAAGCATGAACAGGAAAACTTGATTAAATAGGATTGATTATAAGCGCAATTTTCTCCGTAGGGTTCTTGTGTAGAAAATCGAAAACCCCATAACGCTTGCGAAGTCATATCCGAAAACTCATAATGAATATTTCATGTGAAGGATGGTTCTAACGCCTTTTTAGTGTATTCGGAAGCTTGGTAAGATAACAGCGTGCGCCATTACACGCAGTGCCTTTGAGTCGGGTCGGGCGCCGGCCCCGGGCTCAAAGAACCACTCACTTTATCGCCTTTTCATCTTACCTCACACGCCATCACGTAATATAGCCACTCTCTCGCCTCAGGTGTGATATCTTTATAAATAATCCTTCAAAACTCCATATCGCTCTCGAATTCGGATGCTATTTAAACATAGTAAATGGTTTCAATATTCAACATAATCTCATTTAATTCTAGGAATGTGGGAGTTTCTATGGATATTTGTGTGTTTTTCACTCTTTCGCACAAAAACTATAGGACGTATGTCGCTCAAACTTGGCTCACACGCAGTTTATAACCACGATTACCACATAGAATACTCTTTACCGTGATAGACATGATTGAAGTGGGTGAAAGGAATAACCTAGTTTCTAATATGTTAATTTTTGACGTGACAACGTCTTATAATTCGATGGAGCTGGCTGCACGCACCAAAAAGCATGACTTATGCGGCGTTACCTCGCTCTGAGGAGTTCCATTTAAGGCTTGAGGTGTAAGCGAGAGCACGGAACAAGCGACAAAGAGACACAATCGGCCTCCGCGTTCGGCAGCGTTCGACATTTTTTTCTCTCCTACTTGAGTGAGCGATGCGTCCGCGTGGACAGCTGCTAGTACAGTGAAAAGTGAATGTGGTGTCAATTGTTACATATAAAAAAATATTTTGTAAAATGCAACAATTCCATCAGTATTTTTATGGCGTTGTCACGTTCAACTATCGTCAGTAAAGCGACTTAACAGACAACCGATTTTTTTAGCATGCGACTTAAAAATTTCATTATACATTCAACTCTGGTGTTGCAACATTGAGCCTTTGAGCCTTGTGCCTTTGTGATTTTTGAATTAGATCTTTTAAATATTTAAACCCATTTGCGCCTTTTGTATTTTGCGTAATAAAAACTGTATTTTAGAAGTATATTTACATAATTGTAATCCTACTAATATTATAAAGGCGAAAGTTTGTGAGTGTATATGTTTGTTACTTCTTCGCGTGTAAACGGCTAAACCGATTTTCATAAAATTTGTTGGGGAGTTAGCTGATACTTTAGATTAACATATAGACTAGTTTTTACTGTGGGAAAATATCTTATTCCGGGACAATCGATACATATTTTTTTTTAACGCGGGCGAATCTGCGGGGATCAACTAGTATGAAATAAGATGATACACGACATTTCACTTGTCGTTCCGACTGTGCGTTTCACTAAATGTATTTTTACTTTTTATGCAGGATTTTTAATATAATAAATGACTCATGCGACCTCTAAATTTTACGTATATTGTCATAAACAAAATCAATATTTAATCGATTATATTCTACAAACAAGTAGTTCCAAACAGACGTTCAAATATTGTTTACTTGTATATTTTATATACTCTAGAAATACAACCTTCTCAGCTTCTTGAACAAGCCAATATAAGATTCCTTGCCGGGTCTAATTCTAATCTTTTCTAAACTTCAAAGCTGCGGTCGAGTGTTCTCAAATGGCTCTGTGTATTTTTATTGCGTATCCGTTTCCACTATCGAGCTTTAAGTGGATTCTGCTTTACATTATTGGACACTGAAACAGGCAATAATGGGAATAGTAAAAAGCTAACCACGTATGTTTTATACTGAGATTTTAGTTGTAGTTACATTTCGTTTTTTTCGTACTTTTACATTATCTTATACCAAGAGATTAAAAATTAAATGTACTAGAATTTCGTCAAAAGTCCCATGATTCGTCACCACAGCTATAGACAATAAGTTTAACAAGTACGGCATTTGTTTACGGCAATCTTCACTTATTTAGCCATAAATTTGTTCAAAAATTCGTAATATATTTATTGGAAAGACCAAATACTGAACATAAATAATTTAACGTGTATCATGTTACTTACACTGCTGCTTATTTTTCTAAGACAATAAGCGCACCAACTACATTATTATAATTTTCAGAATACAGAAATATCGCTATCTCTATATTAATACGTGAAGCAAAAACGTGTGATCCGTTTTGATAATGTTTTGTTTTTAATACTTGACGCAGACGGAGGAGTATAAAATTACACACGGTTGCATAATTAATGCATAAAACATACATAAAATCAACTAAAAACACATTACACACACTACCTTGTATTTGACACAAACACAAACATGGTAAACGAAATAAAACATTCAATGTCTTACTATGAAAACACATAACGTCAAAATCGGATGTCTTTGTCAAAATACTCGCTATTGCTTTTAAATGCAGCTTAGTTAATTAAACCTCTTTTTACATTTAATGGGTGTGTAATTAAGTTAATTAAGTTAATTAAGTTAAGTAATTAAGAAAGTTATAAGAATGTACTTGAATTTGAGAAATATTCGTGTTACTTTAGACAGAATGAAGTTTAGTTTTTTAATTTAAATTAGCGTCGAATTTCGACCCTTGCGACGGGTGACTAGTATATACAAACCGACAAGCCACAATGCGCATTTAAATAAAAATACAAACAGAGATAAAAGCTTCGCCACGTTATGTTTTTAACCTAAACAAATACGTGTTACAGATTAAATAATGCCCTAAACACAGGATACCAAACGTTGGTTTCGAAAGTCACTCTATATACTGAGCAATTAAGCAAGCTTACAAAGAAAGTTACAGGTTGTAATCCCCTTTTCTGTAATCGAAGTAAATTGCTTCTATAACTTCTTGTCTAAACAAAGGTCGAGGAAGTAGCTTTGAAGGGTCAAACTCTTTACAAAACAATTAGAAATTGGGGCTTGTTTAAGTATTGTTAACATGATATTTGGTACCGACTTTGAAATTTTTGTCTATCTTATAATGTTTTTTTTTGCGAGAAATCAAATTAAAGAGTTTACTTGCGCTATTTAATTATTGTCCCTGCTACTATTTTTGATAAAACTTACTTTCTTGAACATAATAAATAAAAGAAATCATCTCATAAGAAGATTTTACTGAAAGTAAAATGTAATATTTGTATTCGGAGTGTATGCACATTTCTCTTAGTAAATCTCAATATTTAAGCATTTTTATAACAATACATACAATGTTTTGTTAAGATATCTTGAAAAATAAAAAATTAAAACCCTTCAAAGGGCCTCCGAAGACTTACAAAAAATATCTAAAGTTGGATCGGCTAACTACCTTTTACTTTAATGAAATTAGGCTCTTGACAGCGTTCTTTGAAAGTAAAATTACACTTCCAACAAAAACTTTTAATAATTTGCCGAGCCGTCTCGTGCGAGCTGTATTTGTCTATTAGTTATCTTTAAAAGACGTCACCGCCCAGCGGGCGATGTACAGACGAGATTAGTAAAATGAAATAAGCTCGCCCAATGCTGCACTTGACTGCTACACATTCATGCAAGTGGCACTTGAATTAGCATGCAATTTTCCATGCTTTGAACACATTTTAATATCGCATTACTCACAGTCCGTTGGCCCGTAGTGTGCCCTTTATCTATGTGAAAGGCTACATCTATTCCGACCACAGTTTGCGTTGTAACAGTCTTATTTGAGACGAATTTGCCCCGGATTTATTCGTCATAAAAAGTTATGATGCGATCACGACGTAATAAATAGATATATGATGATAAAATGCCGGATACGTAGGACGTAAGGAACATTATTCATAACATAAGCCGCTTTACGAATAAATGTATATAATAATAAGTTTGAATTACGTAACACTAATGTATTTGTGGTGTAAACGATTGTGATATAACAACCGAACTAATGTCACACCTAATGCGTGAAAAAAATATAGTAACAATGACCAGAAATTAACATGACGGTTCTGTAAAGTATCAAAAATATTTTTTTCGAAATATTTGCAGATGAATGCCGAACTGGCTAAACGGGCAAAAGGATGCTAGCTGCAATTGAATAAGTCATTGTTTACTACTAATCAAAACCAATAAAGATTCGTGAAGTAAGCTCACATGACCCTTCCATGCCGGATATTTTCGTAGCGTGGAATTCGGATGTTTTTAAATATTCGCATTCGCAATAATTGGTGCGAATGTTTTGCGAATATTGAATCGCAATGGTTTGTAAAAAAGGTCGCCAAATCTATGCAACTTGATATCAAACTGCAGTTTGACGACCTAAAAAAACAGCTCATCAAATCTAGATCCTTCGACCCCCTATACGACAAACTGAAAAAAACAACATCCGCATTCGCGAATGTCTGTAACGGATACTCGCATTCGCGAATGTGCAAATAACAACATTCGTTACATCACTAATATTTTTCTTCTTTCTTCTTCTTTATAAAAATAATTGTTTGTCTGTATGTCCAATGTAGAATCGTAAACTATTCATTTGATCATGCGATGATCTTTAGCAAAGTTGTTATTCATGAGCTCGCGAAGGTTTCTGGTGTTTTTATTTTTTATTTTATTTATATTTTTTTCTTTGTGATGTCGTAGCAACGCGCCCAGGGTACAGCTAGTTACAATATAAAAGCGGTGAGGATTTGCGTAATACCAAGCTCTTTTATTTACTCTGCGTCCATAATAAATGATGATAAACTATATCAGAACTAAAGATTTCTGCAGTGAAATAGACATGCACCTAGACGCTTAGCTGTCCACTTACATCTCACAATATAATTATTGTATAGGAGTAAAGAAAAATAATATACGAGTAACTAAAATATTTTGTACTAAAGTTTATATTACGTTTATTTGCGCTTCATTCTGTGACGACGAACGCTACTCAGCGTTAGTTTATTATTTTAAGATAATAAAACACTCAGGTACCACGCAAATACTTATCAGTGGCATAAACCGCTGTCACATGCTCAGTATTCAATGTTAGCTCAGCTAGGCAGGTTGTTGCTCGACCGCGGCTTATGGGCCATTTTGCCGAAGTGCCAAACAAAGGAACCGGGTCAACTGCGCGATTATCGACACACCAAGAGGACAATACCCGGGAATAATTATTCAATTTGTAGCCCTCACATTGCTGTGCTGCGCTCAGATAAAATAGCTTTCATTTGACTTAGCCACCCTTTTGTTTGAAACCGGCAGATTTTAACCTTTGATTGCGGACTTCTAAGGAAATTCTCGGAACGTAATAAAAGCTCGGTGCCGCTTCGCATCGATTTTATGTATTGCTCGACTGCTAACAAAGTATCGAAACAATTTCTGTAACTTGAGGCTATAAAACACATGCGGATAGAAATCCGTCCGATACACTCATATACAGCAAAAATAAACCACGCGTGCTTGCAATACCGAACAGTCCTGAAAATACTACTCTGACGATAAGCGTTATGTACGTGTATGCTAAAAATGAATTATTAACACACAAATTTCGTATCAATAATAAATACTTCTTTTTATTGAGAACTTCATTACACATATTTTTTCCAATGTAAGCGTTTGCTGAATCTATATATTAATACGTGAAGCAAAAAATAACGCACGGTTATAGTTGATGTAGAGATGAATTGCGCAATGCTAATATTTTTTACTACACGTATTCAAGGAAAGCCCTTGTTCGAAAAACAATAGTGTAAATGAGCTTTTAAATATTTTTTTTTTATACTCACACTTCTGTGTGTGTGTTTTTTAGATTTGTTTTGATGTATGATATTACATGACCATACAATTAACAAAAACATTAAGTTAAGGTCGATTCCCTAGTAAAACATACGGTCAAACTACACATTAGTCACAGTATTGTAAATGTATGTGTGTATTATTTTCATATTCTTAACTATTAACACGTCTATAACATTAATGTTATTTAAATATCCGGATTTTCAATTAAACCTTTATTTTTGTGATTCGTTCAGGTTTAACTTTTACATGAGGCGACCATCATAGTCTTCGGGAGTAGCAACGCATCTGTGATTGACTTCAGATAGAACCCATGTTCTGTAAGAAGTTGATTACAGATGTCCATAGGCGGCAGTGACCACTTACCATCAGGTGGACTGCATGCTCGTTTCCTACTTCAGTCAGATAAAAAAAAATGATAAACAACATACATAAACAGTGTAACCTTGGCAGAGTTTACCTATATCCAGAGTAATGTTTTTCTAAGCTTTCAGACGTATTCCCTAACGGAAGTAGGCATCCTTAATACGAACGTAAATAAATTTCCCGCATTTATTCGTATAGAGAGAACGTAAACAAGGAAAAGCCCAAATCAGGACAAATCTGTGTACAAATTGTAGCCGCCGCAGAAAAAGTGAAGCCACCCAAGACGAATGGGCATGCTAAAGTTAGATGCACACTTGACCTAGGATATTATAGTGTAGCAAATAATTCTTAATTATTAGTATACAATATGTCATCTGCAATTTATTTGCGATCGAGATAAATATTGCGAATACTTTTAGATGCCGATTGGCGTCTAAACTCTTTATTTTAAAATTGCCATATCCTATCAATATTTTTATCTCCCTCGAAGGAAATATTTTTTTACCAATAAGTATACAATTGATTACTATAGACATATTATTCGTCCACCAATTCGCACTTGGTCAGCGCGATTGACTATGGGCTAAACTAGAGAGAGTCTCTCATGCTGAGAGAAGACCCGTGCCCAGCAGTGAGCTAATAATGGGTGGATGAGTAGGTATACATTAAATTATGCTTATTATGTACACATAGTAAGCATAATTTAATGTATACCTACTCTCCATCTCCACTATTCCACTATACATAAGACAGAAAAGACTGTCAGATATCTATTTTAACATTACGGTACTTGACAACAATTTTGTAAGTAATAAAAGTTTATTAAGACCGAATTTGAACTTGTTCCCTTGTGTGGAAATATATGTATGTGTATGTGGATAGGCGCAAGTGTATGCGTCTGCTATGAAATAGCTTAAAAAATGTTTTACGCACGTACGCTTGATTGCCTTTGCTTTGAGCGCAGCGACTGAATTAAGAAATTCCGTAACGAAAATAAAACCTAAAACCCCTACTCAGTATACCATGTAGCTCGGCCTTGGAAGAATAATAAGCATAGAACCCGTGGTAAAATAAGAAGTGAAATGCATGCAATACTTTACATATGATGTAAATATTGCGTAGAAAAGAGACAAATAATGCCGTTCTGTTTCGTTATCGTTACAAGATAATTTTTGATAGTGATGTCACATCATCGTCATCGTCGTATCGACATAAAACATGAATTTAATTTTATTAATAAATAAATCATTATAATTGCATAAGTTGATAAAAAATGCTATGCAATAGCTTTACTGCGGCAGTCGCCGAGTACCTACCGCACGTTTTTATTTAATCCCGTGGGTACCTCACCAGTGTGTATCAAGGTTTAAGAAGGAAAACGTTTGCATTTTGTTACGAGGTTAAAGATAGCATCGATCGTTATCACACCACTATCCTTTAAGTACCCAATAATGACATAGCAGAGATATGCATCTTCCACGAAACATTTATTCGGGAGGTATTTTGTGTAGTTTTATTACTTTTTTAACTATTTATTTCTTTTCTCGGCCACGACGATAGAAACGTGTAAACCAGATAAATATTTTTAGCTGATTAAGGTCTGCTGATTCAAGTAATGTGATAAAATAAGGCGTAACTTAAAAGGGCTCCGTAGTGTAGGGTTCTATAGGACACTGGAAGTCATACTACTTCAAACACTATTAAACAAAACTAAGACAAAACTTCCATAATCGCTACAATAATTTATAAGGACAATAATGTAAAATAAATATTCCTTTGACACAATTCAAAGGTGCTGGAGACGCTACCCCTACACCTATCCGAGGCCTTTCAATTTAGGGTAGCTACGCACCCCTAAATACTTAAGTAAGACTCCCATCCTATATTGCATCGATTATTGAAGTTCATGGGCGGTAGTGACCACTCATCAATTTTGTATTAAATCAGTAACATATCATCAATCCTATCGGCCTTTCGAGTCTACTATTGAACTTAGACAATGTGCGGAAAATATTGGTTTCTCCTATTAGTTACCACTAGAAGTTGGAGTTACAGAAGAAGACACATTCTCTGGGTTTTATAGTTATCGAGAGGCAGTAGTGCTGTTCAAAAAAGACACCACATGGCACTTAATATAAAAAGAACAAACCATAATACTATTAAGATGGCCATTTTTTTATATGACTGAAGTAGCAAACGAGCATGCAGTCCACCTGATGGTAAGTGGTCACTGCCGCTCATGGACACCTGTAAGCAACTTCATATAGAACATTGGTTCTATCTGAAGTCAATCACAGATGCGTCGCTACTTCCGAGGACTATGATGGTCGCCTCATATTAAAGTGTGCCGGCAAACACATCCTTCCATCGAAACGCAAGAAATGCATCACGCTAGAAACAGGTGTGGCGGTGGTACTGACCCGATCGAACTACACTGTTTCTACCACCTACAAATTGGCCACATTGGCCACATGCAAGGAATAAACAAGAACATAGTGAACTTCTACAAACCCTAAGCCAATGAGATGCTGATTAATGATACAGCACGTAGCCCGGATTTCGCATGTTTACGAAAACAGGCGCTCGATTTACTTCCAGATTAGGTACTTAAAGTTTCTGTTTACAATTAAAGTAAAAGACACCCAACTCACGTATCTGAAGTTTTACCTAATTTATTCATAATAAACATGTACTTGAAGTTACACAAAATTATGTTGAAGTTTGTGTTCACATACTGCCATAGCCACTACCGCAGCCAGAGTTTAATTTGGGAAATCTTGACTCTCTTGAATAGAAATTAGAAATTGATAGCTATGTATGTACAGGTAGTAGAACCAGTGTAGTTCGACCAAGGAAGTACAACCGCCATATCTATATCTAGCGTGAAGCATTATAGTTTCAATGGAAAGTTGTAGTTGCCGACACACTTTTATATGAGGTGACCATCATTGACCTCGGGAGTAGCAAACATCTGTGATTGACTTCAGATAGAATTCTATTAAAAGGTTCCAGGTTCTATTTAAAGTCGTTCGTGTGCTTGTTTGCTACTTCAGTCAGATAACAAAAAAGTAGGAACACAGTGTCCAAAATCATTCAAAAGTCGGCGAAAAAAAGATACTTCAATCATCAAAATTTTACTGAGCCCTAAAACCTTACCATGGCCTTCGTCCACCATTATCATGAGGACTATCAATACATCTTTTTATTTTATGGAAAACTTAAGCCTCATTGTACCACCTGCCCGATATATACTCTACCGTCAGTAGCTAACTTGGAATAAAATCAGTAAGTTTTATTAAAGTCAATAGCTGGGGTGTATTTTATAGCTATCGGTCCGTTACCACGTTTGCTACGAAATCGTAGCGCTACGTTTGCTACGTAGCGGTGTAGCAAATACACTGTAACTAAACTGTTGCACGTTTTCTTTTAACTTTTTTTAACATTAAATCTTGTAGAAGCAATAACGCTTATTACGTTTTGCTTTCAATATTTAAGTTAAATTAAAATTGTTACTTTATTGAAGTGAAACTTCTTTATCGGGGTTGTTTTTAAATTTAGTGTAACATTTTTACGTTACGTTATGTTACGCGCCATTTTTTTCTTATCCCTACCACGCGTGATATTAGATAGATTATTATAGATTAGATTATTAGATAAAGTTTAATAAAAGCCTTTTATTAAACTTTATCTAATTTAACTTTATTTAACCAATTTCTGTAAAGTTGCATATAGTAAATTATTTTTTGAAAAATAACGTCATAAAGAAGTTTCACTTCTTACGAGTGTACGCTAGTACACGCACACATTTTTTTTTTGTTTTTATATAGGAACTCGTAAATAATATTATTTAGGTGTAGTTCGATTGGAGAGGTACCACCATCACAATTATTTCTAGCGTGAAGCAATCCTTCGTTTCGAGGGAAGGGTGTGATAGCCAACTCACTTTCATATAAGGCGACCATCATAGTTTCCGTGAGTAACAACGAATCTGTAATTGACTTTAGAACTCTTGCTCTATATGAAGTTGCTTACAGATATCCATATGTGGCCATGGTCAATACAATTAGCTGGACTACATGCCCGTTTGCTACTTTAGTCCTATAAAAAATATTAATTAACAGCTCGGTATATCAAAAATATGATATACATATTTGTCTAACATTAGTCAGGTTCACATTAAATTATTTTTGTTGTATTATAAATTGTAAGTAGAAACTGAGAATATAATACAGCATATGTAATAGTTTAATGCCGTAACCAACTTCGTAATACAATATAACCAAAGTTGTACCTGAAGTTAATCAGAGGCAAAACTATTATCAGCAGCCAAACTTTATTCAACTTTGCTAGAAACTCGTAGCACCATGTAGAATTGTGACGTCACAAATGAAATGACAGCAAAGGTGGGCATTCACGTTACGACGGTTATACGGACTGTCGCACGAACTACAGTCCTATACGACAAGTTCGATCGTGAATGCCTTGGTCCTAAGGCGGACTGTACGACCAAGGTGATGTCGCAGGTCCGTTGAAGTCGGGTACAACCCAACTTCTCTCAGAATGAGAGAGTTATAGGCCATAGTCCACCGCGCGGACCAAGCACAAATTGGTGAACCCTTGAAGTATTCAACTTGAACTGTCGTTGCGACAGTCCGTGCGACCGTTGTAACGTGAATGCCCACCTTAAGTACTAAATGCACGGTACTCAAATTCGGGTTGTTTATTTTAACGTTACTTTTAAAGCACGTAGCTAGGATTACGCTTGTTTACGAAAACAGACACTCGATTTACTTCCAAATTACGCTAAAGTTTATGTTTATGTTTAAGCGGATGAACTTGAAAACAGACTGTATCGGAAATGCTCAAAGTTTTGCTTACTTTACTCTCGTTTTAATATCTATAATATTACTTTATAACCATTTTCTTGTTTATCTTATAATGCTGGAATCCGGATGTATGGTAATTTAATAAACATTTTAATCTGTGTTTTTATTAAGACAGAATATTAAATATTAAATTATTATTAATATAAAATATATTATATTATTAATATTAAATATTAAACACTTAATGCCAGGCGACCAACAAATTAAACAAATTGACCTTTAAATCAAACAATTTGGTACTTTTTGAATTAATAAAGTAAATATGTTTTTTCCCACATTTCCAGTTGCCTTCCTTGGAGATCCTGGAGTACTCCCTGCAGCGCCGAGAACGGTCACCGGAGGAGTTTTAGTGTGGTAAGAATCCCACGTAATCAGGCGTCGCTTATGCAGTATTTTTTTTTTTGATATTAATTCAAGTTTTTTCTTTGATAATATATACTTTCTCACAAACAGCTGCTTACATATTCGTTCGATTTCCGAGCAACTTGTCTCGATTCGTGCAAGCTTCGTATTGTCGTACCATATACATACACGTTAAACGAACGCTTGGCCGTGCTGCATGGTAGGCGGAATGGGAGGTGTTAGGTTTTTTTCGTTACGGAATTTGTGATCGTCACCGCGCTCAAAGCCCGCAATAAAAGCTAGGCATTAGCTTAATAATTAAATTCAAAAGGATATAGGTCTTATAAATTACATAGCTCTTAATAAAAGAATCATTTTTTAAATTCTCTCATGCCTTACACAAACATTTTCCGCGCATGTAAATAAACTGTAAATAAAATTTTACTTCGGGACAGCTGTGAAGGTAAATTTGACTTGAGAGAGAATTGAGTCGGTACAGTGTTTGTTTAAAACTCATTTTGAGGGTGAGCGGTGAATTTCATAAAAACACACATTCTATTTGCCTCCGGAAAATAGGGTCATGTTTGCGTAGGGTCTTTAGGCTTCACACACTTGTTGAACCTAAAACAATAAAATTAAAGCCTATATTGTTATTGTTTTTCTTCACTTATAAGCTCCTTACCTTTTGTTTAAAAGCATCAGTATAATAATATTTTATGGAGAATAATAATGAGAATTTAATATTTTTGGAGCAAGACAGGCTACAATGAAATTCAATCGCCACAAGGTCCAATTTGTCTCAATTAAAGCGGTTTAAATTACCGATACAAAAACTCGAAAATTTTAAGGACGAGAAAGCGAGTGGGCGTTTCGTTCACGAAAGCTCGTAATAAATACAATTAGCTGAGATAATTTTAGGCTGACTGCACATTGGCTACTATCGCTTCAGTGATAGATGTTAAGGCTATCATTTTGATATTTAAGCTTTTAAATATAGCTCTCTTAGTAGCAGCTTGTTAAGTTTGCTCAATACGACCATTGTGTATATTTCCATCCATCATCGCAGTGTAGGTACATTACAAGGTATGGGCCAATACATTAACAGAATCGTACATTGCGATATGTGTTTGAAAGCATAACTGTTTATATTAAACGTACGAAACTTGTATATATGTATAAAAACCCGCATTAAATGACAACGAGCACCGTTTAAGCCGCTCCAGCCCGCGCGTAAAATTTTTGTTTAAACAACCGACGCCTCGAACATGTTTGATTTTGTTCGAAAATTACGCAACTATATACATGCATACGGTACTTAATAATCGCCAAGCACTTTAGCCATTTTGCGTTAGATCTGTTATAATGGGACTTTTGACGGTTGTAAGTTCTTGAGAATTTAGAACGAATGTATGAGCAAATACGAAAAGATGTCTTATTTAATCTTGATTATGACTTATTCACTACATTCGCTATTCGTTCAGTGAAATGCAGAAGAATCAAGCCTTTGAATAGCAAATTATCATGCAGTCCACGTTATAGTAAGTAGTTAATGCCAACCAAATATTATTATAAGTTCTATAACCAACCATATAACATAAGGGGATTACACATGAAGAATAAAATGTACTTAAAATATAAATTAAGAGGATTAAGGTCGCTTCATATATAAAACAGCCAGCTTCTCCACCCTTCCAACAAAAGGCTAAGACTGTAGAACGCCAAAAATACTTGTCCGAGGCGTTCCGACTTAGGCCTCAAAGGTTTCCACATATTTACCTATAGACAACCTTCCTACCACTTATCTGATGGAGTGTATTCTCGTTACCTACTTCTATAATGTAAGCTTCACAGCTACAGAGTTTCACTGTATAAAGGTATAAAACCTTTACTTTATACCTTTATACCCTATTGCCAAATATTTTAGTTTGAAGACCATTTTCCATAACAACGCATAACTGAAAACATTTTAACTATTATATTAAAACTTTATCATTGAAACAATGGTGCTTTCAACTCAATTTCCCTTCGTATTTGAAACTTTCATCTACTATTTACAGTAGTTAGTAAATTATTGATCGAGAACCCGACTACTTACCGGCGTCATCTAAAAGCCCTTATTAAATTAGGGAAGTTCTGAGAAATTTTATTAACAACGAGAACAGCGTTAACCTAATGGCTTTTGTCCCTCGCTCCGTTTATAATTGCCACTGAAAAGAAATATCCTAAATGACAGTTTGTTCGGGATAATAGTATACTTGTTTCTTATACTGGGACATGTCTAACGAGTAGTATATGACTACTGCACTACAGAAGTTTAAGTTCGGTTTAATCGCTATCAAAACATGCGCTGCAACTCCCGGCGATTTTGCAGCTTGTATGAAGTCTGATTAACACAGGGCTAACCCTGTGTAACCCAGGGCAGTGATAGCCTAATGGTTGAAACTTGCCCTCTCAATCGGGAGGTCCGAGGTTCAAACCCAGGCACGCACCACTGATTCATGTGCGTATTAGAAATTAATTATCACTGCTTTTCGGTGAAGGAAAACATCGTGAGGAAACCTACACACCCAAGAATTCTTAAAAAAAAAAAAAGTTCTCGGAGGTGTGTGAAGTCCACCAATTCGCACTTGGCCAGCGCGGTGGACTATGGCCTAAAACTCTCTCATTCTGAGTGAAGACCTGTGCCCAGCAGTGGGACGATAATGGGTTGACGACAACCCTGTGTAACAAATTCTTAATCCAAGACAAATCAGCGCTGACCTCATACTGTCCTCACGTGAGCTGCTCTGTCGTCAGTATAACTCTGTTGCGTCATTGATGACAACATATTATCAAACATTTTAAAGTCACTTTATCTGAGGATATAACGCGAGGGACGTGAGCGTCCCTTCGCGCTAGCAGTGTCAACTTTGTCTAAACAACCAAGTCAGCTCTCGGTCAGTCACTAACGTTGTATTGCAGGATACGTCTAATTACGCAATTAAAATGAAAATGACGCGAAAATTAATTTAACAAATCATATTCAGTTTGTTGCCTATCGTTTTTTAAATTCTTATTAAAAGTTAGTTCCTTCTAGATATGGATAGCGATTTACATTCGCTGTGGTTTCAGCATGCACAACCAAGCAATAACGTATTTCATATGAGCACTTACAACTAACAATAGATTTTTAACCTTTAACGCCCCATGTCCTTTATGTTCCAGAAATATTATGCACTCAGCTCTTCTTAAATATGTCTATGTATACTCCACCACAAATATAAATAATTTAGACATAGGTTAAGCCGAAGGATGAATGTCAAACTGTTTACTGATGTATCTGATGGTAAAAGACCACTACCGTCCACTACTGACCTATATAAACAATTTCATATAGGACAGTATTTTTCTCTGAAGTCAACCCCTTAATGCTACTCATATCTGGAGCGGTGGCAACTCTTCGATCAAATCATTTTCGTTCTCAAACCATATACATCAAGGTGGTAGAACCAGTGTAGTTCGAGCGGGAAATTACCACCGCCAGACTTATTTCTTGCTTGAAGCGTTTCTTGCGTTTCGATAGAAGGGTGTGGTTGCCGGCACACTTTCACATGAGGCGACCATCATAGTCCTCAGGAGTAGCAACGCATGTGTGATTGACTTCAGATGGAACCCATGTTCTGTAGAAGTTGATTACAGATGTCAATGGGCGGCAGTGACCACTTACCATCAGGTGGACTGCAACCTCTTTTGCTACTTCAGTCAGATAAAAAAAATATAGATGGAGTAATTGCAAGGTAAAATATAATTACTCAAAGCATAAAGTCTTACCCCAACTTTATAACATTTCAAAGTAAGGCCGCATAGTGATTTAAATTCCTGCGTAGAACTTGATTGTATAAACAAGAGCGCTTATTAGGAGGGCGATCGGAAACCCGATTATGGAACGAAACATGAATATTCATTGTCCAGATGTTTGCGTCGGAAGGCGATCTTGTCGGTCATAGACGTGATACGTTCTATATTCGTTAATAACTTAATCAATGGGTCTGAGAAGTCATGTGTCGAGCTTGGGAGCTTGTAACATTTTTTTTATCTGACTGAAGTAGCTAACGAGGTTATAGTTGATGGTAAGTGGCCACTGGTGCTCATGGATATCTGTAATCAACCTAATACAGAACATGGGTTCTATCTGAAGTCAATCACAGATGCGTTGCTACTCCCGAGGACTGTGATGGTCGCCTCATATAAAAGTGTGCCGGCAACCACACCCTTCCATCGAAATGCAAGAAATGCTTCACGCTGGAAATAGGTGTGGCGGTTGTACTTCATTAGAATAGAAATTATATTCATAGAAAAAATACCCTAATATATATTTTTTACAGCATATTTTTTTACGTAATTAACCGGTATAAAGAAAATTTGGCATTATATCAGTTGAAATACAACTAAATACCTACCTATTTAGTTCAGTTAAATAATTCAAAGGTGGCGGCTATTATCTCTAGTGATTCTATTATGACGGCCTCGATTTAGTTTACCCCTATAACATGAGTTGAAGCCCTGTGTATCATATTGAAGCATGTACGGAACGCTCCAAGGCAGGCTTCCAAAGGAGCAACATATGTACCGACCAATTTCTACTTTGAATAAGATACTGTGCATGTATTTAGTGTAATACTTTTACGGAACAAACATATCCGCCCTTACATGGTCCCTACCGTAGTGGATTGACAAGTGTGCCGAATAATAAGATGGATATATCAAAGATTGGCAGGGGATCGAGGATTCAATCGTTCATTTTACGAGTATATTTTTCCCATACATGCCATCTACCATGGTTAAGCTTTTTAGGATTATAATTGACAAATAATTCGAATACATATACAAATGTTACTTACCTAGCTGATTTCTATAATAATAAACAACGTAATATTTATATTTCATTTACAGCTTAATTACTTCTTTTATTATTTTAAGTTCCAAATCTACTTAGATTAGACATAATGTATGCACCTGTTATAAAAAACCTACACTTTTAATATGAAGATTTGTTATGATAATGTAGAGAACATTAAAGTTATCTCAAAATGTAATAGCCATTTTCTAAACTCCTTGCGGCCGCATGGCACCTACATGAAACAAGAAGTCATAAAAATCAATTGACGTTAAAACCTAACAAATTTGTGTAATATTTGCGTAACAAACACATGAATTATATCGTGTCAAATAGGTCTCTATACGAAAACCCGTTCGTATTATATAGAGAAACCGATAACCCTATCAAATTTGCCGAGACTTAGACCGTCTGTTTACATTATCCGATGAAACGTGAAAGCCTTCTTCGATAAATAACTAAATTACTATAAACAGTCTGTGTAAATTTCGTATAGTTCGACAACATCCATAAACTTCTATTTACATAATATTAAATTAATATCAATTATTAAGTTAAATACAGCATTTATTCAGGTTTTTGTAACAGCGTTAACATTTACCTCAACAAAAGTATTATGAAAACCTTCATCAGACTGCTAAAACTAAATTTCTTATTGTTACTTGTTTTTCAATAACTTAATCAATGGGATCTTTTTTAAGACTTTTTGACCAAATAATAATTTACGAGTATTATACACGTTGTCAACCCATTATTGTCCCACTATTGGGCACGGGTCTTCTCTCAGAATGAGAGAGTTATAGGCCATAGGCCTACGCACTGGCCAAGTGCGATTTGATGGACAGTATTATAAACATATTCTCGAACTACGTAAGTTTTTTCAAGAGTACCTTATATAGTAGGTACTATACACGTATTCTTTCAAAAAAGTTACTTACTTTTTGACGCAGTCGGCTAAAAGTTTGTTGCAAAAGTCATAATTTGAAATTCCAATGTTGAAAGCAAATAAAAAACATTAAATAAATCTTCTGCCTATGAGAGATCTGCTCAGAAATTGAACCCGGAACGAAGCGAAGCGTGAATTACAAACTGCCTCTCAACAATAATTGTTAGTCACTGAAAAATTACTACCATCAGTGAGCGAAGAGTTTCCTAATTACTGCAATTAAAGCCCTGTGGCGTTGAAGGGGCTGCGGACGTGTCGTGTATACGAATTTTGCATCGCCATTGATGTTCGCCACAAACGATCGTTCACTTGAAGTACTGTTTTATGGCACTGTTTCTTTACGCCGTTTTTAAGCGATGGTAGAACCTGTGTAGTTCGACTGAGAAGGTACCACCGCCACACCTATGTCTAGCGTGAAGTATTTCTTGAATATCGTTGGAAGGGTGTGGTTGCCGGCACTTTTATATGAGGCGACCATCTTAGTCCTCAGGAGTAACAATGCATCTGTGTTTAATTTCAGATAGAACCCGTGTGCGACATAAAGCTGCTTACAGATGTCCATGGGCGACAGTGACCAGTTACCATCAGGTGGGCTGAATGCTCGTTTGCTACTTCAATCAGATAACAAAAATGATCAGATAAAGTGCATCCTTGTTTACTATATTAATCTCGCGCGTATTTACGGACTAGCTGCGTTTGAAACAGACCATTATTTGCTCAAATGTAACTTTGAAGCATTTAGAAAATGGAATAAAACATTTTTAATTCTAACAAGACCTACCCCCTTAAGATTTGGGGTAGAATTAACGTTCTGCATCAATTCAGGTTCAGATTAAGTACTCTTAAGAGTTAGTAGTTAGTAAGTTAGTTAGATAGTTAGTAGAGTTGAGCCTAGATTTCTCAACACAATAAAAAATAATTAAAATTAATTCATCTTCAATTAAATTTTATACTTCTAGGGAACAGTAATCATATATCGACCACAAACCATAGCTCGTAAAGTAATTCTGTCTGCACATTATGTCCCGGCCTAATTGCCACCGCATTTTATGTCTTCGGATCCGTGGTTAACTGAAAGGACGATTTAGGAATACATTTTAAACCCTTCTCGAGTTAATGGTTTTATAACAGATTTTGTTTTTCTTCGGCCTAAGCACGGTGGAATTTAAAACGATGACGATTAGAGAGAAGAAATGTTTAGTAAGCCTTAGATTTTATTCACTTAATGTAAGAGAATTATACCAAGAAGTAAGATAGACCCTTCCCGTTTAATCATTTACATACAGTACTATCATGCTTAATTTTAGTTTAGTTTAATTAAGTGTAAACATATCTAATTTTCGTAAATAATGCCGTTTTCTGTAAATCTGTTACACTTGTTTCTATATATTATTATCTTTCATTCATTCATATTATTATCTTTAATCTTTAATATTAATTAAATACGAAAATTAGCTGTAAAAGTTTGTAGGAATGTAAGTGTGTTTGTTACTTGATCTCCATTATATTTTGCTATTTGTCATACAAATAGTTCATGAACTGGATTAATACATTGAATACTTATTACCGTAAAATTTATTGAAGCAGAGAGAGCTGTTGGAATAAACTAGTCTTTAATATTGTGAACATTCTATTTTATGTTGATTTAAAGTATTATAATATTATCACGAAATTTATACATTTTAATATGTAGCGGATACCTCCGATATGCAATTTTTGAATTTCTTTTTGCCGATATTTCGAACCAGTTGCATTAATCGTGATTCGTGGACCCATGATCACGATTCGTCGAATATATACAGAAAGTCGTCGAATATATCAAAAATGGCATTTTTATTTTTATTTCTTCAATTAAATCAGACTACGTCCATATAATAAGAATGATAATTATTATATTAGGAATACTGTTAGTTATTACTTATTACAGGCTATGTTAATATCACAATTCTACATTAAACAAAAACATAAATATACAATTAAAACAAAATACAATTAAACACCAATTACAATCATATTAAAAAAATCATGACCCGTTACATATTAAACTGTTATATTGTTGTTATGACGTCATACTTACTACTTACTAACTTAAATATATCGTTACTTTTAAACGACTTACTATTTGACTTAAACACGTAGTAAAGCTTATTACATCGACATCTAGCAAATTATATATACGCACCCTACGGATATAAAATCCGCGAAGTGCGCAGTAGACACGGGTAGACATCCAATTTCCTCTGCTAAGGTGACAGCTTTGAAATATGATTTGGTTATTCGAATAGAAGAACAGAACTTTGTACGTACGCTCAAACTCTGAAGAGATTAAGTATTCTTAAAGATTGTTATGAGTGTTAATTGATGAAGAAAAGTCATAAGCGCGCTAATGTGATATTTAATAAGCTTGAAAAGATTTTTACTCATAAATCCTTGCACTGACTCCTTGTATATATACAAAGGCAAACAGGTGTAAAACAAATTTTGAAACCAGTGGTTCCCAAATATTTTTTTCTCATAAACCACGATTATCCCAAGATTTGACAATAAACGAGAAGATTAGATCTAATTTTGAAAACTACATTGCTGGCTGAGTTCCGACCCCGAAAAAGACCAAATATATATTGACAACCAAACAAAATGTCCCCTCTGTACCCTATGCTAAGCGGTGGCAGCAGTGCCTAATCTGTCGACATTAAAAAGTGAAGTCAAGCCAACATTTTAGTTTTAGTTATTCACCATCGAAAGCTTATAAATTTTCGTGGCCCCCGCTTACATATTTTGAACCACTACCTCGTCAAGTCTCCCGTGAACACTTTGGAAACTAAGCATGCAAACTAATACTCATCTAATAAGGATTGGACTATGATACCATTCTTGGTAAAGACAGACTGCGCCTAAAATAGTACCATAATACACTTAGCACTTTCCGCGTGAATCAGTTACAAAATAAAACACGGCAACATAAATGAATTTAAGACGCAACGCCTTGGAAAATGCACTATAAATTCTAAGTTTGCGGAAGCTGTGAGCTCCTAATGAAAAGATACACCGTTGTACATCACCCACGCGCCGGGAGTTTATTCATTTGACCCAAGACTATATAAAGCATTCACTCTTTTCACCTTAACTGAGAAGAGCGTCATGAAATATGAAAGCCACTGAATAATAAATACGGCACATATTGGATCGCGCTGTCGCCCTAGCGCCTCCGTAAATAATTATTTATGTTCGTAAAAGAATGTGAAAGAAAACACTTCTTACTTATAATCCTTAATTAATCACAGCGTGAGTAATTGAGAAAAAATAAATAAATCATCATTTTATCATCATCATCATCATCATGTGTGAGAACCTGACGATATCACTATAAACTAGGTATAAAACAAAGTCGCTTCCCGCTGTCTGTCCCTATGTATGCTTATATCTTTAAAACTCCGCTTTTAATAAAGGTTTTTTTTGTATAATAATTTTAGATTTTTGACTTTGGTTAATTCGTCATTAGTAAATAAATTGACACGTAAATCACTATTTATTTAAAACAAGCAATAAAATAAGCATACTACCTCCATGTTTTCATGTGGGATACCCTTGAGTATATAATTGTCCATATACAAGATTGTAATTAAGATCATTCAAAAATATACTATTTTTCTGTCTAAATTAAAACACTTGACATTCCTGTCAAAGAAGTATCAAGAATTCTACGCAGTTGGAGCCATAGTGCACCATCGCCGCACTTATTATTTGCCTTACAGCAGCAGTGTTAAGCTGGTTGTAGGCTGGTTTGAAAGAAACAGTAAAGAAGAAATACTTACACAAGGCTTTCTCATTTAAATCTAAGAAGTAGCAACCCATGTGTGGCCGAACGCAGGTAGGCCTCTTATACCATCTAAAACTGATTTGAAGTGTCTATGAGTGGTACTTATTAGTAACTTTCAGGTACAATCCTCCTTTAGTTTATTTAAGTTGCTAATCCCATGATTTATAATAATAAAAAGGATAATACCTATTTCTAGCAAGAAGCATTTCTTGCGTTTCGATGTAAGGTGTGGTTGCCGGTACACTTTTATATTAGGCGACCATCATAGACCTCGGGAGTAGTAACGCATCTGTAATTGACTTCAGATAGAACCCCTGTTCTGTTGCAGTGACCACTTACCATCAGGTGGACTGAATGCTCGTATGCTACTTCAGTTAGAATTAAAAAAGTACCTAATCCCTGTCCTATTGCGTCCCTTCTCTGATAAACACAACATCGGTGTTCTGTTGCTATAGAGCAAGCGACGTATTTAACGTTAAATTTTTAATAAACAAAATTAAAAATAAGCGTATAATAAACATAGCGTACATTGGATAAACATTGTCATCCTCGCGTCTTCGTAAGTGGATCACAGTTCCCGGATACAAAGGGAGAGCCCGCGATAATGGGGTTTAGAATCTCACTTTATCCCGCGTTCTGTTGACCCATTATAAATTTCTATACGGGAGTTTTGTTTGTTATGCCAATGTACAATAACACGTTCTGTGTAGGTGTATGTAATACGTTCTGGATGTTCGATAGCTTGTAAAGTTATAACCTGATGTATATTACAAAAATAGGGGAAATAAAGCGATTAAGTGTGTATTTTAATCAAATTAACGTGTTGTTAACCGTTACGTAGGCATATGTTCTTCATTGTTTATAAGTTTAGTAGGAAATCAGGATTTTGTTTTACTTTTGTATGTATGTGATATACAATATAACAAACAAATTAAATAAAAGATATAATCGGGTAAAAGCGTAGTATCGTGTCAAATCATGACGTACAACCCGACAGCGAATATTTATCCCCATAGAGAAAGAAAAAAAAACAGTGAATAAAATAACTCGTGCAATGATTCATTATAAAAATTGTTCAACTTTTTTCCCCCTATTACTGCTACTAATGCTATTTACCAGTCCTATTTTTAAAAGATAGGAATTTAGTTTAAAAACTATCTCATTTCTTAATTATTTCAACAACTTGTACTTATATCTCATAACCACATTAAATAAATAAAAAAAACACACTCCACATTACTCCAAATTATGATTTTCACCCGTGGCCACGGCACACACACGTACTATTCTAGAAATACCCAGACCCAGAACAAGAATCTAAACTTATTATTCAAAAACCTGTCATGTGTCTGGCCGGGGATAGAACACGGGAACTATTATGTGTGAGAGCAGTATTATTACCGCTCCACACCGCGGGTCATCCATGTAGAACTCCGAAATGTCAATCTCAAACACTTACCTAAACATACAGCTACCATAACGATACCCCTGAAATATAAAGAAAAATTCTAATATCATTAGAAGAATATTTCAGTAAGTGTGAAGTATTACTCTCATGAGAAATTAACTGTTCCATTAGTTTTAATTCGCCCGGCGCCCGCGCGCTTCGCTTTATTATTTCCGCTATGCTCTGTAAAAATGTGTAAAACATTTCCATAGCAACTCACTATGTTATAAAACTCACTTTTTATAAGGCTAAAGTAGCCTTATATAGCATGAAGTCCACCTTATGGTAAATGGTAACTGTTGCTACTCGAGGTACTACTCCTGAGAACTATGATCACACTCTTCTACCGAAACGCAAGAACTACTCACACTGGAAATAGGAGTAGCGATGGTATCTCCCCAGCTGAATATTACCACTTTCTAGATGGTATGAGAACGAGGGCTTATTAATGAGAAAGCTTATTAACGAAGCTGAACCTCTTGCGTAAGCTCGAAGTCGCTCAGCGACCTATGGATAGAGCTATCCCTAGTATTTCCCTGCGTGACAGAATTCATAATGTTGAAATCCGTAGGAGACCGAAAGTTACCGACATAGCTCTCAGAATTTGTAGGCTGAAGTGGCAACAACCGATGGGGTAGAAGAGACCTCGAATGGAGACCACATATAGGCAAAAAAAGGCCGCCCCTCGACCACGTTGACTGATGACCTAAAGAAGACGGCGGGTAATGACTAGATTCAGATGGCTCAGGACCGGCCGATGTGGCGCAGATTAGGGGAGGCCTATGTCCAGCAGTAGACTTTAAAAGGCTGATGGATGGATGGATGAGTACTAGTATTTGAACTGTCAATTGTAGAATGATGACTGTAGTTATATTTCTCGTGGTTGAAAATAAGTCGATATCTTATATATCCGAAATATTTTTCATTATCTACTTATCCATGTAGTAAGTAGCTATTTACATGAGGTAGGTACTAAAAAGTAGCAAACCATGCAATTTCTGTTGATGCTTGAATGTGTGAAACTGCTCGCTGTATATTGTGCTGACTCGAAAACTACAGTTTAAAATAACAAAAAACATGCCAGTTAAAACTGGCAATGAAATGATTGAAAACGTCTTTATAAACTAAACGTTAACTATTGCTTTAATTCTCTTTTTTTCAGTATATTTTAAAAGTTATACCTAAATGTAAACAATGTAATGTAAACACAAAAGTTTCTAATTGATCACATCCATCCATCCATCCATCAGCCCTTTGATGTCCACTGCTGGACATAGGCCTCCAATTGAATATAAAAGACGCGTATATTATATGGCATATATAAGTTAACTATAAGCACAACTTCCCTCACTTTAGTAAACGGACGCTTATTTAGTCTCATTACTTTGTCCGGAGCGAAACCGGATACCTAAGCACATCGTCTCGCTCGACATAAGCGCACCGTCCGAGTTTACGACCAGCCAGCAATATTGTGCGTAGCTTAATGAAAAGGAAACACCCGCAAAATTGCCAGAAAAACCTCCCAACGTCAGTTCTGTAAGACGATTACATACCATGGTAGTGTAGCTAGGAAAAAGTTTGAGTTAATTGAAATTGAATTCTTCTTTCTTCTTGTAGAATACTGGATACTGGAGCTAGGTATTGTTGCCCATGTAACCTTTTTGTGTGTGTGCTGGGCACACGTCTCTATCTCAAACTGTTGGTGGCTTTGAGCATAATTCAATACAGATTAGTAAAAAGCACCGTAACGGTTCATCGTTTAATCTCTGAGATTTTTCTGTGGTAGTAACCTCTCAATTGTTTCTCACTAAAAGTTTTAGTAAATAGGTATCAATGTCCTGCTAAAACTAAATTCATTCGGCAATTTCTGTGAATGATATAAACAGGAATATTACTAAAGTAATAATACTTCACCTTAATAAAATAAAGTTCTGTAATATTTCAACACTTGTCGCTCGGGAAAGTGTAAATTGGCGAAAAATTCATATTTCATTTTGCTAAACGAGCACCTACCAACATGAACTAAAGAAAGAAATGGAACATTTTCCAATATTTTATAGTATTTAACAATTTATTAAACTTATACATTAGAAAATATTATGTAAATTATTTGTACCTACTAAAAGAAGTTTTTTTGACATCGTAAAGTTTAATTCTTTTGTTGTTATTTACAAGCTAGTTTACAATTGTAATAGAAATATGGTTTAAAGATATGGGAATAATATCCTGAAAAATAACAAAAACCTTTATTAGGAATTATTGTTATGAGATTTATTCAACAATCCCACCACAATAATTCTATTACAAATTTTCACTATTGACCAATGAAAACGAATAGTTCAGACTATTGGTTATATGCAAATTTTGAAATCTAGTTTAGAAAACCGTACGTAACACGTCCATGATGAGAAATATGTTTTACTATTAAAACAACATACATATAAAAAATAAATAGATTAGTCTTTATTCCAACCAGGTATTATATACATCTCTCTGTTCCTTTTAATATTATTAGCCTTGATAAAGTTATAACTTAACTAACTAACTAAGTTATAACTAACTTAAAGTTATACTTAAGTTATAACTTTGTTACATTAGACAATACCACATCTATTTTAATGCCGGAAATAAATCTCAAGCTTGAATTCACGAACTAACTAGAAGTCTCGCGGTAAAGTAAACAGAAATCTCCGAAACGGAATCGTTTTATAAAATAAAGTTACTCCAATAATTCAACACTTCGCTGCTCCAGATATAAAAGGGAGAAAAACGTCGGTAATTCAGTTTGCCGCCGTTCAACGGTGCACTCCGCAGCCGACAGGTCTATTCGCCAGAACAGGAAATAATATCTTTTGACGGACGGGATTTCGAACACGCCTTTAACAATCAATTTTAAATGATATTCCTGGACTTTATGTCCAGCTCTTACAGGATGAGGTTTCGTTAAACCTGCATTTATATTAACGCATTAAACTGCAAGTATGTAACATATTTAAAGTGTGTAGTTGAACATATAAACGTGTATTTAACATTCGTTTTAGTACTCACGATATGCGGTTGATTTCTTTTAGAATTCTTTTTGCCGATATTTCGACCCAGTTGTATAGATCGTGGTCACGGTGAAACTATGGTGGCGAGGAGAAACCGTTGACGCACTAGTGATAGATTAACCGATCTACCCTACGTCTAGTTCGTTTTTCTTTTTAGGTTCCATACTACGAGACTCTACACTAACTGTATCCTTACGCATTGAACTTTGGACTACTTGTGATTTACATAAACTAACCACTGGATTCCAAGTTTGAGCTAACTTAAAACTGATTTCTCTATTAAAGTTCTTAGGATGTTTTTTGATCTCGATTACAGAATGACTTACTTAACTACGGGTATCATATTCCTTTTCTTAGGCTATCACATAAGTCGCCAGTCGTCCTGACTAAAATATTAGCTCATTATTGGAAGCCGCATAATACATCACATTTAATTAGTACTACTGTGACCTGTGCAGAAGTGATCTGAAGCAAGTTATTTTGTGTTATTCTCTACAAGGATACCACTAGTGTCCTCATTTATTTTGTGTTTAATTCTAAAGTAAAACAAGATAAATGAAGTGAAACACTGTAGGTATCTCACATCCTCGACTACTAGTTTCCTTATTCAAAGTGGAAGTTGTCTACGGAGCCGTCAGAAAGGCGAGAGCATCGCAAGGCTTAGGGTAATTGTATTACTGTCGACGAATAGCGACCAGCTGGAATAAAGTGAAGAATTCTCCGAAAGACAGCACCCAGTTGAATTAATGGAAATAAATTATCAACTACGAGGTAATACTCGCGGCTTCGCATGCCTTGGTCACGTCTACCACGGTAATGAGTATCCTATGAGTTTATCTAGGAAATTGTGTGTGCCAAATTTCAACAACACAATAACAGTAACAAACACAAATACATCCTCAGGCTAGACTTGTAAATAATCAGAAAATTCTCTATGATATCACTTTTGGTATTTTGTCTTGCTTTTTAAGAACGACAAAATTGTTTTAATGGATCAAAGAATATAAACCACGCCACCGTTTTGATATATCATCAACCTGCGTATCCCGCAGCTGGTTAAGGGTCTCATATCAGAATGAAAGAGTTTTAGGCAATAGTCCACCGAGGTGGCCAAATGTGAATTAGTATTTCTTTAGAGGACACTCAAGTATTTAAGTACGTCATAACGTTTTTCGTGGTAAAGCAGTGATAATATTGTTTGTATTCGTAAATAATTATTGCAATTTCTATGGTGGCATTCTTGGGATTTGAACATTGGGTCCAAGAATGTGAGGTCGAGTTTCAGTCATTAGGCTATCGCAGCTTAAAGCACAAACACACGATACGGCGTCGCCTCATAGCACGTTAAGACGTCGTGTAACGATGCGATAACGCTTCGTAGAAATGTACCAGCATCGGTAACAAATCACGACGATGTGAAAACTAGTGACACGAAATTACAATATATTTCCTGCGTTTCTTTCAAAAAACTATGGGATAATAAGATGTTTAAATGATATATAGGGATTTACAAATCAGAATGAAAGAATATTAGGCTATAATACACCGCGCTGGTCAAGGGCGTATTGGTAGGCTTCATACACTTTGTTTTGAGATCTCTCATACGCAAAGATTTCTCGCGATGTTTTCCTTCGCCGTAAATCAATGATAATCATTTTTAATATGTACATCATTTTTTAAAAATCAGAGGTGCAAGCCTGGGATTTTAAGCCTCAGGTCCAAGAATGAGAGACCGAGTTTGAGCCATTAGGCTATCACAGCTTAAAACACAAACACATGATACGGCGTCGCCTCGTAGCACGTTACGACGTCGTGCAACGTTGCGATAAAGCTTCATGGAAATCTATGACGAGTATGAGAACTAGTGGCATAATTATTTATGATTTATTGCGTTTCTTTAACAAGAATCTGGGGCGATGTAGTGTGTCAGTTACACAGTGAATGTATTCGAACTGCAGCCTTAAACTAATGACACATGCAATGAGTCTTTTATCTAGGTATAAAACATATATATGTACCTACCAACGCTACATATATATTATATTGAGTCCGACAATGCCTTTTCATCCATACGAACACACACACACACGTTTCTACACTCATAGCCCCGCACTAGGTTCCACACCTGTGTCGTGGGTACCATGGACACACAAGACGAATACACAAACACCCAGATCCAGAACATGAATCTAAACTCATCATTCAGCTACCTGTCTGGTTGGGAATCGAACCCGGGACCCGTTAGACGATGCACGTCAGACAAGTATGGTAACCGCTCCGCCACGCGGGTCGTCAGGTGGACAACATTGCAGTCGTCGCGTCATAATGCTCGTAGCATGTCTTAAGGCGACACCGTATCATGTGCTATTGTTTTAATCCTTAACTCTTTTTCACGGGAGAAAAGCCTTTAAAAGGTACCTGACCCCGGGATGTGTAAAATTTACCGACTAAAAACACACCCGAAGACCGTCTTGGTACTGCAGAGAGGACTACATGATCTGGAACGAAATGTAACCAAAGTCCTCTGAACACGATACGATATTGGGCTCTATCCAGGTGAACAGCTATAATAGCCTTTGATTCTCAGAACTGAACAAAACTGTAAATCTATTTGGTACCTTATAATTCCTTAAAACTATATACTTTCATTAAATCCCTACTGGCACTTATTCGTCGGTATTGAGACAAGCATCTAATACGGACCCAGCGCAAATAGTAACGAACAACAGCGCTTCTAGACTGATTGTAAATGTAGGTACCTGAGTGGAGTAAATACTGAAATGCTGAGTCGAAACAATACTATTGGCTGCTACTCCGTGCTTCAATTTGCAATTTAGCGGGTAACAATTAACTTGCAGCTATTAAAAAGTGTTATCTCTCTTTTTGCTCTAATTCAATTTTTTGTATGTTAGCATTGATACATGTGTTTTAAACGTTTTACTCAGGAGGCACTACGACGATAATAATTTTATTCTTACAAGAAGACTGTCAGACGAATGGGTCAAAGAATTTAACAGTTTTAGGTGGGATTAAAAAGTGGCTTAAGAATATAACAAAGACTAAATATTAGGGTCCTCGTTAAACAGATGCATAATAAGCATCAAAGTTGTGTAATATATATTTTAGATAAATTCGATATATTTTAGGGTAGCCGTAACCTCGTAGTAATGTGCTTGCTCTCGGTGTCTATGGTCTGGAGTTCAAAACCTATCAATTTTTTTTAAAATTCCTGAACACAACCATTAAAATCTCCCATCCACACGTTTCAAGGTCTAATTATTAGTAGAAAGTGAGAGACAAATATACGAGGCGTTACTATTTAGTCTTAAGAATTAGCAACACTACTGTGGCAAATTTCAAATATAACTCCGATCCTACCTGGAGTTGATTTTAGATCTACATCGACAATAGTTACCACTTACGTTAACTTTATTTAGTAATATAATTAGAAAAAGTATTAGACATGAATATAAAACATAGATACTAGCATAATTGGACCCTGTTTAGCAGAAAAGATCCAGTCAACGTACTATGTGAAATCGATTTATAAACATATCCATGATGACTAATTAAGTTTTATACTTAACAAAAGATTACTTTTTAAAATGTACATGTTATGTCTTATTAAACTGACGATTTCCAAAAAAGTAATGTAACATTTAGATTTAAATAACTTTGAACTGCGTTTACTCAATAGTAAAAAAGCTGTTGGATCTTTTCTGCTTCACAGGGTTCAATGATAAACAGGAAATTTAAAAAGTCAAGAAATACATGTACTTTTGCCCGTTGAGGCAACCTGCTACTTCTTTACGACGGCAGAAAATTAGAACCGTAAAAAAGGTCCCTGCCTCCACGTCAAAGATATCTCTCGTCAACCCATTATTGTCCCACTGCTGGGCACGGGCTTCTCTCAGAATGAGAGAGTTTAGGCCATAGTGCACCGCGCTGGCCAAGGGCGAATTGGTGAAAGGAATATAGAACACCATAAAAAAAACAGTTACCACTTCCTAACAGGCTGACTACGTTATAGTTACTATTTATATACTCTCAAAGATATAATTATTCACAGATATCCATGAGCTGTAATTACCAACCTTTTACATCAAGAAATGTTTATAAGGCGTTCTACATTATCCTGCAGGAACAGTGTGCCTTTGTATCCGCTAATAAATATACTTTAGATCTCGTTTCAAGTTTTGCATCAATAACTAGTATTGTGGGACTTCAAGCAGCACACGCAACAGCGCAAAAAGTCGATTTTAATAAACATACGAACGCATGTACCCTTTCACCTAATTTAGTATCGTTTTACATTTATTTTACGATAATGGAAATACACGTACACGGCTTTCGACATTTGAATAAAGTATAAATTGCTTTTAAGGAATACAAACAAGAATATGCTACATAAAATTGCGCTGTCTTCACAGCGAACTCGATCTAACACTTGCCACTAACAAGAATCGAAAACTGCGAACACTTCAAATGGAGTTTACATACGAGCAAATATTCATTCGAGTGCCATGTTTCTAATACATCTTCTATCAATATTTACATACATTCTCGTTCTCTTCAACGAATTCTATTTAGTTCTCGCAATTGTGTTAAATCAATTTACATTGCAAATTACTCGAATATATGTAATTGTACAAACATGCAGGGAGCAAACTATTTATTTATATTTGTAGTAAACTGAAGCTTGTTTATCGTAAATGGTAATTCAATAATATCTGTAATAATTGATATCGTATCACTAACGATAATGGATATTTTAATACGTATTGAATTTAGGATACGGAGTAGACTATAGGGTATCTCAATTAGGACGATACAATATAGGGGTATTAAACCAGTTTCTGCCTTTCATATACTTGTACATACCTACTTACTTATAAAGACGATATCTCGTCGTCAAAGTACCCAGGTTCTCTCAGGGAGAGAGCAGCTTAGGTAGTCCATCGCGCTTATTAAGTCTGAATTGATAGATTTCACGCGCCTTTGAGTTCTCAGGTGCAATGAAAGAGTCAAGGCACTCAAGACTTGTAGGTTTTTCACAGTGATTTGATTCGCTGTTTCGCAAGAAATAAATTATTATTAATACACACCTAGCTGACAAATTGAGGAAAGTTCCGTGGTGTTTGAAGTTCAGATCCTCATATTATAAGATCAAACTTCATACCATTATGACTGTTTATTAAAAAGCAGTCTTAAATATAAATAAGAAGAAGAATATATATTCCAAATATATTTTCATCATTAATATAAATGACTAATGTTGAAATATATTCCCAATTTATATTTGAAGCCATTTAAAAATAGACGTTAATGTCCAATAGTAGTTGGATATGTATATGCATGCCAGTCTCCCGCTTAGTTCCCATAACTCCTACTTTATCCCATATTCATCTCGACGGGTGCTAAAAGCCACTAATTCATTTGCTCTTTACGCCTGCATTGCACGAACCGAATATTTCAGTAAAATTTTCGTAATACCTATTGCCCGTAAGGCATAGGCACATAGTTACAATTTCATGGTTATAATTTCCTTGTCTAAGTACGAGTATGAAAAACATTAAGAAGTGGCACACACGGTGAAGATACGACACTGTACATTTTTAATTTTCTTTGTTGTTCTCGAGGGGGAAACCCTCGATAAGTACCCGACACCGTAGGAGCGACGCAGAGTTATGTAGGATTTTTACCGCACTAAAACCCCCCCGGTGGCCGTCCTCAGCGCAACAAAGACGGCTCCGGGATCCCCACAGGAACGCAACCGGAGCGCGTTGCGGCATTGGGCGCCTCCAAGGTGAGCGGCTCAGCTTACCGTTCCGTCTGGTCTTTAAGGCGGTATATAACTACACATAGAGCCGTCCTTCATGGGGTCGCCACTCCAAACGGTTTGAGGTCCCAACCTAGCCGCCCGCAACCCCTGAAGCCCTTTTAGTCGCCTCTTACGATAGGCAGGGGATACCGTATCCTTATTCTTATCCCGGAACTACTGGGAAATATGACGGAATCTTTTTATATATATGTATATTGAGATGTTAAAATTTATACTAGTTTCATCTAGTGGAATTCAGATATATTACGTTGTTCTTCCACAACAGATCACGAATGACATAAATGATAAATTTGTACACACGACACGTCCTGCGGCCCTACAACTCAAGGTCCTAATTGCAGTAATTATGAAACTCCGCTCGTTGATGGTAGCAATTTTTCTGTAGCGACTACCAATTAGGCGTTACCAATTAGTACAAAAAGCGCAATTTGTAACATGAACTCAAATTGTCCGCGAAAATATTTACGTAAAAGTTTATTGTTTCACAGTCGATGGATCCATCCCTCGGGATCCGTGGCAGCCGCTTCGTGGGCTGTTTATTTATCTGGAGCCACTGATGTAGAATAATTTCATCGCAAGCATTATCGGACCGGTTGTTTCAATTGGTGATTTCTGATGAGAGCCTCTATTGTTATTGTTAAATGTTATTTTAAAGCCGTGTTATTATAGCCGTTAGTTATTAATTAATGCCATTTGATACGGATCGGATTCAGGTAAACTTTTAAGAATCTACATATATGCAGTTTATTATACATTTCAATAAGTATTCAAAAACCCACTATCTTTACATTGAGTATGTACCAAAACAGACTAAAATATTGTCTGAACTGTCGTCTAATCATCTGCTAAACATTATTTTCCATATTGTGACATATATGACATCAAATGAGTTCATAGTGTCACCCAAGTAAGTGGTTACTGCCGCCCTTAAACAACTCAACATAATCCTCATGCGACAGAACTCCCATCTGAAATCGATCTTGAGAAATAAATTGGAACGCCTTATTATCAGTATCTCGATAGTTCCTATTTCTGTCTATCAAAAGATTTATTTAATATCCGTTCGTAAAGACCTTGTAGCGGAGTGCACCGCAGCTACAAACTGAATTACAGGCGTTTTTTTCGTTTTATATCGCGCTCGAGCGGAGAAGTGTAGAATTATTGGAGTAACTTTATTTTATAAAACGATTCCGCTCCGGCGAGATTGCTGTTTATTTACCGCGAGATACTTTTCGAGTTAGCGAAATTGGTTGTAAGTAAACATACTCATAGCACAACAAGAAATAATGTTCTCATTATGATGTACATATGATAAGTGACCCGTGTGATGAAGCCGTAAATGCATAAAGCTTAAACAATCTCCAAACATCCAAAGTCCTGAAATCCTTCCCCGACAACAAAAATACGTGTAAGAAGACTTCGTGATTCGATTGCGGAGGCAATACCGATGCACATATTTCTACCTTACAAAACAGTTTTCAGCACTGCAGAGTTTTTGTTTCAAGTGACACTTTTAAGAGGCATTACGGATCTCAGGTAGGACTTTGCAACTCTAAGTAGAGTTGCAAATAAATATTTAATAGTAGGTTTGTTGCATGTCGCTTGTTTAAAAATTATTAATGTAGGTTTTTGTTCTTGGCCCTGTAGTCCCGAGGCCAGAATAAGGCTACGGTGTCCCCTGCCTGTCGTGAGAGGCGACTAAAAGGGGCTTTCGCGGTGGCGAGCGGCTAGAGTGGAAGCTCGAATCTTCAAGTCAAATGACGCCGAGAAGGACGTTGGCATGTGTGGTCGGACGCCACCATAATTCACAGAGGGTACGGTGAGCGTATTTGCTTAACAGGGACGAGCCTGAAATAGGCATCGCGCTCGGAGGACTCCGGTTGTGTTCCGTTGGAGATCCCAGAGACCCCAAGCAGCGCTGAGGACTGCCACCGAGGGAGTTTTAGTGCGGTAAGAATCCCACATAACCCGCCTCGCTCCCACGGCGTCGGGTACCTTTAGAAAGTTTCCCTCTCGTAAAAATGTTGACACATACCAGAAATCTAAATCTACTTTTTACGAGTTCCTATGGGACCCATGACATAAAATCACGTCTTGGAAAAGCATTAGTTACGTGATATATTGTCACCAATTAAATAAATGACGAGCGAATGGTTGTCTTGATAGTAACTAGTCACCCGTCGTAACGGTCGAAATTCGACCATAATTAAACTCCAAAAGTAAACTTAATATTGTCCAAAGTAGCACGAATATTTCTTAAATTCAATTAAATTTTATTAATTTTCGGTTGTTTTAAATACACCCGAACGGTAAAAAGAAGTTTAATTGACCGAGCTGCATTTAAAAGTGGGTACGTAACGGATAGGTATATTAACAAAGACATCTGACATTTTTACGTTACATGTTTTCATAGAAGAAGTTCATGTTTATTTCGTTTTTAATATATGCGTTTGTGTTAAATGCACGGTAGTGTGTGTAATGTGTTTTTAGTTGATTTTATGTATGTTTTATTCATTATTTGAAAAATATTAGGATTGTGTACTCCTTCTCTTCATAAACTATAACCATACAAAATTTCATACCCCTCCGTCCGCGGCAAGTTTCTTAAAAACGGAACCCAAGATTCGCTTCACGTATTAATATATAGAAGATAATAAAAAGATAAAATTCGTAAATTGATTCTTCTTCGACATTTCTTCTATACAATACAAATCTTATTGCGATACATTTCTTGCTTATTCAAATAACGAACGATTGAGTAATTCTTACATAAGTTCGACATTTCGTTCAAGAGCCGTTTTTCTTCTGTATTTATTTACAAGAATCTTCACAGACAATCTGCTTCTGGGCTTATCTCACAAGTTCAGCTTTGTAAGAATTTCTCGAGCGTGTGTAAAAGTGTAATATTCGGGTGTTTTCTTTTCATTAAGTTGGCACGCACAATGTGCTAGCTGGCCGTAAACTCGGACGCCGCTTATATTGAGAAAGGCAGCACTTAGGCGCTTGCTGTGAAAATAAAATGAAACCTGAAAAATACTGCCCGAGAAATGAAAGAGCTTTTGACTATGAGTTTTAAAGGTGGTAGAATTTTCATCGGTAGGTGTATACGGAAACTTTTTTGTCAGGTCGCGTTTTCGCTTGAAGATTTTTGTAAGTTGATTTTCTTAAATAAATAGGATAGAAAATGTTTATTTGCGTTATGCAGAGTACAGCACATGCACCTCAGGCTTATTGTGTAAATTACATTAAAAAGCATTAAAAAAATTTTTCGTTATGTTATTACTGTATTACTGTGTATTCTCGTCAGAAAAGCCTTTCACATCCACCTCATAGTGGAGCATATAATATAATTGGTCCGCAGTTTCGAGCGGCCACAATTGGATATTAGATTTAGAATGATATCACAAAGCTAATTATACTGCTTAATCCAAAAAATATTAGTGTAAAATTATAGTGCAATCGGTAGTTTTCAAGATAGTAGTAGTGCGGTAGTAGTATGTAAGATTTGACTTTCACTTAAATTATTGCGTAAGCAAAATCTTCCTCGTTATACATAGTTTAAATAATATTAATAACAACTGCTTGAAAAAAATATCTGTTATCGTATGTCATTTAATGGATACAAATACATAAAGCATTTACAATATATACTAATTCAACATGACACTCGACATAACTCAGACGAGTACAAATTGTGTTTCAGAGCAATTTCCCATGGTACGGCACTGTTGTATCTTTTTTAACCTTAAGGCGTTATTATTCAATTCACAAGAGAAAAAATGCGGTAATCGGCTATAGGATCTTCAATTCTATTTCGAAGTACAGATATCCTAAAAGTAATCTATTAATATTATGCGAATAAAAGCATAAAAGTCTTATCAAGTTTACGGAAAGTAAACGACAGTTTCATGTCACTTTTAAATTCAACCCCTTACCCGAACACTACCACACCGGATATAATTTCATTCGATACATAAAACCTTTATGTTACGTCATGTCTCTAGCGGGGACTGAGCTCGTAACCATCACGTGGCAAGAGGATCAGTGACAGTACACTGTTACTCGTAACTTATATTATTTCTAATTTATAAACATAGGAATATAAATAATTGTTTAAAAAAACTAAAAAACACGCTTTTTATAGAAAACCGAACTAAAAAATAGAAAATAAATTTAAATGAATTTAAATTAAGAAAATAGTGTTAAAAATTTCAACGAATATAAATTAATAATAGTGTGAATAAAAAAAAATATTTATTTTCTACTTTTTAGTCAAATTAAAAAATGGAATAATTTTATCAAATTAGTGTATTGTCATCGGTCCTCAATAAATCTACAAAGTTTGAACGAAATCTGGCCGTTTAAAGTGGGTCAAAATCGCGCCCAAAGAAGTCGGTTACAAACATACAAACAAACATACAGGTGAAGCTAATAAAAACCTAATAATAAAAAGATAGCGGTAGATCGTGTATTGTTAGAACGAAGAGCTACCACCGCCACCCCTATCTCTAGTTTAAAGCGGGTCTTTCGTTTCGATGGAGGACGTGGTTGCCGGCTCACTTTTATATGAGGCGATCACCTCATCCCTTGGAAGCGGTAACGCGTCGATGATATTTTTTTTATCTGACTGAAGTAGCAAACAAGCATGCAGTCCGCCTGATGGTACTTCTTCATACAGAACATGGGTTCTATCTGAAGTCATTCACAGATGCGTTGTTGCTCCCGAGGACTATGATGGCCGCCTCATGTGAAAGTGTGCCGGCAACCACACCCTTCTATCAAACCCAAGAACTGCTTCACGCTAGAAATAGGTGTGGCGGTGGTACTTCTTCGGCCAAACTACACTGATTCTACCACCTTGAATACACCGGTTCGACCTTGCTATACTTCAGATAGGACTTCAGATAGGATATACTAGGCTAGTTGCTTACAGATGCCCATGGGCGGCTGTGGCCACTTGCAATCAGAAGAACTACACACTCGAGCCATTCCAATATTTATAAACCATACATAATACACCCCTAACACAAGTTCTGCGAACTTAACAGGGATGTACTTCACCTGTAATAAGTCTATTTAGTTAATAAAGAATATTTTCATTTTTCATTTATTTTCATTTTCATTTTTCATAATACAGGACACTAGCCGGTATTTGTAAATGTCCATAGCACCAATGGCACAGAAAATCTTACTAGTCTGTAGTAGTCTGTAGTCTTACTAGATAGAGGGCGTTAATACATTTATGGATGAAGAGCTTCTCGTACCACATCTTTTAAAGCAGACAACAGCAGCGCTTAACACTGCTGTAGTCGTAGTAGTAGTAAATAGACGCAGCGACGATGCCGCCGGAATCGAAAAATGAGGGCTAAGCATCACATTTATTATACCACGATACTACCTTATGTCTTGAATTAAAGCAAATGGATAAGACCCTCAACGAAAGTGTATAAAAAATAGTTTTATATAGTACTTGCATCTGTTTCTACGTCTTAGTATATGTATTTACTAGACATTCTGTAAGACATAAAATACTTAAAATAGATTTGCTACTTGCGTACTTCAATATTTTTCCAATAGGTTTAAATTTGTCACCGTTGTTTCGATAGGAAGTTTGATCACTTGATAAAAAATTCAATGCCAGAAATTGTACGACCATCTAAAATAACAACCCTCAAATGGAGCAAAATACAATATTTATGATATTAAACCGTATTCCTCAGCAAAGTGCAAAATAATGTTCCTATGTCTCTTTTCATATAAGCAGCAGTGTATTCCTTCGTTGCAACGTTCCTCGTTCATACACCACTCATATTAATTTTGCTATCTCGTAAGACTCCGCTGCATTGCAAATATACCAAAGGATATGTAGCTTTCAACTTAACAAAAACAACATAAGATAAAAATACTAAGTATTTTGTTTTAAAGAAAAATATAGAATATGATTTCACGTAATCATGTTTAGCAATTCTAGGACTGTACTGTAGCGTAACAATATTTTGTATAACTTCTGCATTAAAGTCTTTATTTTATAAAAAAATATAAGTATTTTGTCATTGTTTTTTTCATGAACGACTATCAAAAGGACTTTTATAAGAGCAGGGCCGTCTTTTACCTATACCTACCTACGTGGCCCTGGGCACGTAAGGATTATGAACATAGTAAAGCGTTATCGTTTGTTACTTAGGCGAACTAACTCGCCGAGCCAAGAAGTTCTTTCTGTGGTCTAGGAACACTTTTTTTTGGTCATCACACTTTAATTTGTATTCTTTTGACGACGTTTTTTTTCTCATTACACTGGAATATTGTTAATTGAGTAGGAACTAGGAAGCCCCCACCGATCCTGCCCCTTTTTCCTACTGGAAAGAGGGGGCTGAATAAGGGACTTAACAGATTGTAGTGGACGCTACGTGTCTTTAAAATATTGTTTCATCGTAGAAGTTGAAAAAGCGTAAACAGAGAAGCCGAAGATGCAAGTGAAAACGAGTATTAGACTTTTTTGCTTTTAAGTTACATAATGTTCATGCAATAAGTTGTAACTCGACTCTAAAGTGGTATGCATATTAACCAGATCGGTTGCGGTTTGCGGCATGAAGTTAACTCTGACAGTGACGTCAAGTTTCTTGAACGAACAGTGATATAACTAGGCCAGAAGTGAGAATAAGAGCCTTCAATTAAATCAGGCTAATTTGATAACTTAATCAATATTATTTATCTAGTTCTACGTCTTAATAAGATCCGTAATAAATTGTTTAATAAGTTCATATTAACCCGTATGTAAAATTGTTTTTATGAACTTTTAAAACACATTCTTTTCATGATGTCATACCGAGCTGCAATTTGTCACACTATGTCAACCTAATAAATAAATATCGATGACAAGGCAACAATATGATATCCAAAAGATGATGTGGCGTAAGGCTATAAGAAATTATTAACTAAATTACACAGTCTAGTCGCACTTGGGCTTAAAACAGTTCTTTTAACATCTATCTTCATTGTTGGGTTTAGAACGGGAATAAATTTTAATACGAATTGTAAAAAAAAACTATCATCCTCTGCATTTAAAAACGATTTGCTAAAATTGTGTTCTTTTTTATAACCCGACTGCTTCAGAAGGAGGCTAATTTTTGTCGAGTCTTTTGCGGTGTGGTCAATGCCGTCCTTACCATAAGGGTACACGGGGCCCCCATCCTCAAAAGGCCCCGAAGGGCGGACAATTTTCTCACATTTTATACCAAAATATTATAGTCGAGCGCATTACAGTTTTCTCATTGCATGAAAGTCGGGGCCCTTTTGGAATGTAAACAAAGTAAATCATACTTTCTTTACATTCCAAAAGGACCCCGAATTCTTGTGTGCCCAAGGGCCCCAGCATAATCTAAGACGGCCCTGGGTGTGGTTGTTTTTATAGTAATTTCTTGTTAAAACAAAGTCAACGCAGAACTTATATGAGATTAGAATATAATTTCCATTCCGCTCAAACTGCAATTTGCAGTCATATGCGTAATTAATTTTACATCCTCCTAAGCTTTAATATGCCAAGCGTATACAAATCATTTTCAATGTAGAGCAATGTTCAATGTATCAACATTCCGTTACATTTATATATTTTTGTTTTACCTTTCCCAGTAAAAACGTCTTTGTTCTGGGGGCACGGCAGTGCCCCCGCTAAGTCGACCAAAAAATAGGTTTATAATAAATACGTTAACTCAGTTATAGCGAATGAGGTATTCAGTCCAACTGTAAGTCACTAACTCTAATCATATAGTAACTATTTCGACAGAACTTTTGCAAAAAGATATATTTACAAGACTTCCAGTACTTTGTGCGGATGTGCATAAATATTTTTGTAACGGAGGTATTCAAGTTGTTGTGGATGTGGTTTTATCAAAATCGGAGTCGGAGTATTCACATTTTTGTTGTTAAAATCAATTAAACAAAATGTACAAATACATATAAACCAACTTCTTTAATTTGAGTGTAATAACATAATTTCTACCAAGTTGTATAAAATAAAAACCACGGTCGCCAGGTCACGTCTTTTTTGCTACTTTGATCGTTTTGGCATAAGTCATACGATTTTATAATGTCGGAATCGAAGTCGTAATCGGAATCGCCCGGCAACTTCTGTACCTTCGTATATGTTACGGAGCATCGCACAGAAAATTCATATTAGCTTCAATGTTCCACAACTTTGCGACACGAGCTAACTTATTTACCAAACTACTCAAAGGCTGCAGCCTCAAAATCTAGGGAAAGGAAACAGAAGTTCCCCAGTTACGTTCCCGGAATCTTTCTTTATATCCTCGCCTCGGTTATCATAGTTGCCAGAACGTGCGTTGAATATTACTTAAGTTTTAGAGCAGTTTGTGCGCTCCGTACTTATGAGATTGCGAAATTAATATTAACTGTAATGCCGCATGCAGAATGAAATGCAATCTAATTATTTTTGAACATTAATGGTGCATACACTAACAGCTTAGAACTGTAATATTACCGCTTTGCTCTTTCCCTCTGACCAAAAATCCAATTTAGGTAAGTATTTCAAGTCAAATAGTTTCTATCAGTAATTAATTTACCTCTCACTTTTTATATTACTAAAATTCAGTAAAATAGCAAATGAGCTTGCCGTGTATCTGATGGTAAGTGGGTATTGCGACCTATGGACACATGAAATCCTTTGATAAGATTAGACTAACCTACCTGAGTTATCAGATGCTAAATGATATATTAGGTATGGGACGAAGAACTAAAACAAAAAAGAAAAAATAGTTAAGTTCCAAAATTGACGTTTTTATATTTCACTTTTTTACATTTAATACACAGTTCTGATGTCATCCATAAGATACTATACTATACGTTTTACTATATACTTGGTTGAGGTCACCGGACCTTTAACTTTGAAATGTGAAGTGCTTCGCGCTGACCGGTCCCCAAGGAAACCTTGTACCGAAAACGGAGTTATTGCATGCTTCACAAGCTTTAGCCCGTGGGTGCGCTGTGCACTTCTTGATGTCTTCTCGTTTTAAAAAAATATAAGCAATTATTGTAATAATTCCTCTAGAATAATCTTTTATTCGCTTTCGTTTTGAGTCACTATATAAGTATTACCAATCTAATATATAAAATTTTCGTGTCACAGTTTTTGTTGCCATACTCCTCAGAAATGGCTTGACCGATTTTTACCGAATATTCAGTAGGTCTGAGAATCGGTCAACATCTATTTTTCATACCCCATAAGGGTTGTCCACCCTTAACATTTTTATTTTATTTTTATATGGCAAAACAACGTTTGTCGGGACAGCTAGTAAAACATATAAATTTTAACGGTCAAATCTTTAACCACGGCGCAATCTACCCATTTAAGAATAACAAAATCACTAATAACAAAATCTTTTTTGAGAACTCTGAATATGATTTCACACCTAAAATCACTTACGGAGAAGATTTACGGATAGATGGAAATGATAGATAAAATAGTTTTCCTAAAAACATCCTTTTTAATATTGTAACATAATATGATCACATACATAATATTAATTTAAATTGATTGAAGCGTAGAATACCAAATATAAAATACCTTCTATCCAGATCTGACAGCCTATCCAAAGAAACTGTTCAACAGACGAGTTTCACTTTGTCTGAACTTAATGAGAGACAATTGAATTGCTTTTCCATTATCCCGTCTAACAAATAGAACTCGAGCCCTAATCCTACAATAGAACTTTTGGCTAGTTTACTAACAAGGATAAATAACGAAGACTGAATAAACATTCAGATCCTGTTGCTATGTCCCTAACATTGACAATATTTGACTATCGTATATTTAAATAACAATCTATTAGGCAATCAACAAAGGTGATAAACATCGACTTGCCAAAGATCAAAGTTAACGGAGGGCCAAAATCCGCAATTCCAATTCAAGAGGAATATTCGTCCGTAAAAGCGTTCAATTTTAATACAATACAATTCAAAAGTTATATAAATAGGTGAATTATTGTTCAATAAACAAATACCCTTCACAGAACAGCGTCGGATATAAGATATAGGTAAGACTAAGTTTAGAAAGAATACATAATTTTTACCCGAATGCATCAAGAGGGTTATGTTTCGTAAAGTACTTAGTCGATTTTTCATGCTTTGGCGGCAATTTGGCTGCCAAATCATTTAAACTTATTACAAAAGTGTAGAAATTTTATGTATTGGCCCGAAAGATATGGTAAGTCAACGGTAGTAATAAAAAGGCTTTTTTTTTATTTGTACCTAACGATAAGACGCCCAGCAGTCAGGGCCACTTGATAAAAAGCAGTCACCGCCACCTATGGATATTTGCAACACCAGAGCAGTCGCCAATGTATCACCGGATTTGAGGGAGAGCTCTTTTTGCAACTTTGTTGAAAAGCCCCATGTCATAGCGCCCCAGAAATACCTCAGGAGGAAGCTTATAAAGCATAGCGTGATACCCCCCAGTGATGTACCTACTGTCTGGCTGACTCTGCTGAGAGGCTTCCTCTTACAAATGACTCCGGTACCGCACATCACACGAGATTTCGATTATAATCATATCTATAATTTTTTAACGAACATAAGTTTTTCCCTTAAGCGTCATTTTGATGATGCTTCTACGCTACGCATAATAATGCTGCCTCTTGTCTCGTCTTAAACTCAACCGACCGGCTTATTACATTTATTCCAACCATAGCATGACATTTAAGCTTCTGCTTGAACAGAAAATACTTTAATAATGACCTAAAATCTCACAGTTTTCTTTTGCATATTTGTTAGTTGTGTTTACCTATAATAATTCTAGTATAGTTTAAGTAAATGTAACTGAAACTGTAACTGTGTTCAAAAGCGAAAGAATACCTACTCAATTTTGATAATCATCGCAGGGCCTAAACTACTAAAGATACCCACTAAGAAAGATAGTTTGATATTGGAATCCTTATAGAATAAATTAGGATTAAATGTTTGTATAATTTTGTGTACCTAATACCAATAATTTGCTTGTAAAAAAACACAGGCAATAGGTACTTAGTTTTTGTAAAATTCATGATAGTACCTACTATCATCATATTAGGTACGTAGATATAACTATGCATTTTAGTATTATATTGTACATTTATAACTCCCTGTGAGAATTCTGTGCGCCCCACATCTCAGTTTTATTTCACAGTCGAGTGCAATGGCAATGTTTTAACACATTTTTACAGAGCATAGCGGAAATAATGAAGCGTACCACGCGGGCGTCGAGTGAATTAAAACTAATGGAACAGTTAATTTCTCATGAGAGCACAGCTTCGCTCTCAACTTCGCCCTACCAATACAGCTGGGATTTTATTCGCTTTCTCTTTTATCCACTTTCCAGAAAAATACAATTGAAATCCACGTATCTCTCTTGTTTTATCTGTCAAACTAATAATGGATTTCATCTGAACCGTGTGTCACTTTTGCGTATTTAACATGAAAAAGCAATCTCAGGGAACTTCCTTACGCGCCTGCATAAATAAATAGGTAATATGCCTCTTGTAGTGTGAGTTCTGATGGACATTTATATGATGGAATAAGCATAGTGTACGATATTATTTCATAAGACTGAATATGTAGGTAACGTAAGACTTGGCGTGATATGGAAGACATACCAATTTGAGGCATTCTAATTCAGAGCTGTGTACCAACGCATACATAATCAACGCCAAGAAAAACTAATTTGGGTTTGATTACATATGTCCATGAATAAATTAAAATGAAATGTCTTTATTTTCTAAAGGCCTACGGGGGCATTTATAAATTGTCAGTTACATTTTTTTTTCTTAAACTACCACCGGATCGGAATACGACCTCAACTGAGAAGATCCGGCAAGAAACTCAGCGGGTTTGTCTTTTTTGTTATTTATTTCTATTTTTTTTTTATCATGTTTTCATATTTTAGTTATAATCATGTTTTTCTACATGGTAATGAAAGTTAGCTAATAGCAATGACTACTTCCTGTCAGGTAGAAAGCAAACTCGTTTGCTACTTTTTACGATTTTTTTTTGTAATCCACCACGGCAGTATTAAAATTACATATGGAGGTGTACTAGTGATGTCACGCATGTTACTATTGAGAAGCAAAGCGAATGTGAATCCGAATATCCCCTACCCACATTCTCAAATCCGAATGCGAATATTCAGTATTTTTTTAATTGTACGCCAACATGGGCGCCGATAGGTTTATTTTGAGCTAGATGCATCTGCATCTACATATACTATTATCCAGCTTAAAAATAATATAGAAGTAGTGCAGGGGACGATAGAATGTGGATTTGACGACCTGTTGCAGTTCGACTTATAATATAAGTATGGGTATGCGAATAGGTATGTAAAATCCTACGAATATTCGCGAATACTAATGCAAATGTTCGTTACATCACTAATTTATCTGCACATATTATCAATAAAGATAGACCTAACGGAAATTAAAATATCTGTAGAATCTCATAGTTCCATAGATGTATCAACAGTCCCTTTAGAATAACATTCTGGATACTCTATGTATTTCCTATCCCAATGAAAAATAAGCCAGTATTGAGGGTGTAATATACCGTCATTTACCGTACTTGTTGCAAACACGACTGAGATGTATTCGCCAATTAGTCCGCACAGTTTCGGCTAGAACGTGTTTTATTACAGTGAAATAACGTAGTAAGTGCGAGGTACGCTAACGTTTATTGGTCGTATTTTACCCTGTCCTAGCCACAATACCGACACTATCTACCATCTAGCTCTGTTTCGACATCTCGCTTGGCATTCTGTGTTCGTACATGCATAGGTATTATGTATAATGGTATGTGTTTGGTATAAGTTGGCAAGACACTACTTACGCTAAGTACTCACGGAGCGATTTTCATCCGCGGCCGCCGCGGTTGCGAGCCCGCAGCTTCTGTAGGATGCAGATATAAATGTAAAAAATTAAAGCAATACTCACGACGCGTTTTTCGCCCGCGATGCGCGCGGCTGTTTGCGGTTCCCGCTGCACCGGCGGGCAACCTGTAGAACCGCGCGGGCCGCGGCCAGCCGCAGCCGCGGCGGTTTGCGCCCGCGCGCTCTGCGATCAGTTGGCGGGCGAGTGCAGTAGTCAAGACCTCAACTGATGATAAACCGCCCGTCTTGCGGTTTTCGCCCGCCACGTTTGCGGTCGATAATCGCAACCGCGACGGCAGCGTAACCGCGTAAATAACCGGTCTCGTGAGTTTCGCACAGAAGCTGCAGGCCCGCAACCGCGGCGGCCGCGGGTGAAAACCGCTCCGTGAGTACGTAGCCTTAGTGTGGCTATATCATTTTCTAATAAAGATAGGTATAATCCAGCTGTTGTCAACAACATCTAAACTGTGCGTAAATAAGTTAAATACCATGCAGACCGAATCTTGTCTAAAACTCAAAATCAAAGAAAAAATGCTCGGTAGCAAAACTTAACCTAGTAGCGCACTTAATACAAAAATAAGAAAAATCGTCCCATACGACGAAAAGAGTTATAAAGTTAGTTAAACCAAAACTGTTTTTATCGCGTCATTTTAATCAACATTTTTAGGGCTACATATGTACATTTTTATTTTTGTTTAATTCGTTTTTGTTTGCGAGATAATTATGCGCTAAAAAGACACAAAGCGATATGTTCCGAGGAGAAAAGTATCATGTTAGACATAAGCAATTTTTCGCGGGAGCCGCGCGAGCAGCCTCCCGACGCATCGTCACTTGCCACGGGTTTTCGTGGGAGGAGGATGCTTCGCTGTTCAATTTAAATTCACCAGTGATTAATCCCTTTCTTTTGTAACATACATATTGAGTCTTATTAAATATTCCGAATTATTTTAAATATTACGGAAAATGAAGTCTCAATGCTTGAAAAAAGTGTTAAATCTAGCGTTGACCGAAAACCGTGGTGGCGATAACCAAAAGAATTTACCCCCAATTGTAATGAAATCATTCCAATACAATGCTGGTAAATGAATAATTTTAAAGCTACCAAAATTTAAATTCAATTATTGATGTTATATTAAGTAATCGCGTTTTATTTCACAACCATGGTGATTACGATGTAAAAAGTAACAATTGTTTATGTTTTTGTTTACTTCGGAAACAACATTTTTTATCTAAAACGCCTTGTAGTATTTAGAATAGCTTCCATTTTAATCATCAACTTCATTATTTGGGGAAAAATGTATGATAAAATTTTATGTTATAACGAGCAATCGATTTTTTCACGTCGGAATCAAGAATTGATTTCGAAGTAACATGTCTACTTGTGACTATTTACGTCGGAAATATAACTCGGGATTTGGGGTTACATGTGCAAATTCATGTTTTTTCTTCGTAACAAAATAAACATGTAACCTTTTTCTTGTGAAATTTTCATGTGTAATAGTTAAAATTATGAATCTTCATGTAGATGCACTATAGATAGATAAAAAAATACGTAAATTAGTTTTGTATTTACAAATTGTTGTTATGAATGAAGTTATAATTGATTTAGTTGTTCCCCCGATGCTTATCAAAGATCTTGTTTGTTTTTGTTGTAGACTACAATCAACTTCTAATAGCATGATTAAACCTTCTTCTATGCAGTCAGCATCAGTGTCTAAGCAGTTCATGGAAGCTAATGTTAACAACTCACAGAGTGCACGTATTAACACACGTGAATTACAAGAATTGAACACGTCTTACACCTTGCTTGTGCCTTTACGTACTCAAACTGAATCAAATTTGAGTATTACTCGCAATAGGCCCCCAATAGGCCCCGACAAATCAATTTTCAGCAGCTAGCCGCAAGATGCAGCTTTCACCCTTTATTACAGGACGTTCAATGAGCTACGAAACTTCACCTCTTGCACCTATAGATAACATTTTTGATTTTCGCGATATACATACGTCATCCTTCACCCTTAAACAGTTATTCAAGTAAGAAATGTAAGGATGTATTCTGCAGTTTACCCGAAGATTGGAAGGATTATATTTCTACTTCAAAATAGCGTCAGACAAGGAAACGTAAACGAAAGTTCTCGAATGGTCCGATGTCCAACGAAAAAAGCGCACAAATCAAGGAAAAGCCTTTGTTAATCGGAAAGGAAAAGTAGTAGAATAGAAAACTATGAATTCACCTTTCAGTTTTCGTTTAAAATGCTACATGATACACAACGTCAGGACATTTTTACAAAATTTTAACATAATAAACGAAAAAGAACATTCAATGTCATACTATGAAAACACATACGTCGAAAATGTCAGTTGTCTTTGTCAAAATACCCGCTTTTAAATGCAGCTTAGGTAATAAACCTCTTTTTACCTCTAACGGGTGCGTCCAAAATAACTTGAAAATTATTACAATTTATTTAAATTAGAGAAATATACTTTGAACAAATAGAAGTTTAGTTTTCTAATTTAAATTAAGGTCCAATTTCGACCGTTGCGAGGGGTGACTAGTAATTATTAATTATTTATTAGTTGATGAGATGGTAGAAAGTGTCAGCGACCATGTTCGAGCTTTTCAAGAATCACACTACTTAGGGGAGACGTCGTCAAAGCTATATTTAGATGGTTCACTTAGTATATCCCGTATGTTCACAGACCAAGCGAAAACAGAACGACAGTATCTGGCATTATTCTGTCCCAAGAAAGATCAATGTGATCAATGCCACACATATTGCTATATACTTCATCCTACAAAAGAAGATTAAAATGTTGTATGAGGAACATCATATAATTTGAAAAATTGCTAGAGACTTAAAACAAAAGAATAAAATGAGGCTACTATACACAGGGCTCTACTTTGTGTGCTGTCGTCGACTTCCGGAAAATATGGACTTGTCCATTTGGACAAGACAATATCTTCTGGAAGATGGTAGAACTAGCGTAGTTCAACCAGGGAAGTACCACCGCCACACCTATTTCTAGCGTGAAGCATTTCTTGCGTTTCGATGGAAAGGTGCGGTTGTCGGCACACTTTTATATGAGGCGACCATCCTAGTAGTCCCCGGGAGTAACATGTCGGGAATCCATGTTTTATATGAAGTTGCTTACAAAATAAGCGTAAATTTGCCTCTTGCCTTCTGGTGAGACGGACAAGGACATTAACACTGAAGAATTTATGTATGAGAACTTATAAGTTATAATTATGTTGTTTTTAATTATTATGTGATTTTTGAAGGATTTTGGATGTTATGTTTGCTGATAATAAAAGAAATTTCTATTTTTATTAGGTTTTATTAGGTACTTGGTAAGAAATATTTGATGTAATAAATAATAATTATTGCTTAAAACTTGAAGTTTAGGTTACATATATCAGTTTAAAAATAGAAAATAGTCCGTAGAATAAAGTTATAAGTGTAGTTAGAACCAGCTCTGTTGTAATCGATATCCGAGAATATGATTTTATAATCCTATACAACTGCACAAGTCTAAACTTTTTCCGACGAAAATAAGTGTATGTCGAAATATAACCCCGTAGAAAGCAAATTAATAATATTTAAGACCCGTTTATTAGCCTTAAATGTACCTTTTAACGTAACTATATCACATCCAGAAAAATAAAACAGCTATTTTTAGTAAAAAAAAAGTTATACACAAAACAAACTTTCGAATGTTTAGAATGGCCATACTGTAAAGTTGTATTTTTGAAGATGTAACTCTTTTCGTGGCATGGGACGAAATATCGGCAATAATTTATGAAGATTACATTTTTAAGCGCTTTATTTATCAAATCTCATTATAAGTGTATCTCGCCTAAACATGATTTGAAATAATATATGTTAATAATATGAAGTCACATATTTTTAACTAGGGGAAATATATTATTTGGAGAAAATATTATTTCTGAACGCAGCTATCGTTGTCATGTTATTAATTATGACTGAAGTTGTCAAACAAGTGCTGTCAGTGTTGTCACTGACGTCACTGTCAGTTGTCATTGTCGGTCGGTGAGTGACTGAGGTTTCTTGCTAATAAACTTGCTGCGTATTGTATTCGACGATTATAATTGACCTTGTTTGATAGCCTCTAGCTAGCATAGTTATTTTATTTTGTAAGGAAAAATGTGCTAGTACAGTATCCTGCTTGGAAGAATATTGTATCTGTAGAAAACAATAAACGGTGAGTTTTTCATAAATTCATTTGTTAATGTAAACAGGTTCGATTTTAAGTTTATTCCCAATTCTGGTTTCCGTGTCTTGTTTCTTTTACTCGGAACTTAGTAGTTATAAATGACGCATAAAAACTTAATCGTGCTGTCTTTGTATCGTAAGAGGATGTAAAGGATAATTAGCGTTAGTAATAAGATTGAAAATGTTAAGGTAAAATTACAACTTCCTTATTTTCCATGATTTCTCGAAAGTTTAAACTCAGTCTAAAATTAAGTTGAAACTTTTAAAAATGTAAAATTAAAAGCCAGTTGTGTACATATTGCAAACATCAATGTCAATATAAATAAATACAGTGTCTTACATTAAAAAACTATAAATTATTAAAAGTAGTAGGTATTTAAAAAGTATCAAAACAGCCGAGAGACTTTGATTTCAAGGCTTGTCAACGAAATTGATTGAAAACCTTTTACAAACAAAGCACAATAACTTGAACCCTGGGTGGAATAATGCATATTTTTTATAGTTCAACTTATGGTTTTTTTAATATAAAATTTCTGTGTACAAAACAATTTTTAACAGTTAAACTGGTTTAACTGGTGTTGAAAACCTTCTATAGTCTATTAAACATCTGATAATGCTCCTATATACAAACATTCCACTGTGATGTCATCCCGCTCATTAGTTGTACAGGTGTACATTTCTAATCTAAACTTGAGTATGTTTGCATTAACATGTTGTATAATCTGTATAAAATAAAAAAGTATACACTTACCGAAATAATTGATGCCTGTTTTAAGATAATACTAATACGGAAGTAATAAGTTGTATGGTGTTATAAGGCTCCACTAGAGGTTACATTACTCCACGGTTTGGTTTCCACACTCGTTTTTGCCACAGACGTGCAAGATGTGGAATGAGCTTCCTCCTGAGGTATTCCCAGAACGTTGGATGGGGATCTTCAAAAAAGGTGCGTAAAGAACTCTCTTTCAAAGCCGGCAATACATTGGCAACTCCTCTGGTAATGCAAGTGTCCATAGGCGACGTTGACTATTTTCCATCAGGTTGCTCGTCTGCCTTATCGCCAGGTTCAATTATAAAAAAAAAACATACTACAACAAGGTTTTCATCAGATAAAAAATGTAAAGATGAAGCCAAAAATTTACGAAACAATTTGATTTCAGCAATTCATTATTGCAGTTACATATCAACAAACTCTATTTCTTCAGATTTTATACAACTTTCTGCTGACAATTGTCATTGCAACATGTGTATGCATACAAAACTTACTCTCATAATTTTACATTTGACAGTCAAGGAAATGATAACTGAATTTCATTGTTACATCAAACCCAACATGTAGTAGAAAATTTATTTAATCTTTTTAAACAATCTCTATGGTGTGTTATTGTAACCACTATATTCTTGATTTTCCCAATACACATTATGATTCTTCTTGATAATTTATTGTGGTTTAGTTATAGTGAATTATACTTATAATTTACAGGTATTTATAGTTGATTATATGTTGTAGTTTGTAGTTCATATCCTCAAACCTTACCTTTCATAATCTTTAAATATCACATTAATTTAAAGATTCAAATAATTACTAGGTTTAAAGGTGGGGGATGATAAAGAACAATAGTAGAGGTATACTTAAACTTTTTTACATCATATGATATAAAAATCTCTTTTGTTAATAATATGTTACAAACAAATGTGTTGCCTATGTAGGGAAGATCATACATGTGTCATAAGAATGGGGTGGAATGACCCGCAATGAGGTGTTATTATGTTAATTTCATAAAACAGTATGTACTTTATGCCTTTGAAAAGGTTATATCAATGAATTTTGCCTGATGGCGTTTCAAGTGACACATCCTGCTATTACAGATAAACTGGCTTACAAAGATATAACAATATAGCTAGACAAATTTAAACCACCAGAACGGAAGGTTTCAATTGTGTCCGCATACAATGTTCAGAGCAGATAGGTATTTCTTATCTTTAAATAATACTCACGTGCAAAATTGTTGTTTTTGTTATAGTCATGTTTAATTCATATAGAATAGAATTATTTATTTGGATATATGTAACAGGTAACATTCCAATGTTACAAGTTTTAGGACTTATAATTCTTAGCAGAAGGATCTTCCGGTATAACATTAATAACCACTGCGGTCATCAACATGAACGCCAGGCCGACGTTCATGTTAGAAAAATTGGCGAAAACTCCGATTAGGGGAGGTCTATGTCCAGTAGCATCCGCTACTTTACTGTACGCTCAAAGAGCTGGTACATTAGTACATAGATTATGGCTGACTTACGACGGCTTACGATTTATTAGGCGACCATCTTAGTCCTCAGGGGTATGCAATGCATCTATGACCGACTTGATATAGAATTTTTGTTCTCCCATGGATTGGTTACAGCTGTTCATAACCCACTTAGCATCAGGAAGATGTCGTGATCGTTTGCTACTTCAGTCTTAAAAATATATATCTACTTAAGTAATCCATACTTCCATACTTACTTACCATACTTACTTACTAATATTGTAAATGTGGAAGTGTGTTTGTTTGTTCCTCTTTCACGTCGCCACATAGCTATTATATGATATGGTTCATATGCTGGGAGATAGTTAAGAGGGCGATGTTTTGATAGTTGATACATATTTAGTAGTTCCAGACGTTAGTCGATGGCGTTAGTAAAATTCATTTGCAAGTTCTGAATGACGCTATCAAATGCTAATGTTAATTTTCTTTGACCATACTGGCGAAGCCGCGGGGAGAGCTAGGTAGTACAAAATCGTTCCTAAGCTAATTCTACCATAAGAATATGTATCACAGAATTATGTAACATACAATATTTCATGAATGGTTTACGTATTAAGGCAATAAAAACGTCTAGATTTGTGAGGGAATGCTTCCTTTAGGTTCTAGAAGCCCAATGCCCAACGGCGGTACTATTATGGCACGACGCCAACACAGCCTGCTAATATCGGTGTAGACTAGAGTCGAATATAAGTCACGTTTCACCAAAATGCTCAGAATACTGTACAGTACATGTAATGAGTCTGAACGAGTATGGAGTATCTCCAATGCGGAAGTTTTATATTTTATGGATAAATGCGTTCAGTACAAATGTCGCGTATAGCTGTGAAATTCTGCGGCATAGTTTTGTAACTTTAATATGTTACGTTTGTCTTACTTCTCTCTTCTTCCGAGGTTATCATGGTTTAGTTCAGCTATATTTAAAAGCATATATTCACTTCGTGAAAACCATGTCAAAATCTGTTGCACATTTTAGAATAAAAAATAGCGAAACAGACAAATTTATGTAGGCATGATGTTTTAATGAAATACATAATATATTACGTTGACAACATTGCCATATCAGATATTTGTCAGTCCCATAATAATCAGATTTTTCTCTTTTTTTTGCGTCCAGACATAAGGGGAAAGGGCTACCCTCCATGCGGGGAGGGTGGTGAATGCTCATGCATACCAAAGCGGCCGTCCGCATTGGTTATATGGGACTCACGAGAGACCTACGTGCCTACCCACTAGACACCACCAGAGGTTGGCTTTGGCTTCTGATACCTTAAAGTGTCCATCTGATATTGGCCCCAAGGGGCAGAGCAAGGGACTTTAGCGGAGTTCCATAAGGAAGCTCCGCAAGATTTTTTCTTAATTTAGTATACTTTTATATTCAGCATTAAGTTACTAGTGTGAGTCATAATATACAGTCACATAATACTTAGACTCAATCACAGTTACTTTTAGTTAGTCATTTACTTTTGATATAAGTATGTAGTAAATTGGTATATACATCTAGTAAATTAGACTACAACTTTGTTTTAAACTATGTAAAATACATCAACTTTTTTTTAAACTGTTTGAAGTAGCAAACGAGCATGCATTCCACCTGAAGGTAAGTGGTTACTGCCGCCCATGAACATCTGTAAGCAACTTCAATTAGAACATTGATTCTTTCCAAAGTCAGACACAGTTGCGTTGCCACTCCCGAGGACTATTATGAACGACCCATATGTAATTGTGCAGGCAACCACACCCTTCCATCGAAACGCAAGAAATGCTTCGCGCTTAAAAATAGATATAATAAAACTTGGTGATTATTTTTATCAATAGTGCCTGTATAACAATAATCGCGTCAACCCATTACCCAATTGTCCCACTGCTTAGGCCATAGTCCACTGAGTTTGCCAAGTGCGAATTGGTGGACTGAGAGAGTTTAGGCCATTGTCCACCGCGCTGGCGAAGTTTTATAACAATAATGAATACAAATAATACCTTTGTTTTTTGACGTGTATTGTTTTTATGAGTCATATTTTAAACTCACAAAAACAATACACGTCAAAAAACCAAGTCTCGCAACTCAGTTTTACCAAAAAGTTGTGAGATCGATGTAATACCAAGTCGGTATTAATTATTGGAGCAGTGATAGCCTAATGGTTGAAACTTGCCCTCTCGATCGAAAGGTCCGAGGTTCAAACCCAGGCACGCACCACTGATTTATGTGCGTATTAAAATTAATTATCACTGCTTTTCGGTGAAGGAAAACATCGTGAGGAAACCTACACACCCGAGAGTTCTTAAAAAAAAAAAAGTTCTCGGAGGTGTGTGAAATCCACCAATTCGCACTTGGCCAGCGCGGTGGAATATGGCCTAAACTCTCTCATTCTGAGAGAAGACCCGTGCCCAGCAGTGGGACAAAAATGGGTTGACGAGAGAGATTAATTATTTATTTATTCGATCCCTACTAAAGGACCTTCTGTCTTACGTTGTTACGTAATCGTCTAACTTAACAGCATCTTCTTTTGACCATATCTATATTAAAAACTAATAACTTAATGTTTTAAATAAATAGGTTGAATTGGCAATATATACTGCTATGCCTACTGCTGCCTATAATTTGAGGGGGCTGCCTGTAATACACGACTGCCCATAATATAGGGGATCGAAAATGACCCGAATTGTTACGGAAAAGTGTGGTATAGCCGTGCCGCTTATTAGCTCGACTTGGCGGGTCACTGCCGTGCCCCCAAATCCATAGGACTTGCAAATATATTTGGAAGTCAAGGTTTTTAATTATATACTAATGGAGCAAACTTTAATAAAAGCTTTATATCTAATGAAAGCTTATATTAATGTGGTGTAGAAGCAAAAGGAAGGTCACGCGATCGTGCGCCTAATTCATTGGAAAGAAACAAAATTGATTTAATTTCAAAGTAAGCTTAATTCAATCTGTTTCGTTTAATCAACTTCAAGGAAAAATCTTTACTTTTCACAAAAAACTACTTGAATACTAGCATAGATTTCTAACATTTTTTACATATCGAGGTGGATTTAATTAAATGTGTTTTTTTATGTACGCCAAGGGAAGCACTTACATACCTATCAACAGTTACAATATTTGTTCTTACCAATCCAATCCAATCATCAGCCTTTGGAAGTCCACTGCTGGACATAGTCCTCCCCTAATCTGCGCCACTTCGACCGGTCCTGAGCCACCTAAATCAAGTGGTTACCCGCCGTCTTCTTCAAGTCATCAGTCCACCAGGTCGGGGGGCGGCCTGCACTCATTTTGTCCAGACGTGGTCTCCATTCGAGGACTCTTCTACCCCATCGGTTGTCCGTCCTGCGAACGATATGGCCTGCCCATTGCCACCTAATCAGAATGTATTTTATTTGTAAACAAACATGTGCAAATAACTTATTTTGTTTTATTTTGCGTTTTAAATCTCATCCTTTAAAAACCGGTGCAAATAATATTCGCAATTTGTATAGAAACAGCTCTATATCATCCGATTGTCCTATTCGAATCTGTTCCACGGTACTTTGTCAGCTATCCGAATATTTCGAGCGAACAAACTATCGAACCGTTAGCCTTTAAAATTTTCTGTACAAATGTTTCTATTGTTACCATTCTTTTGTCTTTAATTCTGATAAAATCCCGCTTTTCATGGTTTAGAAAGCAAAACTATGTTAAGTATTGTTGTTTTTGATGACTCGTGCGTTAAACAGAACGTTTTATGCATATTGCAGTCTACTGTACAATAATTACTAACTACTGTAATTATACATTTTTTATATATATTAATACGTGAAGCAAAAACTTGTGACATATTTTTAAGTAATATGCCGCGGACGGATTAGTATGAAATTTTGCAAGGATATAGGGAACGTAGAGAAGGAGTGCAGAATGTTTAAATATTGCATAAAACATACATAAAATCACTAAAAACACGTTACACACACTACCGTGCATTTGTCACAAAACACATAAATAATAAACGAAGTAGAACATTCAATGTCTTACTATGAAAACACAACGTTAGAAATGTCAGTGTCTTTGTCAAAATACCCACTATTGCTTTTAAATGCGGTTTAGCTAATTAAACCTGTTTTTATATTTAACGGGTGCGTTCAAAATTACTTGAAAATTATTACATTTTATTTGAATTAGAGAAATATTCGTACTACTTTGTACAATATGAAGTTTAGTTTTTTTAATTTAAATTACGGTCGAATTTCGACCGGTGCGGCGGGTGATCTCGTTCTTGTATCCTCCCGTTACCTGTATCAACGACTTCTGTTTCTATATAATACTTTACAATAATCAAAAACTAATTTAGTTGATTTTCCTCAAATATGGGTAAAGATTATCTCCTCGTTTTTCGCTATTTCAACCATGGGTTATACCGATTGTTGTTCTTTACAGATTGCTGTATAATTAGTACTTTAGGTTCTTAACTAAGCCTCTTAATATTATTCAAACCAAAATGAGGTCGTAACCTCTGAATCGTTTCGGCGGCTTTTCAAAGGAATCGAGGGCCATTAATCTAGCTTTTCGTTAAATTAAAGTACCACCTCTGTCCTTATTACAATCGATATTTTGGTGGACTATAGAGTATCTCTGTAATGGCTTCATTTTTTAAATTATAAGTGAACTAAAAGAGGCATTGGATACATTTGATAATAGTTATTGTACTTAACATCTGTACTACGTGTACGTACAACTATTAATTGAAGTTATTTTTCTTTCCTTGAATCATATAAGCCGAGACGTGCTCTTTCTTATTTGAGTAAATAACGATTTCGTAACTTAAGATAAGAAGAAATGCCGAATAAGCTAGATATCCAAATTTTACTTCCATTAACTTCTGAGTATTATTATGATATTTATAATCGCGGTGAGCAATAAAGTCGATTAAATATATTGTAGAAAATAGACACAGTAACGTTAAATCATGACAAACATACAAAAACACAAATTTTCTCTTTATAATATTAGTATAGATGTAGATTACTAGAAAACACACTAGTGTTTCTTAAAGGTAGTTTCTTAATTATAAATATTCCCATATGATTTATATCTAAATAATTTGAACTATATAGCGTATCGAATGCTATGAAATAAAATAATTGCTTTGTAATTTATGCCTATTAACAAGTCCATGATAAAAACTCACACAATATTATCATGTATGGTACATAATTACGTACGCATCAACGACTGATACTACACGTCATTCATATAGCTTTATGTATGTTACGGCATGCAATAGTAATTTTGTTTTTTCCGTAATTAAGATGGAATGATACATTTCCATTGTGATTTAAGTTATTTGATGAGACAACATATAAAATTCCTTTACGTAAACACGTTTTATTTTTTATTTATTTCATTTTAGCTTATGATGTTCTAATATATAGGTTATCTAGGTTATTCCCACGGCTTTGCTCGCTTCGTTCACATCTATCACTGTAATGAGTATATCCTGTGTGTTAATAATGTATGTCATAAACTATGTGGGTGTCAAATTTCCGCGAAATCAGACCGATAGTTTTTACGTAAAAGAGTAATACATACTCACAATCTTTAACATTAGTAATATGAATAAGATGAACACATTTATTCGATCGAGACGAGCTGCTCGGAAATCGCAATGAAAATTAAATGCTATGCAATAGCTTTACCGCGCAGTCTCGGAATGCCGCATGTTTTTTTTTTTATATGCTCAATGGAATATAATTTTTGTCTAAATTAGCGTTTCCCAAATGGTGAGACGCGTCCTTGCACAAAGTCATGAAATAAAATACCGGGTCGCAGCATTGCCTCTTGTGTCTTTGTATACCACAATCATCCATCCCCATCCATCCAGAATTTTAGAAAATATGTTTTTTTCTAAAATTAAAACTGCGATTTAAACCTTGGACCTCCCCATCGAGGCATGTTTCAACTATCTATTTATCTATCTAGGCTATCACTGCTCGAAGTTTGGGATACTTTGGTTTAAACTGAAAATATTAATTCTGAAAGGTTGTCTAATTCCTCGTAATGTGGCGGCGCACACGTCACGCCTATTTTTGGTCTATAACAGTATTTTAGTACGTCATTTGATCTAAAGGGTGTGGTGAAACACAATCACTTACATAAAGTACCCAAGGCCTCGATTTAGATCTGTAGTAGACGTAGTATCTCGTTCCTATAGATCGCAATGACGACATAATGAATATTATTAAATTAGTATATAAAAAATGAAAATTGCAACAAACGTACTTTTTGTTAGTCCTTCTGCAATTATTGTTCGTCTCCGATTGCAGCACGTGGTACAAGTAGCTTCTTGTTTTCCTCCCTCTCCACCAGAACAATTCTCCCTACTATTATTATTATTACTATTATTCCCCCTTTTATTTTAATTGCAAGCTTCATTTTAATATAACACAGCCTATGTCACTATGACAATTAAGACGAATCTAAAGACACCTCAAATGACAAAATCCGCCAAATCATATGGACACGCTCTTTCAAGACCTTTTAATGCAGTCAGATTGTTTAAAAGCGTGCATAACCACACTTGTTTTTCATAAGCGATCTACAAATATGAACAACGCCAATGCAGTGAAAGTTTAGTTGGGATGATAGCTTTCAATACTTTAGGTACTTATGTAACCTCACTCCACCAACCCGCATGAGGGTATTGTAGGCTAGGCTTATTTCGAATTGTTGTCTCCACATACGGGAGAAGCAATGAAAATCAGTATAACATAAAAGTGGTTTAAGAAAACGGAACAACTATATGGCTACTATTTAGAGTACATATTCAGACTGAAAATTAAAATGACATAAGTACAGATACGAAAACAGTAAAGCGTTATCTGATACGTAAAATGACCGCTCTCAAGGATTTTTACATCATGCATCAGAAGAACTGGTTTTTTCTCACGCTAACCACAAACCACGGTCGCAGTTGTAAAGTTTATAAATGGCCTGTCTAGTTGTAGTGTTACATGTTAAATTACTGTGCATCGAGGTGTAGTATTTAGATATCAATTAGGTTAAATCATCGTCATTCCGACACCGTTGTCAAAAATATTATATTGTCGTATCTTTTTAAATTTCAACTCCCTCGTTAACTTCAGTTTCGTTTTTATTCAGTGATTGTCATTTGGACAAAGAGTCAAAATGTTTAATGTAGTGTTAAAGGTAAAATAGCGTAGCCATCTGTCTAATCATAAGGAGTATCTCCTAACTAGTCCGATCTAGGACTATCTAATCATGACGATGATTAAACTATACTATCAGGTAAAACTTTTTTTTATTGAATTAATGAAATGTAATATACGTGCTACGTTTAGGCAAAATGAGTACAGGTCGCCCCCCTACCAGATGGACCGATGACCTGAAGAAGACAGCGGGAAAGCGTTGGATTCAGAGGGCACAGGACCAGTTGAAGTGGCGCCATTTAGGGGAGGCCTATGTTCAGCAGTGGACATCAAAAGGCTGATGGATGGAATATACGTGCTGCCATGGTCTCTTGTATAAAGCCCAAATTGAAGAGTAATTCTTGGGAATATTTCGAAACCCATGAAATCTATGCGTGTACTATTTTTATTCTTACCTGATATAAAATCCATTTCTAGACATAAATCTCTCCACATATGCCTTACTAAACTTTATATTTGGCTTTCTTCATGAAGTTTCTCAACTTTATACAAGCATACAATGTTTCTTTTCGTTTAAATGATTTCGTACAAAATAACGTACAAGAAAACTTCAGTCAATACACAGAAGAAATGACGTGTAAACTACACTTGTCGCTTTATACTACCGATCAACTTTTGGCGGTGATCCAAGCCTGGGAAATATCGGGACATTATCGCGTTGGAAGAAATTTAATATAAGTAATACCCACTTCGCTAATCCGTTTGTTTTGTTCGGAAGATTTGTTTTTGATTTAATACAGAATTCAGTCACGTTTCAGCTAACGTCCGGGAATTCTTTTCTTCAGATCGTATAATTTTGTTCAGTTTATCGGCCCATTCAATCATTACACGGGCGAATGGCTCAAGTTTCCACAGTAATTGCGACAATTCTGAGCGACATAATAGACATGCCCTGTAGCCTGAAGCCGAAATTACAGCGATCAATAAAATCTTTTCGTTTATTGGAACATTCAATGTTTGCTGTTTTTGTGTAACTTCGGAATTGGAAAAACGTGGCTGCAATGATTTAAAACACGACTTGCCCGTTAAAGATCCCTAGAGACGTTTGACATGATCTCGAATTATTTTTTCATTGGTACTAACTCGGTTTGCTGTGCGTATTCGTACATATGAAGAACAAATTATCTCTTCTTGTGGTTATATCTCTATTAAGCGTTATTTTTAAATAGTTTTGGTAATACTAATAAATTATAGAATTTTCGGTTTATATCACCATATTTAAATTAATTTAATAAGCTGCTCCCAATAAATGTATTAAAATTTCAATATTGCTTTAGGAAAAGTTTTCAAGTATATTACTTATAAATAAATTCATTTAAAATTTAATCGCAGTTCTACGACCTAAGCGGAATCCTGCGGAAAATCTGTCCTAGCATTCTCCACGTGGACAGACTTAATTATAATGTAAATACAAACACCGTTGTAGACTTGATAATTTTCAATGTTATCAGTGACGAGAACACTATACAAAGACGTTGATATAGTAAGCTATTTTAAACACATTTTGTGGCGATACACTAATATTCTGGGTTTAATGTAAAATGAACGCTATTAAGTGTATGACCTCATTTCAAAGTACTCAGTGTTATCATTATTGATATTCTCGGGAAGAACCACTATTAGGTAGGTTCGGTGGGACGATTAGCTATCTACGTTGATTTCGTAGTAATGTCGTAGCAATAAAATAAGCTTATCGCTATATTGTTTACCCTTGAAATTAGGTTCGTCGTATTTTGGTTATCAATACGCACAGTAGTAATAATGTTTTCTGGATGTAGAAAAAGGATAAAAATTAGAAGTAAAAAAGAAATATTAAATTATCCTAACAATCATATCTCAACGCAAAATGTGTGTTTTAAACTCTTTAAGAGTTAAAATATGGTATATATTTTTACAACTAAAGGTAAAAAATGTACCTATATATCGAATTGAACGGTTTACTTTACGTTTACGTTAGGTATCTAAATCCACAAAGCTTTTCAGCTGGTATTAAAGCTCGTCTTGGTGTTGAAATAACTGGAAAGCGTGAACGATTCTAGCTCGTAGCATTTTTATCTGGCGTCTCTCTTAGGCGTGAAGTGTGAACGCGCCAAAGATTTCCGTCGATATAAATCGGGGTGTGCGACACCCTCGCCTTACACCGCCACGTCCTCCGGCAATCCGTGAATTTGTGAGGAAGATCGGCTACGATGCACCGCGTCTGGAATTTAAACACGCCAAATCTTGCGGCTAACAAAGCCGTCGTCTCAACTCCTCACGTTCACAAAGTTCCGTGTAAGCCATATTCACACGTACGTCATATCAGCGCGAGTGCCAATTGGGTATCCGTTTTATTTGGAAAAGTTTTTGCAGCTCAAAAATGTGGAGCCAATCCGAATTTCCAGAATTGGGAGAACGGTAAACAATGGGCAATGGTCCGTCAAGTGGCGGACGGCTGAAATGCGGAGGTGACAGGCGGGCCGTTAACAGGGCCGTTAGAGGTTCAAGTGATATATGAGCTGTGAAGTGGCTCGGTCCCTGTCACTTCACGTTCCAGCCGCACTGCGTCCGCAAAAAGATAAAAACAATCCTGAAATACCATTCACAAGTGCGCCGCCGGAAATGGATAGAAAGTTACCGCGCACGGCTTTATGGCCCGGCAATATATCTCACGTATCGCTATCCAATTTCTGCTCTATGGCATGTAATATCCCTGGATCGTTTAATTTTTGCTTGGCCGACTTTTTAATCAGCTCGGGGCCATTGATTCGATTTTGGGTAAAAATAAATGGGCTGATAAATTCCTCTTCCATATTTCAGTGCGACGATGGCACAATTTCCCTTTCTTATTGGGTGCTGTAGAATAAAAATCTATTAACCATAAAATTGCCTATATTATTTAATTTCGAAGCGTTCTGATTTAGGTACGTTATACTTCAGAAGAGCTCAAATCATGAATATAAAATGAGGAGGATTTCATAAATATTAACAAAGTTTTTGGAACATTCGGGCCTTTCTTATCGCAGGGAGCGCTGAAGTAATAAAGGTTTATACGAGTAAAATCTAAATTGCACAAGTTACTCTTGCCAAATTCCGCTTCCAAGTGCTACTTATACCTAGTAGCCTAGTACTACTAGACTGAAATTAACCCTCATTTATGAATATTTAAATTCGGTCGCTTAATGTTAGTAAGATTTTCGTTTTATTCTCATTGTTACTAAACGCATACATGAAATTAATGTGTAACTTAAAAGAGCGTTTCATTTTGACTGTTTGTTCAGTTTTTTATTTTTAAAAAATCGTGTATGCGAAATGCTAATATTTTTCACTCACAAAATTTTAATATGTTGCATCATTCTCATTACTGTGTATTGCTTGCAAATTCTGCCCAATTTCGTGGACTATGATTAATACATACTGCTTGATATTAATTCACGATATTAACCGTTGCCGAACAGTTTAAAGAAGTATTTATATGTGATAGCATAACGCCAAGTCTCCTATTACAAATGACAGAGCGGCGTGCAGTGGCCTAAGTTGCCAAGATTTCTGCCACTGCCACTACTCTGGCGACGTCCAGCTTAATCGTTTGTCATTTTTCTCCGATGATGATAAACGCAAGTCGATTTGGAACTTGAAGGAAAATATCAAATTCCTCTAAACATTCTGCAAGTTAAGAGTTTTGCAAGTTTTTAAGTAAGTTTACTCTGTTAGGGAAATAAGTAACTTTTTTGCTGAGCAAGTTTATCGTGAGTTTCGATGTGTCCTTAAGTTCGTTTTCTTCGCGCAGCTATTCTGCAAGGACAAACACGTCCTTGTCCAATTTAAAGCTGCAGTATAGTACTGATGTGTTTTAGTTCTAAGCATGTGAAAGGGCATTTCTAGTGGCTTTTTCATGAATAACACTCGTACGTTCATTTAATATTGTTGGTCATTGTTCATAAAACTACAAGCAATCGTATCACAAAAAGCAGAATCGACGTTTTTTTCTTTATCTCTTCTGAGAGAGATTCAGTTATAATCTATTATAAGACCAAATAAGCGTTCCAAACATTTACGAGAAACTTTCAAAACAGTGTTGTATATTCATATTTAAAGCTAAAGTTTCGGTCGCAAAATTGGCAACAAAATTGCAATGATACTCGAATGAGTTTTTTACTCCTTGTCTTTACACTGAACGAAGGCCCGTAAAAATAGTAAACCGTGCATCTTATAAACAAAACACATTTCGGTTTATCGTTACTTCAATTTATTTTAATCTCTACACCCTCACCGGTGATTCAATTTCTTTCACTAGTTTCGCTATCTGGTGCTAGTATAATAAGCTGGAAATTTTACACCCGGTCATAAAAGCAAGGTGTGTAATAAAACTGAGTTCATTATCACGCAGTGAACTCCATGTTAAGTAAACTACGTTGCGTGATTGACCCGACCTTTATCGACCTGTGACTTTGACTGAGCTTTGTCGAAACGAAATAGTCCTGATTTTCTTTCTTACTTTTGTCTTGTCATGTCTTATCAACTTCATTTTAAGATTATTTATTTCTTATGTATATGTCAGAATTTGGATTAAGCGACGGCAATCAAAAAACATTAAGATCCAGAACCAAATGTAAATTAATAATTTGGATGTATACTCGTGAAATAATTTGGTCGTCCGACATTGAAAATATAATTCCTATAATAGATATCTACTAGATATTTATATACTTTCGTTCATTAGTGTGATTCAATTACAATGTTAAGCCAAGGATGTGCTTTTATCACGCAAGGGTTTCCATGAAGAATATGTTACATAATCCCCTCTGTCTTGACTTTCATTGACCTACGATTCGGTCGACCCAACCCCTGTCGCTCAGATGATTTAAATGTATTTAGCCCAGCATTATTTCTGAACTGATTTATTTAGTTCTAATTTTTATACCAAATCTTATTTGTCTTGATCCTTTATGATCAAACGTTTATTTTATGTCGCTTTAGGGAATCAAAGGAATTGAACTAAATGTTTTATTTCTTTGTAGGATAGGAATATACCAATATTGATAATATGACAATGGCAATTCAAAGTATTATAAAATACTGAAATTAAATAAATATTTATAAGGATCAAATAGACATTGTTGTGATTAATTCGAGCTTAAAATCATATAACGGGAAACCATGTTTTTTTCACAATACCTACTCCGGTGATTTAGTTAGAAATATATATTTTTTGATGTTTCCTACTATGGATACAAATAAACAAACTAAATATTATTATTTACTAGTTCCAATGGTATTACTTTGTACAAATATTAATTCAATAAACTTCAATATTATGTAAACTATAATCTGCATCCCTTTTCTCATTTTAATTCCGAAATCAGGTCTACATATTAAAAATTCCATTAGCTGCCAGCTATATTGTTTAAAATGCAAAACCTGAAAGCACCGAGCTTTTGCTAGATAGCGAAGTCTCATCAAGGTTTTCAATAAAGCGAAACAACCACCGTCATAATCCGTAGAGCACTCGTCGAGTTAGTGAAATTGCTGTGAGAATATAGCGTGATGTCAACTGGTATACATGTGACAAAGAAAACCTCTGTTATCTAAAAGAACAAGTATCTCTATGTTTTCGTTCCCAAAGGATTAAAATACAGGACCCTATTACCGATCCAGTGGTAGTGTAAAAAAAATGTGTAATTAACTATTTGTTAGTGCCCCCGTAGGCCTATACAAAATAAAGACATTTCATTTCAATTCAATACTCCGCTGTCCGTGTGGCCGTTTGTCAGTCTGTCAGTAGGCTGTAACTTATAAACCGTGATACAATTGAAATGTTCATAGATGATGTATATCTGTTGCCGGTATCACAAGAAATACTAATAAAAACAGACTAAAATAAATATTCAAGTGGGGCTACCATACAACAAACATATTTTTTGCCGTTTTTATAGAGCGGTACGGAACCCTTCGTGTGTGAGCCTAACTCACACTTGGCTACTTTTTTTATTGTATATAATACTTCAATAAATATATGTTAATTAAAAGAACTGGTTTTTATGTGCTATTGGTATTAGTAGATACACGCTCACGCTTTTTACACTCATAGCCCCACAGTAGGATTTTCTCCTGTATTGTGGGTACCATGGACATACACAAGACGAATAAACAAACACCCAGACCCAGAACAGGAATCTAAACTCATCATTCAGATACCTATCTGGCCGGGAATCGAACCCGGGGCCCATTGCGTGACAGACCGGTATGGTAACCGCTCCGCCACGCGTCGTGTAAGTCGTGTAGGTCAAAGTAGATGGAATAGTCCTTCGTTGTCTCCCTTGTGGAGGTATCATTCCCATGCCAGTTTCTCATATATGTGATCAGCGTTAAGTTCGGCTAAGATTTAAAATGCGTAGTAAACTGAGAATAAAAAACATTTATGATCGACACCAGGCAACTTAAGTCTAGACAATGTTAATGCTCTCCAGCTTCTCTAGATGCGTCTACTCTTTACGCAGTTTAAAGAGTAGACGCATCTAGAGATGCGTCTACTCTTTAAACTTTACTTAGAGTTCACAATAATTTTAATTAAAGGAAAAAACCGCTGATAGTATATCACTATTGCAATACAATAAAAGGCGAAGTAAACTGAGAATTAAAAACATTTATGATCGACACCAGGCAACTTAAGTCTAGACAATGTTAATGCTCTCCAGCTTCTCTAGATGCGTCTACTCTTTAAACTGCGAGTTCACAATAATTTTAATTAAAGGAAAAAACCGCTTATAGTTTATCACTATTGCAATACTAGTTTCCAGATTTCAATAAAGTGAAACTAGTGCGTCATAATCCACAGAACACTCCGTATTCCGGGAGTCAGTAACGAGGTTACACTGAACCGTTGCCAGCGAAATTGCACGGCGAATGTAAGGAGTTACCTCGCCTCGTACTATGTATAGTACTACTATGTTATATTAAAATACTTAGTTTACCTCTTGTTATATTAAGGCTACGAAAACTACGGTAGTTTATATACGAAGTGTAAACGAAAGTCGTAATGTCTTCCATCCAGTTTAGTCATCTAATCTTATGATTTGAACATTATTCGATTAATTGATTTTATAGTAAAATACTTAGTACAGTTTCAATATTTGTTTTCATGTTTAAATAAATTGAGATTGCTTTGGCATAATTCACAAAACTGCTAAAACATAGGTTATTTATTTTGTATCGAAGTAATATTGATTAGTTATTTATCAATGATAGTGTTCGAGTAACATAATGATCTATCGTGCCTTGTACGTTTGTAAGTAGTAAATTCTTGTACAGCGCTTTACTATAAGATAAAATATGTATTGTATTTCAAGTTCCCTAAAGTACTTTCATGTATAATCATAAATAAAACAAAATAATATTTAAAAATATATTTTTTAAAACATTGGATTGAGAAGGAAAAATAAACTTTGTATTTGTCAAACCAATCATTTTGTTGCATAGTACAATTTTCTAGTATATAAAAGCTTCAAATATACGTTATAAGTTAATAAGTTAAGAACCCCTACTGTGAATGTGTACACATATTATATTGTTATTGTATGTTCGTCACTGTAGCCTTAATAAATATGATAGGCTATTGCTTCCACTTATTGTTAAACATAACAATTAAACGATTAATCATAATTTATTGTTTATAAATACATATATTATGAATGTTGCTGTCAAACTGCTAAGAACTAAAATAACGCTTTTACTTGGACTATAGTGATAAAAACCTAACAGCCTCTTAAGTCTTAAGCCAGGTCCTGTAGTGCCGTAAGCGAAAAGCTATTTCTTTAATGATACAGGATCCTTCCCGTGGTAAAACACATAGTTCTGACTAATCAGTGTACCATGTTGAACGTCATAATTACGTTACTGTAGTATTATTTTGTTTGTTTTCCGGTTACAAGGAAGGGTAAGCCATATATAATAAGTAACTACGTATTTACATGCAAGCTAGTCTGTTAAATTATGTTTGGAATGTAAGTTAACTTCAAACGTTAATGTTATATTGGCAAAAGGTTTCGATTCCTTACAGCTAACGGCCTCGTAACAAAGAAAGGTGAGATCAAAAGTTATTATTTCACTGAAAAGGTATGCTATTCAATAGAATAAATCTTCACGACACAATATATAATATGTTACCATTAGTACCTATTAATACTTATATGAAATCGAAATCTCCGTTTTTGTCATTATGTTTTATAATAAAAACGATGTATAGGTATAAGCCATTTGTCCATGTAGCCTCGGGGTCAGAATAGGGCTACGGTATCCCCTGCCTGTCGTAAGAGGCGACTAAAAGGGGCTTCCGGGGTTCCGTTCGGTCAGGCAATCCCGGGAAGGACGGCGGTATGTGTGGTCGCATACCGTCGTAAAGACTAGACGGAGCGGTGGGCCCAGCCGCCCATCTGGGAGGAGCCCGATGGGGCAGGGCGCTCGGAGGATTCCGGTTGAAGTCGTTTCGAGATCCCGGAGTCCTCCTTTTCAGCGCCGAGGACGGCCACCGGGGGGGTTTTAGTGCGGTAAAAATCCTATCCTACTTCCTACTAATATTATAAATGCGAATGTTTGTGAGGATGTATGTGTATTTGTTATTCTTTCACGCAAAAACTACTCAACGGATTAGGTTGAAACTTTACAGTAGTATAGGTTATACATCAGAATAACACATGGGCTATAATTTTTAATGATTTTTTTTTATAAGGTTGTAATATAACGAGAAATATCAGGTTAGTCGGAAAAAAAGTTGTGCTCTGAGAGCTATCTTCGCGTACGCTGCCTAAACCGTTGGAGATATCCAAATATAATGTATGGTGGGATTGTTTGGCTAACATAGATCTAAATAAAAGACAGCATATATCTATATTTTATGTATAACCCACAATAACTCTTTTTAGACTTTGAAAATTTTAAAAATTTCAAGTTGATGTTTCCATGGGTTTTATACAAACTAAATACTAATCCTTATCAAAATAAATGATTTAAAAAAATCAAGCATCTAATAAAGATCGAATCTGCCTTTTACACCATGTAAATTGGATAAGTAGTTCAGAAGATATTACGAGTATAACATATTGCGTCAATTGATTGACCGGCAGTACGCGCCGTGCGCCGCCGCCGTATACAACGAAGTTGTATGATATTAATATTTGAATGGTTATAAAACACGGAGCAAAATGTGAAAGGTCAATGACGTCTCTGTAGTTCCAGGAATAAGGAATCCCCTGTCTGTGGTAAGAGGCAACTAAAAAGGAGCTTTCGGGGTTGCGGGCGGCTAGACGGAGAGCTCCAAACACCCAGTCAGCAACTTCGGGAAAGATGTCAGCATGTGTGGTCGCATGATATCGTGAGAGCCAGGATGGACGGAGCTTGAACCGTCCAGCCAGGCGATCCCGGGAAGGACGATGGCATACGTGTGGTCGCATATCGTGGTAAAGACCAGATGGAGTGGTGGGCCCAGCCGCCCACTTGGGAGGAGCCTGATGGGGCAATGCACTCAGAGGACTCCAGTTGCGTCCCTTTGAAGATCCCGGAGTCCTGGTGCTATAAGAATCCCAGAAAACCCTGCGTCGCTCCCACGGCGTACCTTTTGAAGGTTTCTCCCTCGACAAAAAAGAAAAAAAGTCAATGAGATGAAACAGCGGAAACAGCGGTGCCCCGCGCGGTAAGGCGGTTTACGTACCTGTACGCGCGGGTGGACCGATCATCAAAATAAACTTTTCGACATCGAAATGCATTTTTGCTTCAACGATGATCTGCGCTGTTAGGCGCCAGCCCGTGTGTGAGGCGCACTGTAGTTCGCGCGGAGACAAGGTGGTGATGAGAACACCGCTGGACCGCGCGGCCAGTCGGTGTACGTTTGTGAGGCATCAACGGATTTATTAGACCCCATTACAACATGAGATCCGCTTCACCGCCTACCGTGGCATTGAGCGGTACCGTATGTTGATCGCCTTAGGAAGTAGGGCAAGGGTTCAATCTGAAGTAGATCACAGATGCGTTGCTACTCCCGAGGACTATGATGATCGTCTCATATAAAAGTGACCCGGCAGGCACACCCTTCAAATGAAACACAAGAACTGCTTCACGGTAGAAATAGGTGCGACGGTGATGCCTCCCTGGTTGAACAATTGCTCTACCACCTTGCAAACTTTATGTGGCAGACTAAATTCCACGCGAGCGAAGCCGCGGGCAAAAGCTAGTCCCACATAACCCTGTGTCGCTCCCACGGCGTCAGGTACCTTTGGAAGGTTTCCCCCTCGAAAAAAAATAAAAAAAAGAAAAGGTATAAGCCATTTAAATCGTAAGTAATGATGGGTAAAAAACCACGTTCAAGTTAAGTCCTGTTATTTTTTATGTAAAACTTGTATCCTTAACTAAATTTGGCTTTTCTTTACAGATCAATCATGGATTGGCGTACGGCTCTCATCACAATCTACCTCGTTTTTCAAGTCAACGGCTATTCCAGTGAGTTTAATTAAAATATATAATAGGTACACAAAGATGTCACTTCCCTGGCGTTACATGCCTTTGATCATAATATTTTTTCTTAGGAGGGAGATAAGTTTATTTTTTATTTTAACAAGCCTCCTTTTATGTCCTTTCAAACGCGTGCCACGCTCGGGTCAGGGCGCTTTGACGCCTATCCTTTTTGTAACCCCTGAATTCGTTGAATAAAATTTAGAAGACATTTTTGTTTAAAGCAAAAGGAGGCAGTGCTTCCAAATAAATAACTTGCTTACGTTAACATAATAAAGTTGTAGCGCACTGTTGTGTCGAAAAGGAAAAAGTTGTGTGTACACTTACCGTAACAATTTTTGGTTCAGGGGCTACCTATAAATCTTTGAATCTATCTAAAGAAATAATACATATAGGTACTGTGTATTATTCTTTAGATTATGCATTATTTTTTCTGGATTGACTCGTTGACAGTTTTCCATAACTGCATTTTCGTGCATCGATTCGTAGACACTAGCTTGAAACACGGGTCAGTTTTGTTCGCAACTATTTCAGTACGAAAAATATTAATTTGTTCGTCGTAAGCTTCGTAGCTTAATTTATGTAATTTGCTATTTTTTTTGATAATTTTGTGTGTAGATTTGCCTAAATTTTAAATCCAGCTTTATTTTTCATTTAATATGAGTTATCCAAGTTTTAAGCATGTAATACGCCAGATCTTTAAGTTTGCTTCTTGTTTTAATTGCAAGGATGGTTTCCCCTTAAAAACCTCTTTGAAAACACTTTGCAATTAGGTAATATAATGTTGCTATGCTGTTATTCTTTATATAAGATCACGTTACACACATACGGTGTACCACTATTATATAAAGTGCACATGTACTTACCATAGAACTAGTTTTATAGAAGTGCCCTATATAGTTTAAGTTCTAATTATAGGTATAGAGCAAATCCTAAACCGACTTCGTACTTTCATGACTGTAATCTATCTTGATAAATACTAAAATGTGGAATACAAACTTCTACAAAACCTTAGTTTAGTGATAAGCCAAAAAAAAATTACCCGTTCGATGTCAAGTTTTCACCACCAACGCAATGTTTAATTAACGAACTACGTAGATACCATGCAAATTAGTATATGAAAACCATGTGAATTTCATACAAACGATCATTATCCAAGCAAATAAGCATCAAGCATCAAACACTTATTGTATAATCGACAGATATAAGTACTTGAAGTTACTTAGCATAATGACACGCAGTCCCATGTACCAAATAACATCAATTATATCCCTCGACTACACTTGTCTTCTGTTAAATGCTAAAGATAATGTTGTTTATCTCATTGTAGTCGCGTTCTGATCCGGTAAAAGTATAAGAAATAAAAATTGTAACAGTTTGATTACCTCGTTAGCATATAAGTACATTTCTTTTCTTTTTCTTATTCCTAATATTTATCTTACTCAAGCACCTATAATTTGTATCATGTCATTTCTGTTTTTTTGCATTCTCTAAACACATTACTTAGCTGATATTGTCAACTGGTAACCAGATACGTAAGCACTTAGAGGATGTAGCAGTCAGTTACTCTTTCCTTATTGCCTCGTATCGTGGCAACGGTGTTCCCTCTTTGACCTTTATGTAACCTTCGGTCTTTGTATATCACTATACAATTTGTATCGGTATCGAATATTGAGCAAGGAATTTTGTAGTCTATCGTAAGCTTCTAATTTGTTTGTTTCTAAATAACCCGTCAGTTTCACGTCATCTAACGTATTGGACTTAAGGGCACTTATATTCCAAGTATTCGATTCGTCTGCGCTCAAATACCAAAAGTAAATTGAAACGGACGGACAAACTGAAACAAACCGAACCTATAACAGCAACTAGCAATTGAACAAAAATATAAATAATGTCGTTTCGTAGAATAAAATTATGCAAAACTTCTAAAATAAAAAAATGAAATATTATTTTGACATAAATAGAACACTACACATATTGTTTACATAACAATCAGAGCAGATTACAATTTAAAAAAATGATAATGTCCTGTAATGATGCCTAAGAACCACCCTATATATTGATATAATGAAATTACATCAAACAATTTCGCTAATTTAGATCTAGGTACATACATATTTCATGTGTTACTAATTCAATGTTGTCTTCATATGCCGTCTAAACATTTTATCGTCACGAATCCATTACCTAATGTAGACAATAATATAAAAAGGCATCTCGTCTAAAAAGTAACAAAACAATGAAATATGATCCAACATTATGATGTTCTTTTTATATGTTTTTATTGCCCCTAAATTCGCACTTGCGGAACCTCAAACTGTACTATTCTTCACATTTCTTGTTTGGAGCTTAAAAGCTTGCTCGCACTTTTTTCCCTTTTATGTCTTCACGGCTACGAATTTTATTGGCTGTAATTTTTATGGTGATATTATAAATTCATCCTGTGATTAGACCTCATACGGCTTTTATTGTACGTTGACAGTGAAATGTAAACAACTAAGCATTTCCTATTATTATGAGCCAATAAAAATACGTTTAGCAGTTGCAAAGTAGTTGTAATCATTTCTAGGAATTGTTTTTAAATCTTTGGCTTTGACCGAAGGTTGTGGCGATAACCGAAAAATCAGCTTGGGCGTCGGCTAAACATCTACCTTCGGTCGGACACTAGTTACAGTACTATTATAATTTGTTAAATAGACAACCAAAGTCAAAAAATATTTTTTCACCTTGTTAAATACAACGTACATGCTAGTATAAATACTTTTCTAATGTTGCATTCCGAATCCATAAATGTTTGTGGACCGTATACCCGTTTAGCGGCCCAACATAAAAAAACTTCGCGGCAAAGATAATAACATACCTGTTGGACTGGTTTACCCATATTTAACATTTCTGCACAAAATGTTGTTCAATCATTTGGAATGTTATTTGATTGCTTTGAATCGTCTTATGTTATTTGTACTCAACGACAATAAATACGCTTTCTACACTAAGATTTTCTCCTGTTTCATGGATGCCATGGACACACACAAAGACGAATACACTAACACCCCAACGACAATAAATACGTTTTATACGCTTTCTACACTAGGATTTTGTCCTGTGTCGTGGATGCCATGGACAGACACAAAGACAAATACACTTACCTACCCGGACCCAAAACAAGAATCCGAACTCTTCATTCAGATACTTGTCTGGCCGGGAATCGAACCCGGAACTGACTGCGTGTCAGATCGGTATGTTACTTGCTCCGCCAAGGGGTCGTCAAATATTCATATCATAACATCTTCGTGTTTTTCTTTTTTCAATCGCTAATTTTACAGATAATAGTTGTTTCTTTCGTTTTACGAGGTACCACTCTTCTGGAACTTCTAGAACGTTAACGCGAAAGCTACCAATAATTCTTTTCTAACGCAAATCCCTCTGCGCTGCAAAACTCATAATTGACCATTAAAAACGAACTAGCTGTACCCTGAATAAAAATACATAACCTTCGCGAGCTCATGAATAACAACTTTACTAAAGATCATCACATGATCAAATGAATAGTTTACAATCTTATAGAGGACTAGCCATTGCCCGCGGCTTCGCTCGCGTGGAATTTAGTCTGCCACATAAAGTTTGCAAGGTGGTAGAACAATGGTTCAACCAGGGAGGCATCACCGCCGCGCCTATTTCTACCGTGAAGCAGTTCTTGTGTTTCATTAGAAGGGTGTGTCTGCCGGCTCATTTTTATATGAGGCGATCATCATAGTCCTCGGGAGTAGCAACGCATCTGTGATTGACTTCAGATTGAACCCTTGCCCTACTTCCTAAATCTGTGTGTTCAAATTTCAAATCACATGCACGTATATTAATTTGAATTAGTTTTGTCGGCAACAGATATTAATACTTACTCTGAAATTAAAAGTTTTAAGAAAGGGTCTCAAAATGCGTGACGACTACCAACGCGCAGTTGGCTAGCGTGGTCAACTACGACCTAAACTACTGCTAATCTGACATATGTGCCGAGTTGTGTAACATTAAAAGGTCGATGACGATTTGAATAACATATTTAATTTTTTCCACTGTTTCATTCTCATTGTCCTTTTTTTATCGAGGGGGAAACCTTTAAAAGGTACCATACGCCGTGGGAGCGACGCAAGGTTATTTGGGATTCTTATCGCACCAGGACTCCGGGATCTTCAAAGGAACGCAACTGGAGTCCTCTGAGTGCATTGCCCCATCGGGCTCCTCCCAAGTGAGCGGCTAGGCCTAACACTCTATCTGGTCTTTACCACGATATGTGACCACACGTATACCACCGTCCTTCCCGGGAACGCCTGGCTGGACGGTACAAAGCTCCGTGCATCCTGGCTCTCACGACAACATGCAACCACACATGCTGGCATCTTTCCCGAAGTTGCTGACTGGGTGTTTCGAGCTCCCAGTCTAGCCGCCCGCAACCCTCAAAGCCCCCTTTTAGTTTCCTCTCACCACAAACAGGGGATACCGTAGCCTTATTCTGATCTCGGAACTACAGGCACGTCATTCACATTGACCTTTCCCATTTTGCTCCGTGTTTTATAACCATTCAAAAAATAATTTCATAGAACTTCGTTGTATACGGCGGCAGCGCGGCGCACGGCGCGTACTGCCGGTTAATCAATTGACTACGCAATATGTTATACTCGTAATATCTTCTAAACTACTTATCCAATTCACATGGTGTAAAAGGCAGGTTCAATCTTTATTACATGCTTGATTTTTTGAAATCATTTATTTTGTTAAGGATTAATATTTAGTTTGTATAAAACACATGGAAACATCAACTTCACATTTTTAAAATTTTCAAAGTATAAAAAGAGTTATTGTGGGTTATACATAAAATATAGACATATGCTGTCGCGGACTTTTATTTAGATCTATGTGAGCCAAACAATCCCACGGTACATTATATTTGGATATCTCCAACGGTTTAGGCAGCGTACGCGAAGATAGCTCTCAGAGGACAACTTTTTTTGCGACTAACCTGATATTTCTCGTTATTTTATAACCTAATTACAAAAAAATCGGTATAAATTATAGCCCATGTGTTATTCTGATGTATAACCTATACTACTATAAAGTTTCAACCAAATCCGTTGAGTAGTTTTTGCGTGAAAGAATAACAAATACACATACATCCTCACAAACTTTCGCATTTATAATATTAGTAGGACATACAGTCAAACATTCATTTTTATAAAGAAGAAAATATACTAGTCTAATCTTACAAGGGCACGAAATTTCGCTATAAATTTTAGAGAAATTTCACAAAACCCAATGCTAACGGTAGCAGTGCCAAGGGAATATTTTATGACCAAATTGTAACAAAATATGCTTAACAAATGCGTACAATAGCACTAGATAAATATATGTGTGTATAAATGATAGATTACCGACATCTACCATCCAAACGGGTAGGTATGATTTGCCCTAACAGCGTTCTGCAGGAATTCGTTTGTTTTGGATCGTTAATTATTTAATTACTAGCGTATTCCCGCGACTACGCCCGCTTTAATCACGTTTACAATGGTAATGAGTATCCCATGTGGTAATCCAGCGGTTCTTAACCTGTGGTCCGCGGACCACTGGTGGTCCTTGGAACACTTAGAAGTGGGGCGCGAAGCCATTGGAAACATTGTAAAATAAGAAGTCAACAAAAGAACTTTAAAAGTATACAAATGTCAATATGATGACCAAAAAAAGGGCGTCAGAAGTATATGGTCGTCTTCCAATGCGCTGATGTGATTCCTCTGGCCGTGGTGGTCCATGAGTAGACTGATATTTTGTCAAATAGTCCTTCGTCACCAAAAGGTTAAGAACCACTGTGTTAATTCAATTCAAAACTGTGTGTGCCAAATTTCAGCGGAATGAGATCTGTAACTTTTGCGTGAAAGAGCAACAAACACATGGACATCCAAACAAACTGTCACATTAATAGTATTGATAACATTAACATATTTAGTGCCCGTCACTCGGATCCGACCGAGCGTCCTGTCCACTGCTAAACTATTGCCATCCCTAGTTCTCCGAACCGAGTATTCGGCACCTGGCATCCTGTGTGCCGACCACTCGGAACCGAAAAATGTTTTTTATAATGACAATAATAAAAATATGAATTCATAAATATTTTTTTAAATTTCATCGCCATGCCAGCAACACGCCAGATGCGCTCAAAGGGCATCGAGGAAGTATTCGTGAAAATCATACTGGCATTGAATGTGTTAAGTAAGATTAAAGTGCAATGCATGTGATGTCGTGATGTGTAGTTTCAGTCTTGAATAACACCATAAAAGCTAGGAGATGTGTAGCAATGTCTGCCTGTGTAACATCAACACCTACTGCAATCATCAGTACGTATGCCAGGTTCGAAGATTGTTGGCAAAAACCTCCCGCAAACGGATGATGATGATAATGGATCTCTCACTCTCATCAACCCATTATTGGCCCACTGCTGAGCACGGGTCTTCTATCAGAGTGCGAGAGTTTAGGCCATAGTTAACCGTGCTGGCCACGTGCGGATTGGTGGACTTCATACACCTCCGAGAACTTTTTTTTTTCAGAGCTCAGGTCTGTAGGTTTTTACTCATGATGTTTTCGTTCACCGAAAAACAGTGACAATTAATTTCCAATACGCACATAAATCAGTGGTGCTTGCCTGGGTTTGAACCTCGGACCTCTTGAACGAGAGGGCAAGTTTCAACCATTAGGTTTATATGTTTAATACAAATACAACTTTATGCCCATAATGTTGTTGCACACTTATAGAGCAAGATCCCAGGGCTGCCAGACGTCACGTATTTTCTGACGGATGAAATGTGGACGATTGAGTAGTGTTAGTATGTACTATGATCGTATGCCTACCTGCTAGCTTGGTCAAACGGCCAATTTCCAGGTATCAGGTAATCAAGGTACATAAAAATATTACTTACTTCACGTAAATTCTCATGGCTGATTTTCATATATGTTTTCGAGTGTATAGTTAAAAATAAATTGTCAATACTCCCAGACACTTCGTCGGCCATATTGCTTGGGAGACGCCTTAAGGGTCTCAAAATAATTATTTAACTTCACGTAAATTCTGACGCTCCATTTTTATATATGTTCATCCGACAACTATTTTAAAACCTTTGACAAGAAGACAGACCGATCCAAGGGGCCAATCATCCCCTAAACTAAATTTTAATATCTCTGTGAGTGGGAGCGCGAGAGCATTATCTACGCGCATGAGACTGAGTGAGACCGACTGCGCTGTTAAGGGCATGAAAATTACTTAAACAGATATTTTATATTTTTTAGAACTTTTGTTGACAAGTAAATTATGGCAACAAAAATAAAAAAAATTGACATATAATAAATAATACTAAAGGTAGCCGACCTTTTTAATTATTTTTCTATTTATTTATTAGAAATAAAAAATATTTTTTAAAAATAACACTTATAGTTTTTAAATTTTTTTACAAATGAAATTTTTTTTTAATAATTTTATCAATTAAAAAAAAATCTAAAAATTTTTAGATGTCGGCTAATGTATTTTCATTTTTTTTTTCCTAATTATTTTTAATTAATATGATTTTTAAATAAAATAATAAATTGGTCAGGTGACAGCTAACATTTTTGTAATTTAAAGGCAGGCCCTCTTGAGGCCAACAGCTAAAGTCACTCCCAAATAAGTATTCAGTGTTCTGCCGTGTCTGTAGAGTGCATCAGCTGTGACTATAGTAGCAACGTGTGTAAAAAAATAAAAATATTTGCAGTGTTTTGAAAAATAATAATAAGGATAATGCTGATGATGACGATCACGATTTAGATATTCAATTTCAAGATTGTCTAGATGATGAATTATCTAATTTCAACGATGATGATAATGAAGATTAAAAGCCACTGTTAAGAAATATTAAAGGATTAATATTTTTCTACTTTGTTTCCAAATTTCGAATAAATAATTCATTAAAAATAATTGCTATTACTTTAATTTAAGTGGTATTTTTAAAAAATATTTTTTATTTCTAATAAATAAATAGAAAAAAAATTAAAAATGTCGGCTACCTTTAGTATTATTTATTATTGGGAACGTGCGCGACAGTGGCGACACGCAGTTTTGGCAACTTTTTCGGCGACTATCACATATTGACGTGTAAACATTGTTAGTATTTTTGCAATTAAAAACCAAAATAAAGAGTAAATGGTACTTGTTGACTTTATTTGAGTGCAATTTATTGAATAGTGTATGAGTAAAATGGATATAATCATAAAAACCGGGTTCGAAAATATTACACACAATATTAGTTTCCAACCACAAACAGTAATAAAAGGCAATAAATTAGTATTAGCCCAGCGTGTAAGAAATGTAGAAGAATTACGCCGTAACGGCAAGATTTACTTAATACGAGCCCAAGTGATTCGCCAGATATCTGTGACACTAACACCCTACAAAACTAGTTTTAATTTATGCAATTTTTATGTAATGCCAGATCTCTATTTCGTGTGAGTAATTTCTCATTTACTACTTGTATGCTTATTATTAATTTTTAACAGATAAATGATGCGAGTGTCGTCACTAGTGTAAAATGTGACTGCGTGTATAATCAGAGCGGCAAGTGCAAACATATTGGTGCTTTGATATCATATGTTAACAACACCATCAGCTTGTCAAAAACAAGTAAGGAACAAGAGTGGGGCAAGCCTAGTATTCATCAGTTTGTTAAAAATAAATATTGTAAAGGAAGATATTAATAAATAAATAATACGCAACAATAGTCATGACCCATTTTTTAGCTTTAATTTGTACTGAAATACTTCTAGTTTGACAACCAGTCAGCCGCAGTAGTTTCAATTTTTTGTCACGTTGTGCGCTGCGATCGTTTTGGTACACCTACCATCGGCTTTGCACATAGCGAATATGTCATTTTTTTTTTATTTTTGTTGCCATAATTTACTTGTCAACAAAAGTTCTAAAAAATATAAAATATCTGTTTAAGTAATTTTCATGCCCTTAACAGCGCAGTCGGTCTCACTCAGTCTCATGCGCGTAGATAATGCTCTCGCGCTCCCACTCACAGAGATATTAAAATTTAGTTTAGGGGATGATTGGCCCCTTGGATCGGTCTGTCTTCTTGTCAAAGGTTTTAAAATAGTTGTCGGATGAACATATATAAAAATGGAGCGTCAGAATTTACGTGAAGTTAACTAATTATTTTGAGACCCATAAGGCGTCTCCCAAGCAATATGGCCGACGAAAAGTGTCTGGGAGTATTGACAATTTATTTTTAACTATACACTCGAAAACATATATGAAAATCAGCCATGAGAATTTACGTGAAGTAGGTAATATTTTTATGTACCTTGATTACCTGATACCTGGAAATTGGCCGTTTGACCAAGCTAGCAGGTAGGCATACGATCATAGTACATACTAATACTACTCAATCGTCCACATTTCATCCGTCAGAAAATACGTGACGTCTGGCAGCTCTGGGATCTTGGACTATTATAAAATGCCCTATGTGACCTTCATACTGGTCTTTCCCATAAGCCAACACTTTGGTGTAGTTGTCCGATCCTAAGACCTTATACATGTATCGCATACATGCAACGCGTTAATAACACGCAATACAGTTTCATGGCTTCAAAATTAGGGTGAATAATTTGAAAACACCCCAAGTATGATCTCTATATGGAAAGGGCGAAAAACAATTCAGTGGCAAAAACTTTTCCAGTTCGGTTGGCTTATATTACGTGTGATATTGACTCCCAAAGCCAACGGTGAACCCAAAGTATATAATCTTGTATATGCAAATGACCTTTTTCCCTTTACAACCGAATTCTTTACCCAGTCACGCCTTTCGGGTTATAAAAAGGGCGGAATTTTCCGTGGAAACAGAAGAACAAAATATATTCATGCGAGGTACCTATGTTCGTCGATTCCCGACACGTTATTTTACGATACCCCGTACTTTATTTCTCTTGAGTAGGAAATATTATGGATATTATTAAAGATAAAATCAAAATGAAGAAAACTTGGCTTTACGCAGTCGAATTTTCCCACAGTATTATAAATGTCACACAATAATAATTGCGATGGCGTTTCTAATTTGCGTGTTATTAATAAGCGTAAAAAACGAAGAGGTTTTTTAATCATAAGAACATTTACATTTGCGTGCTTTAAGGCCTTTATACAAATTAAATAATACGATTTTAGTAGATGTTCACTGTAATTTGTAACAGTAATTAAGTAAAAAAAAAAGGTTTTTTTTAACGTTAAGTTAATGTACGGAATTTTTAAACCCTTCAGGCAATTTAACATAAGATTTTTTTTCCAGAATATGGCCGTACTTGCAAGGACATAGGATGTCTGAACAGCGAAGTGTGCGTGCTCGCTGAAGACCCCTGCTCTTTCGGCCACAGCTCCAACTGCGGCACCTACCCCACGTGCAAGAAGAAGTCACTAGTTGAAGGTAAAATACATACTTGTAACAAAAATCAGCAATATTTGGGTCCGTCTATGATTTAATGGTATGGAATTTTCGTGACTTTTCCGTACCTATAACATTAATTCAAGTAAGAGAACTTCAAAGATTTTGTATACCTATGTGTATAGACTGGTCAATCAAAAGTCAAAATTTACGATATTTCATTTTTGTTAAAACTTTAAGGCATTAGAATGTGCAAAAATCTCGAAAAAAATCTTACATTTTACACCCCTGTCGCGAACGGGGAAAAAGTATTCTTTTTAAAACTTAGGATATTAATGAGATGCTATTTTTCTAATATTACAGGATCGCATTCAGAGCCAGCTCAACCATCCGCACCGAAGCCCGTGCCTCAGTCACCCACAAGAGACTTCGACTCGGCACCAAACTATCCCGCACCGGCGCCGCCGTCCAACACGCATAGTGGGTCACCATACGGCAACAATCCTTACGGTGGCGGATCCCCATACGGTAACAACAATAACGGTGGTGGATCACCGTACGGCAGCAACAATCACGGAGGTGGATCACCGTACGGCAACAATAATTATAATGGCGGGGGATCACCATACGGATCACCATTTGGATCCCCGTACGGCGGATCCGGAGGCACCAACAATCCTGGAGGATCATACGGGGGTCACTCATACGATAACTCTCCATACGGCCGCCCCAACTCAAACCCAAATCCCAGCACTGGATTCGGCGGCTCCGGCGGAAAGGGACCTTTGGACAACATCTTGAGCACTTTGAATAACTTCGCTAACGGAGGACAGGGTACCCCTGGAAGTAGCAACGGTCAAGGCCTCTCCAACATCCTAGGAAACATCCTAGGTAACGTGTCTAAAGGTGGAGGCTTAAGCAACATATTCAATACCAGGCCGATCATGGAGAACCCAAATTATTCGTCATACAGCTCTAACTCGAGGAGTTCTAACCCGCAAACTTATCCAGCAGGAAGCCAGCAGCCCGCACAAAATAGAAATTATGGGCAAAATTACGCGTCCCACAACGGAGCCTACACCAGACAGCCTAGCTATGGTTGGAATGTTAGGTAAATAATATTTGAAAACACAAAATCACTGTACATAGCGGTGTGGCTTCACTAGGTGTTAATATTTTATTTATTGCATCGCATTTGTAACTTTTCGTAAGCCTTTTATCCTTTGCACTATTTTTAACGCACTAATTAGACAATTTCCTTAGTGATGGTATTGGATCTTAATACTCTATACTTTAAGCTTTTAACGCATTATATAAATTTATCAAATAAGAATACTCATGTCATTATGTTTAACATATGTACGCAATTAATATACAATTATAATACATCTTAATTTTTTTCTGCAGCGATTTATCAAATGCAACAATTTACAAAATTACAATATGTTTAATCAATCGATTAAACTATTGTTCTTTATATATTACAACTGTAAATATATATTATACGAAACGGACTAAGAATTCATAATTCTATTTTATACTGATCGGATACTATTTTCTTCTCACTAATTATTATTTTTCCTCTAATTATGTTAATGTTTAATTACATTTTACTCAAGCAGGTTAAAACAGCAGACTAATATTTTTAGAGCCTCAACTAAACCTAATATCGCATGCCTGGAATGTGGTGAGATCTTTGCCGATTGTAATTTCAATTTTTAATTTGAATAGTTACATTTCAAAATATGTAAGCTGTAAAAATAATTCTCAAAATTCTAAAATGTCACAAAATATTTCTAGCACAATTTTGTATAATAATACAATGTTTATTTTTTATGCTTTTTAGTATTGCCATAATGATTTTTATTTGTGATAGATACAAGTCGCATTTAGATGCTAATGAATTATGTTCCTTTTTTGTAGTTTTGAACTGTTCAGTAAAGTTTAAATAAAAATGATATGCATTTTAATATTTCCGTATGATATTTTTTATTTCAGCCTCACAGTGATCTTGACGTACCTGATACGACAATACGTCTACAATGTGATACGAGATTAATTTTATATAAATGTTTCAAATAAAATGTTGAAATATATATATTTAAGTATGTTTATGTAAGTATAAGGTGCTTTAACGTAACTCACAGTAGCTGTTACAGCGATGTTTGTTGTCCAATAAATAATTTTATTAACCATTTTTATATTGTAATCAATGCCTTCCTTTTAAGTTATGTTATAGAATATTTGGGTAGGGTTTATGATCATTAAAATGCAAGTGATAAGAAATTTGACTTTATTGATATTATTCACAATGTCATACAAATAAATAAAATCATACCAATAACTTGCGTACATACAAATCTCAATATATTGTTTCTGGAATGTATTTGAATTAATTTCAGATAAAATGCAATGCTAAAAATCTTATGATAAATTGATTTTAATTTTTGTATTCTTAGAGACATGTCATAGGAAATGTCTACAAAACATTATAAATATTTAAATTCCTACCTATTTGAAACATTGTAAAATTAACTATATTTACCTAATATATTATGTATACTTTCAGATACATCCCATTTTGTTTACAATGGGATGAATTCTGATTTATAAGATAATCTCAAAACCCGTGAAGTGCATTGTTGCTAAAAATTTTAAAATAATTTGGTTTTTACATTTACAATTACAATAAGCGACAACCGTGCTTAAATTTTAATTTATATTATGTTAATTGTATTCCAAACCCGTGCTAAATTATTAATAACTTCGTGCTTAAAACATGAACGTTTTTGGATCTATATGACTTACCAAGATTTAATATAATAAAAGAATGAATACCCGCAATGATTTAAATATGTAATCTAAGTATGACAATAAATTATATATGTAAAAATTACAGGAAATACGCATTTTCTGTCCACACAAATAAGTGAGACAAACACATAAGTTATAAATAGAAAATGCATAATCACAGCAAAGCAGATCTATTACAGGCATTATGTAATCGTAATATTAAATTTTAATAAATTTAAATTAGTTACGTTTTACGTATGATATTTTATGCCTAAACTGGGATGCAACTTGGAATCTTTTACACGGCTACTCTTCATTTGCCCAGGATTACCAAATGGACTTCAAGCGCCATTGGATTTGCGTTGCAAGAATTGGCATTATAATTATGTGACCCGTCTGGTCAGGCCTTAAAATTGCGCTATTTATTGAAACGAGATTAACATAAACAGGTATCCTTAAAATTTGAAATGACGCATGAAACTAATGTTTACCTTACAATAAAACACCCATTGACTAAAAGAACTAGCGATTCTCACAAAAAACCTTATCAATACCGCCCCTGTTAAGTAGACTTATAATACCCATACCTTAACTAAATTGAGCTAAAAATGTCCTAATTCCCTGTTTAGTTAACTTGGTTAGCTAATTGACTTTTTTTCTCATTTATTCTCTTTGGTGTATTAACAACCTTCAGTATAAGAGCAATGATTAAAAAAACGAACCACACTCCATACCAATAGTGATACATAGAACAATAGTATATCCAGATACGGTCGAACGTCAGTAGTAAAAAGGCAGCAGCTTGGTACGACTTCGAATGTGTTCTCAGGAACCACATTATAAAGCCTATAATCTTCTTTTTCTGTGGATATCAAAGCCATGAAATTTATTTTAATATGTGAGCTGAACTGAAGAAATTATAGATTCGTGTTTGAAATTAGAATTGATATAAGTATGTTGGTGGATGACGAGAAACCTACTTACATTTCATGATTGACGCATTTAGTTTTATAGTTCGTAATATATTAACATTGACAAGTGAGGGTAGCATTTACCTTCTCTTAAGGCAACGCTGAGCGGGTAGGCGTAGGTTATGTCGTGCGATCGGAATTAGGGATTGCAATCCGGCCTCATTTTCAATCCGGCCGTTTCTTTCTCAATCCGACCGGATCCCACCGGATCCGGCGGCATTAATCGAACGGTTAAAACAGTGTAAAAAAAGGATCGATTTCTAACGGTAATTATTTTTGTAATGTGAAATCTTTGTCAAAATATACAATCACTGGATCCGGTGGAGGTCCGGATCCGATGGTGAACTGGTACCGGATCCGATTTGTGTAAATTTGTGCTGGATCTGCCGGATTACCGGATCCGATTTTCCGGATTGCAATCCCTAATCGGAATACATAAAAAGTGAGTCGGCTGATTTAGTTGAGGGATTACTTTGTTCAAAGTACTGCTGCCGCTTACACCGCTCAACGGAGCGTTATTCTTGTTAATACAAGTTATACGTTATTCCAAATATTAATTCCGTAAAGTGTGATAGGGACTAAATCGGTGTCGTAACTCGTAATTATCTCCTTGCCCGCAATACTTACCCCCACTAATGAACACTACCATGACTGATATAGTATATGCCATCCTGCCTATATGTACATGATAACAACATTTCTGTGGGTATTGGACGCCACAAGCGATCTTAGTGTCACTAGGATTATCAAAACTACCTAAGTTTAGCTTTAGTGAGTGTATGTCGTCGTCGGCAACCCATTGTCCATTTGTTGAAACTATTGACACTCATCCTGAGAGTGGGTACTATGGACATCTATAAGCAATTTCATATAGAATATGAATTCTATCTGAAGTCAACCACATGTGCGTTGCTACTGCCGAGAACTATGATGGGCGCCTCGTATGAAAGTCTGCCGGCAACCACACCCTTCCATCGAAACGCTGGAACTGTTTTACACGCTAGAAACAAGTGCGGCGGTGGTCTCCTCGGTCGAACTACACTAGTTCTACCATACAGTAAAAGTGTATTTCAATATTCTACCATATTAAAAGTTTTTTTAGCTTATTTTATCATTGAATAACAATGTCTAATATTACGATGGGTTACATTTAACATTGTTTCAAAGTTACCTTTCCTGTGGCATCTTTGTAATAAAGCTTGTAGAAAATATCTTCAGGTATCAGATAAAATGGACAGAAGTATATGCAGAAGAAGTATCCCGCATGAAAACCATGCCAAATTACTGATACAAAGAAAGCCGCATGAACCCTGGAAAAGGTATAAATCATTGTATTATCAATCATACAACAAAATATTTTTAAATAAGAAATTCTTCTACCTAATTACTGTTTGCGGAATTAAAAGTAAATGGCTCGACGTAACTATATTAGAAAACATCGAAATATACAAAATCAAATTATAGTTAAAAATAGCTTTGCGCTGTTTCCTGTATGTATTATTTTGCAACTATATTTATTAGGTTTTTACTCCTATAGTTATCCTGTCTTGTTTAATTATTTAGTCTAGTAAGTGTATTGTTCCATTTTATCACTATTTCTTAAAGATACTTACTTCAAAGTCCTAAAAGGGATCCGTTTGTACACAACCATAGCAACCCAGTATTGGACAGCCATGTTCCACACTTTCATTGAGTCTCTGAACGTCACAACTGTCTCGCACTTCCATACATCCATTGATTCCACTGTCCTGAAGTCGTATTCTGTTGTTTTCGCCTCTTCTTCCGACCTAGATTTAGTAAAATATGTATAAATGTTTTTAGTCTTTTAGCCTTTAAGTGTGTATGATAAATAATCACACAGAGTTAAAGACCAAAATGCAACAAACATAAAACAAATGGATATACAAACATGCTTACTTAATTAATTAATTACATAATGTAAACTAATACAAAGTAAATAGTCAAGCGACACTTTACTGGCTCACATGGGCAGAAGCCTTCAGGCAAAGTGGGAAGAATTTAAGCCATAGTCCACCACCCTGATCAAGAACAGATTTGTATACTTTGCATGTCTTAGAACTTATCACCATTGTGAGACTTGAGAGATCTTTAAGGAAATAGGTGCAATTTTTTGAAGAACTAGTTATAAGCCATCGGGAATAAGTTGAGGAAGTACATTCCATATATGGCATTCGCAAAACAGAATGTGCGTCGTAGAGGACTGACGCAAGTCAAAGCTGGCATGGAATTGCTTCTTTCGGCGATTGGTGTGGTGACACAGTGATGTGAGCACCACCAATTTTTCTAAACATAGTTTAAAGTAGCAAACGCGAATGCAGATAAAGGGTTACATATGTAGTCAATCACAGACATTGCTACTCCCTTATTTAGACAATAAATTACAAACTTTATTTTTACAAACTCACATCTGCTTCAACTTGAGGTACCCTACCATGGGACCATGTCCGGGTCTATTTTGACCCTGTACAGGATACGCGCCAAGTCCTGCAGAGTTACACACACTCTCAGCAAGAGTCATGCCACAGTAGATTCGTTGACGAAACGCGGCAAACAACGCCCACGGATACATCATTCTATATAGAAAGCTCCTGTTGTTGTGTTCTTCTGTTAACACATACTAAAACAAGGTAATAATTTTCAGTATTATTTTTTGTGTTTTTTTTATATTGTACATGTCTCTATCTACAGTGGCTTCTTAAGGTAAAGTATCCAGTTTACCTTAAGACTACATGTCTAAATAAACAAGACATTTTAGTAATTACAAAATTGTGTTGTATAATTTAAAGTGTAAGCATAAATACAAGTGTTATTTTAACATAATATGCAATTCCGCTGAATATGCATACTGCTAAAGTTATACATCTCCATGCCTAGAAATTTTTACCAACTGTTACAAAACAGTGTTTTTGATTTGTTGGATATCAAACCTACATATATCAAAACAAAAACATTAATAATGTATTCACTATACTAAACCTAAGATATGTATTATATAAGAAGCAAGAATATATCTCCATTCATAGTATAAGTTAAAGATTTATCTTACCTCAAGAGGCCACAAATGTGTAAAAGCCAAGTATAGTGATATGTGCAAAGGAACTATCTTCAATGTATTTATAGTAAAACCAGTGCAGTCTACATATTTGCTGAAAGGCAAATTGAAGTAGTCATCAAATGTCCTGTATCTGTAGTAGGGACCTGAAACAATATCAAATTTATTTATAAAAATGACGCTCCCAACTATAACATTAACACCAAGGCAAATACAGGTATCCAAATTCGCTCCTTTTATTCAGGCCAAGTAGGATTTATCTAAAAGTCCCTACTTAAAAGTAAGCAATTCAATGACATTATTAAAAAAAAAGAATATTTGGATTTTAAGATTAAGCACTGTATTTCAACTACTTTTAACTAAATACTTTCTTAAAAATAATATTCAGTTTATACTACAAAGTATTGTATATAGACCAATAATCAAAATTAACCGGACTATATTGGTCATATAATCTCATTAATTGATGAAATTTATAAAAATGTGGCACACACACAGTTATTTTTTTTTTATAATGACTGTTATTAATGCGTTGTTTCATACGAACATTAAGCATAGGGTTATGAATGGGTATTTTGTCTTGGAGGGCAGTAAGTCCAGTGACATAGGCCCTTTATGTATATTAATCCTAATAGGTCTCTCAGGAACTTCCTTTTCAGCCTTTTGAATGTTGAAGATAAATTCATTAGTCAGTATGTTAGGATGAGATTGTAGTCTATTCCTGTATGATTTGACAGAGTTCTTGATCTCTTCATGGGCTGTTGGGATCTCAAGGTTATGGTATAACTGTTGGTTTGTTACAAACCATGGAGCCTCAGTGATAATTCCGCATTATTATAGTAGATGTGGGAAGTAACTGGTATTTGGATACATGTAAGTGTGCATTACCTGTAAGTAATCCAATATAGTTAAAAGCATAATGGAACAGGTCCATAAAACTGGGGTTGATAAATTCCACAAAGTCATCATCAACTTCTTGCACTTTGTCTGACTTTTGTTCATCATTTTTCTTCCCATTTCTTGTAGCCAACCAGGAACCGTTGATCTCAGAAGCTACTCCAACCACTCTTAATACAATAATCATTACTATAAGGTTTGTTTGGCCAGATGATAGCGGAAACCCAAATTTGTCAGCCAGCCGGAAGAAGAAGAGATAGCCAAACATTAAAAAGAATGTGACTATATGGCAATACCTGAAAGTTAGCATGGATTTATATTATTCACCTACACATATTATAAATTATTTTTCATTATTAATGACAAAATAACTGGTATAAGTGATATTATGTTAATTCCTTAGGATTATTACATAAAACTATAAATAAGATACGCAACAAGGCAGGATACAAAAAAATAACATCAGAAATGGTAAATTAAACAAAACCGAACAGAACTTGGCTGATGAGATTTATAACTACTTTTATGATTATAATGTACTCCATCAAGGCCGGCACAAGTGACATCATCGGCAGAAACTCAACTTCTTGTTTTGGGTCACATAAGCTTTGACTGGGTTCTGCATATTGGCAATGGAAAAGGATTTTCGGGTTTCGAGGAATTCTCGCTCAGCCTGTGCGATTCCGGAGGAGATCAAATACCTCCCAACCCCTTGAAAGAGCTTAAATAATAGACAACCTTCGCGAAATGGAATATAAGTACTTACTTCACTGTAGCCTGTTTTATAGAAATTATCCCAAGCAACGCCGACAGTATGGGATGTATCGCACTGTATCCTGATACAATAAGTATAAGCAAGATGCCGAGCATGGAACCAACCCATTTTTTGGAATTTACTGAACTTAATCGTCTGTAAGAAGGTCCTATGACGACACTAAATAGAAGTAGTGATAAATAAATAATATCATTTTTATTCTTTACAAAGAACGACAACATTTTGGAAAATCATTCAAGCTATAATTGTTTTTTTTATTACAAATCATAAAAACAACTTATTACAAGATTCATATCTAAATCAACATGTACTATTTATTTACATTAAGTAATAGTGATTGGTCAACCTAAGTCAACTCGAGTAGCGTTTAGTTCGATTTGGATTCATATATATCGAATTTCAACTAATTGTTACTGAACGGTTCGTTCGAGAAACCTAGTAGTAGGTGAGCCGAAGAGGGGGATTTTAGAAGTAACTCGAGCGCTGCAGATTATTTATGTTACACTCAATGTATCATACTAGTATATCTTATAGGCTTCAAATTTGCTAATCTGACAATTTAAGTGTATCCTAAGAACGATGAACGACGTCTTGACTCACTCAAGTGCGCCAGATTAGGACATGGGGGACGTTATGGATAACCTAAATTGTGTCCAATTTGCTAATCTGATGATTTGAGTGTATCATAAGGGAGTGGGAGGGTTACAAAGTTCTCCAGAGCGTACCCCATAATATATACCCACATAATAAGGCATCATACTGGCTGGAGGTAGTTACCAACATATAGAGTATGTTACTATAATTAATCTGCCGCGCTCGAATTATTCCCAAAATCCCCTCTTGGGCTCCCTTACTATAGCAAAAGAGTTCGATTTCCAATTTAATGTAAGAAGGGTTGAAATGGTGAAAATATATGTTCAAATAGTTTTTTGGTGAAAAAGGGGGATCTAGCCCATTCTCTAATGATGTACGCGATGAACGATTGTTTGATATTTAAATATATCTAAAATTCGAGGACATTAATTAATTACGATAAAGAGAAAAATGTAAAATAAACTTTAATCATGTTAAAACATATGTAGTTGCTGAGAAACGTCATTATTTTTTATCCTAACCACTTAATTAACATGTGAAACAGAAAAGGAAAATACTATAGAATATACTATAGAAACACTAAAATAATGTACTATCTTAGTATTAGATTGGCGACACTGCTACGATGAGCTAAATCGAATTCCAAAATCGAGTTGGGGAAATTTTAACTCGAAGTGGGCCGTGTTGCATATTTCCTACATAGCCATCTCTATTAATCGTTTTCGTTGTCTGATTTTGACAATTGATATCTGACGTTGACAAGACTAACGTATGACATATGTACCTACAATACCATGGATGTACTAAAATGTGGGTAGTCTCCCATTATGTCGCCAACATGACACTATAAAATGATGAAGCCAGACTTCTGCATATCGTGTTTGCTGTTAACGAAAAGTATAAAACAAAATAATATGTTTGTGTGCTTGTAGAACAATAGAAATAAGTAGTCAATAATATGTGATTATGTTTTGTGGAGTATCTCCGCGCCTTTTTTGGTTATAAATACTTACTCCTTCATTTGTAAAAAATAACAAAGAATTTAATTTAGTTTCATGGCACAAAAAAAAAACAAAAAAATATTCTAATATGTATGTACCTATCAAATGAAAGAGCTTTAGATCCTGGGACAACTAAAAATATTAAATTACATTAAACTGTGGATGATAAATATTTTTTAAAACGCGCTTTTATTTCAATGAACTGAAAAGGAGAAAATAAACTTTGTAGTAGTCAAAGAAATAGCTTGTCGCGAGACGGCGAAAATAGTTCAGGCAGCCACAGACCTAGATTTAAGTAAATCTAACGTGGACAATCTCGCGACAAGCTTTTACATGTTAGAAAATTGTGCCATGCAACAAAATAATGGGTTTGACTAGTAGGTTGACTCCTTTTCACTCCATTGGAATACATAAATAAAAACTTGTTTTAGAAAATATTTTTTAATGTGTATTTGGTTCGGAAACAATTCCGATATGCGTGTTTACTTCAGTAACCTAAACTTAACTATGATGCGTGTAGTGTGTAGTGCAAAACAAATCTCTTGTTGCCAATTCCCTTTTTGTCAATTCATTGTCAAGTGTCAACTTCAAATACTGTCAAAAAATCAATACGTGAATTTAGTACACGATTCTTATAACATGAATTAAAAATATTTTGTTTCTGTAATGTATGATGTATTAAACTGTGGATAATAATTGCGTTAAAATAAAATGGACGAAGAGGAAAAAATGTTTAGTGCTAGGACCTGCATAACAGACGAAGTTAAAAAAGCTATTATAAACGATCTGAATACTAAAATCGGCGGAGATGTTGCTAATTTGGCAAACGTGTACCAGTTGGAAAATGAATTGGTAGTGAGAAGAGATCAGCTTCGTGGCCTGGTAAATATTTTTCACCTTTTCTTATATGGTATATACCATAATTCATTCCAATAATCTCTACGCAAACATATTTTTATTTACTACTTTTTAACATTTCTCTGAAGAAATATAATAGTTTGATAAACTTCTTTAAAATTCAATAAAGTACGGAAAAATACGCAAGTAGTCTTATGTATTTTCATTATTTATGATTTTAATTAAAATATTTCTCAATAACTTCAATGCTAAGTTGTGATTTCTTTTAAAGTTGAATGCTGCAAACAATGAAGTGCCCACAAAACTTTCAACAGCCATTAAAAAAGCGGAAGCGAATTCTGAGCACATTGAAAACCTTAAAGAAAGAAGTGAAAAGTTAAAGAAGAAAGCAGAAGATTTCTTAACTAGAAATGAGGTTGTTTTAAGTGAACTCAATGGCAGGTTTACAGCTGTACATAAATTACAAGAGATACTTACATACTTTAAGTCTTACGCCAAAGTGGAAGAAATAAGGTAAAAACTTTGTACATAATTAATTATTTGTTTTATTTCGATTAAGGCAATTGTTATCAACTAGTAGCTTGTCATTGATTCACTCTGTAAATTGTTTTTTTAAACACAATTTTTTTTAAGACAATTACTTGTTTTAAATGCTTAATATTTTTTAATTATAAAATTATAAAGGTAAATGAGTATGCAATTACAACAATTACAATCAAATTTAATTTCAAACAGCAAATTATATTCAATAAGTCTTTTACTTTTACACCAACACAAATGAGTGTTATGGCAGAATAGTCATAGTTCTATAAAAAATCTTTGAGAACATATTATATAGCTGTTCATTCAATACATAATGTTCCTATACTCGGGGCAAATTCTATCTGGAATATTTATTCCAGATTGAATTGATTCATCACCACCTTGCACGAATTTGTACATAAATGCATCTTATATTCAACCAAACTATGCATAAATTTACGCGAAGTAATTTAATTAAGAAGAGTTAATTACTAATTACGACCAACTGCAAGATAATATGCTAAAACCAGTCAAACAAAATTTATTTACCAGTATCGTCATTGATTAATTAATGATGTCACAACCATAATTCAATGAATGGATTTGCAACCTATTATAGGTTACAAGTAGAAGTTAAAAATAGGTAAAAGACGGCTGATAAAACAACAAAAAGTTGCATTCCCCTGTCTGTCAGTGGTTGCTAGGCAATGCTTTGTTATTAAACATTCCATATCGAATTTGCCCCGAGTATAGTTATACATAATTATATCTAATCTCAGTTCCTAATTATTCATACATATGTATATATTGAGTAATTCATATTCGCATGCTATCGCATTGTTAGAAGGACAAGTGAACAATTTTTATTTGTAACATCTGATATAATGTACCTGTTCTGTGCAAGTAAACTATTACTACTATTACTAATTTTCTCTTATTTCAGCAACCAGTTGAAACAATGTAAGGATGATGAGCAGATGGTATCTTTGTATAATCAGTTAATGGTGATGTGTGAGGAGTGCACCAACCCACACCGCTCTGCATATGTGAAGGAGACTACACACTATTGGCATAATGTGCTGAAGGATCACTTGACAAAGTATGACTCTTTTTATAAGATTGAAGTAGCAAACGAGCATGCAGTATATCTGATGGTAAGTGGTCACTACCGCCCACGGACTCCTGTAAACAACTTCATATAGAACATGAAGTTCTACCTAAAGTCAATTACAGATGCGTTGCTGCTTCTGAGGACTAAAATGGTTGCCTCATATAAAAGTGTGCTGGCAACCACACTCTTCCATTGAAACGCAAGAACTGCTTCACGCTAGAAATAGGCGTGGCAGTGGTCCTTCCCTGGGCGAACTATACTATATACCACTTACCGAAAACAATTCATTTACCTATGCTCTTGTTAAAAATTACAGTCTGGTGATGTTCAAACATATTGCGTTCAAATAAACCAATTGAATACCTTTTATAACTCTTCATTTTATAACATACAATGCCACTGAAATTAAGTTCAGGTAAAAATTCATCTCTGTTGCTTTGTATGTAAATTCTTATGGTTAATACTCACAAATCAATTACTCAATTGTTTCAGGAGTTACGAAGATGTAATGAAATTACTGAAATGGCCGTTCTCTTCAGAGGAAAATGTTCCAATACCTAACGAGGTGCTCACTAAATTTAGCAATCTAACTAAGTATCTGTTTATGATCCGAGAGCCAGATGCAGTAATACGCGAAGTCAATCTCTATGAGGATCTTGGTAAATATAAATTTTGTTTTACTTGTATTCATCATTTAGGGTTAGTGAAATTTCATAATGAACACTCAACTCTTTTGTTTGTTTTCTCTTTTTGTTTTAATTATGATTTGTCTATGGTTCAGTGCAATGGAATGCAGATACAGAATGAAGAATATTCACTTAAATAGAACTAACACATTCATAAATATATGTGGTTTGATATAATTTGTCTGCTATTATATGCCTTCATAATTATATGTATAAATAGTACCACATTATTCTATTATAATAATATATTCCTTTGTCTGCTTCAGTCACATATACTATGTTAATGAAGTGTTATAACATACATGTCCACCAATTGCAGTGGGACAATAATGGGTTGTACCCTTAATATACATCATAAACTATGTGTGGGCCAAATTTCAGCTAAATCCGACCGGTAGCTTTGTGTAAACAATAAACAAACACACAAACATCCTCGCAAAGTTTTGCATTCGTTATATTGATAAGATTCATATATTTTTTGCAGCACTAGAACCATGCTTGCCTGTAAAAATCTTGCTACGACCACTGAGAAGGCGTTTTATATTCCATTTCACGGGTACGCGACAGACCGCGCGTATCGACAGGCCTGAATGGTTCCTCACTCAAACGCTTACTTGGATAAAAGATCATCAGAAATTCGTACGCACCCACGTCCAGCCAGTGGCTGATAAGTTGAAGATGAAACATGTTCATGCTGTGGTAAGGTATTTTGTATTACTCTATATGTAAAAATGTATTTTATAGTTAAATACAAAGTATTATTAAATTATAACAAGTAATATTCTTATTTGCATACCTGTGTAATATTATATAGTGCATAAAACATGTCAAAGATAATACAAGTGAAGTCTGTAACTTATTTTTTGTATAAAGTAGTTATTTGTATAGGGAACAGTAAGTCTATTCGTGAGATTTAGTGATTAGCTTGCTTTAAACAATTCTACCTGAGGTTTTGGGAACTAATCATAGAATAATACGGAACACAGAATTATGTACGTTTTTTTAAATTTCTGTCTGTTTAAAATCGCATAGAATCATGGCTCCAGAATTTGATTCAAGGGAATTAAAACAAATCTATAAATAAATAATATGCTGTAAATTGTTTAAATTAATTGTTTTTATTTTAGTAAAATCTATCCTCTATATGAAAACTTATTATAAATGATATTTATGTTTTTTAACGTGTGTTACACCGCGAGGTGCAGCTAGGAATACAAAAAAATTGTTTTACAACAGGCTGAATTTAATAGCGGGCTCGTAGCGCTCGCCGCAGAGAGGCTCCATACAGTGCTAGCTCTGTACCAAGGCCACGGACCAAAAGGCGAGATAGTGGACGTGGACGCCGCCTTCGCGCACGCAGTGGACGAGACGCTAGGCTTCTATAGAGAACAGCTGGCGGTCACTGGGTATCCGATCAACAATGTTCTGTCAGTGCTCACTAAGGCAGAGACGTTTGTCCGATGGCTGGCTGTGGAGAAAAAGTGTAAGTTATGTCAAACGTAAAAGAATGACATCTTCAATTTAGTCATTTCGGTGTTTCTACAATTGTGTCTGTTCTAACTATAACAAATAACTTTTCATTGTTTTACCAAGAAATTATTATTATGTGGTCCTAAACATCTAAATATCCTACTGTAATCTGTATCAACAGTATAAGACTTGGTCTTCTATAATTGGAATAGAAACTTTTTTTTAAATACTCTAGAAAAATGACTACGTTTTGGTTCCGATACAATAGTTTTAGTCTAAAATAAAACCAGTAGTTTCATTTCGTCTTCAAGTTCAGAGTTCAACTTAAGAGTAACCTGTGCTGACTGCCGAGAGGGCACATTAAACGATTTTTATGAGACGAAGTGGGTTATAACTCACAGTATGTAACTTAGTTTGAAATTTCAGTAATGATTGTTGTGGAAAAAAACGTGGTTAATTATACCGCACTTAGGTATTCCGTGCATAACTAATTTCAATATTATTCTCATCTTGTTAAGTTATAAACTATTTCTCCCGTAATAATTCAGCGATCGGAGCAGTCTCTAAATAATGGAACACACTGATGATGACAAATAAGATAACTGGAAGATGAAATAAGTTCTAACATGAATTTTACAGATGCTCTAACAAAAATGGATGAAATATTGGAAAACGATCAATGGATCGAAGCGGTGGCCACGGGAGTCGGATCTGCAGTCGGCTGTGTCGTGTGGGTGCCTCGCGGTGCTGACTGGTTTATATCGCTGTTGAAGACTATGGAGGACCGGTACTTCATTCTGCCTCAGCCTGGTCATCGGTGAGTTTAAGAAAAGTTAGTACTTTAACCCTTTTGGCATCATTAATCTAGCTATTAGTGCCTTCTGAAAGCAGTGACAAAACGTTGCTGACTTTTGATTACAAGGTTAAATAAGGCATTTATAAGCGATTGGGAGCATTCTAAATTAGTTTTCAAGTGTAGCAATGCATTTATGGCCAGCCTCAAATCAAGGTGCTATTTGATTAATTATAGATGATTATAAATGTGCAACAATCTGTTACTATCAGGTATATGTAATTCACATATGGCACAAATGGAACGTAACAACAACAAACACTAACATATTTCTGCGAATAAGAGTGATAAGACTTATGTTTAAAATCTAATTATTGCAGCCGATATGCCAATATGCCCATATTCCAAACTTGAACTTGAATACTAGCTACAGAGTAAAATCGTAAGCGTGATCCATAAAGGGGTACAGTGCCATCTAGTTGTAGTACCGAGAACTGATTTGATGACGCATTTTCGTTTTAACAAAGACATAACGATTCAAAAGTTGTTTGTTTGACTTCAAAAATGAAAGAAATGTTGCAAGCAAATAATAGCATTTTTTTATTCCAGTCTACAATTTCTCGAGCTTCAATTAGAGCTTATAGATGAATGGCGCATACGCCTTACGCAACTACTAACCGTGGCGATCGATTCCATACGACCAGAGACATTCCTTGTGGCGGAACCAAATTTGCTTATAGCGATCATCAATACTGCGCATCATGTGCGCACCGTGTTGTTGCTATGGACTCATTCGCTGGTAAGATAATAAAAATAATATAACATAAGTGTACCTACTAATAAAAAATAGATATACATACATAAGCACATACACGCACACATACACATGCACACATACACATAAACACACGCATATTGACGAACCGCGTGGCGGAGTGGTTACCATTCCGGTCTAACGCGCAATGGGTCCCGGGCAGACAGGTATCTGAATGATGAGTTTAGATTCATGTCCTGGGTCTGGGTGTTTGTGTATTCGTCTTGTGTGTGTCCATGGTAACCATGGTTGGGCTATGTGTTTAGAAAGCGTGTGTATACAGAAATATATGCATACTCTCGCATTTATATTGCTCCTCAAATTCTTACATTCATTCACAAAATTATGGATCACTTTTAGATTACTGTTTTATACTTAGAACATGTATTTAACAAACATTTTGAATACTATTATCCATATGCTGAATATGTCTTATATTCGTAAATTAAAACTTGCTACGGCACTGCTATAGTTTATGGGGCCGGCACACATTATAAGCGTGGTGTCTTAATGCAACAAACTGTCGTGCAACAAGCTGTAATTTCGGTGTTTGCTTGAAATATGCTCTCGGTAGGTTTACGTTTTGCGTTACGTTGTTGCACAGCTTTAACGTATGTCAGCCATTAAAGTTTTATAAGTTAATTATAATAAAGCTTATATCTCCTACATTTTCCTCTTTTAGCAATACCTCCAATTGCACTACTACCGATCGCAGTTCCACAACTTCACACGACAACAGCATCGGGACGTGTCTGAACATTCGAGTGTGGTTGATGAGGAGTTGGAAGAGGATCCTAAGAAGAGTACCAAAGAACGTTAGTCTCTAATCATTATGCTGTGTAGTCTCGGTTTAATATAGCCCCTCTGGTCAGGTGACTATGAGACAAAATGTAGGCATTACATCGTTTTTCTGGGTAACATCAACACCCACTGTGGTCACCAACACGCATGCAAGGGGACAATTGGCCGAGGCCTATCTAGCAGTGGACCTCAACGGTTGATGGATGGATTATTGTGATGTAGTGTTCTTGAGAGGACACTATAAGAGTCTTAATTTATACATAGTGTCATGAAAGGGTACGTGGGATTTTTAAACATGTATAAATTATGAGTAAGTGTACAGATGCATTTCAGTAGAAACAATCTACGGATTGAGATACAATTGACAGCTTACGACAGCTTTTCTATTTCAGAAGAGATTGATGGAACGATGTATCTAAAAGACGTAGAAGTTCGCGCACAGAAATTGGCGATCAGTGACTTATCCAAGCAAAGCTTTGAAGAAAAGGAGACTGAGGTAGGTATTTATAAAATGTTGTATGTGATAATTCGATATGGTTAAACCGAAACAGAAATTCGATGTTGGAATTTCTAATTGATATTGATTATTGGATCTCTGGTCATACTTTTGACTTTGTGGCATACGATTGAGATAGAATTGTAGATGCAATCCACTGCATGGCACACAGTTACTGCTAACCATGATCATCTGTAACCTAAGTCATGTAGAACAGGATAAAAGTGGATGAGAATGGCTACTAGCCAGAAAAACCTCCTTGTTCAAAATTTTAAATCATTTATTTATTTATTTAAAGTTTAGTTTCTAAACTTTAAATACCTTAACCTTAATCGAAGGGTTACAAGGGCGAACTTAATTCCTAATGGCCTTCTCTGCCAGTTAATCCTGGGCGACAGCGATAATCTGTGGTAGGCATAGGTAGGTGGGCATGTGGTAGGCATTTATTGGTTTAAATCAGGCGATTAAGTAACCCAAAAATCCCTTTTTGTCGATAGTACGCTGATCAAAATCTGACGTTAACGGCCATGGATCAAGCAGACGATACAGAAGACGGCGGTGCTTTCGGCGAAGCGCCCGCGTTGCTGGCCACTTTGAGGGATGCGGGGCTTGCTGCGTTGGTCGAACACATCTTGTTCGAGTTTAAAGCAACTACCAGAGAGTATAAGAAGCAAAAGTGAGTGTTATCAATATGTGATTTAGTGATCAATAATGAATAGTAATGAAAAATAAAATATCAATAGAAAGTTGATCAATGAGGGATAAATTGTATAAGCGGTCTGATTTTTATAGTGTTTGCGTTGATTCAACAAACCTTGGTGGAAAACCATTAAAAAATATATATCCAGGTTTTCAACGATTTAATCGTGTTTTACCCGATATTTGTTACATGGAGTTCTTCTTCACACTTGCCTTGCGCGGTGGACTGTGGCTTAAAATCCTCTCACCCTAACAGTAGACCTGCACCGCACCGCAGCAGTGGAACCAGTGTCAGTTTTATCATAATCAGTGTCATCACTAATGAGGGGGGCAGTAATAGATTGACGATAACGATTAATGTTTGCGGCAAATTTACCTTACTTACCTAATATAGACATAGAACAGCACACTGTCCCACGCAGACATAACTAAAGGCGGATACAAATTTGCGAAATGTAATATGCAATGAAACATGAAAGGAGCATTTCATAAGTATGGACGCAGGGTGCGCACGAACCGAGCATGTACAGTCAGCAGCATATAGTTAGTGGCGTTCAAAGTGTCCATATTGTTAGATACAACCAAAGTGCTCAATAATATCGGCACAACCTACGTGTTCTAATTGTTCACAACATCATAAACTTCCAAATGACAGAACATTCTTAAATTCATAATGAACCAGTCAAATTGTCACAATTAAAGCATCTGTTACGACACCAGCGGTAACCTAGCAACGAGACTGTTCGTAAATATAGGTACATTTTATAATATTATACCTTATGTTGCGGATATAAGGTTCCTGATCACTTACGGTATAAGACATGGTAACAATGACTCTTCTCTTCTCTCTTTTTTATATTAACAACTATCCTTTTCATATCTTGCAATGACGTTATTGACTGTCATTGTCATAGAATCGGTCTAGGGGAACAAGAGGCATGATAAGACAAGACGAGAGGACGGACGAGTAAGACGGGTCATGCCCACATACCAGAAACTAAACGCTTTTGCGAGATGGTGCTGCAGCCCATCAGAAGCTGCTTTCAAACAATACTCAATAGACCATGACAGTTGATTTACAATCAAATTTAGTTTAAGTGCATGATTGATATAATATTTTTTATCCTTAATAACTACAGAATCAAGTAAGAAATAGTATTGAATTGATGATTATTTTCTCCTTTATTTTACGTTTTCCTTGAAGTTGATGGGCAATTTTAACACTGCTTTAGTCTTACCGTTATTTTATATTTTCTTTTAACATAGTAATTGGGACAAGATGCGAAATGTCACGGGGCACAATGGGATACACCATTATATTGCATTCTAATAATTCCATCGACAGAGTATCTCATCCGGGCTCAATTGCGTCAAGTGTTGTTAATGTTCAGTATATGGAAACATACCCATATATTGCACCTGAAATACTTACCACGTCAAGTTCTACAAACCTACCCTCGTCAAGAAAAAGAAGGCCTAAGTCCGTTCATAACACACTTGAAAAAGAACAAGTTCAATTGATTGATTCTTCTTCCTGTTCTCTCCGGAAATAAACGTTTGCCAGTGACACTATCTGATGCTGATTCACCACAACAACATTGTTCACAATTATTTGACGTGCAAAAAAGAAGTTCCTCAGAAATTCGTTTTCACATACGAGCTTAAAGTTATTCGATCGTTACTAGCAAGGATGTTCAAAGGGTTTCAAAGGATGTATATTAAAAAAATTAAAGACCGATGTATATTTTTTACAAACAATATATTTTAGCTAAAATATAATAGTTTTTCTGTTACCTCTATGGTTTTCTCATTTTTAAACTGATGAAAAGTATCTTCATTACATTTTAAAATCTTAAATGAGATAAACAAATGACAATATTATCATTGCTCGCACAGTAAGGGCCGGCACTCATATGACGGAGCGCAGCGCAGCGCATTTTTTGCTGTCAAACTATTATCGTCATTGTCCCTTTAGAAATAATATCCAAAATTAAATAACAGCAATTTATTTCTGAGGAGCATGGAAGCGCATGCTCGCGCATCCGCGCGCATTCGCGCGCATCCGCGCGCATTCTCCCAGTAATTAGCGCGAATTTCGGCTAGTGTGTGATTCGTTAAGAAAATTTCGCGGGCATGCGCTGCGCTGCGCTGCGCTGCGCTCCGTCATATGTGCGCCGGCCCTAAGTGATCCTTACAATATATTCGCAACATAAAGTTTAATATTTTAAAATGTACCTATATTTTACAAACAGTCCCGTTGCTAGGTTACCATTGACGCCGGAACATTTGTGACAATTTGGGTGGTATTAACATTATGAGTTTATGAACGTCCTGACATTTGGGAGTTTAAGATGTTGTCAACAATTAGAAACGTAGGTTGTGCCGATATTATTGAACACTTTGATTGTATCTAACAATATGGACACTTTGAACGCCACTAACTATGTGCTGCTGACTGTACGTGCTCAACATTGTTTCCGACATGCGCGCAGCGAACGTTCCTCAGTAAAGATACACACAACCCCTCTACAATGACGCTCCGTGCACACAGCTTCTGTGTTCGGCGAAAAAACCGACATATGACGGTTCGCGGCGCGCACGAGTTGTAATACTCTGTTCGCTCGCGTATTGAGCACGGTTCGTGCACGTAAGCCTACACACTATTGGGATACTGTTACATTGCATGTTACATTGCGACAATGTGGACGGCTAAGGCCTGTTGTGCATGGCACGTTTTTTCAGCCGTACGGCGTCTTTACCTTAGCGTGAAAAAAACGTGCTAGCATGTACATGGCAAGGCATCTCTCAGTGATCCATACAACATTGACAACCGTGCGTACACACGGCGAATTAAACGTTCGCCGTATTTTTACGCCGAAAAAACGTGTGTCTACAAGAGGCCTAATTCTTTCATTACGTGTTTCATTGTATGTTACATTTTGCAAATCTGTACCCGCCCTAACAGAACCCTCTTGCAGATGGCACGCGATGCCAACAGTGGAACAAAAGGCTTTATCCGTGTCGGGTCCGCTGTGCGCGCCGCTGGCCGCGTTGTGTGCGAGACGCGCCGCCGCCGCGCGAGCGTTGGCGCCGCGCCTCGCTGAGACGCTGCGGGTGCGGCTCGCGCAACACCTCGACAACTATCTGTTTGAGGTGAGTGTTACGCGACTAACTGAACACCTGCAGATTGCTCGCAATGCCGGCAGTGGAACAGAAGGCACTATATCAATGTCTGGTCCGCTATACGCGCCGCTGGGACGTCTGTGCGCGCGCCGTGCTTACGCTGCGTGTCCGTTAGCGACGCGCCTCGCTGAGACGCTGCGGGTGCGGCTCGCGCAACACCACGACAACTATCTATTTGAGGTGAGTGTTACGCGACTAACTGAACACCTGCAGATTGCTCGCAATGCCGGCAGTGGAACAGAAGGCACTATATCAATGTCTGGTCCGCTATACGCGCCGCTGGGACGTCTGTGCGCGCGCCGTGCTTACGCTGCGTGTCCGTTAGCGACGCGCCTCGCTGAGACGCTGCGGGTGCGGCTCGCGCAACACCACGACAACTATCTATTTGAGGTGAGTGTTACGCGACTAACTGAACACCTGCAGATTGCTCGCAATGCCGGCAGTGGAACAGAAGGCACTATATCAATGTCTGGTCCGCTATACGCGCCGCTGGGACGTCTGTGCGCGCGCCGTGCTTACGCTGCGTGTCCGTTAGCGACGCGCCTCGCTGAGACGCTGCGGGTGCGGCTCGCGCAACACCACGACAACTATCTATTTGAGGTGAGTGTTACGCGACTAACTGAACACCTGCAGATTGCTCGCAATGCCGACAGTGGAGCAGAAGGGACTATCAGTGTCTGGCCCGTCTGTGCGCGCGCTGACCTTCCGCTGAGACGTTGCGGGTGAGGCTCGCGCAACACCTCGACAACTATTTGTTTGAGGTGAGTAATATGCAACTAACACGCTGCGTGTCCGTCAGCGACGCGCCTCGCTGAGATGCTGCGGATGAGGCTCGCGCAACACCTCGACAACTGTTTGAGGTGAGTAATACGCGACTAACGGAACACCTGCAGATATTTTATTTTATTTGACTGAAGTAGCAAACGAGCATGTAGTCCACCTGATGGTAAGTGGTCACTGCCACCCCTGGACATCAACTTCATACAGAACGTGGGTTTCATCTGAAGTCAATCATAGATGCGTTGCCACTCCCGAGGATTATGATGGTCGCCAAATGTGAAAGTGTGCCGGCAACCACTCTTCTTTCGAAACGCAAGAAATGCTTCACGCTGGAAATAGGTGTGGCGGTGGTACAGTCAGCAGCAAATTGTTAGTGACATTCAAACTGTCCACATTGTTAGATACAACCAAAGTGCTCAATAATATCGGCACAACCTAGGTGTTCTAATTGTTGACAACATCTTAAACTTCCAAATGACAGGACGTTCATTAACTCATAATCTTAATACCACTCAAATTGTCACAAATATAATAGCTCCGGCGTCAGTGGTAACCTAGCAACGAGACTGTTCGTAAATATAGGTACATTTTATAATATTATACTTTATGTTGTAAGGATCACTTACGGTGCGAGCAATAATAATATTAACATTTGTTTATCTCTTTTAAGGTTTTAAAATTTAATGAAGTTACTTTTTATAAACTTTATCGTTTTCTTTAAGTTGAATGTAATTTATTAATTCTAATATGACAAAATATAAAATAATAAAAATTAAATTAATATAATATAAATTAACATAATTATATGTATTAACAAAATAATAACTTAAATTTAAAAAGAAACAAAATGCCAAATTAAAAATAAAAATCTGCATCTTTTTAAAAATGAGAAAACCGTATAGGTAACAGAAAAACTGATATATTTTAGCTAAAATATATTGTTTGTAAAAATATACATCGGTCTTTATTTTTTTTTAAATATACATCCTTTGAAACCATTTGAACATTCTTGCTAGTAACGATCGAATAACTTTAAGCACGTATGTGAAACCGAATTTCTGAGGAACTTCTTTTTTGCACATCAAATAATTGTGAACAATGTTGTTGTGGTGAACCAGCATCAGATAGTGTCACTGGCAAACGTTGATTTCCGGAGAGAACAGGAAGAAGAATCAATCGATTGAGCTTGTTCTTTTTCAAGTGTGTTTTGATTGGACTTAGGCCTTCTTTTTCTTGACGAGGGCAGGTTTGTAGAACTTGACGTGGTAAGTCGTTGTTACCATGTCTTATACCGTAAGTGATCAGGAACCTTATATCCGCAACATAAGGTATAATATTATAAAATGTACCTATATTTACTATCAGTCTCGTTGCTAGGTTACCACTGACGCCGGAACTGTGACAATTTGATTGGTATCATCATTATGAGTTTATGAACGTTCTGTTTATATGAACGTTCTATTTGGAAGTCTAAGATGTTGTCAACAATTAGAACACGTAGGTTGTGCCGATATTATTGAGCACTTTGGTTGTATCTAACAATGTGGACAGTTTGAATGTCACTAACAATTTGCTGCTGACTGTACTTCCCCAGTCGAACTACACTGGTTCTACCACCTTGAAAGATCAATGTCGGGTCGGATCAATGTAAATTTGTTGGTAGTTCCATAAAATCAAATCTAGCTATACCCCTACTAAATTGTTTATTATTGTAGTAAATTGATACAGTAGTGGCAAAAAAATTGCAGTATATTTGATTTTAGACTAGTATTATCGCGGAATTGATACATTATAATCGGGTACTAACGATATGCGGTTTATGAATTCTTATAGAATTCTTTTTGCGGATATTTCGCCGCAGTTGCATGGATTGTGGTCACGGCCAAACTGCGGTAAAAATAATTCTATAAGAATTCATAAACCGCATATCGTGAGTACACGTTAAGTATTATAATTGCAGTATATTATCCTAATCCATTGGTAGTAACGAATATGTTATACGCAGGAGGTGTGCCTCGCGAGCTGGTTCAACACGGGCGGCGCGCTGCAGCTGGCGCACGACGCGCGCCGCTGCGTGCTGCCCGCGTTCGCGCCGCCCGTCAGCGCGGACGTGGTGGAGATCAAGCTCATGCCGAGGTGGGATGCGCCTTTATGACGTCACAATACACTAATATACGCAGGGGGTGTGTCTCGCGAGCTGGTTCAACACGGACGGCGCGCTACAGCTGGCGCACAGGATACCTTGAAGAGAGCTGATCAGGCTGAACGGCCCTGAAAAAACCAATATGGTTTTCGCCGGGCCGTTCAGTTGGTAATCTTCTGGAATACCTTACACGCCGATTAGCGCAAACTATTGAGAGCGATGGGAGGCTTTAGCGGTAAGCCTTGATATTGCAAAGGCCTTTGGCATAGGGCCCTTCTCGCAAAGCTTCTATCTTACGGTCTTCCTGAGATGTTGTGCAAGTGGATAAACAGTTTACTGTCTGGGCGGCATATCAGAGTTGTGGTTGATGGTTGCTGCTTAGACACGAGGTCCAACAATTCTGGCGTTCCCCAAGGCTCCGTTATTTCCCCCACGTTGTTCATTCTGCATATCAATGATATATTGCAACAAACAATGCATTGCTATGCGAATGACAGCACAGGGGATGCCTTGTACACAGGCCGTACAAATAGGTCTCAGATACTTGTGTAGGAAAGCAGAATCCAACTTGTGTCTTAAATCGAGCACTCTCTGAAGCGGGTCTTAGAATGGGGTCGACTTAACCTTGTTGAGTTCAACCTCGCGAAGAAACAAGTCTGCGCGTTTACCGTTAAGCTAGCCCATTTGTCATGGCGCCACAGTTCCAAGGAATCACGCTCACCATTGGAAAAACGCGTGGGGATTCTGGGAGTTGACATCTCGTGTGACGTGCAGTTTCGGGGTCATTTGGATGTTTTTTTTTTTCATTACCAATTATTATTTAATCACTGATAACACAACATTGACAATTAAATATTTTACGAAAGCTAGAACAGATGAATGGCGTTATAAAATTAGTACACAATAGTCTAAATTTCTTCTATAGTCTACGTGACGTTTAAGTAATTTTCCTTGCTTTTTACATTTCAGACTGTTAGAAGGTTGCAGACTGTTAAACATGGACTACGACGAGGCACGCCGTCTCCGTACAGTACTGAGCCGGCAGCTACACTCCACGCTAGAGGAGGCGCGGCAACAACTCGCAGGGTCCTCTCTCAAGCCGCAGGAGGTCCGTCAGATACTCAGCCAGAGAACCGATATGAAGGACTCGTCGCCGGAGTCCGTGATGGAGCTGTTTTGAAGTTTCGAAGGAGGAAGCCTGTAAATCTGCCTGTGAGATTAGACGCTGCGTGCTTTGGGTTTTTATTTAAGTTACAAGTACAGTATGCAATGTCGCTATTTCACTTGTTTCGCTAGTTGAGACTGTTATGAAACATTTTGTTGAATCTCAAGCAGTGGTGGAGTAGTAAGGAGGAGCGTAGTACATGGCGCCTGAGACTGAAGTTGAATTATCCGTTCGCAAAAACTATATAATATTTTACACTGTTATCTCTACACAACACTACAACGACCTTCGATCTCTTATGGGAACTATGTTAGATTTTTTCAAGTAGATTTAATAAGCACACTTGACGCCACTTTTAAGTTTTTGTATGGGATTGTGTATCTAGTTTCTATTAGTGATCGAAGACAACGACCAATAAAAACAGATCGCCAAATCTAAATTTTTCCCCTGTCCCTTCAATATGACGCCCGGCGAAGCAAATTAGGTTTCGTCCTTTTTTCTACGAAAACATCGAATGTTTTTCTGCAAAAACGTCGGTGTAATACCATAAAATGAATATATGCCATTTCCAAAACTTGCCGCTCTGTTCTCTGCAAGCTTCGCTACTGATCTTAGGTTTGAATTATGTATAAAATTTGATTTTGTTCATTTAGATTCTTTCAGGGATTTCTTTTGATATTAAAACCTATTTACCGTTATGCTGCTGGACATAGGTCTACTCACAGAATGCGATAGTTCTAGGCTTATTTAACCAACAGTGGGAGTTAATTAGCTTAATGTTTATACTACTGGACCATTACTACTATACCTATTTTTTATAATAACCAACACATATGCGGAAATATTACCATAAAATATGTAGAATATAAGACAAGTATATCTAATATCCCACGAAATCACCACACAAATCGTGATCGTAATGTTTTTGTTTGTATCATAAATTAGTTGCTAATTATTCTTTCTCGGTATAATCCTATGCATAGCAGAATTTTCTTATACATGGCGTAGACAAAGGCTTCCTCCTTTGTTAATATTAAATAAACGTTAATATAAGGTAGCTTGGTATTTATATATTGGTAATCTATTTATTTTGTATAGGATTAGTGGATACTTAGGTTGATCATTTTATCTTTAAACTCTATCGTAGGGTTTGCCGTGTAGCGTCGGCCTATGTAGCATTATTCCCCACTTCTTATATAAACTTTTCGATGTAGTAAATGTGCATTAAATCTCGCCTACTGTGTATGTACACAGTTAAGACAGAGCCTCGCACTTTAGCTCTTAGAGGAATCATTTCTTCGTACGAGTTCATAGTAAAATACGTATTGCTTGATAGTACATCCGCCTTGCAAACGGTAAATAATGCATTTACAATCCGTAGTAATGTTTCTAGTATTTTATATATTTATCATAGCATTAAAATATAATTTTAATGTTAAGTATTGGTGTCTAATAATTATATAATCAATAAATTTGTATAATTTTAATTGTACTTTCAACTTTGATGTGTATATTTTGTATGATTTTGTTATTGTTTATACATACTTTATGTAACATTATTGGCTTTTTATTGTAATTATAAGAATTAATATATTGATTCGTTTGTTTCATTTGATTTTAGGATTGAAATCTTTGAGGTGAAATAAAGGTACTAGTCTTATTACTTTTTTATTAACAAAAAGTGTACGTAATTACATAAATGTTATCGTATAAAATAACTTAACTAATATCTCAGACATTTTCATAAATAAACATATAAATATAGCTTAGTTTTAAATTGTTACCTTTCTAATTTGTTATAGTGGAAAAATATAACAGTAAATAAATAATGACAGTATTCCAATACATTAATTTGTTGGGCAAAATGCTAATAATAGCAAATCACAGTACACACTTTAAATATATCAGGTTTATTTAAATATATTTATGTGCATTAATTATATCGCTTAAGATTGACAACGAAATTTCTCGCCACACATTCATTACACATGGTGTTAAAAAAAACTAAAAATATGAATCACGTAGTTTTAGAGAACAAGTTAATTGTTAAAGTAGTTTACATAAACGCAAAATGGTGGACGATCAACAGCTGTTAACAGCCATTGGGGAAAAAAATGTCATGGCACTTTGTCAATTAATTCAACATAAATTGTTAATTTAATATCATTTTTTAAGTGATCCATTTTTACTATAGCCATACATACATTAATTGGTCAATTTGAACATAGTAAATAGATATAACTTTTGTTTATTTTTAAACCATTTTAGAACGTTCTAGAAGTTCCACTTTAGAACTTGCAACAAAAAATCCAAATCTAACAATTTAAACTAAAGTATAGGTACATACAAACGACAGTATCGAGTTAGATCTGACATTATTTAACGAATATTAGTTATATGCATTTTGTCCAAATTGACCTTCAATAAAATATCGTGGTTGAACTATTTATAGTAACAAAACATTATCCTAAGCTTATTAACGATAATAACATAATTTATAATTGTACGCATTCAGATCTGTCAAATGGCACGAGTGCGCTCAGATATAATAACATTATGCGATAATACTTACATAAAATTTGTTCACAGCCTTTTTTGTTTAATTTTTATTTGAAAAAAATGTGAACAAAATACTGTGTTTGGAAGTGCAATTGTCTATTCATATTAAACATAAATTATTTACAAATAACAGCATTGCAAAACGACGTTTAAGTAAACCGATGAATAATGTAAAATATAAGATATTACTGAATATAAGATACAAGGTCGAGGTATAAATCCTTCCACACGTTCACGATACTTAGTTGTTTATCTTTATAAGCATTGTTATTGTTAGTAGAAATTTACGAAATGCTCGATAAGTATCAGTTACGAATGAAATAAATAGATCATTACGTCCACAGAAACGGATCTAATAATCGGATTATGAATTAATATTTTTTAAACGTCGCTTGCAATTGAGCCTCTACAAATCGTACTTTTAAAATTAAAGCCTATCTAATATCAATTTGTTATTAAAATATTCAACAAGGCATAATTAATACTAATTACTATCTAATTTAAATTCCAAAAATTTACACAAGTTTTAAATAGTTGACGAAAATTACCATATAGAATAACATTGAAAACATAACATTTGTTTTAAACATACTTGAAAGTTATTTTGCAAATTTAAGCTATTATATTTTCAAAGATTATTTCTTTTTCTAATGAAAATAAACAAAGGTAATCTCGATTATTTTTTTTTTGTTATAGGTGCGTGTAAAATACATGAAAACATTTAAGTTGCTTATGTAAATATTTTGCTTAAAAATCTTTTAACTTATTTTTCAAATGTATTTTTCATATTTAAAATGTAGAACTATGTCACATATCACATACACAATTTTATAGCAATTGATTTAAGATTAAATTATTGTGTCTCTCGGTAAATTTTTTTGTAACAGTTACTGTTTGATAATATAACAGTAGGTTTATGCAACATTTATAATACTTATATGACTATATTACCAATTATAATTTAAGAATATATGTAATTCTGTCAATGGCTTTCAATTATCTAAAATTAATAACGCAAATATCAGATAACTCTAATTACCTATCATATTGCACTGGCTATGTCAAAAATCGCCAATTTCATAAACCATTTTCCATTTGTACTTCCTATGTCTTCAGTTTGGCCTTTTGATTTTGTAGAATCCTTCAAATTTAGACATTACTTTAAATAGACATACTTTAATTGTGGAGTTGAGGTACCAAACCAAACCCCAAAAGATATCATGACAGAGTAATAAAATTAATCTGTATCCAAATTTTAAATATGTATATATCACCATATATTGATTAGGAATTTGTAAACTACTCTCTGTACCAAAGAAAGAATGGAAGAAGGCTCTTTTTCAGGTCCACTGGGTGATGCCAGGATTATAGTTATCACAAAATTAAAACGCCGAATCAACCCGCGAACCGGTCAATATTTCCGTCTAAGACACAGTGCGTTTTGGGTTCAATACCCTGCTAACATATATCTGGATGATGAATTTAGGTTCCTATTCTGGGTCCAGGTATTTCTGTATTTGTCTCTGTAAGTCCATGGCACCCACGACGCAGAAAATTCTCGTGTGGGTCTCAGTGCAGAAAGCGTTATTTGACGCAGTTCTTGCTCTACGTTATCTCTACATTAGCTCCTTCAGAGCTTCAATATCTAAACACATCCACTTATAAGTAAAGTTCTACAATTTGACTTCAATGTTGCCTGAATTGACCGAATGAGTCACGGCAGCTTCAATTTCCTGCTGCTTTTTCGGGTCCTGAGATGAACTGTTCCACCATTGTTCGTCGCCGGATGCCCACGCTACGAAGACTAAGTTGGTTACGATGAAGACGGCCAGTGTGATCCAGAAGACTAGTCGCCATTGCACTAAAGTGCTCTGGAAAACAAAATGTATTTTTATACAAAAGTGTTGCAGGCAATATAAGATTTTAAAGTTAGATATTAGAACGCGCACTCTGCGCTTATCGTTAAGAATGGCGAGGATTTTCCATTAAAATAATTACTGTGGAGAAAACCCTAATAGTATATTCTTATCGTATTAGTCTTTTCTCCACCGTAATTTCTTTCGTAATAGATTTTAGGAACCTATTTGTTACGACAGAAAAGCCTTGTGATAACTTCTGTTTTCACTAGGCATTTCTGTAATAAATATTTGTCAAACGAATTATATATTTCTTAAATATTATTATTCAAGACTGGCGAATCAGCGTGTCATTTCTAACAAGTTAAAATGTATTTTATTTGGTAAGCCTAATCATAAACTTCTTGTGTGAATGCATTACATAGGTATATCCGCCTATCCACCGTCACAAAGTTTCGCCTTTACAGGTAGTATTAACAAGAAAAAAGTTTCACAGTAACTAAATCCACTCAACTAAGAACAGCGCCCATCAACGTAAGTCCTACATTTCCTCAGTACTTAGAAAACCTCAACCTCGATAACCACAGCAAAACCTCAACACAAATCCTTAAATAAATTATAAGGTCTCATGCTTACGTCAGGTGTGAGCAGCCCCACTAAGTAAGGCGCAATGATGCCAGTTATTGCCCCAATTCCATTCACGATCGCCATGATAGTGCCCGCATAGTTGTTGCTAAGGTCTAGCGCGTTGACCTTCATCCCTGGGTAGAAGGCACCCATCAAACCCATTGATGCCGTGAAGAGAATCACCACAGTTTCGGTGTTGCAGCCGGAATAGGAGGCCAGGATCATGCAGATGCCAGGACCGACGGATGCTGTAAACAAAATAAAGCGTTAAGAAACATGCATTGATTTATTTTAATAGCAATGTTTCTCGGGTTGTGGACAGTATATTTATAATTACAATAGTTTTGGTTTCGAGACATACTTCGAGAATACACCAGCAAACGTTAGGGTAGTCGACTACCATATTCTCATTTTTTTAAATCTGAAAATCATGTAAAACATTAAAATATCATTAAGACAACATTTTGGTATTAACCGACCCAGGGTTTTATAAAATTTTAGTTCACAAGTACGAGTAAATGCATATATGATACTAATTTGATAACAACGGCATTTGTACTTTAGCCTTCACGTGAAAGATTGTAGAGCATACTCTACATGTTTTCGCTAATATTACTAAGGGTATCTTCGACTGTTTGACGTACGATTTAACAACAACTGACTTCCTTTTAAAACATTTTTTCTCATAATCTCTTTGGAAACATCCTAACAGTAAGCACTTGCATAAATCTCCCAACGAAGGTGTAACGAGGTACATTTATCTTAGCTAAAGTACCGCTAAGTACTGATATCAACCTTGATGTGTCATTTAGTTCAGTTGCCGGAACACATCACACTAGTTAGGTATTATGACACGCTTTCCCGGACAGAGCATTAGTATTCTCTCTTCACGTGCACGTAGGTCGTAATCTATGCTGCAACCACGTGCTGCACCCACTAAATTATGTACGTATATTTTGCATTAGAATTTATTGTCCATAATAGAAAGGTGCATTGTTTTGTTTTAGGTACAAGTGCGGCGGTATTTTTATATGCAACTGTTGCTATTGATAATGCAACTACCTCAAAAACCTCATTTATTATTGTTTTTTTCCCTTTGTATATTTTTGCAGCGCGATTTCTCTTGTATAATGTCCTATATACCTATACATTGTTCCCCAATATTTTCTAAAACAGTGTAATATAAATATAAAAATATTCGTTCAAACTTTTTCCTTTAACAGATATACTATACCTACATATTCAATAGTAGATTGCTCTTGATTTTCTTAAGGGGCACATTTTCATTAAAGAGCGTCATATTATAACGTTAAATGATTTTCATCATTGTAATAAGGAGTTTAAGAAGTGTATTATTTCGCTATTTTCAGGACAATATAATATATTTTTTTTTATATATTGCGAGTAGTAGCATCACATACGTCATAAAGAGTTTCGTGCTGTGTCATAGAAACTTGTGAAATTAGGTATACAAATCCATAGTACAAACAACACAGAAAACGATCTTACCAATAGTTGTAAAGGTCTTCCTGGCGTTAGTGACAGTTAGCCAGTTTCTCTTTACAGTTTTGTCGCAAATCCATCCAAAGATAATAGAGCTGATCCACATGACGGCGTAGGGCAAGGCGGCCAGGGTACCGGTCCGGTGGATATCGAATTTGAGTACTCCAGTCATGTATTTTGGAAGGTCCGTTACCATTGTGAAATAGCCGTAGTCGTGGCCGATCTGCGAATAGATATGGTGTTACAAATTAGCACGTAAATTGCGTTACGGGTATATGCATAAAATATCAGTAGGTAACCTAACACGTAATTATTTCTTAAAAGGTTTTATTTTTTTTATCCATGAGTACGCCAAGGTGCAACAGGTCATCCAGATTGAAAAGTGGAACTATTGTTTGTAATACGATTTAATTATCACCGCTGCAATGTACAGATATTGTGTTCTTTATAACAACAGCATTAACCCTGATTTTGTATTTTGAAGGATCTTAAATAATGGTTATTATTTGGAACATCTTATCCGTCTGGAGTCGGAGCATAGCGGCTTGTAATCGATTATATTGTGAGGTTTAACATTAAGTGGCGATTTATGTTTTTATAAAAAATGCGATATTGATTGAAATTTCAAAAAATGTTGATTTGAAGTTCAGTTGCTTTATTTCATTAGCTTTATTCTACAAACTCTTCATAGGATTTCTATGCCTAATTACGTAAATATTACGGAAAATTTTGTTCTATACCATGATGTGTAGTCAAGAAAATAGACTCAAAAGAAAACTCGAACCGAATATGTTCGGAACAATTCGGCCGAATACAAATAGTAAAAAGGTGCCGAATACGCCGACTACCGGATAACAAACATCTCCACTTATTTTATTCAGGTTAGATATGCCACAATTCCCAAAGACCTCTGATGATAGTCGATATAGAGTACCTACTTATCTACCAGATGAACTGTGTATCCGTTGTTTGGTATTTGAGTGGGAACCATAACATTTTATTCAAAATTTATAACAGCTCTCACACAGCTGCCTCAACAAGATCTTAATCGATGTGGTGCTACTTTTTTGTTTATACTAGTTACGTTACTATTTTATCAACATTTGCCTATTTCACAAATTCAATCATCGTTCATTAAATATTTAGGACATAGGTACGTTCGTTTTATTAACAGTCAAAACCATTTACCTTAAGCATTGCGAATGTGAGCATTCTGTGGTTGAGGTTATGGAGCGATATTGAACAAGAATGGTGTAGGCACACAAATCAAACACAATGCGCTTGGGCAATCCCATCAGTTTGTATTCACGGCTGAATACACATATCTATGTCTACCGTGCATTCCAGATGTACAAGCTATTTACATTTTATGTAAGTTGTCAATGATTTATATCGCTAGCAACACGCCCCAGCATTGTTGCTTGCGATTTTGATAAAAGTTTGAAGTCACAAACAAGCGTTTTTTTATCTGATCGAAGTAGCCAATGAGTATCCAATCATGATAGTGATCACTGCCGCTCATGGACATCTGTAAGCAACTTCATATAGAACATAGGTTCTATCTGAAATCAGTCATAGATGCGTTGCTACTTCCGAGGACTAAGATGGTCGCCTCATATAAAAATATGACGGCAACCATACCCTTCCATTGAAACGCAATAAATGCTTCACGCTAAAAATAGGTTATGCAGTGGTGCCTCCCCGGTCAAATTACACTAGCTTTATCATCTGGCAAGCGCGTAGTCCACCCGATAGTAGGTAAGTGGTAAACAACTTCATACAGAACAGAGGTTCTGTCTGAAGTCTATAGTAAGTATATAGTGTAAAAAGAAACACCCACCTGAGCACAAACTAGAGCCCATAAAGGAACAGACGTGAAAATAGCTTTCCACGGTATGGCTGATGGTTGAGTGTTCTGCGGTCTGCCAAGCGCTTCTTCTAAGTATTTTTTCTCCTGATCCGAAATGAACGGATGGGACTCCGGATCGTTGTAGCACAGAATGGCCTGAAAAAATATTATAAGCGTTTTTAAGCACAGTTATTCAGTCGGTATCTTAGTATAAATTTATGAAAAGAAATGGAAATATTAATAAAATAAAATAGTACTTCTGTTTCCTATATTTTTTACTTCATAAAAGTAGCAAATAAATATGCAGTTCATCTGATGGTAAACGGTTACTGCCGCAAATGGATTTAGTAGTAAACCACAAATCAGATCGGATTTTTATCAGATTGCTACTTCTAAGAACTAAGTCGAAACTCTTGGGATAACTATGTCTCCATTAAACTTATAAATATTTAGTAGGTATAATCCCCTTATCCTTGTAATTTCGGTACCAGAATAGGGCTATGATATAAGGTACGACTACGGGCCTCATTTGTCATATTCTTACCATCTAACCACACAAGTATTCTTTTTTAATTGTGACTATGTACCAACTAAATATGTAGTGAAACAAATTCTTACATGTTAAAACTTTAACAAGATATTAAATATTAATAAAACATTTCTTACCCAAAGTATGAACCAAAGAATTCCAATAGCTCCGAAGAGATAGAAGACAGATTCCCACTCGCCAGTTTCCTTGATAACCAGTCCCGATAAGTATGTCCCCGCGATGTTACCAATCTGAGATCCTCCGAACACCAATGAACCCATACGTCCTCTCTCAGAAATGGGTGCCCATCGAGCAAGCATGGCGTTTAAGGCCGGAAAAGTTGTACCCTGGAAACATCATTTTCTATTATGTAGAGTCCCTTAGAGAAAAGGTTATGGCTAACAGTGTGGCATATAAAAAAGGATTATTATTAATTCCTGAGTTTAAGATGGAAATCACGCGAACAAAACTGTAAATATCTATACAATATACTTATTTATTAAAAATATTATAAAGTAACAACTTTTACTTTAAGTTAAACAAAATGTATCTACGTAACATATCTACTTATACTCGCCGTACAGTACGAATATACTATACAGTATACGATATAGTTTATTACTTCTGCTTTTCAGAATAAGAAGGAATTTACCTATAGTTCAGTTTCGTATCCAAGTGCAGTAGGTGGTCTTTAACAAACTTAAATAATATGCCTTAAATCTACAATCACAATACGCTATTGCTAGTATTAAGAGAGAGATTCCTCAATAAACTTTATAAAATCCCGTAATGTAATTGCAACCATATACATAAACATAGGTGCGAGAAAATCCAACATTAATCTGCTATGCAGCCTTAGTTATTGTCCTGTTATACCGTTTGTTGTCAAACAACTCTCGCTTTTGCTGTTGGAAAGGAAAACCTTTCGTATGTATATCTATTATGACAACGGACAATAAGTTCTTGTGTTTTATACATTCCATAGTTTATTGAACACGGATGAACGATGAAAATAAATAATATAATAATGTATTTATTATTATAATTATGCTGCTTAACAATACCAATAGAGCTATATATACGCAGCCTCATTTACATAAATGATAAATAAAAATATTTTTAATCACTATATTTTGGTCCTCTGCTGGACATAATTATGTCTCTCGGCTCTCCTAATGGTGATTTTTACCAAGTCACCGTGTTTAGCATGCACGTTCGTGACCGTAGTTCGTGTTAATGTTACACAAGAAGACGCTTCTACCCATCTCTCAGGTTTTGTTATTAAGTCGCTTCCTACTATTTCTTTAAGAACGGAGGATAATATTCAACACCGATACCATACGGCGTATAAATAAATACTACAGAAATTATAACGCTTAACGTAAATTCCCTATTGAGATGTATTAGAGTACCTATTTTATGGCACTCCAGAAAATTGATGTATAATTATATCCAGTAGGTAATATAACTTCAAAACATATATACCTACATAGAGACAAAATGAAAATACTCGAGTCTTTGTTTGTGTCTCATTTCAGACTGCCTAACTTTTGTTGGCTTAAAGTATAAAGCCGAAATTTATTAAATCAAGAAATAAGAACTTGACTAACAAAAAAAGGAATAATTAAAATCGGTCCACTAAAGGCGGAGTAATCCTTGTACATACATAAAAAAAATATACCGGCCGCACCTTCTTCTTTTTGAAGTCGGTTAAAAAGACGACTTTTGCAAAAACGTAATTAATTTGGATGCTTGTTATTTACCTCTCCGAGTCCCTCTAATACTCGTAGTATAATAAGTCCAGTAGCTCCTCCCACGTTCACAGTCCAAGGCGTCAGTAGCGTAAACACAGCAGTACTGAGTACTCCGAAGCCGAGAGAATACTTCCCACCGAATCTCTCAGCCAGCATCCCTCCAGGGAGATGCGTCACTATGTATCCGTAATAGAACGAACTCAGGATTATCCCTTGGGTCTCCTCATCCCAATCGAAGCCGCTTATTTCCTGAAAATTGAAAAGGAAATTTTGTAAGGTCAACGTGTTAAACTGTGTTAATTCTTAATAATATAACAATTTTATCTAAAGAAAGTTAAAGAGAATAACGACCTGACTGCGGCACAATAGTTATAAATTATAGAACTATGTAGTATGTTCTAGTAAAATTTCGGAGTCGGTAGGCATAGAATTTAATTGTAACGATAATTTTAGACTCTTATTCATTATTAGTTTTTGTATCTTGTCATTTATTTGTGTGTGTGTGTGTGTGTGTGTGTGTGTGTGCAGCAATTAGTACAAAAAAACTATGATTGATTCTACATGGGCCCTCTCCTTCCTGAATAAATAGATAGACTACACAATAGATACAGTAGATCTACGATAAAAATGGTCTACCTATTTGACGTTTCCCATGCATTACTTACTTCGGCTTAGAAGCGAGGAAAGGGTGCCTGTGTCCGTTGATTCCCCTCAAATACGTACATGAATTAAAGGCAGAATTAATGTCAATCAGTTATTGCAGAAATGTATGAAATACTTCTGTATTTTAATTTATTATACAATTAGGAAATCGTTAACGAGAAAGACTTGGACAAAGATGGAGTTATTAAATGGACAGGTATTATTATACTATCTTTCATTACTTGCAACTTCTCGCAAAACTGGCTCTGATTTATACTAAGAGCAACAAAAACTGATTATAAGGCCTTGCTATTCCTGACACGAGCTAATTTTTCGTGTTGAAGACATTACATGAGCTTTGTTGGCCAAGGTCGATATGCGGTCGTCGCTTTCAATACGTACCTGGATTTGTATAGATTAACGTATCGTTAAACAATGAAAACGGTAGATAAAGTACTCATTGTTTTCTTGTGGTATCCTGACAACTCTGGTCACTACTATGCCTTTTTTTGTTTTCCAGGGGGAAACCTTCAAAAGATACCCGACGCACCGGGATTATGACCGCACTAAAACCCCGCCGGTGGCCGTCCTTGGCGGTACAAAGAGGACTCCGGGATCTCAAAAAGAACGCAACCGGAATCCTCTGACCGCGTTATCTAGTTTTTACGACGGTATGCGACCACACATACTTACAGTCGTCCTTCCCGGGACCGCCTGGCTGGACGGTTCAAGCTCCCACTTTAGCCGCCCGCAACCCTGGAAGCCCCTTTTAGTCACCTCTTACGACAGGTAGGGGATACTGTAGCCCTATTCTGATCCCGGAGCTACTGCCTTGACAAGGGCATCAGATTCAAAACATTAAATAAAATAAGTATCAATTTACCCCTGATAGATACATTGCCTGATAGATTAAATAACAGGTCTAATAAAACGGAAAATTAAGAATTATTTTTTTTTTCTAGACATTTGTCTTCTTGTCTGTGTATGTGCATGCCATCTACCAAACCAGATTGAGTTGTAAATGTAAATAGAGTATTTTACAAAACTTCATAATCCTATTTCACTTAATATACCTAATCGATTATTTTCAATCCATTTAGACCGTAGCTATCTTGCGTTTCAACTTGCAGTAAAAAATGTACAGTTTAAATGTATAAATATCGCTGATTCATGGTTGTTAAATAAAATGGTAATCTACTTATTTAAGATCGTTAAAATCTCGTGCCACTATTCAAAAAATAAATTGATATCATTATATATCCAACTAAATGAACATAGCGATAAAAATATACAAATATAAAGCATATAAGTAATGAGCCAATACATTTATGTATATGCCCGCGCGAATGTAGAGAAACAAACATTTTAATGTCATAATAATTTCAATATATATTACTCGAAAATTCAATACATATTTTCGTTACGTAATTAAAAATTTCAACAGCACATTATTTGAAGTAAAAAAAAGAAATAAAGTCTGAGACTCAATTGGTGACTGAAATTAATCTTCTTGTCAATAAAATAAATCGAATTGTTTCGGAATCAAGACGAAAGAGGAAGTATAGATAGTTTTGTAACATGTCTATTACGTGTTGCCATGTGAACATGCATAATTAAGATATGCATTATTATGTATCATGTGGACTTATGCATGATTATTAATTATTTTGTATTGGAAATACACTCGTAATAAGACGTAACAGTAGCTACTGCATAAATTACGAATATTTAACTTTAATGAATGGTCATCATTACTGAGTTAACATTAACATAATACGGAAAGTGTTCAATTAGGTAACCTTCAAGAATTAAGTTAGTTTTAATTTAAATAATATTATAATATAGCGCCTTATGTATATCTATAATTAACTCGTATTAGAATTTAAGGAGGTCTCGTCTCGTCAACCCATTGTTGTACCTCTGCTGGGCATTGGTCTTCTCTCAGAATGAGCGAGTTTTAGGCCATAGTCCACAGCGCTGGCCAAGTGCAAATTGGTGGACTTCACATACCTCCGAGAACTTTTTTTAAAGAACTCTCAGGTGTGTAGGTTTCCTGTGAATCTTTTCACCGAAAAGCAGTCATAATTAATTTCTAACACCCACATAATTTTAGAAAAATCAGTGGTTACCGCCCGACCGAGAGGGCAAGTTTCAAACATTAGGCTATCACTGCTTTAGAGAGGTCTAGACCGTCATTTATTTATTGACAAGAAGGTAATAGATAAAATAAATATAAGTCACAACTATAACATACAAAAACATTTGAAAAAATGTCATCTACATGTTAAATTTATATAAATATGTAGGTACCTACCTAAGTTAATGTGTGTGTAATGAAGGTTCGCACATACACATGTGAGAGCCTATTTTTTAGAAAGAAGTAGTAACATACTTTTGACGATCCTCTAAAGTGAATGACGTCATGTAAAAATGTACTTCATCCTTAAAACTGCACAGCAGCACGAAAGCTGCCATTATAAAGCAGAAATTACTGAAATTAGTAAGTAATGCAGTGATGCCACAGGCACTAAGAGTTCGTCCACCTCAGCTGTGGTTGAGTTGTTAGTCCGATTTTTAATAACTGTTATTACGGTTTGTAAGATGGATCACCTAGTGGTGAGTTGTCGCTTATTGACCTTAATGGTACAAGTTCAGTGGCGTTGTCAATTAGAGCCAACCTCAAGAGATTTCAAACGTTATTTTTTGAGATCTGTCGGATTCAAAATATATCAAACATCCTTTTAGGAGACACAATATCTTGGCGAACTACAAAAATAAATTTTAACTGACTTCCCAAAGGAAAGAGTTACGAAACGTCTATACATATTTTTTTACCATCAAGTGCGATGTCTATTTATATATGTATATGCGATGGCCTTAACAATATTAAATGTAATAAATTGTTACAATGTGGTCTTCAATTGAAAACTCGTAATAAAATATTAAAAATTAAAAAGTGTGTGTGTGTCAGCTCCGACGCATGACTGGAGTTTACTCGCATTTAAAATTGATGGAGCCGTACTCCCACACTAAAGATTTAAATAATGCCAATACATGGTTAATTTTGAAAAATTATATCTAATATATAAAAAGGTATTAAAATATTAATATTGTACGTATTTACAGAATATTTTAATTACTTATTTTCAGTACCATTGAGATTTCGGTAAAACGTAATCACGAAACCTATGCATACTAACCACATACTGATAAAATAGTTCTAAAGTTTTAACTAGATGGCGTTATACTCAGTGAAAAAAACGTAACGAGGTCATTCATCAGTAGATTTTACTCCTCACATTTTTCTCATACAGGGCCCTTATATATGCAAATCGATTCTTAAGCAGTTAACTCCAAAAAGCAGTTAAAAGTATAATGTTAGACTTCTTTACGCCATTCAAACCATAAGCGGCGACCAGTTGCCTTACTTTTGGTTGTGACTTTCAGTAAAACAAAGAAATAGGTGATCCCGAAGTATAGAATAATATATAAGAAATAGGTGATTCAGAAGCCACTATTTTGGATACAACTATTTCATAAATTCTAATCTAGGTATTTTTTTTTTATATTTATGTGGCCTCCTTGGCTTGACTGCCGCTTTGGGTAATCCTGTAATAGTAGTTGTGTTTATGTGTAGAAATTAATTAATAAACTTAGTACAAAACTTACGGTGGTCTCCGCCACAGTTTCGCTAAGGTCGCCGGGACAGGAGCCCTCCTCGTACGCGCGCGTGTGTGCGTGCCTCCTCACCATCTGGGTTATGGCAATGTTCAGACAGACCCGCATCGTGTACGCGTTGGCGACCGCCAGGAACCCCATGATCGCCATCACCCATCGTTGCGGTATCACGAATACTGTGAAAATAAGAAAAAGAACTTGTTATTAAAAGTTAAATTAAAAATTAAAAAGTTAAATTTTCAAAATAAATAGGATTGATACCTACTGAGATTACAATATTTTAAAACATATTTTACAACATCGATGGCTCTACATTTAATTTAGTCGCTAAACGAGGATGATATACTACCTATCATTCACCTACATATATTATAAGATAGTAAAGGGTGTTTTATAACGTTTAATGTTAGGAAATTGAAACAAATGTAGTATTTGTTTATATTTTTATTTGTTTTATTTGTTGATATTCACAAAAATGACTATTTCGTAAATCAGCTTTCTTTATGTAATTTCGTAATGCCATCTTACGTGATAACTAAAATTAAATAACATAATTTTCTTAAAATAAGTATCTGGGGTAAATACTATAATATTTACACTATGAATGAAGGCCTTTAATGTCGCGAAAGGCGTAAAGAGAGCTATAATTTATACAGGCGTTGTCACAGAAATTAAAATCAAGAACTAATAAAAAGTAGTGCAATTACAACACTATTGATTTTAGGTTTCCAGGCCGTTATTGATTACAGTAGATAAATAAAAAGTGTTGCGTGTATTAAATCGTGGCAACGATACCAGAAAAAAACATATAAAAAATTACTTGTGTTCCAAAATATTCCACACAATGTAAAGGGGTTACTTGCGAACATTAGGTATGCACCTCTAAAAATTATTTATGGGCACACTTATAGAACAACAAGATAAATATCAATTAAATATCATTATCGTATCTGTTGCATAATTTCGTAATTTCTTAATCACTAGAAAGTGGAATAAAGCAGGCGAACTGCATTTTAGCTACTGTTTGCATACCGCCTAAGCACCTCAAGACCTGACACAAATGACCTATTACAAATGCCTAAAAATTACGTCACATAAATTTTAGTTGCAACATGCGCATTGTGGTTTGTTGCATTATTCTTTTACCTTCCTCCAAGTTTATTAATGGGAATTTGTTTTTATTTAATTGGCTCATAATACTGATGGTTTTTCTGTGACACCTACAGTCATGCCGGCGTGCAATTCAGTTTCAACTGTACTGAGCCACTATATCTTTAACTATTCAATTTCTGTTTCTCACATACGTGATAATGATATTGGTAGCTAATAGTAATTAATGATATAGCAATGTACTAGGCTAAGAAATCTCCCTACATTTTATATACTTTTTTGTTTATTTCCAAAGCGTCCAAAATCCACAGGTCTCACATGAACTCAGAAGCAATATTATTCCAATTGCAACCATTTAACAAAGGACCTCTAAAGATTAACGTAAAAGTGGATGAATTACCACTGCAATCTATTGATCGTGTACCAATTAGACCTTTTAATAGCTTCGTGTTATCTAGTTAGTTTACGTCTTCCTATTTGTTCAGACGGAAATGAATCGTTAGTATTATGTGCACATCTGAGTAGATAATAAGTTTAAAGTTGAATGCCATAGATGCATAAATGGTAAGAAACAAAACTGTAACAAAATTGGGTCAAATCATAATATAATTTAAAGTCCTTTATATGTACCGATCTACATATATTTAACAACATGTAAATTGCATAACGTTCGATTATTTAAATCTAATAATTTGATTCGGTTAGGATTTGGTCAAGACTAACGTTTCAAAAAATCCTAATAAAAAATAAATACTACATTAATAATATTTTATAAATAATTATAATTAGGCTTAATATGAACTTGAATAAATCACACGTATCTTTGAATAAATTATCTTGGCTATAGGTATTCATACAACTTCCAAGACAAAACAAAAAAGTCTATCAACACGGAAACATTACTACTAAACTATGTAACTAATTCTAGAACAATCTCGAACCGTGTACATGTATTGTAATAACTATTTCCTAATTTCCCTCCTTAGATATACGAGTTGCATACACATGTATTCTGCAAACCAGAGCTCCATTGACCCTCAAATTCATCAGGCGTTAAAGGTTATTAATTCGAGCTATCGCTCGCACTCTAGAATACATAACATGTTCCGGACTATTCATCATTTTAAATCCGCACACATCCGCGCCTTCTAGCTGAATAATAATTATAAAATCGTAAAGGTGAAAAAAATATCTATCTTGTAAGTAAATCTATCCATCAGTCTTTTGAGGTCAACAGAATAGAAGGCTTGCCCAAACTGGGATTTTTGCCATTAATCATCATCAAAATTCATGGATTTTGTCCCTTAGTTCGCTATCCATAGTCCTATGGCATAGTCTCATACGCTATCCATAGTTCTATGGCAGAGAGAACATTGGGCTCTTCAAGACCGACACCATTTGGCTCGCTTATATGTTTTTTCGAAATTCTATGCCTATTAAAAACTATTGTGATAAATTCATATTATAAAACAAAGCTACTCCCGAGGACTATGATGGTCGCCTCATATAAAAAGGTGTCGGCAACCACACCCTTCCATCGAAACGCAAGAAATGCTTCATGCTAGAAATAGGTGTGGCGGTGATACTTCCCCGGTTGAACTACACTGGTTCTACCACCTAAAAATAGATATAAATTCTTCCCGAATGAAATCACAAGGCGTAAACATACATAAGTAGGTGACTTAACTCTTTGCTTGTTATTTAATCATGTGTTTTTAAAAGAAAGGTGTTTATTGAAATGTGTTTCCCACGCAATACCTTTTCCATAGATAAAATACCTTTTTGAGTTAATAATACAAGTATATTCTCACGCAGTATTGTCTATACACAAAACACCTGCTTGAATCAATGATTCGTGTATCTACTGGTATAGGTACATACATATGTTACAACACATTCTAAAATGTTTTTAAATGGAAGACATTTCATTTTAGCGTAGTTTTAGTACCATTAAGTACCACATTTCTAGGAATTCCTTAATTATTAAGCTATTGAATAGCATTTCCGATTCAAGAAATTTCGTAACGAAAAAACCTACCCCCAATCCGCCTACCGCGCTCGGAAATCGGAACTTTTTTTTTTTTTTTAAATTTATAAACACTTAAAAGATACCGCAAAACACAGACCTAACATTAAAACATACAACGTGAAATATAGACAAAACCTACTTTTCTAAATTCGGTTAAAACAATGGCTTTAATCTCTTACTCTACTATGCTGCTTCGGAGAGAGACAATAAAGATCTCCTGTGACTATTTTTAACAACATATACGTTCAAAGTTCATACATATATTTATCTATTCTCAAAATTATTGAGCACTTTAATTGCTTACATAAGACATCTATATGAAGCATAAATACATAATCGAAAAAGCTAAGTCTATAGAACGACGTTTGGAATTAATTTTGCGTCACTTATCCGACATTAGCAAAACGAACGCCGGCGCCTAAAGGTGCTTTACAAAAAAAAATTTTAAACAAAAAATACAACCGACTTCCATGCCACATAAAAGTAAAAAATAATTTAAATACATGTTGGTTTAGAGCAAACACAGTACTTAGTACATAGTCCCGAAGTCGGCGCTCACCATATTTTGCTGGATCATGACGAAACTACATGTATCTTATATGAGCGCCGACTTCGGGACTATGTACTAAGTACTGTGTTTGCTCTAAACCAACATGTATTTAAATTATTTTTTACTTTTATGTGGCATGGAAGTCGGTTGTATTTTTTGTTTAAAATTTTTTTTTTCACGCTTTTCAGTCACGATAAAATCAGTTATGGCTGTTGCTAGTCGTCCGCTAACCGGATGAATAAAATTAATTATTCGTCCGATTTTCGGATGAATAAAATTATGTGCTGACGTCATCATATAAAAATAGACTTCTTTGACACAACCGGTCGGGGGCGCTACCGCGCCCCCTCCCTTAGGTTCTGAATTGGAAAAATCTGTTCGAACCTAACCTAACCGAATAAAACAACTTTTTCTGAGTAAACATTTATTTAAAGAATAGACCTATAATTATCAATATTTAAAGTAGATAAAAAATTTTTGACAAAAAAATATCCACCGACTTCCATGCCACAAAAAAGTTAAAAATAATTTAAATATATTTTAGTTTAAAACATACTCAGTACTTAGGACATAGTCCTGAAGTCGGTGCTCGACATATTTCGCTGGACGACGGTAACTATGTCCTATATGAGCACCGACTTCAGAACTATGTCCTAAGTACTGAGTATGTTTTAAACTAAAATATATTTAAATTATTTTTAACTTTTTTGTGGCATGGAAGTCGGTGGATATTTTTTTGTCAAAAATTTTTTATTTCATGCTTTTTAGTGACGATATTCATCTATTTGTATTAAAATAAAATCGCTAAGTTTGCTTTGTGCATACACATATGCAAACATTAAATAAACATCAACATAAAATAACAAATTAAACATAAGCTTAGACACAACATACAACACTATCAATTCATACGAACTGAACGCACCCGCTCGCAGGGCGCTGCCGCGCCCTGCTCGCTTAGTTTTTATGTTTTCTTTTATGTTCCAACCTAACCTAACCCACAATACATTTAAATTTAAAGCTAAATCTTAGTCATAACATGACAAATTTTCCATCTAATATGTTTGCTCAGTAATCTTATAATATACACGTAAGCACCAGGTGGCCAACTTGTATGGCTTAGGCATGCAGTACCCTGCATCATCAGGGCTGAGGAGTTGAAGGTCAAAACTTTCATCTTGTGTCTTTGCTTAGTAATTTTAATACATACCCGTAAGCACCAAATAGCCAACTCCTATGGTTTAGGCTTGCAGTATTCTGCATCATCAGAATTGAGGAGTTGAAGGTCAAATTTTTCATCTTATATTTCTGCTCAGTAATCTTATAACATATACGTAAGCACCAAATGGCTTACTCTTGTGGTTTTGGCTTGAAGTACCCCTGCATCATCAGGGTTGAGGAGTTGAAGGTCAAATTTTTGTCCCATGAATTTGCTTATCAATTCCATTATATATTCGTAAACATCAAATGACCAACTTTTATAGTTCAGGCTAGCAGTACCCCTGCATCATCAGGATTGAAGAGTTGAAGGTCAAATTTTTCATAGTAAATACCTACTTAGTAATTTTATTCTATATTTTACTCAATTGGACTTCTGCAGCTAAGGTTCGGCAGACTATCACTAATTTTATTATTTTGCTCCAAAAAGTTTAAGATCCTATGATTAGAACCTTATCAAACTCTTATCAGACTACCCCTGAAGTACATCCTTTCTAATAAAAAAAGAATCATCAAAATCGGTTGGCGGGATATTGAGTTATTCATACATTTATCGGGCACATTGAAAATGCAAATTTAAGACTTATGCGTTTTTCTTATAGATGCCCTTGTCAAAAAAATACTAAAAAAAAATGGGACCCTATGACACGCACTACCTTTCAAATAAAAAAAAAATCATCTAAATCGGTTCACCCAGTCCGGAGAAATCAGGTAACAAATATAAAAAAAAAAAAAAAAAATACAGACGAATTGATAACCTCCTCCTTTTTGGAAGTCGGTTAAAAAAAGTAATATAAACCTTATAACTAAGAGTATAATTCAACTGATACTGATAAAAATAACCCATCCAATTTAAAAAGGTTGGTAGTACTCTTGCATCTTTCAGGTAATTGTATTCAAAGTGGAATTTTTGATCATAATTATATCCTCTCCGAAACTCATTGTTGGTATTGTGAACAACAACATTATGTATACGTAAGCACAATATGGCCGATGCCTCCGGTTTAAACTTGAAGGACCCCAGCATTATCAGGGTTGAGAAGTTGAAGGTCAAAATTATCATGTCATATCTTTGCTTAGTAATCTCATTACATATACGTAAGCACCATATGGCCGATGCTTATGGTTTAAACTTGCAGTACCCTGCATCATCAGGGTTGAGGAGTTGAAGGTCAATTTTCTTATCATACGTCTTTGCTTTGTAAATATATTACATATCCATAAGTATCAAATGGCCAACGCCTATGATTTAAGCCTGAAGTACCCCTGCATCATCAGGGCCGAAGAGTTGAAGGTCAAAATTATTATGTCATATCTTTTCTATGTAATCTCATCGCATGCACGTAAGCAACAGATCCCCAACTTCTATGGCTTGGGCTTACAGTACCCTGCATCATCAGGGTTGAGGAGTTGAAGGTCAACTTTTTTTATCATACGTCTTCGCTTTGTAAATATATTACATACCCATAAGCATCAAATGGCCAACGCCTATAGTTTAAGCCTGAAGTACCCCTGCATCATCAGAGTTGAGGAGTTGAAGGTCAAATTTTTCATCTTATATCTTTGCTTAGTAATCTTATCAGATATACGTAGCGATCATGTAGCTAACGCCTATAGTTTAAGCTTGAAGCACCCCAGCATCATCAGGATTGAGGAGTTGAAGGTCCAATTTTCCACCGTATACAACCATTTTTCTAATGTTTTACCTTACATTTTTTTAAATATCATTTTGAATGCGTAAGATTGAAATAGCTAAGTTTTATGGCTTAGGCATTCAATACCCCTGCATCATCAGGATTGAGGAGTTGAAGGTCCAATTTTTCGTCGTATACCTTTGCTTAGCAATGTTATTACAAATCCGTGAGCAACAAATGTCTAACGTTTATGGTTTAAGCCTGCAATACCCCTGCATCATCAGGGTTGAGGAGTTGAAGGTCAAATTTGTCATCGTACATCTTTGCCTTGCTATCTTATTATATATCCGTAAGCACTAAATGGCCATCACCTACGGCTTGGGCTTACAGCACCCTGCATCATCAGGGTTGAGGAGTTGAAGGTCATTTTTTTTATAATATGTCTTTGCTTAGTATTGTTATAACATACCCATAAGCACCAAATGGTCAACCCCAATGGTTTAGGCTTGAGGCACCCCTGCATCATCAGGATTGAGGAGTTGAAGGTCAAATTTTTCATCACATGTCTCTGCTTAGTAGTCTTGTTACATATATGTAAGCACCAAATAGCTAATGTTATAGTTTAGGATAGCTGTAACCCTGCATCATCAGGATCGAAGAGTTGAAGGTCAAATTTTTCGTCAACCTATATAAGCATAGATATATAATACATATTCCAAGTTTCATAAGAATCGATTCGGCAGAAGCCGAGTTATCTCAAATTATCTAAAAAACTTGAGGAGTGGTGGTGGTTTCCACCTCATAACTCAAAGAGTTAAGCATCACAGCATACCCATGTCCAAGAGAAAAAGTTGCGTGACGAAATTTCCTATCAAATGAAAGAAAGAAAATGGAAATCGGTTTATAAACACCCAAGTTATTCAAGATTTTAAGAAACCGACATTTTCCAATTTTCCGGGAAAACCGCCGGAAGGTTTTCATTTTCCTCAATATGGGACTGCCTGTGAAACTAGTCGCATACAATGTCGTATGAATCGTGTCGGTAGGTCGACGATTTCTAGCCATTTCGCCCGAACATACATAAAAAAAAAAAAAAAAAAAATATACGTGACGAATAGATAACCTCTTTCCTTTGGGAAGTCGGTTAAAAACTCATTTTGTCTCGTCGAAACAACTTTTTTGTTCACGTAACATTCATAACATCCAGAACCGGATAACCTACTGAGACTAGGACTTAGCGTTTATAACACAATCATGTTTTCTATTCTACACAATACAAAGAAGTTCACAGTCAATGGTAGTATGGTGACCTTGCTAGTGTTAGTTTAAAGTACAATACGAAGATGTCAAAACGGTGTATTTGAGTATATGTTTAGGGTTACCAATGTCCATGAACAATAATAACATCACAACGGATGAATTGCCCAATTGTGAAGTTTTTATATTTACTGGCGGTCGCTTGAAGTAGCTATAAAGATTTTGAGTAGAAATCTATTCCAATCTAGTTTAAGTGCAGCGTAGACTAACAATATACACCTCCTTTTTTATTTATACTTACAGAAAAAAGGATGTTATATGACAGCATGCGTGGCCTCAGGTCGTCGTACACACCAGAGGACACGGTTAGTACAAATGTTCACTGGGAAGAGCCCGAATGGAGCATCGCGCTCGGAGGACTCCGATTGTGTTCCAATGGAGCACTCGGACTCCTCAACGCAGCGTTAAAGATTTTTACCTCACTAAAAAGGGTGGCCCCTTTTTAGTGAGGTAAAAATCCCACATAACCCGACGTTGCTCCCACGGCGTCGGATACCTTTTGAAGGTTTCTTCATCAATAAGAAAAAAATGATCTTACTTCTATTTACGACTGGTTAAATGTTCATCGGTGGCAGTGAACACTTATCATCACGGACCAGTAGCGTCTACCACTTCTGAAGAAGACCTAAGCATAGTAACGGCTTATCGTTGGTTACATAACCTATTACTATTCTCGTTTATATGTCACGTGTACGAAAACATGCAAATCCTATCAAGGTACTGACATCCCCCGATCACGTCCACCACAATGCATATCACACGTCACAAAACCAACATGCCATGACTGACGGCCTGGGATTGGCCTGACAAAGCTAGCGACTAGTTTTTCTACCAAAGAACTAGGTAAATAGGATATAGTACCATAAACGAATTTAATGAATTTAGTTACGCAAAATCCAAACGTTATGTATTCAGGTCATTATGCTATGTGATAATTAGCTAGGAACGTGAATGTATTGAAATTAACATTTGTTTTAGTGTGTTTTATGCTGTAGCATAATATCGTACCTCACCAACATAGGTATATAGTTATTACGTATTTTTAATAAGGTTAAAATTGTAATTAAAGTTTAAATGAAGCAATAATCGATTGTTAATGATCCCAATTTGTCATACCGTTTTGTAAAAACCTTTCATAAGTGGAGAGGGTATGTATCAGTATAAGCACGAATTCAAGTCCATATACCTATTATTTTTCTTATTAATATTATACCTAAATGTGAAACTATGTGTGGTTGTGTGTTTGTTATTCTTTTACACAAAAACTACCGTCAGAGCTATAAAATTTGGCACGCATAGTTTTTGGCCATTTTTTGAAGTTATACTTCTTTAGGCACGTTTTGAAAAAATGATGAGAGTGAAATTTTAAGATTCGTCACACAAAAAGTCGCAGTATGAATTTTTTTTTCGTCACACAAAAGTCACAGTATGAGTTTTTATTTTTTTCGTTTTCTCTATAAACGTATAATAAGGCGTAAGATATTTTTTTAAAAAAGATTTTTACTTTGTTACGCCAAAGAAGTATAATTGCTAACGCGTGTACATAACACTACCGGCTAAAACCCCACACTGTTCGTTCACGGTCCCGGCGGCATCTGTCCAAAGCAGGGCCCGTCTCTTTTCGAGATGGAGCTGAAAGTTTATGACCTACATTAACACATAATATGATATTCATTACAGTGGAAGACGTGGGAATAACCTAGTTATTCAATATACAGTCGTACAAAATAATAAAAATATTTAAAATATGTAATTTCATGTTGATAATAAAATAATAAAAACCTAATTGAGTTATCACAATAATAAGTTATAGTGTGCATAGCCGAAGTCCCATTACTATACATATAATTACATGTCTATTTGACTTTTATAGTTTTGATACTATTTTAATAATAACGCAAATACTAAGCGTAAGTATTGTAATACATTGGTAAGGTCTTGCGTAATAGCAGGTTTTATTTTTGTACTACATAGTGCCTTGACTTTGTCCCCGTTTAAAATACCTATGTACCAAGTTTAAATTATAATAACTCATGATACAGTCGGCGCATTTTAATGAAGTAAACACTTAAAGATGCCTTAAATTATAGCCCACAGTTAGTTTTTCAATCCTTCAAATTTGCGACAATTGGTCTAATGCATTTTACGTATATATGTAATACGGACACGCGGAACTATTATTTTTATTACACTCGTACGTTAATTAAACATTAGGTAAGTATCAATGTATTGTTCAGATTAATTTCCTAAACTGCTCAAACGCTTTAAATGATTGTGTAAATGTATTTGGTTAGTCCTACTTTAAAAGACTTCTTTTAATCGACGTATAGTGCCGATGTCGACATATATACATTTTAGTTACCTTAAAAATAAGATATTCGTTTGTCCTTTCTTTATAAATCACTTGAAAGACTTTTATCTTTAAAGTGATATGTCAAGAAAGGGGCGAAGAAAGTAAACTTGCCCTACAAACTTTCTTGTGTTGTCTTAATCGACAAACTTGTTAGTAATGTTCCTAATTAAGAGGTTGTTAATGTGTTGCTTCTATTGACACACTAATTAGCAATCACTTTTAAACGACGCGTTTCTTTACATGACAGGAATACATATTACGTTAGAACATGTGCATGAAAGTATTTTTATGCCCTTAGCAAAATGTAGTTACTAACTGCACTCTTCGACTTAAATAAGTCTCTATTATATTTATGTGTTCCATATGTAACCGATATAACATTCGTAAGCGTAAGAGAATCAATGTCAATGCTACAAGAAATTGTTGTGAACAAAAAAATTTTTTACAAAAACTACATTACTGAAGTACTAAGTACCCCAAATAAGACATTAAGCCAGTGTTTATCCGGTTAATTATATACATGAGCAACTCAATAGGTTGCAAACACATGTTAATTTGCTGAAAGTTACGCAGTCAAAGAGTAACAACGTAGCAATTAAGACACTATCTTAATCTAATTTAATCACTCAATTACAAAAGGTAAACTGAGTAGATGTTTTTAAAATCTGCTCGAATTTAATAGCACCAAGCAAATTCGTCCTTCATTCGAAACAATGGCCTCTAAACTTCGCTTGAAACGAAAACGGACTTAATATTTCCGTTTCGTACCGCTCGCAGAATAATAAGATAAAAATTGACTCGGCCCGTTACAATTCCCGTTGACGAAATTACAGGGGACCAAGCACCTGCTAATATAATTTTGTTACGGACATTCATCACTTTCCTAAAGACAGTTTATGAACTATTCACCGAGGTCTGCTTATCGATAGTTCGGTCATTCATTCTTGTAATGCTTTTGAATCATAAGTAACTATGTGTAATGTGATATAAATCCTACAGAAATAACATTTCCTTCAAATATTGACCTAAATTTAGGTTAAGTAAATGTAAAATTCGGTAAGCAATCAGTATCCGATCTGCGTTTATAGAAAGATAGTCAATTGAAACTACTGACAATTTGAAGGCAATATATTTATATATACGAGTATATTTTATAAGGTATGGTCGCTTACTCAAAGGAAACAGGAGTTTATAGATTACCTACTAGTTGGCTCAGCGAATTTCGTTCCGCCTAATAGTCAAAAATCTAAAATTATCAGTGTTCCACCACTATATCATGCATGTATTGTACATAGAAACCTTCCTATCGAATCACTCTATTAAAAAAACTGCATTAAAATCCGTAGCGTATTTTTAAAGATCTAGGTAGATAGGAACAAACAGCGGGAAGCGAGTTTGTTTTACACCTTCTATGTAATGTAATGAAGTTACAAACATTAAGTGTAATACTCACTTAATTTTTGTGGCGTAAATATGTCAAACCTTAGAGAAGTTGATTTCTATGATTAGACAAGAGTATTAGAGTAAAGTCCACCAATTCGCACTTGGCCAGCGCGGTGGACTATGGCCTAAACTCTTTCATTCCGAGAGAAGACCCAAGCCCAGTAGTGGGATAGTAATGGGTTGACGACGACGACAACGATTAGAGTAAAAATTTATTCAGAATTATATAATCAGGAATGACTGATGCTATAGCCGTATACCTAACGTTACACTTCCATATGGACTGACTACGCTTTAGTATAGGACTTTTTTATAAGATTGTAGTAGCAAACCAGCAATCAGTCCACCTGATGATGAGTGGTCATTGCCACCCATGGAAATCTGTAAATAACTTCATATAGGACATGGTTTCATTCGAAGGTCGCCCCAAACAAAAGTGTACCGGCAACCGCACCCTCCCACCGATACGCAAAAACTGCTTCACGCTAGAAATATTTATCGGTAGTCTCCAAACATAATAATCAAAAAACGAAATACGTGATTAAAATTGAACTTTTGTGTCGTGGTACTTTTTAATTATTTAAACTCCATTGCAATGCTAGTGAGAGTGTGTAGTGACTCTTACTCTATTTAATAGGAATTTCTGTTTGACTTACTAAAGTGTTAGCCAAACAATTTGCAAAACCACAAAACTGAAGTTATGACCAAACTAAGCGGATTCATTAGTGCACCATTCAGAATATTGAATATATATACAGATAGAGCATTGTAATATTTATACGCATGAGAAAATGCATTTTTTTTAGGTGTCTCCAATTTTTTTTTATGTACGTAAATTTTTGTGCTCTCGATTTATTATTCCTTTATTTTTGCATAATTTTACGAGAAGTAAAATTGCATAAAACCTGAACAGCACAGCGGACTGATTTCCTTCAACTTTTATGTGCTTATTACAAAAGATCAAGGAAGTAAAAGCGATATCTTATATTTTAAATATTCTTGGTTCATCATTAAAAGGCGCAGGTGGTGAGATGCGGCGGCACGTTCCTGCCGAGTGGGTTACCTAAATTGGCGATGGAATTGAGAAACTCGTTAGAAGTGTTACTTTTTATCGCTCATGTAAGATTTCTATCGAACCACCCGCGAATGATCCTCGCAGGCCAATGTCTCATAGTGGCCATCTCGCTGGTAAAAATTATGGTGTCAGTCTGCAATTTTCATGTAATGATGTCAAGCGACGAACACGTTTTAAGCACGAAGGTAATATAGCATCTGTGTTTTTGCGTAAACGTAATATGTTTTACGATGATTTACTGGCTCTATATCGAGCCAGCCTCTTTCAGCCTCCCGAAAAAGTCGGATTTCGAAAAGGCTTTAATACCATGGACCACATACACACACTGCGGCAGATAGTAGAGAAGACCAAGGAGTACAATCTGCCGTTGTGTGGCTTATGATGACTATAAGGAAGCCTTTAATTCTATCGAAACATGGGCGGTGTTGGAGTCGCTTCAGCGATGCCAGAATGACTATCGGTACATCGAAGTGTTGAAGTGTATATATAAGTCAGCCTCAATGTCGATCCGATTACACGACGGAACTACGAACTCGATCCAATTGTAGCGTGGTGTGAGACAGGGGGATGGGTTATCTCAGAAATTGTTCACCGCTGCATTGGAAGACATCTTCAAACTGATGGAGTGGAAAGGATTCGGCATCAACATCAATGGCGAATATATCACTCACCTTCGATTCGCTGAAGACATAGTCATCATGGAGCACCTCAACACCATGCTCAGCGACCTCTCTGGTGCCTCTTGACCGGTGAGTCTTAAGATGAACATGGACAAGATGGAGATCATGACTAACAGTGTGTGTTTCCGAGACGTGTTCTCTTACTGTGAGCCTCGTGCGTGCTCAAAGTCCCTCAGCGAGCTATGGAGAGTGCTATTCTTGGTATTTCCCTGCGCGACAGAATTCGTAAGGATTAAATCCGTAGGAGAACGACAGTTACCGACATAGCTCTTAAAATTAGGAAGCTGAAGTGGTAATGGGCAGGCCTAACAGGTCTGTCCCTGTAGTTCCGGGATCAGAATAGGGCTACGGTATCCCCTGCCTGTCGTAAGAGGCGACTAAAAGGGGCTTCCGGGGTTGCAGGCGGCTAGAGTGGGAGCTCGAACCGTTCGGTCAGGCGATCCCGAGAAGGACGGCGGTATATGTGGTCACATACCGCCGTAAAGACTAGACGGGGCGGTGGGCCCAGCCGCCCATCTGGGAGGAGCCCGATGGGGCAACGCGCTCAGAGGATTCTGGTTGCGGTCGGACCGAGTTCCCGGAGTCCTCTTTATAGCGCCGAGGACGGCCACCGGGGGGGTTTTAGTGCGGTAAAAATCCCACATAACCCTGCGTCGCTCCCACGGCGTCGGGTCCCTTTTAAAGGTTTCCCCCTCGAGAACAAAAAAAAAAAAAAAAGGCCTAACAGGTCTAGCAGGTCCCGAATGGAGACCACGTCTGGGAAACAGGAGTGTAGACCGCCCCCCGACCAGGTGGACTCATGGCCTGAAGAAGACTGGCGGGTAACGGCTGGATTCAGATAACTCAGGACTGGTCGAAGTGACGCAGATTAGGGGAGGCCTATGTCCAGCAGTGGAAGTCCACTGCTGGACATAGAAAGAGACCAAAAAACCAATAGACCAAAGACTGATGGATAGATGGATGGATATCGAAATGATGTATATGGCTCAATCTTAGATTCTGACCATTATGTAATATTGATTAAGGATCGACTTTTACATGAATACTTTTATTTATTTCATAGAATTCTTTATATTCTATGAAATACATAAAAGTATTCAAAAATTAATAATAAGGAATCAAATATTAAATTTCTTCGTAATGTTCTACTTCACTATTAAATTAAGTGATGATAATCTCGCAATAGGTAGGTATTACATGCATAAATTTTAATTTCAAATCATGTTTTAGTTTCGATCCTTGAGCTACAAAATATAGGCTAAATTAAATAGTTATATTTAATCTCAGATAACCAAATAGCATAACTATAATACATATATTCAATGAATATATGTATGTACGCTTACATATATTAAGACCTTGAATTATGCACCACTTCAAAAGTGTCCAATATTCTACAGAAATCTCAGCAACTGGTCACACTACCCGAACCAGTTTCAGTCGGCAGACAGGCCGGCGTTGTTAATGCCGTCAACGCAGTTCTTGCAATTTTATGGTATAATAACTTGGACCATTCCAGGAAAGCCAATGTTCCATCACTACCGACGTATTCGCACTTAATTGAGTAACGAGGAATTTTACGACAGCCGCATACCACAGTAAACAATGTTTATACATACCTACTGTATTCATACGTAAATATGGATGAAACACTATTCTAAAGATCTCATAAACCGTTTGCGGTGTGAAGAATCGTGAATTTGTCCATAGACTTATAATTATTTTGTTACGTAATTTGATTTGTTTCGGTACTAACTAATGATCGTTTGATATGATATTCTAAAAGCTTTTATTTAACTTCCAATGTTTGTGGGTAAGTATATAAGTATGTGTTTAGGTCAAATCTTGCAACCTTAATTTAACGCACTTCTCAGTGTCCGAACGGGCTGATATTTGGTACGATGTATACGATACGATATATGATATACGAGGGTCGAACTGAAAGTTCTTAGAAAATCAAAAACTAAGCAAATTCAAAGTAGTGTCCGTTCACATCAATACATCGCTTGTCGCGAGAATAGTTCAGGAAACCACAGACCTAGATTTGAGTTAATCTAAGTGGACAATTTCGCGACAAGCTTTTATATGATAGAAATTGTACCATGTAACTAAATGATGGGTTTGACTTTGTAGTAGACAAAGTTTTTTTTTCAGTCCATTAAAATAAAATCTTGTTTTGAAAATGTTTTTTTTTATATTATTTTATTCTTATCTAACGTTTCTCCGTTTTTTGTTTATACGAATTCAATCTAAATACATTTTTATTTAATAATTTTGTTATTTCTCAGAAGGATTGCTAATTTCATTTGCAATGTATATGACTTGTCACACAAAAGTATAGAACAATACAGATATATCTTCTTGAATCATTTATGAGAATTAAAAATAGAAGACAGTAACATCTCGCAAACTCTATCTACCTAAATATGTTTTCTATAACAAATATTTCGTGAATTTAGTATTAAGTTTACGGAGCAACTTGACATTCATTTTTACAAGTCAAGTATGAGCCTAGCTACCAATATTGTTCACGTATTTCAAGCCGAGTTTTTAAAAAACAAATGGGCTGGCAATCTAAGAATGTAAATAAAACACAGAGAGCTACATTTGTAATTTGACGTAATACAGTGGTTTTCCTTACTTAGTATCTTACACCTTATTACTTAACTGATCGACATAAATTCCAATTATAAAATCTATGACACAAAACATTTTAATACTCACTTAAATAAGCTAGGCAGGAATTGTATTATCCTGTCAGTTCGAGATAATTATATCAATCAAGCTAGCAAACAAAGCCAGTCACGTGCTCGCTAGGAAGTGGTCAACGACCACAGATGTTAGTTTTAATGTGTCTCGCACAAAACCCTTTCACCACAGCGAACATTTGTATAACAAGATTAAATGTTAAAGACATAAAAACTTTCAGGAACCTTCCTTAGCTTTATCGACTCAATAATGAGATGTTAACGTAGAAGATTATTTTGGCATAGCTGCCTTTTTTTCGTAGATGATTTAGTTACGTTTGGTCGTAGTGAAATTATCCCAATTTCTTCGTACTGTGTCTCCCAAAACTCAGTGAAGTATGTAGGCCTCAACAAAATGAATCTTTCTAGTGTAAGTCTCAGTCTACATTGCGAAGGATCCCTATATAATTAATAAGTTGTGACAAATTCATCGCGTACAATTCATCCTTTTCAATGTGTCACAATACATTTTTGCCATATTTATGTAGTATTGTATTTATGCAAATATATTTATGTAATATCCAACCTCAAACTCTGCTTAATTCATCAGAATTAAGCAGAGTTTTTCCAATAAATTTTAATTATAAGTTGTATGTATGTTTCTTTATTCTGTATGCAAAATTAAATGATAAAATAAAAAATAAAGTACTCTTAGAGTGTTGTGATGGTAAGCAATTGTTTGACACACGCAAGGTGTTATTTTCCTTGTATTCTGTACTATTTTCCTAAAATAATTAAGTAAATACTTTTTTCAGATCTTTAACAAATCTGCCGGGTTCAATTTCTTGGACATGTGTATTTTAGATATAACTTCTCGGCCTGCTCGTTAACGTACCTATTGTGCCTAATAATGCTAGTAAAATTTCGCATATTTTAAATTTTAATATATTATCTTTTTCAATCATATATATTTCAGATAAGCTATTCGTTTATCAGGCGTAGCTCAGACTAGTCTAATTGCAAATTGCAGGAGACCAGTCGGGCAAGCCGAGCCCCTTTCACCGAAGCGCTGTAAATCAGCTAACTGGCACCCACCAACCTACAGATGATGATAGACTTTATTGCACAGCTCTAGGAAAGTTACAATGGATACCTTCGAATATACGATCCGCTTTCTCTGTTTCCTAAGCTCTAGATTAAGAATGTTGTAAATAATAAGATGCTATACAAGTATAAAAAATTGTTAAAGTTAAAGCAATAAATTTATTGAAAGCCCTTCATTTTAATTAAAATACGAAGCATATCATGAAAATAAGTGTACTCAATTTTTATAGGTTAGGTACAACTTTTTTTTTTTGAACAGAATTACTTGGTTATTTGATATTCATGGAAAATAGCTACTTTTGCTAGCGTAGGTACTTGTCCGGAAACTAATATAATTTGTTACATGTGTAAATGTGATTGTCATCAACCTTTAATGTTAATACCTCCATAAGTATGCATTATAAAATATAAATCAAATACTTTTATAAATTCATGTCTGTCTAATACAACAGAATATAGTAACTCATAGTTAAGTAAGTTTTAGAATTACATACGGATTTTATTATTTTATTTATTAAAATTTGTTAGTATTTACCGACAAACAATAAGCTTGGTACTTCGGTATTTTAAACAAAGAGCATTTTCCTACCATTTCCATGTTTTACATAATAAGTGCCTACTTATTTCATTACTGAATCAACATCTGTTCCTTAAATTGGTAGTAGTAAACATGATAGGCGTGCGTCATACATCATTTTCACGCTCGTAATGAAACGAGTTATTTAAATAAGATTTTGTACAAACTGAGAAACGTTACTAATGAGCTCATTTCACACCTTAATATCTACGTTAAATAACCGAAATGAAATGTTTTTATCGCGTATTATCATGCAAAAACAAATGCAGAGTCGAAATTTGATAATTGTATTTCACTAGTTGAACCGGCTAACTGTCCCGCCTTAAAGTCAAAAATCTAAAATTATCAGTATGTCTCTACCATATTACACACGTATTATACATAAAAACCTTCCTCTTGAATCACTCTATCTATTAAAAAAGCTGCATTAAAATTCGTAGCGTAGTTTTAAAGATCTAACCATACATAGGGGCAGACAGCGAGAAGCGACTTTATTTATACTATATAGTGATAAAATCTACATCAATCATTTGTACTTTTAAGACTAAAACTGTTCCTATAAACTTGTATTTACACTATTATTGTAAGTACATAAAGTTAATTATTATTTTACTTAATCTAAAATTAAGATAGGCGCCATGCGAAAGTCGATGGGTTAACGAATCTGTATGACCGAACTTTCGTATTTTATCTTAACTTACAATGTTATATAAGTCGTAAGTAGTCATTTACTTGTTACTTGACTTTCATTGTCTTGATAACATTTACCTACTAAGCAATAATTAAATCCGTCTGTCTCCGCTTCTATATATATCATACGCCTGTATATTTTGTCACTAATAAAAAATTACATGAAATTATTTTTTTCAAATACAACGAATTAATTTCATATGATTCATTAATTATTTATCATAACGATCCAAAGTGACGACGATATTTAACATGGTTTAATAAAGTTTATACAAAAATAATGGCTTTGATATCTGCATAGTGGCAGACATTAGAAAACTATAAGTTTACAATTAATGCTAATTAAAAAGGAGCTATTAAAACAATCATTGATTCCTCATTAGCTTCCAGGTAAACACGAATCTCTTCTCAGAATAAAAAGGTTGTATAATCAAATGAGGGGGAATACCGTGAATGTAGAACTGCTAAAGGTAATAGAGCCTGAATTGTTTAGAATTTCGGTGGAAATTAATTAATATTATCCTACGTATAAGTGTTTGCTTAATTTTCTTACAGTGTGGTATGAATGAACGTCCTCGTACGCTACATATTTGGGTTGATGTCGGAAAATTTGTAATTCTTTGGGACTAACCCAGGTGTCTACTTAATAAAATTGATACGATTTGACTATTTTTATTAATATAGCAAAAAAATGATTTTCTTATTTGGTATAAAGACAAATAAGAAATGATTTTTATAAAATCATCATCTAATGAAACTAAGTGGAAAATAAAATATTCAGACAATGTGAGAATAAGAATAACGTTGTGAGAATAAGAATGTTAACTTTATGTTTAATAAATTAAGATATTCGTCTTATTTGAATTGTCCATTGAACTACAGATTTGAGTAATGCCGGGTGCAGTCACATATCGGATGCCTCCGTGTGTCGGAGGACGGCTCAGTCGGCTCACTCGAACTGTGCATGTGCATTCGAACAGTATGGTGAAGAAGGTTGAACACTCAGGGCACGGCTGTTGTAGAAATAAATGCATGCTTAGTAATGGGTCACAAAAACGCTTGCAACAATAAATTTATACACGAATTTACAGGACACCAACAAGGAATCCGCAATGGCTGTATTATCCAACGGCCACAAAAAATTCTTCAACCCTCATTCGCAAGGCGTTGATCGTTGGGCACATATTCAATACAAACTGACGCTGACGTTTGGAGCGCCATGCGAATGTTCATGAAACTAAAAAACATGAACTCTAAAAAGTATTTGTTACTTAATAAATCACCTCAATGTTAAACATAAAATTGGAAACGTAAACAAAGATATTAATTACATACTACCTATATGCGCAAGCAATTAGGAACCGATTATAGATTACGACTGCACTACTTTATCTGCTGTCTCCAACAACAACAATTAGCTTCAGTTGAGCTCCAACTGAAGTTAATTGTTGTTGATAGAGACAGGTGGAAAATGTAACATTTACAGTCAGATAAAGAGTACTATTCCGTGACATCGTTTTGAGTAATACGAAAACTGAAGTGGTGATTGAATGTAAAGATGTTATTTTTTTTCAGGTGAGTCACGGTTTCACTTGCTTTTAAAAAGTAACATCTTCAAATTGTAATGACCTGGTAGAGTAGATGGATTTTAATGAATAACGACTTAGTATTATCAGAGATATGGACTCTGTATATATTTTTTTACTTAAATTTTGTAGTTTTACTTTGTCGTATAGTGTAGACGAACAAAATCGTTCTATTATTGCTCTTCTAAGTCACCGATTTTTTTTTCAAATATTTGGTATTCAAAATATTTGAAAAAAAGATGAGCGGAATTTATATTTTAACTATACGTATGGATGATGGCGATGGTAAAAATATCTATGCAGGTATTAAGTGTTAAACTAGACAGATGTTTAACACTTAATACCTAACATTAAACCAGATGATGGGCAGCAGCATCACTCTGAGAACTTTTAAATATACTGCGGTCACCAACACGCACAGCCAAGCGCGGTGACTATGGCAAAACCCCTTAATGGAAGCTCCAATAAAACCACGGCCCCCAGTCCCCGGCAGCCCCGCTATTCCTGGCTATGGTAGCGGTCACGGTTACGGCGGGGCAGGGGGTGCTAAGAATCTCCGGCAGAGATCGAGCTACCACAACCGACGACTTCTGCACCTGGCAACATATAACACCAGGACTCTGAGAAGTGATGAGAAGATATATGAGCTGGAAGAAGAGGTAGACAAGCTAAACTGGAGTATTATAGGATTGTCTGAAGTCCGAAGACAGGGGGAGGACACGATGATCCTTAAATCTGGTAACTTGTTCTACCACCGGGAGGGCGAACATCTGTCCCAAGGTGGTGTCGGGTTCTTCGTCAACAGGTCCCTTGTCAACAACGTCGTGGAGATCAAGAGTGTGTCGTCCAGGGTAGCATACCTTATACTCAGAGTATCCAAGAGGTACTCGTTGAAGGTCATACAGGTATATGCGCCGACATCGACACACTCCGACGACGAGGTTGAGGTTATGTATGAGGATATATCCAAAGCCATACATACCTCAAAATCGTACTTCACAGTTGTGATGGGGGATTTCAACGCAAAGCTGGGCGTTCAATGTGGCGATGAGTTGAAGGTAGGGCCCTTTGGCATTGGTAATCGGAACCATCGAGGCCATTTGCTGGCTAACTTCTTGGAAAAGGAGGGATTCTACATGATGAACTCCTTCTTCAAGAAGAAGCCTCAAAGGAAATGGTCCTGGATGAGTCCCGATGGTACTACCAAAAACGAGATTGACTTCATACTGGCAGACAAGCGGCACATATTTAACGATGTCTCTGTGATCAACAGGTTCAAGACCGGAAGTGATCACCGGATGGTTAGGGGCACGTTAAATATCAAGATCAAGCTGGAACGGTCCCGCCTTATGAGGTCAATACTCCGTCCAAGATCTTGTCAAATCCAGGGCTCTGAAGACTTTCAACTCGAGCTACGCAATCGCCTGGAATGCCTAGACAATTGCGTTGATGTTGACGAAATAAACACCAAGTTGGTAGAAACTGCCCATGAGGTAGGGTCGAAGTACTATGAGACCCCCTCCAATAGAAGTACTCAAAGACTGTCGGTCCAAACTCTGGAACTCATGGCACAACGGCGGGCAATGTGTGTGCAGTCACCAGCTTCATTGTCGAAGTTCAGGCGGCTCAACGCGCAAATCTCTAACAGGATGCGACGCGACCTTCGTCTCTTTAATGCAAATCGCATTAAAGAGCAAATTGAGCGAAACAAGGGCTCCAAGGTCTTCGCAAGGGATTTGCGTGTTGGGCAAAGCTTATTAACGAAGCTGAAGACGGATGGAGGCACCACAGTTGCCGCGAGGCCTGAAGTTCTGAGAGAAATTGAGCGCTTCTATGGGCAGTTATATACCGCTTCGCGTGGCCCTCTGCCGCCTGTCAACGACAAGCGAGCCACGCTAACCCGACACTATACCGAAGATATCCCGGACGTCAGCCTGTACGAGATCCGATTGGCTCTCAAACAGCTCAAGAACAACCGAGCGCCCGGTGAAGACGGAATCACAACTGAATTGCTAAAAGCAGGTGGGAGACCAATTTTAAAAGCGCTCCAACAGTTGTTCGATTCCGTCATAAGCCAGGGTATAGCACCGGAGGCGTGGAGCAGAAGCGTGGTGATACTGTTCTTCAAAAAAGGCGACAGATCCTTGCTGAAGAATTACAGGCCCATCGCGCTTCTGAGCCACATCTACAAGGTGTTTTCGAGGGTCATCAATAATCGAATAGCTCGCAGGCTCGACGACTTTCAGCCTCCCGAACAAGCCGGATTCCGAAAAGGCTTTAGTACCATGGACCACATACACACACTGCGGCAGATAATAGAGAAGGCCGAGGAGTACAATCTGCCGTTGTGTGTGGCTTATGTGGACTATGAGAAAGCCTTTGATTCTATCGAGACATGGGCGGTGTTGGAGTCGCTTCAGCGGTGCCAGATTGACTATCGGTACATCGAAGTGTTGAAGTGTATATATAAGGCAGCCTCAATGTCGATCCGATTACACGACGGAAGTACGAACCCGATCCAATTGCAGCGCGGTGTGAGACAGGGGGATGTGTTATCTCCGAAACTGTTTACCGCTGCATTGGAAGACGTGTTCAAACTGATGGAGTGGAAAGGATTCGGCATCAACATCGATGGCGAATATATCACTCACCTTCGATTCGCAGACGACATAGTCATCATGGCGGAGTCGATGGAGCACCTCAACACCATGCTCAGCGACCTCTCTGGTGCCTCTCAATGGGTGGGTCTTAAGATGAACATGGACAAGACGAAGATCATGTCTAACGTCCATGTCACACCCGTACCGGTTGTTGTTGACGGCACCACCCTCGAAGTTGTTGACGAATACATTTACCTAGGGCAGGCGGTGCAGATGGGTAAGTCCAACTTCGAGAAAGAGGTCACTCGTAGAATCCAACTCGGCTGGGCAGCGTTCGGGAAACTGCGCCATATCTTCTCATCCGATATACCTCAGAGCCTGAAGACGAAGATGTTCGAGCAGTGTGTGTTGCCAGCGATGACATATGGCGCCGAGACGTGGTCCCTTACTGTGAGCCTCGTGCGTAAGCTCAAGGTCGCTCAGCGAGCTATGGAGAGAGCTATGCTTGGTATTTCCCTGCGTGACAGAATTCGTAACGATGAAATCCGTAGGAGAACGAAAGTTACCGACATAGCTCTCAAAATTAGTAAGCTGAAGTGGCAATGGGCAGGCCACATCGTTCGTAGGACAGACAACCGATGGGGTAGAAGAGTCCTCGAATGGAGACCACGTCTGGGCAAAAGGAGTGCAGGCCGCCCCCCGACCAGGTGGACTGATGACCTGAAGAAGACGGCGGGTAACCGCTGGATTCAGATGGCCCAGGACCGGTCGAAGTGGCGCAGATTAGGGGAGGCCTATGTCCAGCAGTGGACTTTCAAAGGCTGATGGATGGATGGATTAAGTGTTTAATAATTTGGCACTTATTGTGTCTGCCAAGGTAACTGCCAAGTAGGACCAGTGTAGTTCGACGGGGTAAGTACCACCGCTACACCTATTTCTAGCGTGCAGCATTTCTTGCGTTTCGATGGAAGGGTGTGATTGCCGACACACTTTCACACGAGGCGACCATCACAGTCCTCGGGAGTAGCAACGCGTCTGTGATTGACTTCAGATGGAACCCACGTTCTGTATGTAGTTGATTACAGATGTCCATGGGTGGCAGTGACCACTTACCATCAAGATAAAAGAGAAACACCTATTTATACGGTAAACTAAATGCGGATTAGCGTTTAAAACATCGACATTAATTGTTTTTGAAATACGAAGCAATCGAGATAGTAAATACGAGTATGGAGATTTCAATTAGTGTTGGAATTTTACAGAATAGCTCTCCGGTAACTGCATGAATACACGTGTCTAATTGTCCGTTGATTTAATAACTAATGTTATGAATGCAAAGGTTTGCTATGCTTACAATAATTATTATGAACGTTATCATGAACTATTACGTATAACTTAAACTAGACTGCTCTGGTTATTGATTCAAAAATTATTTTATCTATACAATTAAATTAAGTCGTCTTTTCCAATCATCAGATTATTTCGAAGCCTATATATGTATGTTTATTGCACGTTATAAACACATGAAAACTCGTTATTGCACAATTGAATTTGAACGTTAGCCGGTAGTTAACCAATAACATATTAGATAATTATAACCTATTATATCAATTTAAACGTTACAAATATGTCAACTTATATTTCATGTTTGTTGATTATCGCGAGTTCATCTTGTAAAGAGTTAAATAAAGCTACTTAGCAACAATCCACTAACAAAATGTACGATGATATATTTTAACAGCAAAGATATGATCACAACACTTGTTGATTGGGTTTCTCGTGATTATAAGTTTACAGCGATTTTCGCGAAGTAACGCCTAATAATATTTAATGTTAAACTAAAACATTTGTTCATAACCAAGTTACGTAACATGACATAGTTTACATCGTGTATTCCCGTCGTGAACTTACCGTGAAACCGACATGTATGCTTGCGGTTTAGTAATAAATTCACATAATCGTGGTGAACCTCGGTACCTAACTATAAATAATTTTATCGTAATCTGTCAAGGGGATTTTCCTTTCACCTATGGCTTTCCCTGCATTTAGGTATTATCCAGATAAGACTATCCCGAAAAGTTCAATAGTTGGAAGATAATATACTTATCCAACTTAATGTTGCCATTAGTGGGTAAAATAGATGATCATTAAATTAGATTTTACATTTAAGCAAGCAAAAAAATCGGGTAAACGCATATAACGTGCATTTACCTCTCTCATTGCCCACTATTGTGGGTATTTTTTGTATGAATCTGTAATAGAGTATATTGTCATATAGGAGCGAGGCCTACCAAAGTCATTCAGGAGTATCAACACATCTAATTTTCGATTTTAGGGAGAGCTTGTTTGAGACTTGAGATTAAATTTGCGATAACTCTTTGCGATTCGAGTCTGAAGGTACTAATGCTTCACCGACTTACGCCTAACAATAATACTGTTAACACACACTTATCAAAGGCCTTCTAACTTTATCGTTCGGGGTAGAAGTAGGTCTATGCATAACCTTAAGTCAAACTGTAATTTTATCGGATAATTACAAATGTTAATGGTCAAACAGTAACGAATAACCTATAGGAGGTTTGCACGATAATTCGCTATTTCCATATTATAAAAAAAATTAAAGAAGTGGATTGAGTACAAGAACGGTTGCTATTTCCCGTACTTAAGAAAATATATGTACAGTAGAAGCGAACTGGCTATATTTTACAGTCACGATTTATGTATTAAATGACTTGCCAATTTTGATAAAAATCGATTTCATGGCAATTTAATAGTGAAACACGCAGGAATCCAAAAAATAGTTTTTAGATTATTAAGTTTATATTTTGCTATCTAATTAATCATATTTAATGAATAATGTGACGATCTTCTACGATTCATTTAAGGATGATTTCTTTAAATATACAGAAAAGACTTAAAAGTACTCAGTACCTAACAGTCGTCTTAACAGAAAAAATAAAAGCTCGATATTAAAAAAAGCTACACTAGGTATAGTTTTTCAACTATTAAATATCTCTCTAAAAGTTAAAAAAAATAAGTTAGTTTTTAAAAGTTAAGTTCTTTGTTTAAAAAAAGAGTCAAAGAGCATTTCTTGTGCGTTTCATAATATATTTATTAATATGTATTTTTTTTATCTTTAACTCTATTTTTTACAAATTTATTTCTATTGATTATTTATTCCTATTTTATTCAAGGCTGGTGTAAGAAATTTTAACATAAAGTTGCCCTTTCTATTAATGTTTCACTATATATTTCACTGTCCGAATACATTAATTTTACCGTATAAATAAACTTATAAAAATAATTGTAATTTATTAATTTGAATATGACAAAATATTAAATAATTAAAATAAGTAATTAAATAAATAAATAAACTTATAAATAAATAAACGTATAGTTTTCCACTGTAATTTAGTGTTAGTCGTCTTCAGTTTTATGCACAGAATGGAAATCGTCGGAGTTGCGGACTTTCGCAAGTTGACCTTAGTAAGTCATTACTCTTGAGCACAATATTCTAATATCTATCTGCTTAACTGCAAAACACTTGCTTAATGCCTTACATAATGCTTAGTTATTAAAACTATTATTTAAACATTAACTTATAATGCTCATGTGTAATACTGTAACTAATAAAAATTAAATAACGTGCATTGCCTTTCTATTCTCGTATGGTATTAAATATGTAGGTATGCAAAACAAGAATTGTATCCTAATTATTTATATATTGCACATTTATTTTTAGCGAAATATTTAAGTGTAATGCTATTTACAGACCATGTTTTTCTATTTACTTGACTTAAAATATAAATATACGGAGAACATTATTTAACTTTTTATAACGGCTTATTTGTATAAAAATGGAACGCAATTTTAAATAAAGAAAGGCTGACTAAAACATAGAACCTGGTAAATAAATTTTAAGGATGCAATAAATTTAATTTTCAGTAGAATGAAAAATAATAAAAAGCTAAGACCAACGTATTTTTATTTTAAACATGTACTAGTGTTTTTACACTGATATTTGTAATTGACAATTTGTAATTCCTACTACTTTAATATCAAATAAAAATCTATTTGAAAGGCACTTAACTGTAACTAAACAGCGATGCTAAAAATAACAATAAAATAAATAATACGTAAAAAATAAAGAAACGTTGTCATAATTAAGTAATCAACGAACATAGGCATCAGACCGGATCTAAACACAAAGAAACTGCGGTAAAGATTCGGCGGCAATAAAAAGTAATCTACATTTTCTCACGTTTACTGGACGCTATTGGGACAAACGGATAAAAAACAGCTATAAATCAGCAAATGATTGGCCAAAAACGGAAAAACGAAAGCGGAAAATAAATAAACAAAACTTACGCAAAAAGATTGCGCGTAAGAAACTAATTATTTGAAACAACTTTTAAAACTAAAAGCCAGTTGGTCGCCTTCGCATGTGAACTATATTTTGTAAATAATTACCTATTACATATCGAACTAAGTATGTCATATTGAAAGAGGGTCATTTTATTTTTTAAGTATATGTAAAACGGTATCTCATAAATGGTCCTTCCTATTTTTTTTTTCAGAAAATCTAAACAACTCTGGGATAATTTCATATGAATCTATAACAAATTAAATATAAAATTCGATAGACTTAATAAAAATATAATAATAATATAATAATATGTATAATATGTAGATACTTAAGTTTATCGTTGTCATTATATTTATTTTCAAACCCTTTTTACTTGTCGCTAATTTCAATATAAGCAAAATTTAATTAAAATTCATTTATGTAAATACTTACGTTTAGATAAAAGCAACTGCCAACCGGTCAACATTTTGAATTATCAAATAACGCACTATCAGTTTAAACACTCAGTCTTTTGTGAAAAAAACTATACGTAAAAAGTTCTCATACGTTTAGTGTCTAATACAGTTTATCACAGTAGTCCAGGAGTCGGTCACCGATCGTAGTACGCAGGAAACTCGTCAACCGCGCGAGCGATACAACCTGCTATTAGGCGCCCGCGCAGAGGTTTCGCCTCTATATACCGGTACAGATCGTACGCACAACACCGTACAATTACTGGGATAAATGCTAAATGCTAAAGACTTAAGGTATAATATAGGTGCCTTATTGTTACGTCACGTAAATATTTTTGTTTTTTGCTGGGAATATTATTATCCTGCCACACATTACGTTATATGTAGTTCCACGTGAAAATGCTTGTTATATTTTTTTACAGCTTTCCTTTTGATCATTTTTATTCAAAATAAACCTTGTTATTTTAAGCATTTTTTTTCCTTGTGCATTTATTACAAAACGTTATTAATTTGTCTAATTAGTAAATTCGATCAAAATTTAATGTCTTTAATTACATGTTTATTAATACGCCCCATCAACTATCTATCGATGGGAATGAGAGGAATGCCTGTTGAAAAAAAAGTCGTACTAAAAGTTATAGAAAAAAAAAAAATAAGTAGAAATAGAAATTTCTTTTTTTTTTGCTTTAAAATCGCATCAATGGCAAAATACTAAATTAACTATTACTATTTAACTTTAGCACCCTTATCTGTATTTCATTTATTTATATGCATGAACTCTATCAAAAAATACTAAAATTTTGTGTCTGCTTACATTCGTTTAACGTGAGTTAAATCGCCGGTTATAGGTAGTGGTAATATAATTCTTTTAGGATTCTATGTACTATCAATAAGTAAAGATTTAAAGACAGTTTTGATTCGTCGAATATACGTATATGAAGTAAAAAAGACATAAGGTATGTAGCGAGTAAACTCAAGACGATTAACATGTGTAAAATTCACCTACTTAATTTGTATTTATTATCTTATTTTACCTATTTACATAAAATATATACAGTAATTAATCTACACATTACTTTTAATGGTGTCATGGCGTATGTACTTCCTAAGAGCACATAACAAAAATGAAAGATAGGCAAGTATACTATATAGACTCTCAGATACTAACTTTATATTTTAGTAGTTTACTGTAGTTATCGGCTCGAACAGTTTAATCAAGTAGTCAGCGTGAGTTCTAAATTACAAATTATACGGGTATTTAGCGAAATGCATACAAATCAAGTAATTTATCCGTCAGTTGGAACGACGCAAAAAAATCATGGTACCTACTAAAATTTATTTCGCGCAAATTGTACAAATCAATACAGTTTCGTTAATTAAGATGTAGAAACTGACATCAATTCGATCATTGACATCAAATCACTAGAATTAAATACTCAATTTATATTATTAGTCATACTCAATTGAATAGTTAAGAGTGGTTAAGCTTTGAATCAATTTAATAAGCATAAGTTAATTTTAATGTTATTAAATTATAATGTTCTTTAAATAAATAAAATATTCAAAAAAATCGAGTGCAAATTTAATAAGACATTCACACAGCACAAAAATCGTTAAAACAGATTGAACAGTTTTAACAATTATTGTGTAGAAACACAGTTTTACGTGATTGAAGCTTTTAAAATTCTTTTATATTTAACAAAAAAAAAAAGGTGGTAGAACCAGTGTAATTCGACCGAGCAGGTACCATCGTCACACTATTCCTAGCGTGAAGCAGTTCTTTTGTTTTGGTGGAAGGATGTGGCCGACACACTTTTATTTGAGGGGACCATCTTACTCCTCGGGGATAGCAACGCATCTGTGATCGATTTCCGAATGAAACGTTGTTCTGAATGAAGTTGCTTATAGATTTCCATGGGCGGCAGTGACCATTTAGCATCAGGTGGACTACATAACAATTTGTTATTTGCATTTTATAAAAAAAACAAAGCCTACAGACACGTAAACGATTCATGTGATGTCTACCAGAAACTAAGCAATTTTACTAATTTAAGCAAACACTTAAACTATCAATTTGCATTTCTATATCCACCTAAGGATTAATTTAAAAGAACTAGAAACAGATGAATCAAGGGTTCCCTCGTAGTCAAACAGAAAGTTCTATCATCTTTACTATGAGTATGATACTAACAACACTGACAAACTACACAATAAAACGGAAGTGCCCGTCTTGAATTTCGAAATAACTGCCTTATTGAAAACTTATACGCCCGATACGATGCATACATATATATTTAAACTAGCTGTCCCGACAAACGTTGTTTTGCCATATAAAAAATTAAAAAAAATGTTAAGGGTGGACAACCCTTAAGGGGTATGAAAAATAGATGTTGGCCGATTCTCAGACCTACTGAATAAGCATATAAAATTTCCTAAAAATCGGTCAAGCCGCTTCGAAGGAGTTTGGCAACAAAAACTGTGACACGAGAATTTTATATATTAGATGGAATTAACTAGAGTACATCTGGTTCCAACTGATTTTAAAATACAAGATAACATTATACGGAGGAAAATAGCTGACTATAAAAATAAGGTCGCTGTTTAAAAATAGAGAACCCTTACACGAGGGTAGATATACATGGAACGACATGAAAACATAGAATACCTTTCTCTCTCGTCAACACATTATTGTCCCACTGCTGGGCACGAGTCTTGTCTCAGAATGAGAGTTTAGGCATAGTCCACCGCGCTGGCCAATTGCGAATTCTGGACTTCACACACCTCCGAGAACGTTTTTTTAAAGAACTCCCGGGTATATAGGTTTCGTCACGATATTTACCTTCACTGAAAAGCAGTGATAATTAATTTCTAATACACACATAATTGTAGAAAATCAGCGGTGCGTGCCTGGGTTTGAACCTCGGACCTCGCGATCAAGAGGGCAAGTTTTACTTTAATATCACCATTATAACTATAAAATTACTTCGTTAAGCCTCACTTTAAGACTTCATCTCATTTATCTTAGGTAATTGTGAAGTGAAACTGAACTAATGTAGAGCTAGTGGAAACTTCCACGCGAACTCAAGAGGAAACCATCCAAGCCTTATATCCATGCGTTATAGCGACTTAATACATAAACATCATTATAAATAACACTTTAAACATGTCCTATCCTTTGTATTGTCCTTTATATCTATAAAACACCCAAGCTTAAATTAGTAGTTATCTCAACATGTTTTATTGACTTAAGCAGCGTAATTTCAACTATGGAAATGATTGTACGCAATCAAATACGTTTGTTAAGGATATTTAAAACACATATTTAAGAATGTTTACCGCATTCATACCCAATTATATGTAATCAATCATCAGTAAAAGGAAAATAGAGAGATTATGCATTTTTCCCCGATCTACATATTAAAGCGAGTAACGATTAGGTATAATCTGTTTTTTAATGACTCTTCAATAATTATTAGGTGAACGTAAACCATATTTTTTTATCTTTATTCAAATAACGATGGTAATTTTCCTTCTATAGAGTGATAAACTGCAAATGTCAGAATAAAATTGGTTGATATATAAAAATGCACGGATAGTATTTTGCTATAAATAGGTATGAAATGATAATACTCCGCATTCTCAAAAGTTGCAAAGGAGTATCCATTTAGTAATCATTGTCCACCAATTGGCACTTGGCCAGCGCGGTGGACTGCATATGGCCTATAACCCTCTCATTCTGAGAGAAGACCCATGCCCAGCAGTGGACAATAATGGGTTGACGAGGAATCATTGTTACGGAGCTATTTTCTATTTACTCCATTATCAACTACTATAACAATATACGTTATAATATATTCTACAAACAAGGAATATTTTATGTGGAGCCTGACAAATGTTATACAATTGTTTAAGAAATTACAAACTTTAAAAATGTTTATCCAAATTTCCCAGAAGAAGGATAACGTTTTTCTCAAGCGTATCAAATGCACATACTTGGGGTTTTTGAATTCACAACTATCATTTATTTAATCTTCAGAGGTGACTGCATCTTAGACGGAAAACATTAAAATACTAAGCCAATTTTCTGTCTAAGATCTCACCTCTGTAAGTAAATAAAATTATTTCGTATCCTGCTTATGTTATTAATATTATTTTAAGTCAATATTTGGAGTTATGATAATTTTGTTCGGTTAAAGACATTTCTTTGAATAACGGCGTCATTACGGTCAAATAACATATTTTTAGGGTTCCGTACCTACTCAAAAGATAAAAACGAGACCCTACTAATAAGACTCCGCTGTCCGTCTGTCCGATTGTCTTTCTGTCAACAGACTGTATCTCATGTACCGTGATAGCTAGACTAGTTAAAATTTTCACAGATGATGTATTTCAGTTGCCGCTATAACAAAAAATACTAAATCAGAAATCAGAAAAAAATAAATACCTACTTAAGAGAGGCTTATATGGGATACAACAAACATGTTTGTTACCGTTTTCTATATATAATAGTACGGAACCCTTTGTGTGCGAGTGCAACTCGCACTTGAACGGTTTTTTTATGTATTCGTACTTATGATAATTTGCATTAAGTAAAATATAATATAAGTAAACGAATGATTTTTGTCTGTGGTGTTATATGCTAAAATTATTCTTTATCTGTGACTAAAATAAGAAAACCTATTTTCGCTTAATTTGCCGGCAAGACTGTTACGCTACTACAAATGGAATAATATTGTATATGTGTTTGGCTATTTTTGTTCCTGAAAAAACTTGTGTAGGTAATTTAAAAAGAAAATTTAAAACCCAAAATGTATCCAAGCAGTTCAATCTGCGTGTATAGTCTAATATTAAGGTCAACATACTTATAGTACTTATGTACAGAAGTAGTATAGTATAGTACAGTACAATAAGTAAGTAAATAATTACCGTCTAAAACATGGTTTAAAATGTGCGTATTTTGCAAAACCGGATTCATTATTATTTTTGTGGAAAGTCGAGTATTAGTTAGAATATTAAGTATCTGTGCGTAGTACCTAAAACTTAATTTTTATTTTATCTGAGTCGTCGTCAACCCATTGTTGTCCCACTGCTGGGCTCCACTGTCCACCGCGCTGGCCTAGTACGAATTGGTGGACAGTTTATCTGAGTGCTCAACTTAATAATTGTCGACTAGGAAAAATCGATTCCATCGATTATACTTCGGAACGTTTAATATTCAATTAAACTAGTTTTCATTACACGAAAGATATTTTAAAATTCTGTAACCCTAATTACTTATGACTAGTTACCATGGTCAATTTCTGTTTTATAGTCATAGGCGTTGATAAGTGGTGTCGAAATGGAATATTAAGGATGGACGCTTACCTCCCGGAATCAAGGAAGTCCTACATTAAGGATACTTTTTAGGATTTTGGTTGCCGGCACACTTTCACATAATAGTCCTCGGGAGTAACTACGCTTCTGTGAATGACTTCAGATGGAACCCATGTTCTGTATGAAGTTGATTACAGATGTCCATGTCAGTGGCCACTTACCATCAGGTGGGCTGCATGCTCGTTTGCTACTTCAGTCAGATAAAAAAAAAAAAACTTTTAGGAATATAATTATGTACGCATGGCCATTTCTCGGACACGCCCTACAGCGTTACATTCGGCAGACATACGCACGAGATGTTGGGTTTGTCTCAATTGTTTTTAAACATAGCACTACCGAATAATAATAAATAATAGTTTAAAAAAACTAAAAAACACGCTTTTTATAGAAAACCGAACTAAAAAATAGAAAATAAATTTAAATGAATTTAAATTAAGAATATAGTGTTAAAAATTTCAATGAATATAAATTAATAATAGTGTGAATAAAAAAAAAAATATTTAAAAAAAGCGTGGGGTGCATGGTGTCAATGGTTATAGATATTTTATTGACAGATATGAGTAGAGTGATTAACATTTCGTTAATATCTTAAAAAGCACCCCACGCTTTTTTTTAAATATATATTTTTTTATTCACACTATTATTAATTTATATTCATTGAAATTTTTAACACTACTTTCTTAATTTATATTCATTTAAATTTATTTTCTATTTTTTAGTTCGGTTTTCTATAAAAAGCCTGTTTTTTAGTTTTTTTTTAAACTATTATTTATTTTCTACTTTTTAGTCAAATTAAAAAATTGAATAATTTTATCAAATTAGTGTATTGTCATCGGTCCTCAATAAATCTACAAAGTTTGAACGAAATCTGGCCGTTTAAAGTGGGTCAAAATCGCGCCCAAAGAAGTCGGTTACAAACAAACAAACAAACAGGTGAAGCTAATAAAAAGAGATAATATGAACGAAATTTTATGGATCTAGGTATACCGAAATAGACTATTACAAAAAAATATGTATTATTGACTTATTTTCCATTTTGACGCAAACTCCTAATAAGTGTTAAATTAAATAAATTATTGTTTAAACAAAAACCTAATGGACATCATAATATAAATGATTAGGAAAAACATTACAATAATGATATATTGTAACAAAAATTACATATAATAGGGGTGTAGACGAGAACAAACAAAAAATACAAATAAACTACCAAAAACAAGTTTTGTCATTCAGAACGTCTTTTGATTTATAATAATTTATTAAATTTCATATCAGACGTAAGATAGTCATGGCTTAATAATAGAAAATGGACTAGTTATTAAGAAAAAATACTTATATTGCATTAATAAATCTCAGATCCAATTAATTAACACTTACAACGCAATGAAATATGTATACTTATTTGCTAGTACATCTTTTGAAACTGATGTTAAAAATGTAGTATTATAAATTTTGTAATCAAACATAAATATGAATATTGGGTGAATTGATTGGTATTGGAAACATTAAAATCATTTTAAATAACTTGCCTTAAATTGCAAATGTGCGAAATGAAATTTAATGGATTTTATGCGTTAAACTAATAAACTTTTTTATGATATTGTTTACTTGTATAACAGCCCGGTAATTTAACGTTTAATCCAGTGGTTTAAATTTCTAAAATATTAAAATTTGAACTGTGCCAATTGTTATTTTGAAGGACAAAACATTTGTATTTCATAATATTCCTTAAATTTACCATCAGATGAACTACATATGTAACACATATGTAGTTCATCTGTTGTTATACCTGTCATAAAATACATACATGCACTTTTAAAAAAAATATATACTAAATAGCACAATGAAGAAACAACAGTGTGTGTTTACCGTTGAAAAATAATCTAAGTATCGTTGCAAAAATGTTCAGTAGTAGATTGGACATCTCCGGAACTATTTAGTACGGAAATCAGGTTATACGAGCATTGAATTGATTTAACTTCAAAATTGATTGAAACCTTGATCAACTACTGGTATAGAATATCGATAGCATCACATACAAAATAATTTAGATTCAATGAGCAAATTTGAGTTATTTATATAAATGCATGCTTTGTTTACCTATAGTACAGGGTCAAACAGATAACCTTGCAATATCCACTGTTTCTGAAAGGAAATCGAGAGACAATCAGCTATTCTCGTAGCTATTGTTGGGACACAGTTGCGATATTTGTATAAGTACCTTATTTGAGTTTAATCTTATTTGAGTTTCTGGTTTTTATACAGAGAATGAATCGAAGACGACTACAGTTAATGCACAGTGATCTTTATGATCATGTTAGTGCATCGGCTCTGACAGTTATTAGGTTTAATTTGGCCATCATAGCTGAAGAGGCTAAAATGCAGTGTAAAGCGCTATTATCTGGTTCGAAGATGGTAATAAGATCGTATAAGTGATAAAAATATAAGAAACTGATAAGTCATAAAAATACATAAGGGATGATTTTAGATAAATATAATCGCGGCCTATTTCAGTTCACGGTCATGTTCATGTTCTGGAGCGGTAATGGTCACTAGTAGGTGCGCTATTTCATTTAGATAATATAAAACTTATTATCAGTGGTTTCTGACTCCAGGTAGAAGTTCTGCCTGGACTTGATTTCAGATACATTGCAATATGCGGCAGAAGCCACTTAAAATCAGGTGGATTCAATGGTCGTTAGTTGCTACTATGATCTAACAAAGACCTTTCTCTTCCGTTCCTTATTACACCCATTTTTGTAAGATGAATATCCAAAAATAGACCTCAATAAGGGTCGAAGCTGGGTTGAAATTGTTGTGCACCAAAAGTGGTCCAATTATTACACTTTTCTTGGTATCGCTGTATTTTATAAGCATATAGGTATAATGACAACCAAATCACTAATACGTACTACGAAATACTATTTTAACTCTGTTTTTATTTCCTATGCACCCAAGTTGCAGCCATTACATTTTTACCTTAAATGTGTATTTTCCTTATTTTAAACTTCAACATTATTCATAAAACTTATCAACTTAACATCTTTAAGAAAACAATTTAAATGCAACGTGTCTTTTTCCTTTTTGAGACATAATATATGAGTTAATCATAGTTAAAATACGACGACAACCAACTTAATATTAAAAAAACTGGTAAGCTCTTTTATCATAACAATATCATTAGATTTTGGGGAAATAACTTAAACTAGTCACTGGTCGAAGCGGTGAAATTCCACTGCAATTTAAATTAATAAACTAAACTTCATATTGTCCAAAATAGCATGAATATTTCTCAGAATCAAACAAATTGTAATAATTTTCCAGTTATTTTGAACACACCCGTAAATGATAAAAAGACGTTTAATTAGCCAAGCTACATTAGCAATAGCGGGTACTTTGACAAAGATATCTGTAATTTTTGATGTTATATGTTTTCATAGTAAGACATTGAATTTTCTATTTCGTTTATTATGTATATGTTTGTGTCAAAAGCAAGGTAGTGTTTGTAATGTGTTTTTAGTTGATTTTGTGTATGTTTTATGCATCATTTGAAAAATATTAGCATTGCGTAATCCTTCTCTACATCAACTATAACCGTGCGTAATTTCATACTCCTCCGTCTGCGGCAAGTACCTTAAAAACGGATCACAAGTTTTTGCTTCACGTATTAATATATAGATGTCATAATTTGCATGATTAAAATCCCACGCTACAAATTCAGTAAATGTTAATCATCCCGATATGTTCAATTACTATCCGACAATATATCGTTTCCGTTAGGAAGTGCCTTGCGAAATATTCAAGAGCAACAGTATCATCCTTGTATGAGAAGTTTAAAGCAATTTAATAAACGTATTATCGCTTATAATAGATAAACATGCATCGACTTCTAATAGTATGTGTTTCACAATAAAATTAGCATATAAATGGGCATGCAGTCAAACTGTTATTAATGCTAAGGAAAAGTGATAACTAACGTTTTAAGCATTTTTTGTCTTACCTCATTCTTTACAAAACTCTATGCCTGCTGCATATGAGGAAGACCAAAGCATAAACTGACATTAATTGCCACATAAACCATAAAAAAAATAATAAAATAAAATATATACACTCAATAATGAAGGGGCACCCCCTTTAAGTTTGATTACAGGAAGAATACCTACATGTAGGTAGAATTAAATAACCGCAAGTTGAAAGTTAACAAAAGAATTATAAGATATAAAAAAATAATTTTATTCATAATTACTTCAGATTTCTATATCTTAAGTACCCTCTTTTATTACATTCTATTGTATAGAATAAATTCAAATGGTGTTTTATTTATTGATATAACAACGATATTAAGGACAGTACTCTACGCTTCTATCTTCTACAATGAAACATAGATTATGATATAAATTGATCTTGAATTAAATTCACAGTTAAGTTAATTCTTTGTGATGAAACTCACACGTGACAAACGTGTGTTTAAGCTGAAGCTTATAAATGAAGCTGTTTAGAAAAAATAATTCATGAGACAGTGACAAGTAGGAAAAATGTTAAATGCGACAGGTATGTTTCATACCGAAGCAACTATTTCGTAACGACATTCCACGTCACAATGTGCAACTACACATCGAAGTTAATTAATAAATTTATTACTACAATCTCTCCGTGTTCCTCATGATTCAGGGTCGTGATTGTCTGATTTATCTTAGATACTTAGTACTTAGTTTTGTTTTAATCATTGCTATTTGTATTTGCGATAGAATTAAGTTATTTGTCACAACATAGTATAAAACAAAGTCACTTCTCGCTGTCTGTCCCTATGTATGCTTAGACCTTTAAAACTACGCAACCGATTTTAATGCAGTTTTTTTTAATAGATAGAGTGATTCAAGAGGAAAGTTTTTATGTATAATACATGTATAATATAGCGGAGAAACACTGATAATGTTAAATTTTGAACGAAGTTCTTCATTTATGAAGGTGGTAGAACCAGTGCAGTTCGACCGGGGAAGTACTACCGCCACACCTATTTCTAAGGTGAAGCACTTCTTGCGTTTCGATGGAAGGGTGTGGTTGTCGGCACACTTTAATATGATTCGACCATCATAGTCCCCAGGAGTAGCAACTCATATGTGATTGACTTCAGATAGAACCCATGTTCTACAGAACGTTGATAACAAATGTCAATGAGCGGCAGTGAGCACTTACCATCAGGTGAGATGCATGCCCGTTTGCTACTTCAGTCAGATAAAAAAAAAGTTCGCCGGGTCAACTAGTTTTAAATAAAAAGTACCAGTAGATTCATATTACTTTTTATTATGATTTATATTATAATCTGGTGATGGTGCTTCATATTAGTCCTTACTATGATAAAGCTGTGAAAACGTAATAAATTACCAATTTGTAATGATCGTATAAATATTACACTTAATATACCTATGGGCTATACTAAAACAACTAATAATACGCCCAGAGATTTAATATAGCTTCTATATTACATAAAACTTTATTAAACCAGTTGTTAGTATTAAATTCGATAAGTTTCGGCTTTTTATATTTTCTTTGAAATATGCTGTCAGACAATCATAACTGGTAATAATATCCATTAAATTACTTCATAATGAAACGCGTACTTGGATTTTTTACTGAAAGCCATCGATGTCCTACTTTCTAATAATAATATTTATGAACAACCTAGTTTTAGTACAAACCGCGTGACTCGATAGGGCATAAATTCAAACTTTTGTTAGGACATTTTTCTAGATCATTTATTGACTTATGTGTTACTAATACATTTTTAAATTGTGATTTTTTTTTGGGATATTTAAAGTTTACTTACGTGTTATAATAATATATACCTATGTTGCTTAATAAAACTTAACTCTAACTGACTAGTTAGCCAACAATGCCATAATATATCATTATATAAGTATATATGATACGCTTTCAAAAAACTCTTTCTTAGTGCTTATATAAACTCTAAGAAAGAGTTTTTTAAAAGCGTATCATCCAGAATTTTCATGTAAGTGCCAAGTAGAGGATGAAAAGTACCAAGTCGATACTACCGCGTCCTGCGAGCAGGAGTCCAATTCAATAGGTTTTCCGACTTTTCCTGTATATCTGAAGTAAAACTTCAAATTAATCAAGTCAATATTAGTAAAAGATCGAAATAAACAATGATAACAGATGATTTCTGATTTTTACCATTAAACTATTTCCTTAGTTACGATTTTATATACAAAAACCGACAGGAAACTGTACTTAAACTATTGTTTTATTACTTCATATACGAGTACATACTTACATCAACTAATTGTAGAGCATTATTGTCAATTATACCAAAATATCTGATATATTGACTTAAACATCAAATTGTTTGCGACAATATTTTCAAGTAAAATTATATGGAATTCCAATTCAATTATCGAGCAATCTTTTTCTGCATGAGTACTCAGAGATTTATCTAGTTTTTTACACGTTATAAAAACTGTGGCGGCGTTTTATTGCAAATAGTTGATGTTTGTTTTTCTGTTCGAACAGTCTGTAGACATTTTTTACCGAAACGATTTGTTCGCCTAACAACAAGAAGCATTTTTTTCGGGTTCAGAATTAGATTGGTAAACATATATATTTCGTGAACTATGAGTATACAATCTTCGCTTTTTTATCTTAACTCTCTATAGTCCTAAAATCACAAAATGATATTATTTATGTTATAAAAATGTTTAAATATTTCACATTCAGTAGTTCTGACTTTAAATATAAAAGACTGTCACCTAACGCTAATAGAATAAGACTTTTTCTGCGTAAATTAATTATTTATACAGCAACGTAAGTAATTCACTTTAATAGGATCCTTAAGATCAAATACCTTATATAAATAAGTTTAGTTTGCTTTATGACACTGTCTTGAATGTCAAGTAGGTAGTCACATATGTTTATTATTAGGTACTATAAAAAGATGAGCCTAAATCAACCAGTCTGACCATAGCTCGCCTCAATTCAAAATCAAACTTTCCAAATAATGTATAGCAAATGAAAATATCTGCATTTTAAGAAAATAACACCCTTAGAAAAAATAATACACAAAAGTACACAATTATGACTGTTTTTATATAACATTACGATTTCTATAACTCTAAAAATTATTCAAAATTATGTCTTGTGTTGATTAAGCACTATTACTTTTATATATGTATTTATATTAAATCTCTTCACAACCACTTGATAAACCCATTTACAATTTGAATATTTTATTTGAGATAAATACGGTTTTATTATTTTATTGAACAATTTTATGTAAATGCATTTATTACCCCGTCTTATTGTGACTTCTTAATCACTTGCCACGTGCTATTAAATGCATTTAATTGATTATTAATATTATAAATAAATTATAATTATATATCTGTATGTAGTGTACTATTCTTGTAAAACTCGAAATGATGAAATAAATTATAACTATTTTTTTAATGTCTTGTGAATTTCGACAAGATAATGATTGGAAAGATCACAAATATCACATGTATTTGTTGTTTGTATGGAGTATTTTCTATATACGAGTGTTTTCTTAACAAAGCTCAGATGTTGGCTTCGTTTATAAGGTGGATAAACATTATGGTATGTATCGTTATTTGAATTATTACGGATGCAACACGACACAACGCAATTACACTGTTTATATATTTTTATTTTTTTGTATTTTTTTATAGTAACTGGAAACATTATTTGAATATAACTTCTAAAAATTTTTGATTAAAACTCTATAATCTAAGGACATTTTATGAAATTTGCACATTTACAGTAAATATTTTCGAATTGCTAACAACACGTGAACACAATACAATATTTTCTTAACATCACTTCCTAGATCCGTTATTAACGCACATACATTAAAGTATTTGCCTAGGAAACTTTATGTCACAGGTGAGTGATAAATTTTTCTTTAAATATTTTCGTATCGATCGCATTGGCCTTCTTAATACCACGAAATTGTGTTAGTACAAACAAATTAATACGAAGTTTACACTCGCAGCGGCTCTTGAATATTTCTAAGCATATAACATCATCGGTAAACCACAGAGCAGGATTTGAAATAAATTACTCAGTATATATAATTTTGTTTTCAGAGCACATACTTTCCGTGAAGAAAAGGTAGGTTATGTAACTCCCATTTCTTTAAATAATAATTATTACTTTTTTACATTTCAGAAGGTTCTACGTATTATTCGTAATTTTAGCAAAATGTTTAATTTAATTTTTTGGTATCATCGGTATAGGTTAAGTACATAATTGTGTACACGAAATAGAAATCGCAATAATACTTTTCATCAGACATTAATTAATAAATAAACCTGGATAAATAAATACATCTAGTTTCAGGCATTTTTTACTTACATTTTTACGTTCATTAAGTGGAGATATACCTACATGAAGAAGATACTATGTTAGAAATAAGGAACCGAGGATCAAAAAGGCAAAATACGTTTAACATGTTTAGTTGAGTAGTTTATGTGGTAGGTACATAGTGATTGAATTTGGGAAAAAAAAAATCGATATATTCAAATTCAATATATTGGACATTATCGGATACCAGGGAACCATTTGGTTAGTAACAATTTATATTATTATATTATTATTACTTATAAACTATCTTATTACATAATGATATAGCAAGCACAGCGATTTTTTGGCATGCACCTATATATATACTTGTATATGCATATATAGGTATATAAACACTAAACATATACTAGAGCATAGAAAACCTAAATACATATAAATAAAAATAAATGGTCTTGAGGTGTTAACTACATAATATGTGACTCGCAATTCTGTGGGTCAAGTACGAGGTTACCTTTACGTAATTTCAGAATTCTTAAGATGTTGCTACAATACTTGTAAATTAACTAAAATGAACAAAAATCTGTCAACAATAATTGTATTTCTTGGTGTAATTTGACTGTAAGGAAAACATAAAATAAATATAAAAATAAATAACTTTAAGTTACAGCTATAACCCTGTTCAAACAAATAACATTTTCCTCTTATATTTATTAAGTGCACTAACATAATCTTTATGAGGAACTAGAAAATTGCACATTTAGTATTTTATATTTTTTATATTTATGCGGGAAAATTTTACAACTGATTTATATGCGAATATCGGATTAAATATTTGTTACTTAATTTCTCTAAAACATCTAATAAACGGTCAAATTTGGCTCATAAATAGATTATTGCTTAAAATAGCATACGCTACTGAAGTTTATTACAGGCCAACTTCAGAAACAATGTATTTTATGTCCACTGCTGGGCAAAGGTCTCATCGATAACAATTAACCAATTAATCATGTCATATTTATAATCAACGTCATAAATTATATTCGACAAATCATCTTAAACGAACTCTATCAAGTTTGGTTCATGTCAATGCACTTTGATAACTTTCAAACCAAATTATGCAAACAAAAACTATTACGATAATGCTAGCTTAAATTTATTTTCGAAAATACAAATTATAAAGTTCTAGTGACACTGGTTATAATTTACACCTAGAATAAAAATAACCGAGATGCATTTAGCATGCAAATAAATAGGATTACTTGTGTATATCCGCCAGAACGGACATGTATTTTCCTTTATTATCTTCTGCTTTATTTTGAGATTGTAATACTATCCATAGCATAATATTGTATTTCAGTCAGTTTGTTATATAAATACCAAAATGATTACAAATTATACAATGGTTTTTGGGCTAAAACTTTACTACAAGACTTGATGTTTAGTCCAGTAGTTATTTAATTCGCACTTGGCCAGCGCGGTGGACTTTGGCCTAAAACTCTCTCATTCTGAGAGAAGACCCGTGCCCAGCAGTGGGACAATAATGGGTTGACGAAAATTTAAACTTTGAGTATTTAAGGTAATTTCAACAGCAAATATGTAAAACGACTAATGAAATCATTAACCTTTAGAAACGCAGAGAAATTTGGTGTATTCCACTTTGATCACCCAGGTGATCAAAGTGGAATACACCAGTAATTTCTATAGGAATGAATCAGAAAAAATCCATGCATAAGAAAACGCGATGTAATTCACCGTTTTTTCTTTCTCTACCATAGCGTGGCGAGGGTCGCTCATCGCTTGCGATCGGTAATTTTAGAACTAGGAAATAGATTTTTTCAGCTACCGCTACCATTTACCATTGCATTGTCGGGGAAGTTATTATGTCGGCGTTTTATTAAATTCATCAAAGGTTTAGTAGAATGCTTTTAGATTATTGTTTGCATTTTTTATCATCATTGATGAAATCTATTTGGATTTAAATTGTACTAAATACAATAGCTTAGGAAGAGTTTAGGCTATTAATATTCGTCGTTGACCTTTAATTTGTATAAAAGGCACGAATTGTAATAAATACTAAATTGCAGCTGCTTACTGTAGAAATCTGTGCGTTTACGTACAGGAGCTCTATTTGAAGTCAACAACAAAATTGTCCTTAATGATGAAAACTGATACTATAAAAAGATGGTATGTACTTTTTATGGTAGAACCCTTTATGCCTTGACTCCGAAAGTATCAAGGTCATACATATTTCTGGATAATAACAAAAATGTTCAGCGTTCTGTGTTTTGGTCTGAAAGATGTTGTATGGGAGACATATCCGAGGCGTTCCCACTTGTCCTCAGAGATAGTAAGGTAAAACTCAGTTTTTTTTATCCGACTGAAGCAGCAAACGAGCATGCATGCAAAGGCAAATGGTCACTGCCGCTCATGGACACCGGCGAAACTTCGTTACGACTAAAAGTAGAAAATCTTAAATAATTAAGTGTTCCTCCACTATATTGCATGTGTTATACATAAAACCTTCCTCTTGAATCACTCTATCTGTTAAAAAAATGCATTAAAATCCGTAGCGTAGTTTTAGAAATCCAACCATACATAGGGACAGACAGCGCGAAGCGATTTTGTTTTATACTATGTAAAAAAAGACAACAATCAAATCACAAGTGATTTATTCTAAACTAATTTGATTAATTCCATGAAAAAAACTGATCAAATTAAGTAAAAACTACGAACAAATTTGACTAAAGCTAAAGAGTTCTTAAGTGAAGCGGAAAACCAATCCCCAGATACATATATTGAAATGGGAAAATCATTCGCATTAGTACACAAGATACGTGCGTTGGCTACTGACACGTTTCCATAGAAGTGGCCATTAAAGTAGGCACTAGTGATTTAACGAATGTTATTATTTGTGATTCGCGAATGCGAATACGGATATTCTTTATCGACATTTGCGAATGTTGGTTGTTTTCATTTCTGATAGTACCGGGGTGCCGAAATCCCTGTAGTCCCGGGACCAGAATAGGGCTACGGTATCCAACGCCTGTCGTAAGAGCCGACTAAATGCGGCTTTCGTTGTTGCGGGCAGCCAGAGTGGGAGCTCAAACCGTCCAGCCCAGCGACCTCTTGAAGGACGGTCAGTGTATCACCAGGGAAGACCCTAAAATAAGCACTGCGCTCCGACGATTCCGGTTGCGTTCCGTTGCAGATCCATGCGTGTTCCACGCAGCGCTGAGGACGGCCACAGGAAGGGGGGGGGGGGGGGGGGAAGTGCGGTAGGAATCCGACATAACCCGCTTCGTTCTCACCGCGTCGGGTACATTTAGAAGGTTTCCTCATAACAAAAGGGTGTCGGAGGATATAACTACATTTGGCGAGCAATTTTATTTTGCAGTCGACAAACTGCAGTTCGAATTAAATATGTATAGATTTGCCAACCTTCTTTTGCAAGGCACTGCAATTCAATATTCGCAAAACATTCGCAAGATTTTTGCGAATGCGAATTTAAAGATATGCGAAGTTACATCACTAGTAGGCACGGTAGCCAGGCTGTCTGCCGCGCCTACCGTCATTATAGAACCGGTAGCGAAGCCTTCAATTACCGGCGAATCAATCATGAAGGACGCAGTTAGCAAGACCTCTTTCTCTACATGGCTGCTGTTATCGAACAGGAAAATCTGAATTTTAATTAATGATTACGTTCTATTAGGAATATCGAGATTTGATGTTTCTTAATCAGTATGGTGCGTTAAAATGTGTTAAGTACTGAATTTAAATTATAGCAATTTTTGCAATTCTATTTTGATGTAGATGACAATTTAACCTACTTATTATTAACGATCTTCCCAGATCACTGTGATGACTTTGATTGTTCATCCAAAAGAGTATTTAAATTAATTAATTTTATGTTACTTCAATAAGTAAATATCTCAAATAATATAAAATATTTAAAAAATATAAACAACTAGCTGTACCCGCGGCTACGCCCGCGTGCAAATCAATGTATTGCAAAGTTTTTCCCGCGCAAATCTCCACTCAGTGGGAATTCTACGATAAAAGTAGTCTACATGTCGTTCCATAACATTTTCTATAGTAAAAAACCCGTAAAAATCGGTTTAGCCGGTCAAGGATTACCCGGACAAACACAGAGTGAAAAAAACGAATTTTAAGTGTGTATTTGTGGGTAGGTGCATATTGTTATGTAAAATGTTATGAAAATAAGACGAATCAGAATATCGTGAACCCCTTTTTTGAACCAATTTACAGTCTTAGTGGTCACATTAACAATATCGGAATACAGATTTTTAAACAACGCCTCCACATTTAAACCAAAGCGCATCGATTATAAAGATGGATTTTAACTTTTAAGAATTGAAAAATACAATTTTAAGTAATTTTGGTCCTTTTAAATTTCTGAGTCAGATTACATATAGGTGAACCTACTTTTATTAACATTAATTTGACAACCTTGACGACCCGCGTAGCGGAGCAGCTACCACACCCGGTTCGATTCCCGGCCAGACAGGAATCTGAATAGATTCATGTTCTGGGTCTGGATGTTTCTATATACGTCTTGTGTGTCCATGGTACCCACGACACAGGAAAAAATCCTAGTGTGGGGCTATTGTAGAAATTGAAATTGTAGAAATTTTCTATTTTATTGAGTGTAGAAAGCGTATTTTTATTAAAAATAAAAGTTTGTGTGGAGGAGTACCGGGAGGCGGGTTGAAGGAATCCAAAATTTTGTTGGATAATGTCTTCGATCTCGATGGCTGTATCTACAGAATCTTCATCCCAAATAGTCAAATAACAATCCCGCATTGAATTTCCAGTATTCCTTTGATTTGAAATATTAAAAATGTTAGAGAAATCATTGCTACAAATCTTGAGTGGACGCTCAAAGGCGAATAGGCAGGCATTATGACCGCTTTTTAAAAGTGTGGGCGCAACGCTGGACGACGCCACAGCAATAGCTATTTTTCTATCAGATCTTATATTTTTCGCTAATAGTAAATTTATTAAAAACGTTTTCCCCGTGCCTCCTAGTGCATCTAACTAAAACTAAAAATCTAATGACACTATCAATGATACGTAAACTAATTATTTTGGTTCTACTAACATTTAAGCGGCGCTCAGGTATGTTTATAGTTTATCTTTATTAAGCCTTGTTTGTGGTTCATTACATTAAAATTTGAATTTGTCGGCAAGGTAAATCCAAATTATTTTGTACTTTTACCTGACAGAGGTTAAACCTTCAAATTAATTTCATATAAAATTTGTGACACATTGATTCCCAGGCGGGCGAAAGCTTTGCATTTCCGATACTAAATAATATTTAAAAATGAGCTGGTTATAAAAAAAAATACTAAAATTAGTATTTATGAAAACTACAGATAATAATAATAATAATAATAATAATAATAATAATAATAATAATACCTCTCATAAACCTAACTCTACGTCCGGCACGACCACCTGATGCCACGTGAGGGGCGGACACTGGATAGCACTTTGCTACACTCTTCCAGTGACCAACAGAGCAATAGTATTTAAAATATGCGATGCGTCTAAGAAATAGGAAAATACCCCAGGCGGGTACCCGCGAGGGAGAATCCCGCCCCGGGCCTTCTGGCTCGGGCTGCCCCACGTATTCTGGGGGGGGCAACGTCTCGCATAAAACTGCCCAGTCTAGTACTGTTGCAGTCGATAAACCACTCATATCTTCTCACCCATCATCACCCATATCATCTACACACAGTCTTTTCCCATCACCTAGCTCATCACCATATTCATACCAGTTTCAACCATCATCATCACGTTCATCTACCACAACATCTTTGTCAAGTGATGTTGCGCAGGAAGCTTATGCAAATTCTCCTGAGCCCACCACTGACAGCACTAATCCCACGCGTGTAATACAAAACAATCGATCTAACCGCGTAAGTCACAGTACACACTCATCATCACACACCACCAACACACCAGCAAGAAGTGTTTTGCAAGATATGCTTCCTGCAACCACCCTTGCTGGAAAAAGTAGACAACCGATGAAGTGGACTGCAGAAATAAACAAAGAACTCCTCCGTTGCTACTACATAGTCACACAAAACGAAACAAATCTCACTGCATGGAGACCACAGTTGCATAGGACATTTGCGGAAAATATCCCTGAATTAAGTCACTTATCAGAACAACGCCTCGCAGATCAAATCAGGGTCATACATAGAAACAATAGAATACCAGCTGCTGAACGTGAACAAATAAAACAAACAGTGTTATTAGTCATATCATCTACTGCGGATGGTTCAAACAATCAAGCCGCTACTGGAAATGTAGATGAACAATCTGACATTAACACTACCCCTTCAACTAATAATCAATTATTCACAGACTCGCACAACCAAATACACGCCCAATCACTCAATCCACAACACACGGTAACTATCACACAACATATAACAGACATCACCACGAGTACACAATCATATCAATCTAGTGAGCATAGGCAAACCCAAGATCTGGAGCCAGCCAATAGGCCATTAGATACAGTAGAGTACGAGAACATACAGAACGTATTTAGCGAAATGCTTATAAAATATGCAGGAACAGACCCGACACATAGGCCTAACATCTCCAAACCTCAAACAACACGTAATTTTATAAAAACAGTGAATATCATGAACGAAATAATAGATAAATACTTACAAACTAAAGAATCTATAACAATAGAAGCAATTCATGAAGTCATATACTGTGCAGCACAAACGGTTACAAAAATACATACAAATTGTCTTAAAAAAATCGAAAATAGTCCGAACAATAATAATAAAAATCAAAGAAAACCGCAATGGGAGAAACGGATAGACACCAAAATTACAACATTAAGAAAAGAAATAGGACAATTTACGCAGTATTTGAACGGAAACCTCAGCCAAAGGAAACAAAATAAACTTAACCCAAATAATAGAAGCAGGGATGAATTAGTAGAACAACTAGATAAAAGTAAACAGAAATTACAAGCATATACTAAGAGGTTACGTCGATATAAGAAAAGCAATGAAAGAAAATCACATAATAAATTATTCAACACTAATCAAAAACTTTTCTATCAAAAACTTAATTCCGAACAAATACATATCACACAACCTCCTGACAAAAACGACATACAGAACTTCTGGAAAAATATATGGTCTATTCCAGTTCAACATAATACACACAGCGCTTGGACTAAAATAGAAGAAGAGGAAATGGAAAACGTAGAACCTATGCCTGAAGTAACAATAGATAAAAACGACGTATCAGTAGCAATTAAAAAAACATTAAACTGGAAAGCTCCCGGACCTGACAAAATCCAAAATTACTGGATCAAATATCTTCCAGCTACACATGGGCATTTAGCAAATGCATTTAACCATATTTTATGTAACCCACAAGACACTCCCTCTTTTTTAACACAAGGCATCACCTACTTAAAACCAAAAGATGATGATACAACTAATCCCGCAAAATATAGACCAATCACTTGCCTCCCTACTATATACAAACTCCTTACATCCATCATTGCCCATAAACTTAGCTCACATATTACCCAAAATCATATAATACCTGAAGAACAAAAGGGCTGCTGTAAAGGCTCAAAAGGGTGCAAAGAACAATTAGTAATAGATACGGAAATACACACACAGGTTAAACTAAAACACAGAAACTTATACTACGCATATATAGATTACCAGAAAGCGTTTGATAGCATTCCTCATTCATGGCTAATACACATTTTAAAAATATATAAAGTTGATATTACGTTAATACAATTTCTACTAAATACTATGAAAAATTGGAGAACAAAATTAACATTACACACAAACAATATATCAATCAGTACACAAACAATTAAAATTTTACGTGGTATTTTTCAAGGCGATTCCCTTAGTCCCCTATGGTTTTGTCTAGCCCTTAACCCCCTCTCGAGGATACTTAATAAAACAGGTTATGGATACGTGATCGATAAAGATACCAATACTACACTGACTCATCTACTATATATGGATGATATAAAACTGTACGCAGCTAATAGAATACAATTAGACCGTTTACTTAGACTTACTGAAAAATTTAGCACAGACATAAAAATGATATTAGGTACCAATAAATGTAAAATCAATAGTATTATCAAAGGGCGACATCAAGAGATGGATCCATTCCAACTAGAAACGACAGGTGGAGCAATAGATAGCATGGGATACCGAGAAACATATAAATATCTAGGATACCAACAGAGCACATCAATAAATCATACAGAAATAAAAAATATACTTAAAACTAAATACAAACAGCGACTTCGTAAAATATTAAGTACTCAATTATCAGCAAGAAACAAAGTAAAAGCTGTTAACACTTATGCAATACCAATATTGACATATTCTTTCGGAATCGTTAAGTGGTCAGACACAGAATTAGAAACCTTAAACACAGCAACTAGAATGATAAGCTACAAACAAAGTATCCATCACATACATTCAGCAGTACAAAGATTTACACTTAAAAGAAGGCTAGGAGGTCGCGGATTCATAGATATAAAAAACCTACACTACACCCAAATTGATAACTTGCGTTCATATTTTCTATTTAAAAGCAATGAAAGTGCTCTTCATAAAGCAATAGCCCAATTACCTCAAGCAGGTACACCTCTACAGCTTAACAATAAACAATTTGATCCAAAATTGAAAATTCTTAAAGACGACCAAAAGATAGAAAACTGGAAGAGCAAAGCTTTACACGGAAAATATCCCCATCAATTAGAACAAGACCATGTAGATTACAGTGCATCCTGTACCTGGCTCACTAAAGGTAATTTATTCGGTGAAACAGAAGGTTTCCTCGTAGCAATACAGGACCAAATTATTAAGACGCGAAATTACGTTAAATACATCCTTAAAGAAGCAATAGATTCAGATAAATGTAGATTGTGCCACCAAAATATAGAAACAATAGACCACATAACCGGAGGTTGCAGCGTACTGGCCAATAAAGAATACACACATCGCCATGACAATGTTGCCAAACACATTCATCAACAATTAGCTCTCAAATACAAACTAGTTGAATCCTACACACCATATTATCAATACAAACCGAAAAATGTTTTAGAAAATAACACAGCAAAACTATACTGGGATAGAGACATTATAACCGATCGCACAATCCTTAGCAATAGGCCTGACATTACACTCACCTTAAAATCTTCTAAGACCACCTTCCTCATAGATATTGCCGTACCCAATACTCAAAACTTGAAACAGAAACAGACTGAAAAAATCCAAAAATACATACCTTTAGCAGATGAAATTAAGCAAATGTGGCACCAAGAATCTGTAAGAATCATCCCCATTATCATCTCCTCTACTGGTGTCGTCCCTAAAGCTCTACACACTGCGCTTAAATTATTAAACCTTCACGAAACCACATATATAGCTATGCAAAAATCAATAGTTATTGATACCTGTTCCATAGTCCGTCGTTTTCTAAACCCTTCTACTCTCACACTACAAACTCAGCAAGATACAAATTCTAGCACACCAACTCAGAATTTATCTGAACTTGACAATATACACAACTCATAAAAGCACACACGTCAAAACACTCATGATTATTCTTACATTACATCTCATCACATCATTCTCACAAACACATGAATCAGGTTACTTGGCGCAAGCCCGTACCTGTTTCATATGAAACCGACTCTGAGTCGAGCACAAAAAACCATTGGATAATAATAATAATAATGTACATAAGACAACTGGATTCGAACCCCAGACCTCGCGTTTCTAATCCTCCCGACTTGGCACCACACGGCTATCACGATTTTAATAACAGATGCGAAATTCACATACTTATTGAGTTAAGAACATCATCTATTTTGGCTTATTTTGACACACTTTGTTATTCTAAAATTAATTTAAAATATTTTGTTATTTATATGCATGTTTTCTATAACATTATTTATAATAAACATATCATAAATATAAAAAGAACAATAATGTTGACCTTGCTCGTTTGTTATAAGTAATAGAGCCAAGTGTTCATCAACCATGCTTCAATATTCATAAATGCAATTATTTATCACAAAAGTTGCAAAAGCTTCTTTATAATAATAATTCATGATATAATTGTTATATCTTATTTAGATACTGATCGACTTATTAATGTTAGTATTTTGCTGAAAAGACTATCAATTGTATTTTGTCCTTAATATTTATTTTCGCTAAAAATGTACGGGCGTGGTCAATAACATAACTTTATTTATGCAATAATAATTAAGAAACTATTTAAGTAACATGAACATGGAGTGACAAATGGAGTCGATAATTTTATTTTGAAACAATGTTAAAACATTTTATCGCCTTTGAATTATTGGATTCGAATAACTATTTTACTATAATAATAGTATGACGCGCTATCTGTTATCAATTGGGAATCCCTGTACTCTAAGAGCGATTTTACATTAGTTCGCAAGCTGCGCGGCCGCAGCGCGTCAACGGATGCTTTTTTATTATTGAAATATTTCATAAATTCATAAATTAAATTAAAATCAATTTGAATCACATTTATTTTTATGATAATTGATAGTTACTATACGTATCATTTTTGAATGAACTCAGAATGGCATCCGAGCGGCCATTATGGCTACTGTCATGTCACACTACTGTCATGTCCCACATATTTACATTATAATTTAACAAAATAAGCGACAATCCGAATTTTACGGATATATGTTGTCGACTCGAAATCAATGTTTTTTTATGTTTTATTATTTAGATAAGGTTTTAAGTAAATCTATCGTACCCCTTGACGGACTTGTCAATATGGGACTTTGTTAAAAACGAACTTCCATACAAACATTTATGCCCGATTTTAACGCTTTCAACCCATTTTTTTCGATAAAAAGCAGCCTATGTCCTTTCTCAAGTTCAAAACTATCTGTGTGCCCAATTTCATAAAGATTGGTTCAGTTGTTTAGTCGTGAATAAGTAGCAGACAGACAGACAGACAGACAGAGTTACTTTCACATTTATAATATTAGTAGGGATTTTCGTCATGTATTTATCGAATCCGATGAAGGAGTATACATACATATTTTGTTAAGTTCAGTCTCGTCTGTGTAGTTCCGGGATCAGAATAGGGCTACGGTATCCCATGCCTGTCGTAAAAGGCGACTAAAAGGGGCTTTCGGGGTTGCGGGCGGCTAGAGTGGGAGCTTGAACCGTCCAGCCAGGCGATCCCTGGAAGGAAGGCGGTATGTGTGGACGCATATCGTCGTAAAGACTAGACGGAGCGGTTGGCCCAGCCGCTCATCTGGGAGGATCCCGATGGGGGAATGCGCTCAGAGGGTTGAATTCGTTTGGAGATCCCGGAGTCCTCTTTTTTGTACCGAGGACGGCCACCGGGGGGATTTTAGTGCGGTAAAAATCACACATAACCCGCGTCGCTCCCACGGCGTCGGGTACCTTTTGAAGGGTTCCCCATCGAAAACAAAAAAAGGTTTAGTCTAATATAGATTATCGTAAAATCAAGACCATGTTTCTTAAACAAGCAGGGTAAGGCTTACGATATGGGGAGCGCACTGTCCTAAGTGAAAGGCTAGTGCTTTGCATTTGCGGCTTCTGTACTACTCTAAATACTTCGAATTACCACTAATCCAGGTACTAGGAATTGAGGTATTTCCACAGCGAACTAGACTCCTTGCGACACACCTATACCTTAAGTATATGTTTTGAGTGTTAAAATTGATATGAATTGAAATGTAATTAAATATCTTGTGTTATTTGTTGCGTTAAGATGATACTTCTAATTTGTCAGTTTACAATATTTATACAGTACTACGGGATGGAAAGACGACCTTAACTGAGCACATGAAGAAAGTCAGCAAATTTGCCGTTTTTAATTATATTCAGTTTACGTTTACATGTATTTTACTCTTTACATGGAATATAAAGGCTAGTGGCAGTATCTTGCCTTACATTTGACTGAACAAATACAAAATGTACTTTATAGCCGGTCTCAGTGGAAAATTTGCGTGGCCCACATTTATTCATAAATTTTATCATAATTTATAGATATCTGAATCCAATAAACTACGACGCTCTTTACCTACACCTATAAAAATGATAACTATTATATGGATATTGACGTCTATCTTGACGTAGTAGTTATCTACGAAAGAGGACTCCATATTCGAGCCTGTCCATAGAATATTTAAGTAAAATAGTCACCCGTCGCAACGGTCGAAATACGACCGTTATTTAACTCAAAACTAAACTTCATATTGTCTAAAGTGTATTTCATAAATTCCAATAAATTTTAATAATTTTCATATTATTTTGATCACACCCGTTAAAGGTAAAAAGAGGTTAAATTAACTAAGGTGCATAAAAGCAACAGCGGGTATTTTTACAAAGACATCTGACATTTTTGACGTTATGTGTTTTTATAGTGAGACATTGAATGCTTTATTTCGTTTAATGTGTTTGTGTCAAATGGAAGGTAGTGTGTGTGTGAGTTTTTAGTTGATTATATGTATGTTTTATGCATTATTTGGAAAAAATATTAGCATTCCGTAATCCTTCTGTACATCAACTATAACCGTGCATAACTCATACTCCTCCGTCTGCGGCAAGTGTCTTAAAAACGAATCACAAATTTTTTCTTCACGTATTAATAGGTACATAGATGATGGAGAAAATATTATTTCTTTTATTAATTATTCCAGTTCTACTGCGTTTGAACATTTTTTACCTACTATTTATGTGTACAAGAAAACCTTACTAGTTTTTCTTGAATAATGGGTGCTGCTGGCACAAATGCGATACTACCTAGCTACATTTTTTTAAAACATGTGAAAACCTAAATAATAATGAAAATCACGGACAATACTTCTTGATAGATAGGCATGTTATGTATCATTAAATATAGGTATTAGGTCAATTTTTCTATTAATATTTCTCATTCAAATGATATGATAAAATTAAGATGTACTGTTGTAAATTAAGAATTAGAAAACTGATAATCAAGAATTTAAATAAAATAATCATTATTTGTAAAACAATGGAAGAAAGCAAAATCCTTAGCCAAAATACTTTTAAACACCATTAGATTTAGTGTTTTTTTCAGTGTGAAATAGTGTAGTGCTTAAAAGTAAGATTGTGGAAACAAGCCTTCCGTTTATTATTCAAAATTACATAGCACTGTAACTAACACAAAAGTATTTTGTTTTGTTTTTTTTTTTATATATATAAACGCCAATTGTCTCAGACCCTATGGATCCTTAGGTATTTTTTTACGTTTTTAGCCCTATCAAATAATTTATATTTCTTCAACTACGACCGTATTTACTCCCGTCTATAGATAACTTGAATAGAATACTTACATTTTGAAGCTAATTTTCCCTCTGGATCAGTCTTCAATAAAGGCGTCCATTCCGACGGGGTCACATCTTGACTGATTGGGAATCTCCAAAAATTATCCGACAATAACTTTGCAACGACATTCATTACTTATTTTACTATTTAACTACTAGACTAGGCTATTCTAGAGTTCCAACACCCACAGTATATTTTAACAGGTTAAATAATTATATTTCCACTAATTTTGGTGTTTAAAAAAGTACTATTAAGTTCGGTACGCTTAATAATTTAATTATCAAATTATATTAAATACTCAAGAAGTGGTATATCCCTGACCACCGCCTATCTTTAACTGTGAGAACTCAAACATAATTTAATAATTATTTAACGATAGCTGATAAACCCTTAAAGTACACTTCGATTGATATTGTTGCCAAGTACATGTTTACAATGATTTTACGGAAAATTACTGATTCATCATGTTTTGTAAACAAAACAGACAACATAGAGCCAATTCATTTACCAATATTTGTTTAAGATAAGAACGAATACCTATACTATCGTTACCTTGTGGTTGTAAATAATTACGCATTATTATCAACATAGGTAAATACGGAGATTAAAGATATATTAGCAGCATTTTTTTTTCGTACAAAAGTGAATTTTGAAAACGCTAAACCCTGTGGAAAACATTTTTAAGTTCCAGTGTAACATTAAATTATGAAACATATTTTTCCTCCAGTAAATTGGATGAATAATATAGGTACAGTTTTAGAGCCATCAAAATACGTATAGGTGACCCATTCTTAGTATTTAATAAAAACAAAATATAATTTAAAGATTGTATAAGGAAACATTTTAATATGTGGGAATTCCTGACCGCCTCCCGCTGTTTAGTGGGTAGATAGAGACGCAAGAAAAAATTGACCCACTTGATGTTGTACCATTGCCAATATTGCATCTTTCTGCAATAAACTCCATGAACATTTTTCCTTATATCACAAAGTATCTACTTTTAGGCAAGATATAGGAAAAACAGTTGTATCGCTACATGTGAATTCAAGGAATTTAGAACTCCTTCCACATATGGACATGATAGTAAACTTACGCAAGAGATACATATCTTCTTCTATCTTCTTCTTCTTCTATACTATAATAAATCTGTAAGAGGTCGCTGTCTGTACATGGAATAAATTTAGGTGAAAACCATTTCTAGAGGTCTTTAATACGATATAGAACCCAAAATAATGGTTTTTAGAAATCTTTTCTGTTTGTCTGTTTATCTGTTTGTCTGTTTGTCTGTTTGTCTGTGTGTTTGAAAACGCTAATCTCAGAAACGGCTTATCCAATTTGAATATAATTTTCACTGATGTGTTGTGGGAAACTTCACTTAACATTTAGTGTTTATTTTATGTAAATCGGTCAACGAATAAAAAAGTTATGTCAATTTAAAACTACGCAGTATTTATTCTGTGTTCGATAAGTGTTAATAAGATGTAACTGCATAGTTGAATTGGTTGAAACTAAACATGTTATGGTCTGTAAAATGTATTCCTTTGTTATGTATTTTTTATTGGTTATGTGTGTACCTGTGTTATTTGATACTATACAAATCTATATCTCTATATCTATATATACTTATATAAAAACGAAAGGATGTTCTCTCACTCATCGATTGAATAAACATCGTAGAGCCTAAACTGCTAAAGATACGAATATGATTTTCTATACTATAATAAATCTGTAAGAGGTCGCTGTCTGTACATGGAATAAATTTAGGTGAAAACCATTTCTAGAGGTCTTTAATACGATATAGAACCCAAAATAATGGTTTTTAGAAATCTTTTCTGTTTGTCTGTTTGTCTGTTTATCTGTTTGTCTGTTTGTCTGTTTGTCTGTGTGTTTGAAAACGCTAATCTCAGAAACGGCTTATCCAATTTGAATATAATTTTCACTGATGTGTTGTGGGAAACTTCACTTAACATTTAGTGTTTATTTTATGTAAATCGGTCAACGAATAAAAAAGTTATGTCAATTTAAAACTACGCAGTATTTATTCTGTGTTCGATAAGTGTTAATAAGATGTAACTGCATAGTTGAATTGGTTGAAACTAAACATGTTATGGTCTGTAAAATGTATTCCTTTGTTATGTATTTTTTATTGGTTATGTGTGTACCTGTGTTATTTGATACTATACAAATCTATATCTCTATATCTATATATACTTATATAAAAACGAAAGGATGTTCTCTCACTCATCGATTGAATAAACATCGTAGAGCCTAAACTGCTAAAGATACGAATATGATTTTTACTAGGGGTTCCTTTTATGACGTAGACGTCAGTTAAGTTTCTGCCCCCCCCCCCCCAATTTAACCCAAATAGGAGATGTAAGTTTGTATGAAAGTCAGTCAATTTTGAGGCCACCTCAATAAAATTTAGCATTTCGCTTTGATTTTTATGTTAAAACATCGTTTTAAACCGACTTCCAAAAAGGAGGAGGTTATCAATTCGTCTGCATTTTTTTTATTTTTTTTTATTTTATATTTGTTACTCGATTTCTCCGCACTGGGTGAACGGATTTGGATGATTTTTTTTTTCGTTTGAAAGGTAGTGCGTGTCGTCGGGTCCCATTTATTTTTAGTTCACTTTTGACAGTGGCATCCATAAGAAAAGTGCATAAGTCTGATATTTGCATTAACGATGTGCGCGATAAATAGATGAATAACTCAATTTCCCGCCAAACGAATTTGATGATTTTTCTTTTATTTGAAAGAATGTACTTCAAGGGTACTCTGATGAGTTTGATACGGTTCTGATCATAGGATCCATTTCTTTGAAGCAAATTAACGAAATTAGCGATACTCGGCCAAACCTAAGCTGTAGGAGTCCAATTGGGTTGAATGTAGAATGAGATTACTAAGCAGATATTTCCTAAAAAAATTGACCTTCAATCCTGATGATGCAGGGGTACTGCTAGCCTGAACCGTAGAAGTAAGCCAATTTGTTTTTATGGATATATAATAAGATTGTTAAACAAATTCATGGGACAAAAATTTGATCTTCAACTCCTCAACCCTGATGATGTAAGGGTATTTCAAGACTAAACCGTAAGAGTTGGCTATTTGGCACTTACGGTTATGTAATAAAAATACCAAGCAAAGATATACGGTAAAAATATTGACCTTCAACTCCTCACCCCTGATGATGCAGGATACTGCTAGCCTAAACTATACGAGATGGGCATTTGGTGCTTTCAGGTATTTAATATAATTACAAGCAAAGACACATGATAAAAATTTTGACCTTTAACTCCTCAACCCTGATGATGCAGGGGTACTTCAAGCCTAAGCCATAGAAGTTAGCTATTTAGTGCTTTCAGGTATGTAATATAATTACTAAGCAAAGACACATGATGAAAATTTTGACCTTTAACTCCTCAACCCTGATGATGCAGGGGTACTTCAAGCCTAAGCCATAGAAGTTAGCTATTTAGTGCTTTCAGGTATGTAATATAATTATTAAGCAAAGACACATGATGAAAATTTCGACCTTAAGCTCCTCAGCCCTGATGATGCAGGTTACTGCAAGCCCAAGCTATAGAAGTTGGCTTGCAAGTGCTTACGTATAAGTAATAAGAATACTAAGCAAAGACATGGGATATTTTTTTTTACCTTCAATTCCTCCCTGATGATGCGGGATAATGCAAGCCTAAATTATAAAAGATTAATAAATTAAACTTCAATTCATCAACCCTGATAATCTAAGTACACAACCTACTTAAGCCGTATGAGTTTGGTACTTATTGATTACAATACATTACAATCCGTTGAGAGAACATTATGATGAAAAGTGTCACTTTGAATACCTAAATCCTGAAAATGCAGGAGTATTGTCATTTTATTGTTAAGAGTTGGATTTAGCTGTAGCTTTTTAAATAGGATGGGTTAGGTTAGGTTGGAACATAAAAGAAAACATAAAAAATAAGCGAGCAGGGTGCGGCAGCGCCCTGCGAGCGGGTGCGCCCTGTTCGTGTGTATTGTAAAAGTGTTTTGATTATGTCTTCTGCTTTACAAAGAACAATGCGGGATTTACGCACACAAATAGCCCGATGCACCTCTTAAAAGATCTTATATTTGGCCACATGAAACAAAATATGAACTTAGAATATATGTCGCTGTTCCGTGATAACCCAATTTTCTAATGATTTACTTCAAGTGGATAATAGTGCTTTGTTATCCGGAAAAGTTAAAATCAATCTTTATATCGATACGTCTTCGTTTAAATGTGGAGGAGTTGGTTGAAAAAGTATATCCCGATATTGTTAATACAACAAATAACACTATAAATTGGTTCCAAAAGACGGCAATATACCCACCCACCAATGAACGTGTCGATAAAATAAATGATTTATTTTTTTTCTAAATTTAAAGCAGCGTCACAGATCTACTATTTGGTAGACACAGTCATTGAGATAGAGGAAGCAGTACATTATCCAACAGAATTTTTGAATACCTTAATGCCTTCCGGAACTCCTGAACACAAATTAATATTAAAAGTAGGTTTACCTATAATCTTACTTAGAAATTTGAATCCGCCAAAATTACTTCAAATAGTATTTTCCAATTCGGAAAAGTTCAAATCAATCTTTATACTTAATCGATACATTTTGGTTCAAATGTGGAGGAGTTGACTGAAAAAAGTATCCCGTTATTGTGAATTAGACCACTAAGAATGTAAATTGGTTCAAAAAAGCGATTTACAATATTAGAATTCGTCTAATTAAAAAAAATACATAACAATACGTCCCTACCCACAAATACACACTTTAAATTCGTTTTTTCACTCTGTGTTTGACCAAGTAATCCTTGAGCGGCCTTTTTATCATAGAATTCCCACGGTGTCGAGATTTGCGCGAGAAAAACTTTGTGACGCGTTGATTTGCACGCGGGCAAAGCCGCGGGTACAGCTAGTTTACTAATATAATTGTCAAGTGGATACTTACCTACTAAGAAAAGATGTCGTTGCGGTTATGAAACAGAAAATAAAATAGACATGAACAATGCCGCAGTTAAAGTGCACTATCTATAGGTAATACAAATTTCTACCGTATATTTGTATTTAAAACGGCAGCAGTTTTATCTATGATACCATGATACTGCCGAAGTATTTTATCCCAATACATAGTAACAAATCAGGAATAAAATGCGTACATAATAATATGTGTATTCATGTTAACCACGAAACAATTACTGAAATTTTATTACTGGTATACCAAAATTATAACTTGTGATATGTGACTTGATATATCCACTAGAACATTAACTATATGCACCTAGGTACTAATTAACAATCTATCGCCCGCAAACAAGTTCGTCGAATTGTCTGACTCCGAATATAGGTACGCTATTCGACTGAGAGCGGAAACATTCGTTGTTCGGCACAATCACTATTCGTGGCATCTTTAGTTTTAATACAGAGAAATTAAATACATTTATAATAATCTACTAAATAATCAAATGAAATGTAATACATTTCATTTGATACTCATATGATAACCAATAAAAAAAAAGTCCCTTCCTCCTTTTTCTTACTGACTGCAGGCACCATTAAAAAAATATATATACCCCATGTCACTCACAACTGAGTCGTTCCAAATGATTTGTCATATGTTAGAATCCGTCCAGCCATTTGAGCTGTAGTGTGTGTTAAATAAATAGCTACCTACATACATACATAAGCTTGAAAAACATTTCTCTCCTTCTGATCTCGTTGGTAAAAATAATTCTGTTCAAGCCAAGTTGATAAAGTACAAAGTAATAAAACTTAACTACTACTTGCGATTATAATAATTAGCTAATACAACCTAGTCAAATTCAAAATTATCGATAACAATCATATTATTATAAACCCTCATTTATAGCACAAAAGCATAATACCACAACATCGACCTTGAACTTACCGCAAAACTGTACATTATTTTGTTACGAAAAATGTGAAATAGTTTGTAAATCGATTTCAGCCGACAATAGCCGATGCAGATTTACTTACAATTTATTCACAGGGTCATTGAATAATGTATAAGAAAGCAATATTGCGGTTATTTGGCAATTGGGTAATTTTCTGAACAAACTAATTTTCTTGAATAAACTGAATTTGTGATGATTTTGTTTGGAATTGCCTACTTTGCATTACATTCTGGTTTATCATGGCGGTGGGCAAACTTCTCTTGTTAATTTTGCCACTTTTAGGAACATGTAGGACTTTGGAACCAGATTTGATTTGGGATGTAATTAAAGAAATGAAAATGCCTCAATCTCTTGTAGCAATCACGTGTCGTTCTCTATGTAAGGAAAAATAATTAAACACCTCCCTTTGCTATGCACAAATTTCAGAACCAAATACAATCTATAGTAAAAATTTAAGAAAAAAATATATTCTCATAGATTTCCAGCCGTCTATTAGCCCTTATAGTATCTTTTCCTGACACATTACCAATCCTGCGGATAGGTAAACAGTTCATCCAACCCAATTACAAAACATGACTATTTTACCACTAGTGTGTTTAATACGTATTTTTAAGTCTATCTTCGCGTTTTAAATAATTTAATATATAAATTTATTATCTTAATTAAAAATACTCTTCTATTTAATTTCTCCATACCTTCAATGAATTCTGGTTGCTTAAGCTTCATCCCATTTTTTATTATTATTTACAGATGACCAACTTCATCTTTATTCTAAGTTAGCTAAATCAAAAGACAACAATGTGCGGATGGTACAGTTTTTACAACCTAGACAAATTTCATTAGACTACGTTACAAATCCTCAAATAGTTTTTTTGGTGGATTTAAATTGTCCTTTTATGATAGAAGATTTAAACCAGGTAAGAGATGAATATTTATAAAGTAATGCTATAAATCTTTACATGGATTATTTTTTGCTTGTTTCATTAGAAAGTGCAAATATAAAAACTGTCTATAGGTACATATGCTTTAGAATATGTATATAAAGCAATAGTAAATTCAATAGTATTTTATTGTTCTAATAAAACTATTCAAAACACTAAATTTGTTTTATGAATCTCTAGGTGAATCAAAGAAACTTATTTCAATCACCTAGTCGTTGGATATTTATGTCGGACCAAAATAATCACATGACAGATATGGTTCCACAAAAGCTAATGAATATTGACATAATGGTAGACACGGAGGCAATAGTTGTCCAAAAAATTGCAAAAGGAACCTACGATATTAGTTTGAGTAAGTATACTATGCACTTACAGCAAGTACTACTTCAAGCAATTGTACTTAAAATAAATGTAAAATAAAAAAAAAAAACTATAGCAAATATCCACAAATTTAGTATCTATTTTAAGTCAGCCATAACAAAAAACAGTTGCTTTAAATAAGAATTAATAATAACTTTAGTTGCAGGTAGGTACTTTTTTCAGTTTGTTTATTGTTTGTTTGTTGTAAAGAAAATGGAGTTTAAATTTAAATTTTAGTAAACATATAAAAACTTATGAAATTAATTATTTTTAGTCTATAAAATTGGCATTGGAGAACCATGGATAACAGAAAACTATGGTCGATGGCACAAAAGCTATGGATTTCAAAAGTTACGCAATTTTATAGAGATCACGGCCTTACGGAGATTGGATTTAAAGGGACACGAAATTACAATTTGCTTCGTTCTCACTGATAAAGATAGCATTAATCATTTGACGGATGGAGTGTAATTACGTTTCTTACTTTATAGTTGGTAGAACAATGATTTGACCGGAGAAGTAATATCGCCACACCTATTTCTAGCGTAAAGCAGATCTTGCGATTCGGTAGAAAGGTTTCCGGTACACTTTTATATGATTTTATTTTCATCTTAGTCCTCGGGAGTAGCAACGCGAATTACTGCAGATTGAACCCTTGTTCTATATGAAGTTGCTTATGTTCATGGGCAGCAGTGATCACTTACCGTCAGGGGAACTGCATGCTCGTTTGCTACTTCAAACCTGTAAAAAATATTTTCTTGATATTTCTGTTATTTTGTTATTAGATATCAGTCAGTAACTATTTTTTTAACAAAATATGTATTTTTTTCTACGTTTTCTATACTTATAATAAAGTTGTAGAGAGGTCAATTCTGTACATGAAATATTTTTCCAAAATAACTATCAGGGCGTGATTAGGGATCGATACTGATGCCAAAAATGCAATCAGTAAAATTTTTGTCTGTCTGTCTGTCTGTCTGTCTGTCTGTCTGTCTGTATAACCGTTATAGAAACAAAAACTACTCAGTGGATTTTAACGAAACTTGGTACGATTATTCTTTATACTCCTGGGCTGGTTATAGTATACTTTTCATCCCGCTACAATCAATAGGAGCAGAGCAGTAAAGGGAAATGTTGGGAAAACGGGAGAAGTTACTTTTTTAAGCTTCTGTCGCGTGTGCAACCTTAATGGTTAAAGCTACACAGAAATCATGTATGAGGGAATACTTTCCTTAAAATTATCTAAAAAATATCCTACGACAGCATATGTCTATCTTTTATGGTTGACTCACAATAACACGTGTAACTCCCGATAGCTTAGCAGTTCAAAGCTTTCTGATTATATTTGTCTACTCTTACGTTTATAACTCAGTCATCTATCTGTACGAAAATGAACATGAAAATGAAAAATGAAAAATGAAAAATGAAAAATGAAAAATGAAAAATGAAAAATGAAAAATGAAAAATGAAAAATGAAAAATGAAAAAAGAAAAATGAAAAATGAAAAATGAAAAATGAAAAATGAAAAATGAAAAATGAAAAATGAAAAATGAAAAATGAAATTTTTAAAAATGAAAAATGAAAAATGAAAAATGAAAAACGAAAAATGAAAAACGAAAAATGAAAAATGAAAAATGAAAAATGAAAAATGAAAAATGAAAAAGAAAATGAAAAATAAAAATGAAAAATGAAAAATGAAAAATGAACAGTGAACAGTGAACAGTGAACAGTGAACAGTAAACAGTGAACAGTGAACAGTGTTTAAAAATTGGCATTCCGATTATTCTGCTCCGAAATTTAAGACCACCACAACTTTGCAATGGAACTCGGCTAAAAGTAACCCGGTTGCAACAAAATATAATCGAGGCTCAAATTTTAACAGGTTGCGGTGCAGGAGAAACCGTCTTTATTCCCAGAATTCCCTTAGTACCTAATAATTTACCATTCCAATTTAAAAGAACGCAATTCCCAGTATCGGTGTGTTATGCAATGACAATTAATAAGGCTCAAGGGCAGACTTTTCGTGTTGCTGGAGTAGATCTCGGTGTCAGTTGTTTCTCGCATGGTCAGTTGTACGTCGCTCTTTCCCGGGTCAGTAGTTCCAAAAATCTTTACGTTCACGTGCCGGATGGATCAACATTCAACATAGTTTACCCGGAAGCTTTGCATTGAAGTATTTTCGTTATATAAGTACTTCTGTACTTAAGCCTTCGGCAGGATCAGGATAGGGCTACGGTATCCCTGCCTGTCGTAAGAGGCGACTAAAAGGGGCTTCCGGGGTTGCGGGCGGCTAGAGTGGGAGCTTGAACCGTCCAGCCAGGCGATACCGGGAAGGTGGCGATATGTGTGGTCGCATACCGCCGTAAAGACTAGATTGGGTGGTGGGCTCATCCGCCCATCTGGGAGGAGCCCGAGTCCTCTTTATAGTACCGAAGACGGCCACCGGGGGGGTTTTAGTGCGGTAAAAATTCCACATAACTCTGCGTCGCTCCCACGGCGTCGGGTACCTTTTGAAGGTTTCCCCCTCGAAAACAAAAATAAAAAAGGTTCTTAAGCCTCATGTGAACGTGATCTAAACAATATTACCAATACATTAACTCAATAACACACAAGGAGTTACTCGCTGGCGGAGTCGCGGGCAAAGCTATTAACAATAATAATGTGCGGTTCCGTATTGCGATATTTTTCAACAGTTTTGTAGATATGACATATTATATTTCCCTACTGAAATACGAAAGTTAATCTGTCTGTTACATCAAAACCACTGAACCGTGGGGAAGGACATAGGCTACTTTTTTTTACGAAAAACAACGGAAACGCGGACGAAGTCGCGGGCAACGGCTAGTCTTTAATAAGTGCAAAATTATATAGTCACTAATATAATATAATATTATAGAAGCGACCACATAGACACGATAACAAAAGTTAATTTTCCGACGACAAATCAACTACTTGATTTTCTAAATGCAAACAGAAAATTTATTTTTGTGGAAACTTGGGGTTACCGATATAATGATACATGGAATGGTATGACGGGGTATCTTGTTAGAGGAGAAGTGGAAATTGGAGGTAACACATTTAAGCAATAAGTTTATAATTTATGGAATCACAAGCATAACTGTTTCTGCTCTGTCCCTTACTACCCACAAGCACATTTACAGCCTTCATATTCCAATTAATTTATACTTTATTTTTGAATTTTAGCTTAACCTTTTTTCTAATAATATGAATTGATTGTAGCAGTATCATTTCATACTTAGGATGTTTACAGGATCACCGATGTTCTTCACGTCAGAACGTTCGTCCGTAGTTGAATATATTTCAAGTCCTACTCCAACTCGATCAAAGTTCGTGTTCCAGCAGCCGAAACTTTCTTATGAAAACAACTTATTTTTACTATCATTTCGATACACTGTGTGGTATAGCTCGATGGCCTTGATATTTTTGCTGTTCTGTGGTCTATTTGTCGTAGCCAAATGGGAGCGAAAAAAGAATAATCGTTCAAGAAAGAGAATATTGGTGAATTCTATAACTTGTTTTAAAAAATTACTCACTTTGTATTGATCAGTAAACTGTACTTTGTATGTTATGCATTTCAGAAAAGAGACGATGCGGGTGTTTTGAAGGATAATATCACAGATATAGCTATATTAATATTTGGGGCAACTTGTCAACAAGGTAGCCCCGTAGAATTGAAAGGTTTGTGAGTTCAACTACTACCTACTGTACTTCCCTATTGTATGGTAATAAAATTTTCTCTCCTCGCCTTTTTATTGTTATTAACATGTTGTGGTTATTGCATATATTTCATATTTTGGTTCATATTCATTTGACATTTAGAAACTCATTTTAACCTCCTCGGTAACTTTAACACTTACAGACTTTTCTTTACTTCAGGTGCTCTAGGGCGTGTTGTAATGCTAGTACTCTTCTTAACTTTGATGTTCTTATATACTTCATACTCTGCCAATATTGTAGCTTTACTACAATCAAGTTCATCTAAAATTAAAACATTAGAAGATCTATTGAAATCCAGAATGAAGTTCGGGGTTCATGACACTGTCTTTAACAGATATTACTTTCAGGTGAAACATATTTTAAATTTCAATCACACTATTTTTATGTAAAATAAAAAAGTTCAATTGAAATCTGTACATTTCAGACAGAAACTGAACCAATAAGGAAAGCAATTTATGAAACTAAAGTCGCACCGCCAGGAACCAATCCTCATTTCATAAGTATGGATGAAGGAGTCATAAGAATGCGAGAGGCGAGTAAAACCAAATAGAAAATTAAAATTCTAATAAATAACAATTTGCCGTTCCTTTGAAAGAAGTCTGTATGAATATTTTATTTATGGTATCTATATGCATATGTAAATTTTTTAGGGTTTATTTGCTTTCCATATGGAAACTGGGGTTGGCTACAAGTTTGTCGGAAAATATTTCGAGGAAGGACAAAAATGCGGTCTGAAAGAAATACAATATTTGCAAGTAATTGATCCGTGGCTGGCGGTTAAAAAGAATACTTCGTTTAAAGAAATGTTCAAAATTGGGTACACTGAATACTTACTTGTTATACAAATTAGGGCTATTACCTGGAATGCATATTTGAATATGAATATTTATTACTCTTTCGTGTGTCAGTTTATTATTGGCTTAACATTTTCCTTTCAGGACGAAACGTATTCAAGAGCATGGCTTACAAAAGCGTGAAAATCAATTGCTTTATGCAAAGCGGCCGAAATGTTCGGGAAGGGATGCAAATTTTGTGTCTGTTAGCATGGTGGATTGTTACCCGGCATTACTAGTCATTTCTTATGGGACTTTAATAGCCGTTTTCATCCTTTTTATTGAAGTTATTCATTATAAAAGACAAAATATACTGAGCTGCCTTTAAAGTAAAATGTAACACTGCACCGTAACTGATAGTTTATCATACCACAATTATAATAATATCAAGAATATACACTAGTTTCTGTAGGAAAACAAATATGGAATAGAAAATAATTACATGTGCAAATCAGTACCGCCTTTAGTATTAGCAAAGTGCCACTTACGAAGCTTTACTAATAATTAGTCGCAGTTAATTAGATGTGGCGGAAATTCACAATGCAACGCTTTTACTATAAAATAAACTATTACAAGCAAACTGCTGTCGGGGAAAATAGGCAAGTTTACTAAACAAATGTGATTTCATCTCTTTGTTAATATGAAATTCTCATTGTATGTCGTCTTTTTCATTATTTTCAAAGCGATTTTGACTTCAAAGGCAAACGATGAGTTGAATATGGTCGTTGATATTATAAATTCTTATCATAAGCCAACATTTCCTACTTTATGTGTTTGCTGGAAACAAAGTTAGTATAGTTAATTTCTTATAATTTTTTAAATGATAAACAACGATAAATTAACAACACAGACATGTAGGTAATATAACTTGTTACAGAAATGAAACGGGATTTTATTTCCAAATTTAATAAAGCGCCCAAGTTTGTACAAATAGTAGATAATATCGAGGACATTACGGCTAATTCATTATTAAAAGACTTGTTGATAGTGATTGAGATATCTTGCTATAAAGCTAAAACATTTCTGGAAAAGGTAGGTAGTAAAAGCATAATTCATATAATAGTACCTGTACTGAATTAGAAATAATAGTTCATATACAATTATACAGTATACGAATAGGTGTCGCTAACATTTTAAATGAAATTGATGACAAGAAGCCCTTTTTTCTCATTTATTTCATTAGCACAAAGTTTAATTTCATAAGAAAGTTATGACTCATCATCCTATTTAATGTTATATTTCCACGCACAAAAAAAAATGATATTTCCATTTCTAAATATGTGAAAAATCATTATTGTATTTTAAAGGGAAATAAACTTAAGAAATTTTCTGCACCACATCGTTGGCTGATAATTGCAAAAGATGTTAACGGAGTAAACAGTATTACCTCTGAATTACAGAAGTTGGACATTTTGATAGATTCAAATGTAGTTTTGTCTGAAAAAGACAGTGATGGGTATACATTACATATGCGTGAGTACCTACTACTTACTTTTAGTTATATACCTAATATTTGATAATATAAGTAACTTTTGAAAGTTATGTACTTAGTTAATGTAGGTACATCTTTAGTAGTAAAACGTACATCTCTTCAAATAATTATTAGCAATTCAAACAGTGAAACAAGTAAATCCATTATTCACAAAGCTTAAACTTAAGTGAACATTGCATTATAATGAACTTAAACTATGAAATTGCGATAAAATCATTTAACACAATTTTGTAATATGATATGGTAAGAAAAGTAAGACAAAATGATTATGACGCAGCTTACAAAATACAAGTGAACAAAAGCGAGATAATTTGGGAATATTTCGGAACATGGACACCAATTAATGGACTTACGAAAGCAAAAAGAATGAACGTAGCAATTGCTATGAGACGGAAAGATTTACGTGGAATACCTATAGCCACATCTCTAGTAATTACTGATAGAAACTCGAAAAAGGAGTTGAATAGCCTGAAGTAAGTATAGCGCTAGCAGAGTTCAAATCAAAAATAGACCAAATTGGAGTTGGACCCTAGTACTCAGAATTTTTAACAGAATATATTTCTAGTTATGTAATTGAAAATGTCATTTTTATGTCTTAGAAGACAAAACATTAAGGATAACGTGGTGGACATTATAGGTAACGTCCAACACGTTATCCTTAATGTTTTGTAAAAATTCAAGTAAAATATAAGACACATTAACATGTATTGCCATTTAAAAGTATTGCAAACAAAAGAGCAGACCGACGGACAGACATACTAGTGTATGCAACGCTTTATTCAAAAGTCAACGTTTACTAATCTTTTATAAAATTTTGCAGCAATATACATATAGATACGTTGTCTAAAACGGGTTACCGTCAGATTGGACCGCTATACAGTTTCATGAATGCAACAAAAGTAATCGTTTTTAGCGATACATGGGGTTATTTGATTAATGGGACCTGGACTGGCATGATTGGGAATATAGTGCGATTAGAAGCAGAACTCATAGGTAACAATAACTCACTAATTAAATGACGAACGAAACTTACCGACATAGCTCTCAAAATTGGAGTTTCATTATTTAAGAAAGGTATATGTCCAGCAGAGGCTTAAAAGGCTGATGGAGAGCTATGAGTGTAGAAAGCGTAAATCGCTATTTATAAAAATGCAAAGTACAAAACACGAGAACATTTCCTATTAAGAACCTAATATTATTATATTTTTTTCAGGAACTGTTACGTTTATAACAATCCAAAGGTTACAAGTAATAGATTACTTATCGTATCCTTCGCCACTAACGGCTCGATTTGTGTTTCGTGAACCTGCTTTGTCTTATCAGAACAATTTATTTCTATTGCCTTTTAAACCTACAGTATGGTTTTGTATTATTGCTCTAATTGCTGTATTAGGCCTAATACTTTTTGTAAATGCGACATGGGAGAGACAAAAGATGTCAAATATCGAGACGGTAAGTAATTTTTACACAACGTCTTTATTCAAAGCAAACACGGGAAATTTTGTAAAGAGATTAATAAAAAGATTGAATCAATCACCCATTAATCTAAGAACAGGGCAATTTATACTCGCGCTGACGAATATATAGACGCTGGAATAAGCTAGTTATTTAAAAATGTTTTATTACTTAAAAGGAAGCTTAATAAAATAGTTTAATAGCATTAATATGTCAAATCCTATTACCTAAAGCACTAATTTTCCAATCCTCTCCTTACGCTTTTGCTATCTTTAAACATATTTTTTTACAATTTATGCTGCGTATTTTTTTAAACTAGTTTTTCTGTAACTATTCATAATATGTACATTGCATTAATTTCCTTAATCTGATTTTTGCACCCTACCTATTCTTTATTTTCACTTTAATCTTTCCTCCAGGTTGCCGGCAAGATTGCGGCTATTGAGCAATAAGGACGCCTTTTGTATTTTAATATTGTGATTTCACTATTATTTTCCTCTTTTCTGGTACAATAACTAAAATATGTTTATAGCCTGACGAAACAACACTGAGACCAAACGTAAGCGATATAGCAATTATGATTATTGGTGCTATTTCACAACAAGGAAGTTCAACTGAATTCAAAGGTCAGTAGTACATTAGTGCGAATGCAACAAAAATCTATCTGAGGTAATGTTTTCTTATCTGGTGAACCGTTTTACTGCTGCATGGTAGTAATTGTTCCTTAAACGCATATTAACACTAATTATATGCTAACACGAGGAAAACAGAAATGGACTAACAAATGCTCAATTATTGTTATTTTACCGCAAATTTTAGGTAATTTGAAAATAGTCCTTGTGATAAAAAATCTATTATTACAAAAAATATGTTCTTATTCAATGTTATTCCTTGTATAAGTATTATATAAGTATTTAATATTTGATTACTCAAGTATCTTTTACCTTTTTTATTTGTTATATTTGTTACTGTTACCAAAATTCTTTATTTGCTTTAACTACGTATATAATTTCTTCTTATCTTATCCGATTTCCTTTTTTGTTAACTGATAGTACAATCAAGAGAACATTATTCTATTAAATTGATAATATTTAAAATCTTTACAGGTACCCTCGGACGTGTAGTGATGTTTTTATTATTCATCGCTTTTGTATTCTTGTATATGTCGTATTCTGCAAACATAATAGTGCTACTACAATCCACCTCAAATCAAATTCGGACCTTAACAGATCTTTACAACTCTAAACTAGAATTGGGTTCAGAAGATACGCCATATAACCGTTACCATTTTTCGGTAAATGTCAGAGGAATATCCATATATATTCCAAGTAATTCACATAATAATATTTTTATAACCACATAAATTTTACAGACAGCAACAGATCCTATTAGAAAGGCTATTTACGAAAACAAAATAGCACCGCGTGGGTCGAAACCTAATTTCATGAGTTTGGAGGAAGGAGTAAAAAAATTGCGAACGGTGGGTTTCACGAAATTACATTAAGATCGAAATTCGATACTACATTCGAGGATGGCACAAGAAACCATGGCTGGAAATCAAATCATTTTTTTTCCTTAACAATATCAGGAAAATCCAAATACGTCACTATATTACTTGTATAATATTATATTATAATACTAATCCTTTCTGTTAAGCACAATTTAATAGATTTTATATATTACAGCAACCTTTTGCCTTTAACATGAATTTAGGAACGGGTTATAAAGCTATTGAAAATTCATTTTACGAGCATGAGAAATGTGGTCTCCAAGAAATAGAATACATCGAATTGAACAAACCGTGGCAAGGTTGTCGCAAAAATTCTCCCTACAAGGAAATATATAAAATTGGGTAAATATTCTTTTTGTGTTGCTTTTGTACTGTAAAAGATAAAAAATATATTCATAGTCAGTATTGTAAGGTGAATTAGGCCTTTATTTAATTATTATCTATAGCTATGAGCTATTAAACTCTATCAAAAGTTATTACAATTCAAAATTAAAAGTAACTTGTCTATCATCGCTTTACGTGGTCTGTCGTGGTAGCTAGAGTCGGTATTTAATTAAAAATTGTTCAAAGTATAATTTTTTTTAAGAATTAGACCCTTAACTTCTAAAGTAGAGCATGGTTAAACAATTAGTTAAGGTAAGATCACTGGAAATCATTTTGCTGCGAGTATTAAAAGCTTAGAGAATATTGACAAAATATGTAGAGATACTAGATAAAAATTAAAAAAGAAACGTGCGACACTCGGGGACTTCCGCGGCAAAGCTGTTGCATAGCCTTTTTTATCAACGTATGTAATTATAGGTAATAATTATTCATGTTTTTCTTTAAAATTAATTCAAGTTTTTTTCTTTGATACTATATACTTTCTCATAAACAGCTGCTTACATATTCGTCCGATTTCCGAGCAGCTCGTCTCGATCCGTGCGAGCTTAGTACTGTCGTACCATTTACATACACGTTAAGTGAACGCTCGGCCGCGCTACATGGTAGGCGGCGTGGGGGGTGTTAGGTTTTTTCGTTACGGAATTTCTTGATTTGGTGGCCGCGCAATAAAAATAGCCCGCGATAAAAATAGCTTAAAAACTGCATAAGCTCATCTCATTATAATTTATAGATAGTGGAGTAATTTTTCAGGTTAGTAAGAATCCAAGAACATGGATTGAACTACCGAGAAAACCGTATTGTGTATGCGAAGAAACCAATATGTTCAGTGCACGGAGGCGGCTTCGCGTCAGTCAGCATGATAGATTTCTACCCGGCGCTGATAATGTTACTCTACGGAATTCTTTTATCATGCTTTCTTCTTTTGGTAGAAATATTACATCACCGACAAGCACAATCCCATGCTCTTCGTAATGGGTAACACGACTAAGAAGTTCTCATAACATTTAAAATTTCTATTTAGGGTTGTATAAGCTACAGCATGGATTTATTTTAACATGTATCCTGCTTCACCTATAAAACTGTTTTCACCGATAACAATAAGTATCTGCTTGTCATACTTATTAATAATGATGTTACTGTGTATAATAATAAGTATTTATTCGACACTGGTAATCCATTTTGTAGGGTTTTTTCAATTATAAAATGGTCTCCGATTGGAAGAAAAGTATGTCCTGATCGTATACACTGTTTTGCTTTTTAACCGACTTCCAAAAAGGAGGAGGTTATCAATTCGTCTGTATTTTTTTTTTTTTTTTTTTTTATATTTGTTACCTCATTTCTCCGGACTGGGTGAACCGATTTAGATGATTTTTTTTTTATTTGAAAGGTAGTGCGTGTCATAGGGTCCCATTTTTTTTTAGTATTTTTTTGACTAGGGCATCCATAAGAAAAACGCATAAGTCTTAAATTTGCATTTTCAATGTACGCGATAAATGTATGAATAACTCAATATCCCGCCAACCGATTTTGATGATTCTTTTTTTATTAGAAAGGATGTACTCCAGGGGTAGTCTGATAAGAGTTTGATAAGGTTCTAATCATAGGATCTTCAACTTTTTGGAGCAAAATAATAAAATTAGTGATAGTCGGCCGAACCTTAGCTGGAGAAGTCCAATTGAGTAAAATACAGGGTGTAAATGACAGCGTACCGAAAACTTAAATGGTAGATTTGTGACACTAAATGAACTAAAAATAACTCATCAATTTTCCTCGGAAATTATTGGTTCCCGAGTTGGTCATTTTTGAGCGCGCAATGTACATCGAACAACCCGCGTACCGATCGCCGATCGCTTATTGTATTATAAGTAGTTATTCCCCGCACGCATCTAACAACAAATCGCTTATTCTATTTTATTAACTTAATACCTACCTAGACTAAGACCCGTGCCGATTGCGCAATACTCGAGCTGCGGTGCGTGTACCTAAGCGCGGATTTAGACGCACGGCTTCCAAAACATTACCCACCACACGTGCTCTCAACATTCTTCCTGCTGCGGTACAATCGGCTGATTATCCAACACTCGTTGGTACGCCCGAGTAATCACACGACTGTCCGTTGGATGGCGAGCATAAGGGTACCTCTGGATGTACAGATGCAGAGCTTGCTGTGCATTCCCACGTGCTTCACCATAACACATTAGCATTTCCCCGTATTCACGAGCACTGAACTGCATTTTGCAAAAACTAAATAACAATAAAAACATAAAACTAAAGCAATAACAAGTAATAATAAATAACAGTTCACACACGACACGACTAACACTAAACAGAAATTTGCAGAGCATCCGTCTTCCGCAAGCGAAAATCACGAACTGTGACAATTTTTCAAATTTTAAATAATATCCGAACTATCAAAGAAAACCGCCAATACGCCGCTCAGTGACGAGTTACTACTAAGCGAGTGCATTACACAGATTCAATTAAATTCAGATATGACACAACCTTTAACTTAAAACTGACAAATCAATTACTTTTACTTGTCCACTCGTTGTTTTGTAATTTTAATAAAATACCAAATTAGGTACATTATAAACATTATTCATGTTAGTTCAAATTAGACTGGTTTACTTCAAGATTCTAAATACTTTAAATACATAAAAGCAAATTAAAATTTCATAAAATAACAACATACAACATAAAAAAAACGAAAGTATAAGAAGCTATTATAATATCAATCAATAACTATTGATATTCTTATCACAGAAACTCTCATCTCGAGTACATGACCTACGGAGAACAAGTACTTTATTAGCCACATTGAGTTATCTTTTTATTGTTTATTCTGTGTGCGGCGTTAATCCCGCCTTTCGGCAAAGGACTGAAGAGCCGCACCGCGCTGTATGTGTGAGTGTACTGTGTATGTGGAATAGAATTTTGCATGATACTTATGTACCTACATCATTTCTTTAATGATGTTTCCCTTATGTTTGCTTCTGAAACAAATACGTTAAAATGTTAATCATTATTTGTGATTTATTTTTATTTGCCCTAAATAAATGAAGAAGTTTTCAATCATTAGGTACACAAAAATAAACTAAAGAATAGGTATTTAGTATTTTTCCGAATAATGTTTTCAGTTATTATTTGCGTTAAAATGTTTGAATTAGGTATTGAATGTTTTTTGGAAACTTGGTTCCTAAATTGGTGGAAGTCGGTGCGGCGGAGCGCAGGGCGGCCCGCCGCACGGCCTCAGCCGCGCGGCGTCATTGACCGGACGTCGAACAGCTGATAGCGCATTCATTATACATTGCTAGTTTTCGTGAAAAACACTATAATGAGTGTTTTTCTTTTAAATTCATGTTGCATTATGCAGTAGTATTGAAATACTACCAAAATTTGTAAAAAAAAGTGCATAAAAAAATGGAAAATCCGAGGAAAATCCGATGAAAAATTCCAACGCCATAAGCACCAGAATCGTGTCAGGAATCCATATTTTTAATATTCGGTACGCTGTCATTTACACCCTGTATAGAATAAAATTACTATGTAGGTATTTACTATGAAAAATTTGACCTTCAACTCTTCAATCCTGATGATGCAGGGGTACTGCTAGCCTGAACTATAAAAGTTGGTCGTTTGATGTTTGCGAATATATAATGAAATTGTTAAGCAAATTCATGGGACAAAAATTTGACCTTCAACTCCTCAACCCTGATGATGCAGGGGTACTTAAAGCCAAAACCATAGGAATAAGCCATTTGGTGCTTACGTATATGTTATAAGATTACTGAGCAAAAACATAAGATGAAAAATTTGACCTTCAACTCCTCAACCCTGATGATGGAGGGGTACTTCAATCCTAAACCATAGAAGTTGGCAATTTGGTGCTTACGGTTATGTAAAGAAAATACTAAGCAAAAATATAAAATCAAAAATTTGACCTTCAACTCCTCAACCCTGATGATGAAGGGGTACTTCAATCCTAAACCATAGGAGTTGGCAATTTGGTGCTTACGGTTATGTAAAAATAATACTAAGCAGAGGCACAAAATTAAAATTTTGACCTTCAACTCCTCGACCCTGATGATGAAGGGGTACTTCAATTCTAAACCATAGGAGTTGGCAATTTGGTGCTTACGGGTATGTAAAAATAATACCAAACAGAGGCACAAAATTAAAATTTTGACCTTCAACTCCTAAACCCTGATGATGCAGGGTACTGCAAGCCTGAGCCATAGAAGTTAGCCACCTGGTACTAACGTATATGTTATAAGATTACTAAGCAACAATATAAGATGAAAAATTTGACCTTCAACTCCTCAACCCTGATGATGGAGGGGTACTTCCAGAGGGGGCGCCCTGTTTGTATGAATTGTAAAAGTGTTTTATGTTTAATTTTTGTGAATATGTAGATGCACAAAGCAAACTTAGAGGCTTTATTTAAATACAAACATAAAAATATAGTCACTAAAAAGTGTAAAATAAAAACTTTTTAACAAAAAATATCTACCGACTTCCATGTCACAAAAAAGTAAAAAATAATTTAAATATATTTTGGTCTAGAACATACTCAGTACTTAGTACATAGTTCTGAAGTCGGTGCTCATATAGGACGTAGTTACCGTCGTCCAGCGAAATATGTCGAGCACCGACTTCAGGACTATGTACTAAGTACTGAGTATGTTCTAGACCAAAATATATTTAAATTATTTTTTACTTTTTTGTGACATGGAAGTCGGTAGATATTTTTTGTTAAAAAGTTTTTATTGTACTGTTTCAATTTATTGTACAATTACAGTTAAAATAATTCTATTGATATGTTATTTTTATAGACCCTCACTGTGTTATTGTACACGCACGTTCATATTTTTACAGGTACAATAATGGTAGAAATTAGGAACAATACAATTTTAATAAACACCTGAGTATATACAGTAGATAATGCCTTTTATTGTGACTTTAATGATTTAAATTATTTATAACTATACAATAATAATAACAATAATAATAATGTATACAATAATTGATTAAACAAATCAATTATAATACACATAATTACTGCAGTGTATAACATTCTACGTAACAAAATGCATTTTAACAAATACATAGTACAGTCAAAACTTTATACAATGGTATAATTATGGTATTCAATATCATGTTATTTTTTTTCTTCGCTTCTAGTCTTTAATCATTTCAACTATAATTTTAAAACACATTTGTCTAATATATTCGATTTGAGTTTGGTACTCGAAGTATATCTAATTCCAAACGAAGTAGCCGCTTTTATTTCCAACATATTTGTTGCTGAAGCGAGAACTCTTAAACACTATGGATTTTTTCAACGTTTAATTTATATACAGTTTGACTTTTGATTCACTGCGGTAGTATTATTTTCTACGTGGAGTTAATTAGAGCCTCATATTACCGCGATTTAGTATGGTATTACGATTCAAATCTTCCCACCAAATGTAGACGAGTAATTTCGCCTAGGATCTTGATATCAGTGGACAAATGGACATATACATAAGTCTCGCATTTACTCTCCAGTGCGTGTTACGAGTAGCCAAGCAGTCTGTGTTTCACTATTAAAGTATGTTTCCACGGGTAATAATTATTTATATAGTGACATTAGATACCTACCCAATTTTCGGGAATAATCTTTCATTAATAATTGTAAAAATGACATACACCATTATAGAGATATTAAATACACCATTATAGAGATTTTCACCTGTACTCTTCATTTATATGAGAAACATTTTATGTTAGGAATGCAAAAAAGACTCAGTTACATCAGTTACTGCAAAACCATATTTCTAGGTGATGTGACCAAATGTGACTGATCCGTCGAGAGAAGCCAGTGGACATTATCCGTCCTGTGTCGTCATCGATCAGAAACCGATAATTACGCAGGAATTGATCACCGGCTACCAGGTGGTCACAATGAAATTTCTATTATGATAAACCTATGCATATTCACCTTGTTATCACGAATTACTGCGACCTGTAATCGGTAGGAAACTAATGTGACTGGTCCGTCACGAGAAATCCGCCAGTGGACATTATCCGTACCTACTGTGTCGTTATCGATCAGAAACTGGTAATTACGCAGGAATTGATCACCGGCTACCAGGTGGTCACAGTGACATTTCTATTAAGATAAACTTATGCGTATTAACCTTGTTATCATGAACTGTTGCAACCCGTAATCGGTAGAAACCTAATGTGACTGATCCGTCACAAGAAATTCGCCAGTGGACACGATCCGTACGATGCCGTTACCGATCAAAAACCGGTTATTATGCAGGAATTGATGACCGGCTACCAGGTGGTCACAGTGAAATTTCTATCAAGATAAACTTATGCATATTAACCTTGTTATCACGTATTGCTGCAACCCGAAATCGGTAGGTAACTAATGTGACTGATCCGTCACAAGAAATCCGCCAGTGGACACTATCCGTACTGTGCCGTTACCGATCAAAAACCGGTAATTATGCAGGAATTGATCACCGGCTACCAGGTGATCACAGTGAAATTTCTATCAAGATAAACTTATGCGTATTAACCTTGTTATCACGCATTGCTGTAACCCGTAATCGGTAGGTAACTAATGTGACTGATCCGTCACGAGAAATTAGCTAGTGGACACGATCCGTACGATGCCGTTACCGATCAAAAACCGGTAATTATGCAGGAATTGATCACCGGCTACCAGGTGATCACAGTGAAATTTCTATCAAGATAAACTTATGCGTATTAACCTTGTTATCACGCATTGCTGCAACCCATAATCGGTAGGTAACTAATGTGACTGATCCGTCACAAGAAATCCGCCAGTGGACACGATCCGTACGATGCCGTTACCGATCAGAAACCGGTAATTATGCAGGAATTGATCACCGGCTACCAGGTGGTCACAGTGAAATTCCTATTAAGATAAACAGCGGCCACTGCCCTGCCCATCAGGTACTTTATGTGTATCAAGTTCCATTTACCTATACTACATAAGATTATATGTAGTTAAGGATACCACTAAGAGAAATCATAACTAAATGTTCTTTTAGAATTAGTTGATATTTTAATGAATATGAAAATAATTTAAACAAAAATCAAGGGTGAAACAAATGAAAGCAAAACCATACTATGCATTTTTTACATAAGTACTTAATAATTTAAAATGAGGGTTTATGTTACGGCTTTCTTTTTGGTAGTTTTTCTACATTGATATCCAATATTGGTACCTTATAAAAATAACACAAAGGTAAGATTTTCTTTAATACCCACTGCTGTTTACCCAAATAATAAAAATAAAATCTATTTGTTTAAAAATATAGCATAAATATAATATACAAAGATATGTTATATTTATGCTATAAATTGTAAAGTCGGAGTCCTATTACTAAACCTTTCTGTCCGTACTTCTCAGGACTCTACCTCGTGTGCTGTACTATTACGGCTATTAGAGTTTGGCTCATTCACTGATCCGTAAAGGTTAATAAACGCTTTAAATGATCACAACAGATGTGTTTCCGAAGCTGCTATGAAAATGTTGGAATATAATTCTAAAATAATATTTGTAAAAAAAATGTAATGTTCAAAATTTCTACACAAATTTTAGCCATTAGACGAGTGGCGTTGACGATTTTTTCTACGTCAATTAATAAATAACTATTATGTAACTATATTGACCGTCCATATAGTTCCGGGATCGGCATAAGGCTACGGTATCCTTTGCCTGTCGAAAGAGGCGACTAAAAGGGGCTTCCGGGGTTGCGGGCGGCTAGAGTGGGAGCTTGAACCGTCCAGCCAGGCGATCCCGGGAAGGACGGCGGTATGTGTGGTCGCATATCGTCGTAAAGACTAGACCAACCGCCCATCTGGGAGGAGCCCGATGGGGCAACGTGCTCAGAGGATTCCGATTACGTACCTTTGGAGATCCCTGGATCCTCTTTGTAGCGCCGAGGACGGCCAGGGGGGGGGAGGGTTAGTACGGTAAAACTCCCACATAACCCTGCGTCGCTCCTATGGCGTCGGGTACCTTTTGAAGGTTTCCCCCTCGAGAACAAAATAAAAGTAACTATATTGAGGATTAAAATATTTAATTGTGGGTTTTCATAAATGAGTTGCCACCCTCATTAGTCTTACAGAGCCAAATTTACATTAAAATTGAACTTTATTTACCGTACCTAATTTTCTACTGTAATTTTGATTTATACTTCCTAATAAAAATAACTATAGTCACATGACAACTTTTTTGGATACTACAAGGAAGTAATTTCTATATAAGAGTCCTATTCATAAATGCAGGCAGTGATTCATAGCTGTTAATGCAGTGACCTTCAAAAATAATAAAATGGAAGGCTCTGTTTGCTATAATAACATGTTATATTGGTGTCTTAATTTCCGCATCATTCCAAATTTCATAAAGCTAACTCGTTTATGACTATAATATCGTCGGGTGACAGGAAAAATTCACTAACTACAAGATAATGCAACATGAAGTTATCAGCTTATAATAATATTTCAATCCCAAAATTTCATTTATTTGAAATGCATATGATTAAATAAAATATCGTACAGGTTAGTGCATACATATATTATTTTCGTAATAATAATAGTGTAATAAGTGAAAAAATCGGGATTATACAATTTTGTAGTTAGTGAGTTTTTCTTGACACTCGACGATATATTAAATTTACAGATAGGCAGAGTTACATGAATTTCTATGGGTGAAAGTGATTTCTTACAATCAAGACTTAGTTGGTATCAAGGCTAGTTGGTATCAACAAAAAAAAATCAAAGATATTTCTAATAAAATTATGTAGTATGTAAACTTAATATAGGTACCTACTGTACTAGTAATAATCTTGTTATGTAGACGCGTGTCTTTTTAGGTGTATAGAATTATTAGAATTAGAAAAATATTTATAGAATTAGGATCATAGTACAACATGCTCTACCAGTATATCACTACATAGTTTAAAATAAAGTCTGTCCTTATCTATGCTTAGATCTTTAAAACTACGCTACAGATTTTAATGCAGTTTTTTTAATAGATAGAGAGATTTAAGAAGAAAGTTTTTATGCATAATACAGTTGAGGAACATTGATAATTTAAGATTTTTGACGTATGTTATCATGCAGTAGTTTTCTCCAGCATTAAGGTAAAATATAATTTAAATCGAATGTATTAATCAATTTTAAAGCTGCTTCTTTTAAGGCAACCATCATCAGTTAGGCACATTCAAATGCAATGTCACTAGTGATCACTTAGTAGAGTATACCCAAGTAGGTGCTTACTATTATAATTTTTGTTTTTATTATTCACCGTGATTTGTTGGTCATTAACGTTCGAATAATACGCTAAGATAAGATTATTATGAATCGTGATAATGTCGATATCACGTAGATTAGTATCAAAAGGTTAAAATATTTCGCTTGTCCTCAATAATCAGTCACAAATGAGTGCGCATTAAACAAACATGATGGATTCGCGAATAATTGTGTTAGTGTTTCTGTGCACTGTTATAGGAAAATCAGTAGGTAAGTGTGATGAATTTGAATTTATCAAACGACATTATCAAATTTTTGACAAATGGTATTTAGTTCAAAAAAGCATATTTCCTCAATATATGTAAAATTAAGAGAACGCTTCAGCTTGCTAACAAATGTTAATAATAAGGGATATTGAACCCTATAAAATATATTTTTAAACCTATAAATACGCATATTCTATACCTATCTGACAATGTTGCAAACGTTGTCTTTATAGGTGCTTAATGAAAGTAAACAAGCGTGCATTCCTTTTAGACTTTTCCGTCCCTACAACCCCAAATCGATCACAAGCTCCCCTTTACTCAGGTCCCTTAGAGACTATGTTCAAACGTCTATTAATATCTGCATCATATTATGCTCACTCATTAAAGCAGAATATTAGTTTGAATCTTATAAAACTAAAGTACCTACTCGTATGTTTAGTGAGGCCTATGCAAACTTCGATAAAAGCACCTTACTCAAATAGATAGAATAACTATATGGGTTAAACTCCCTATATTGTTTTGGACTATATTTGATATTGAAACTTGGACACAACAATCTTACATAAGGAAGGAGACCAAAACATAAAAAAGTAAATAATTATTATGTTTTTGTGTTTAATATAAGGAAAATGAAAATTAGGATAATTGTGTGGTACCATCCTTAAAGATATACCTACCAACATGGTAGGTACTTGATTTTATTTAAACGTTTAAAATATTATACATGTGCCAACGACGTAGACTCATCTTAATCTGAGAGGAAAATGCTCAGCAAAAGTAATGGTTGCATATTAATGGCAAGTCCATTTCATCATTTCTTGTAATTATTATCGCAACTTTTATAATATTTCACGGCGCAACTTATAATTTGAACAATTTTCTTGTCAATAGCAAAATTAACTTGTATCGAACGAAAAGTGGTAGAAAGTGGCAATAAATTACTTTCGCAGGTCAATTACGATGCTACGCGTGTGGTTTTTCATCGGTAGACACGGATCAATCCTGCCTCACTATAACGGAAAACACAAACTCGGTTGACTGTTCCTATAAATATTGTACAATTCTTCGACAAGAGTTCCTTGTAAGTTTATTCCTACTTTAATGTTCAATAAGTAATACCTTCTTCTACGTAAATGAGGTACCTACTTTAGCAAACGGCAATGAAGTCCACCTGATAGTAAATAGCAATTAGCGATATCAATAAACAAATGATACAATTGAACTACCTCATGTAGGAGTCTCTACAGGAGGAAGGGCAATATTTATATCGATAGTGGACTCTGAAGTCAGTAGATGATTTGCTCCTCCTTCTGCACGCCTAAGGATTAACTTGGAACCCCTCATCTATAAGATCTCGTAGAAGATAGAACACTGATAGACGTGTCTCTTTCTTACACCCTTTATATCAAAACATAGTACGCTTAACACTGCAGCTACTAATAACTAACTTACTAAAATAACTAACTAACTTGCCTAAGCAAAACTCCGGAATATTCAACAAAACGGAGTCCTCGTTGTTACTGTTGAGTTTTGCCCGGAAGAGCAACTAGGGACGGTTTCTTTGAAAGTGGAGATGTGTTTGCTTCACTAAACGGTCACACATATCGTCGTGCTAATCATAGTCGCACGAAGAACTTCCTACTCTTCCCTATATTGCTTCTTACAACATGCAGGAGATTGATAGCTCTATCTTGACCCCGAGACTATAGCGAGATTTACAAAACTTTTCTAGGATCCGGTAGGAGTAGTTGCCAGTTTCACCAGGGGTTGCGATGACGCCCCTGACTTTCTGAACCATGAAGTGACGGATTCTACTTTTAGGACATTTTATCGAGCTTGTACTAATGATCTCTGCAACATTGGTAACTATTTTTTGTAATTTAATCTTTTTACATTTTTGACAATGATAATACTTAAGTATCAGCTTGAATGGTCCACTTATTTTATGTGGTTATTAAATTATTACAAGAAGACCCCAAAAAACTTAATTGGTGCAATTGACTTATCTACGTACTTGTGATTGTATAAATTTGTAATGTGCAACAGTATTCTAGTCTATTCAGTATAAAGCCAATGTTTTATCATCGTTGATATTTATTTTTATTTTTAGGAAATGGAATACAATCAGTAGTTGGTGGCGGATTGTCACCAACTCCAGATCATAGTGGGCAAAATTTACTTGTTCCTGGTACGGGTAGAAGGGCATAGTATTTTATATTTATTTATGTGTCAAATAAGCTATTGTAAATTGCAATTATTGGTGTTAAACCTATTCTTGTTTAAAAGCTTTTATTATGTAATAAAATAGCATTAAAAATCTTTAAAATATTGCATTTTTGTCGTTCCTCATACATATCTCAAACATTTTTTTAATTAAAAACGCGAAGTATGTGAAGAGAAATTAATAATCCGCCTCGAGATTTATTATTTCTAGATTTGCTTTACGTTCAAAATAAACAGTTATTTTTAAAATAAAACGAATACATGAAAAAAAAACGTACCCGTATATTTAATGCAATCAGTAACCATGGTAACTAATAATGTACAAATAAAGTATTGTCTATATTAAACAAATGATTAGTAATGTTTGATTCGTTTACTTACTTATTATGCATATCTTAAGACTGATGTATTGAGAATTAATTTAAGTGATTATCTTGAACGTATCTAAAAAGAGTAAGAAGTATGATATGACATCTTTCATTATTTTTCGTAGTTCGCAAAATGTCACTGGGATATTTTATTATAGGTTATGTTGTCTATATTTAGTAAAAAATGTAATTAGTAACATAAATTAGTGTTTTTTGTGGATTGAAACCCATCATGACAACGTCACCCACCAGGACCAAACAAAAATTGTCTCTTCGCAAGCGCTTATTTGTGAAGAAGTCTCCGAAAGTTGGTTGCTATGTAGACACAGATTCGAATGAAGAATTTAGCCAGTCCACCTCTCGTCCTATGTCTCCGGCTGATCCCTTCTTAGCTCAAAGTGCTCAGAGTAATGACGCGAGCAGTGACTCTGGAGATGTTCGGAAAAATTCAAATCCCGAATCCGTGGGCAATAATGTTAATGAAAACATTGACCAAATCTACAACGATGATGAGAGCAATCCGAAGTGTTGTAAGACGTTCTTCAGAAGATCACGTCCAAAGAGCTTAGTGGAAGGCAACGCCCCGAAACAAGATTCGAACTCAAGACAGAGTAGTCCAGTGAATAATTCCAATAACAGTATAAGTGAGCATACAATATCGTGTTCCCAAACCAAATCAGACGAAATACCCAAAGCAACAGTCAACTTTCCAAAAACCGACGACTCTAAGAAGAGTTTTGAACATTCCGGGTCCTTTGAAGGGGCAAAGCCAAAGACAAAGCTATTCGTTAAACGGTTATCAGCTGATCATTTAATTTCAAACGAAACGAAACCGCTTTTCCGTTCATCTTCCCCTGAAAGTGATAGAAGCAGTTCTCTTGACCGTAAGAGAAGGTATGTTTAATAATTATTCACTTAAATTCTTGTTAACTCCTATGTACTTCATCTTTTACCAATGACTTCGCTGTGACAAATTTCTTATAAGATCAACTTATTAAAGCAAATTTTACTGTGTAATGAAGTATAGGGGCACAATCAGGATGTACTGGTTAGCCAAATGATTTCCTTATGTAGTCATATAAAATGTTTAAATACTTTTGCAAATTTAGAGGTGTTAATAATTGTGTTCAAACAGAGTGTTTAATAATAATCATAATAATAATGTATCTTTATTTGCTGAAATGTGGCTACAAAGTTGGTCAGTACATAATATAAAACATCTCACATTTGCCACATAATGGCATACAAATGAAATAATTGGACATAGAATTTAATTAACTATTTTGAGGTGCAAGATTAAGTCATAATTATTATTATAAAAAAATATATTCAGATTAAAATTAAAAATAAATGTCAGAACAAACCGCAGTCACACTATTTAGAAGTTATTGAAATAATTCTTCCAAATCCTAAAAACATTTCTCAATTAGCCACTCACGTAATTGCATTCTAAAAATATTAAATGTTAATATTTTCAAATTATTAGGAATGTTATTATATATTTTAATACACATGCTGGCTGAGTTTTTGGATCGCAACACTTTAGGAGTAGGTATTATGCTTAATTTATTTTTGTATCGACTATCAAAATAATAATTGTCACTTCTTTTTTTAAATAGATGCATATGAGTTCTTACGAAGATGCATGCCTCATAGATATAGGTGCCTGTCAGTGTTAAAAGTTTTAATTCCTTAAAAAGAGGTTTGCAACTGTTCTGTTGGGTAGAGTTACATATAGCACGTATACAGCGTTTTTGTGCTATGAAGGCTTTCTTGACGTCTACAGAATTTCCCCATACCTTAGATTTGAAGCGACGTAGCCGTGATAAGCTTTCAGGGCTGTTGATACACTACTGGTTGTTTTTGTAAACCCAATATCTAACCCATTTGGTTGAACTGATTTATTCAATTTATTTAATATTTCTAGGTAATAGCTCATTATTTTACTGCATAGGCAATAGAGACAGGTGGCAACTTTTTTTTCTCAATTGTCCTTGTGTCACTTTATTATTTTTGCTTTTTCAGTTATGATATGTACTAATAAATTGGAATATGATTTTGGTAGGAAAAATAAAGAATAGTAATGATAATTATCCCTACTAATATTATAAATGTGAAAGTAACTCTGTCTGTCTGTCTGTCTGTCTGTCTGTCTGTCTGTCTGTCTGCTACTTATTCACGCCTAAACAACTGAACCGATCTTTATGAAATTGGGCACACAGATAGTGTTGACCTCGAGAAAGGACATAGGCTGCTTTTTATCGAAAAAAATGGGTTGAAAGCGTTAAAATCGAGCATAAATGTTTGTATGGAAGTTCGTTTTTGACAAAGTCCCATATTGACAAGTCCGTCAAGGGGTACGATAGACTTACTTGAAACCTTATCTAAATAATAAAACATAAAAAAACATTGATTTCGAGTCGACAACATATATCCGTAAAATTAGGATTGTCGCGTATTTTGTTAAATTCAAATGTAAATTTGTGTGACATGACAGTAGTGTGACATGACAGTAGCCATAATGGCCGCCCGGATGTCATTCTAAATTAATTCAAAAATAATACGTATAAATTTGTAACTATCAATTATCATAAAAATAGATGTAAGTAATTCAAATTGATTTTAATTTAATTTATGAATTTATGAAATATTTCAATAATAAAAAAGCATCCGTTGACGCGCTGCGGTCGCGCAGCTTGCGACCTAATGTAAAATCGCTCTTAGAGTACAGGGATTCCCAATTGAGAACAGATAGCGCGTCATACTATTAAAGTAAAATAGTTATTCGAATCCAATAATTCAAAGGCGATAAAATGTTTTAACATTGTTTCAAAATAAAATTATCGACTCCATTTGTCACTCCATGTTCATGTTACATAAATAGTTTAATAAATATTATCTTCTATCTATACTATAATAAATCTGTAAGAGGTCGCTGTCTGTACATGGAATAAATTTAGGTGAAAACCATTTCTAGAGGTCTTTAATACGATATAGAACCCAAAATAATGGTTTTTAGAAATCTTGTCTGTTTGTCTGTTTGTCTGTTTGTCTGTTTATCTGTTTGTCTGTTTGTCTGTTTGTCTGTTTGTCTGTTTGTCTGTGTGTTTGAAAACGCTAATCTCAGGAACGGCTTATCCAATTTGAAAATAATTTTCACCGCTGTGTCGTGGGAAACTTCACTTAACATTTAGTGTTTATTTTATGTAAATCGGTTTATAAATAAAAAAGTTATGTCCATTTTAAACTACGCAGTATTTATTCCGTGTTCGAAAAGTGTTAATAAGATAGTTGAATTGGTTGAAACTAAACATGTTATGGTCTGTAAAATGTATTCCTCTGTTATGTATTTTTATTGGTTATGTGTGTACCTATGTTATTTGATACTATACACATCTATATCTCTATATCTATATATACTTAATATAAAAACGAAAGGATGCTCTCTCACTCATCTATTGAATAAACATCGTAGAGCCTAAACTGCTAAAGATACGAATATAATTTTTACTAGGGGTTCCTTTTATGACGTGACGTCAATTATGAATGAATTTTCTATCCCCCCCCCCCCCCCCCAATTTAACCCAAATAGGAGATGTAAGTTTGTATGAAAGTCAGTCAATTTTGAGGCCACCTCAATAGAATTTAGTATTTCGCTTTGATTTTTATGTTTAAACATAGTTTTAAATCGACTTTCAAAATGGAGAAGGTTATCAATTCGTCTGTATTTTTTTTTTTTTTCATTTAATATTTGTTACTCGATTTCTCCGCAATGGGTGAACGGATTTGGATGATTTTTTTTTTCATTTGAAAGGTAGTGCGTGTCATGGGGTCCCATTAATTTTTAGTTCACTTTTGACAGTGGCATCCATAAGAAAAGCGCATAAGTCTGATATTTGCATTAACGATGTGCGCGATAAATAGATGAATAACTCAATATCCCGCCAACCGATTTTGATGATTTTTTTTTTATTTGAAAGAATGTACTTCAAGGGTACTCTGATAAGTTTGATACGGTTCTGATCATAGGATTCATTTCTTTGAAGCAAATTAACGAAATTAGCGATACTCGGCCAAACCTAAGCTGTAGGAGTCCAATTGGGTTGAATGTAGAATGAGATTACTAAGCAGATATTTTCTAAAAAAATTGACCTTCAACTCTTCAATCCTGATGATGCAGGAGTAATGCTAGCCTGAACCGCAGAAATAAGTCAAATTGTTTTTATGGATATATAATAAGATTGTTAAACAAATTCATGGGACAAAAATTTGACCTTCAACTCCTCAACCCTGATGATGTTAGGGTATTTCAAGACTAAACCGTAAGAGTTGGCTATTTGGTACTTTCGGTTATGTAATAAAAATAACAAGCAAAGATACACGGTAAAAATTTTGACCTTTAACTCCTCACCCCTGATGATGCAGGATGCTGCTAGCCTAAACTATACGAGATGGGCATTTGGTGCTTTCAGGTATTTAATATAATTACTAAGCAAAGACACATGATGAAAATTTTGACCTTTAACTCCTCAACCCTGATGATGCAGGGGTACTTCAAGCCTAAGCCATAGAAGTTAGCTATTTAGTGCTTTCAGGTATGTAATATAATTACTAAGCAAAGACACATGATGAAAATTTTGACCTTTAACTCCTCAACCCTGATGATGCAGGGGTGCTTCAAGCCTAAGCCATTGAAGTTAGCTATTTAGTGCTTTCGGGTATGTAATATAATTACTAAGCAAAGACACATGATGAAAATTTCGATCTTCAACTCCTCAAGCCTGACGATGCAGGGTACTGCAAGCTTATGCCATAGGTGTTGGTCATTTAATGCTTTCGGGTATGTAATATAATTACTAAACAAAGACACAAGATGAAAATTTTGACCATCATCTCCTCAACCCTGATGATACAGGGGTGCTTCAAGCCTGAGACATTGAATTTAGCTATTTAGTGCTTTCGGGTATGTAATATAATTACTAAGCAAAGACACAAGATGAAAATTTCGATCTTCAACTCCTCAAGCCTGATGATGCAGGGTACTGCAAGCCTAAGACATAGGAGTTGGCCATTTAATGCTTTCGGGTATGTAATATAATTACTAAGCAAAGACACATGATGAAAATTTCGATCTTAAACTCCTCAGCCCTGATGATGCAGGGTACTGCAAGCCCAAGCTATAGAAGTTGGCTCGCAAGTGCTTACATATAAGTAATAAGAATACTAATAAGAATACTAAGCAAAGACACGGGATATTTTTTTTTACCTTCAACTCCTCCCTGATGATGCGGGATAGTGCAAGCCTAAATTATAAAAGGCAGTCACATAATGCTTACGGTTGTTTTTAGTATATATTATAAGTTTAATGACAGCTCATTAAACTGAAATGTGATTAATAAATTAAACTTCGATTCATCAACCCTGATAATCTAAGTACACAACCTACTTAAGCCGTATGAGTTTGGTACTTATTGATTACAATACATTACAACCCGTTCCTGAGAGACCATTATGATGAAAAGTGTCACTTTGAATACCTAAATCCTAAAAATGCAGGAGTATTGTCATGTTATTGTTAAGAGTTGGATTTAGCTGTAGCTTTTTAAACAGGATGGGTTAGGTTAGGTTGGAACATAAAAGAAAACATAAAAAATAAGCGAGCAGGGTGTGGCAGCGCCCTGTGAGCAGGTGCGCCCTGTTCGTATGAATTGTAAAAGTGTTTTGATTATGTCTACTGCTTTACAAAGAACAATGCGGGATTTACGCACACAAATAGCCCGATACACCTCTTAAAAGATCTTATCTCTGGCCACATGAAACAAAATATGAACTTAGAATATATGTCGCTGTTCAGTGATATTCCAATTATCTAATGATTTACTTCACGTAGATAATAGTGCTACAAAGCACTATTATCCGGAAAAGTTAAAATCAATCTTTATATCGATACGTCTTCGTTTAAATGTGGAGGAGTTGGTTGAAAAAGTATATCCCAATATTGTTAATACAACCAATAACACCATAAATTGGTTCCAAAAGACGGCTATATACCCACCCACCAAAGGAACGTGTCGATAAAATAAATGATTTATTTTTTTTCAAAATTTAAAGCAGCGTCACAGATCTACTATTCGGTAGACACAGTCATTGAGATGGAGGAAGCAGTTCATTATCCAACAGAATTTTTGAATTCCTTAATGCCTTCCGGAACTCCTGAACACAAATTAATATTAAAAGTAGGTTTACCTATAATCTTACTTAGAAATTTGAATTCGCCAAAATTACTTCAAATAGTATTTTCCAATTCGGAAAAGTTCAAATCAATCTTTATAATCGATACGTTTTGGTTCAAATGTGGAGGAGTTGATTGAAAAAAAGTATCCCGATATTGTGAATCAGACCACTAAGAATGTAAATTGGTTCAAAAAAGCGATTTACAACATTAGAATTCGTCTAATTAAAAAAAACATGACAATACGTTCCTACCCACAAATACACACTTTAAATTCGTTTTTTCACTCTGTGTTTGACCAGATAATCCTTGAGCGGCCAAACCGATTTTAATGTTACTACTTTTTATCATAGAATTCCCACGGTGTCGAGATGTGCTCGGGAAAAACTTTGTGACACGTTGATTTGCACGCGGGCAAAGCCGTGGGTACAGCTAGTTGCATAAATAAAGTTATGTTATTGACCACACCCGTACATTTTTAGCGAAAATAAATATTAAGGACAAATTACAATTGATAGGCTTTTAAGCAAAATACTAACATTAATAAGTCGATCAGTATCTAAATAAGATATAACAATTATATCATGAATTATTATTATAAAGAAGCTTTTGCAACTTTTGTGATAAATAATTGCATTTATGAATATTGAAGCATGGTTGATGAACACTTGGCTCTAATAACAAACGAGCAAGGTCAACATTATTGTTCTTTTTATATTTATGATATGTTCATTATAAATAATGTTATAGAAAACATGCATTTAAATAACAACATATTTTAAGTTAATTTTAGAATAACAAAGTGTGTCAAAATAAGCCAAAATAGATGATGTTCATAACTCATAACTATGTGAATTTCGCATCTGTTATTAAAATCGTGATAGCCGTGTGGTGATGTCGTGATTAGAAACGCGAGGTCTGGGGTTCGAATCCAGTTGTCTTATGTACATTATTATTATAATTATTATAATCTGTAGTTTTCATAAATACTAATTTTAGTATTATTTTTTTAATAACCAGCTCATTTTTAAATATTATTATTTAGTATCGGAAATGCAAAGCTTTCGCCCGCCTGGGAATCAATGTGTCACAAAGTTTATATGAAATTAATAGAGGTTTAACCTCTGTCAGGTAAAAGTACAAAATAATTTGGATTTACCTTGCCGACAAATTCAAATTTTAATGTAATGAACCACAAACAAGGCTTAATAAAGATAAACTATAAACATACCTGAGCGCCGCTTAAATGTTAGTAGTACCAAAATTAGTTTACGTATCATTGATACTGTCATTAGATTTTTAGTTTTAGTTAGATGCACTAGGAGGCTCGGGTAAAATGTTTTTAATAAATTTACTATTAGCGAAAAATATAAGATCTGATAAAAAAATAGCTATTGCCGTGGCGTCGTCCAGCGTTGCGGCTACACTTTTAAAAAGCGGTCATAACGCCTGCATAACATTTTTAATATTTCAAATCAAAGGAATACTGGAAATTCAATGCGGGATTGTTATTTGACTATTTGAGATGAAGATTCTGTAGATACAGCCATCGAGATCGAAGACATTATCCAACCAAATTTTTAGATTCCTTCAACCCGCCTCCCAGTACTCCTCCACACAAACTTTTTTTTTTAATAAAAATACGCTTTCTACACTCAATAAAATAGAAAATTTCAACAATTTCAATTTCTACAATAGGCCCCACATTAGGACTTTTTCCTGTGTCGTGGGTACCATGGACACACAAGACGTATATAGAAACACCCAGACCCAGAACATGAATCTATTCAGATTCCTGTCTGGCCGGGAATCGAACCGGGTGTGGTAGCTGCTCCGCAACGCGGGTCGTCAAGGTTGTCAAATTAATGTTAAAAGTAGGTTCACCTATATGTAATCTTACTCAGAAATTTAACCAAATTACTTAAAATAGTATTTTTCAATTTATAAAAGTTAAAATCCATCTTTATAATCGATGCGCTTTGGTTTAAATGTTGAGGCGTTGTTTGAAAAGATGTATTCCGATATTGTTAATGTGACCACTAAGGCTGTAAATTGGTTCAAAAAAAGGGGTTCACGATATTCTGATTCGTCTTATTTTCATAACAATATGCACCTACCCACAAATAAACACTTAAAATTCGTTTTTTCACTCTGTGTTTGTCCGGGTAATCCTTGACCGGCTAAACTGATTTTTACGGGTTTTTTTACTATAGAAAATGTTATGGAACAACATGTAGACTACTTTTATCGTAGAATTCCCACTGAGTGGAGATATGCGCGGGAAAAACTTTGCGATACATTGATTTGCTCGCGGGCGTAGCCGCGGGTACAGCTAGTGTACTAATAAGTAAATTGCTTGGAATATAATTTTGGTAGAAAAAATTAACATAGGTACTTATCAGAATGATTGTATTTTAAATATGTTAAGGTGCAATTATAAGCTAAGCAATAAAGTTTATTAATTTAGGACTAAGTCGACAATTACCAGGTCTGCATCAAGGGCTGGCAGCACTGATAGTCTAGCTCGGAACTCCCTGCTTGCTGCACAGGTTCTCCGACTGATACCTACACATGAGGCTAGAGAAAGGTATGTGTATTTATTACTTTCAAATTCAAATTGAAATATTTTATTTTGCAAGTACACGGGTACATTAATTGATGTTGCTATATATTATATAAAGGTAGGCTCTCCAAGTTCTGCCTATCAAGGCATGCAAAAATTTCAAATTACAATCATTTTAGGTGCAAACTATGTAACATTGACTAAGATATTTAATTGACATGTCATATACTTTGTTTTATTTTTAAATTTGAAGTGGCAAAAACCAACCATAGACCAACAACGTACAGAACAGGGGTTCCATCTGAAGTCAATCATAGATGTGTTGCTAGTCCTGACAACTGAAATGAGCTCAAATAGAAGTGAGCTGGCAACCCCTCCATGCAAAAATATTTCACTCTAAAAATAGGTTTGGCAGTGATAGCTACCTGACCATATCAGTTCTTACATCTGGGTAACTTTATGTTATAACGTAGTTTAAGGATGGTAGATGTTGGTATATGAAAGGTTCAAATCAGGAAATGTTTAATGAATATAAATCATTCATGATCTGAATGGCTCAATGAATCTTGAATTGTTCAAGAGTTACTAAATACTATGTCACTATCACTAATTGAAAGGAAATGGAGATTCTATGAGATATTCTGGTCAGTTCTCCAGTTATATAGGTGTTTACTATTATTTAGTTCATATACTTTTATAAAAGTTTTTTAATACAGGGATGTTTTTTAATAGAGAGCATTTATTGTAAATCTAAATATCATTTAAGTATGTTTTTATTTACAGAAATTATCTTTATGGACGATTGGCATCACATTCAATACTTGGAGCTGCTGAATTAGAACATGTTTTTCCAGATAGAGAAGTCCGAATTTTTGTTGGAACCTGGAATATGAATGGACAAGCACCTCCCAGGTATCATTCAATAGATTAGTCTATACAAACATGGGACAATTAATTGAAGGAAAATTTATTTTAAGAATAAGTACTAAACATACATAAAATGTTTTGAACCTCAAATAAAATTTAGTAAGAAATTAGATGACTTTTTTTTAATGCTATTACAAATTATCAAAATATATCATATAATATTTAACTATGTATGCTTTATTTTAAGAAATTATGTAGTTGTTTATTGCGGATTAAGATTTAAATTAATGATGTACTAGCATACATTTTTTATTCATTTTTAAAGCTGAGTTTGAGAAGCCTTTGCTTCAGCTGTTAACTATAGACCTAAAAAACTATAGACCACTTTAAGTGCTACTACAGACAACTATTGGTCCAAGAATTATTGATTCAGAAATTCAGAAACTTAACAAATTAAGTAAAACAAAAATCAACAACATTGATACAACATAAATTAACCTAGTTATTGACTTTCTATTAACTATTTTCCAGGGAATTGGCTGATTTTATATTTCCTAATCAAGTTAAGCATGTGCCAGATATATTTGCAATAGGAACTCAAGAATCATATTCTGAACGTACTGAATGGGAGATCACCATACAGGAGGTTTTGGGACCATCACATTTATTATTACACTCTTACTATTTAGGTATGTTAGTTTTTCATTTAATAAAGGTGCATGTAACATACAATACAACACTATTATGATTTATAGAAGGTAACCCTTTTTTAATCCAGTTGAAGTAAGAAATGAGCTTGCAGTTTACCTAATGGTAAATAGTCACTGCATTTCATGGACATCATCATATAGAACATAGGTTCTATCTGAAGTGACACCCAGATGTGTTGCTACTCTCTAGGGATAGGAAGATGCCTCATATGAAAGTAGTCTATGCATTTTATGATCATCATGATAGTGCAAGACAGTATTGTATGTATATTTTCATTAAAAAAAAATTAATGACAAACTAAAGTTGTGAAATTTAGAATCTAGAATGGATAACTGTATAGAGAAAGATTGCATATGCAATATATATTTGTGTTGATTTTTAATATTTCAGGAACTATACACTTAACAATATTTATACGGAGAGATCTTATATGGTACTGTTCTCTACCAGAAGATTCTAGTTTATCAGTGCGGCCCGGTACAGCATTCAGGACGAAAGGAGCCGTTGCTATATCCTTTGCACTGTTTGGATCTACTTTTCTATTTGTGACGGCACATTTGACAGCCCATCAGGAAAAAGTGAAAGAGAGAGTTTCGGATATTAAAAGGATAATCAGATCTATTGACTTACCAAAGAATTTACCTTGTAAACATAGGAGTAAAGGTAAGAAAATTATTTCATCTACTTTATATTGAATAATATATAATAGATAGCATGGTGTTCTTTTCTCCCCTTATTTCTTATTTTATTATTATTTTAAACAATCGTCAATATTAGACACAATAAATTGATACTTCTGTCTAAACTAAGCTTATGGAAATATAAAATTCATTGTAAAAAAGAGTTGCTCTTTTTTACAATGAAATAAACTATACATTTCCATATGGAATCATTGGGATAAAAAAGTCTATATCAGTAATTTCAATTGTACTACAAAATATGTAAATGTTATATAATCTATAGAAGATATAAATTATTTGCTGTTTAAAAATAAAATTACATACAGTCTGTATATTGGGTGTAATTTATATTGGTTTCTGCTTCCAGATGTTACAAATAATTTCGATTATGTGTTCTGGTGTGGTGACTTAAACTTCAGACTCGGTGAGCCTCGAGCCGCCGTTTTAAGGTGGATGGAGCAAACTCAGGTCAGTTGAAACTTCATTGATTATTTTCCAAGAGTTGCTTATTCTTACTACTGAAAAAATAGATATCAATGAGGTCTGGACGTTATCTACGATATGTATACGATGTGGAATGAGCTTTCTCCTGAGGTATTCCCGGAGCGGTATGACATGGGGCTTTTCATGAAAGGTGCAAAAAGAGCACTCCTTCAAAGCTGGCGATGCATTGGCGTCTCCTCTGGTGTTGCAAATGTCCACAGGCGACGGTAACCATTTTCCATCAGGTGGCCCGTCTGCCTTATCGTTAGGTACAAATATAAAAAACTATGTGATTATGAACGGTAACTTTACTTTAAATATTTGGAATATTTTCTTATTTTTCAGTTTCCTCTTCCGCCCCATTTGCCTCATGGGCTGCTACATGCCGACCAGTTGACAGCGGTGCTCGAAGATGGAGCCGCTTTCAGAGATTTCCGAGAAGCTCCAATTACTTTTCCACCAACTTATAAGGTAATTCTTAATAATACCTTGTCCCAAACTCTAAAATGGTCTACAAACCAATATGTGTCCAGTAGTAGACCATAAAAAAATGTTTTTGGCGGCTTTTAATTTATCAAGAGAAAGCACCACCATAATCTGAATCACGCTATCGAAGTTTTGCTAATGTCTTGTATATAGAACCTACGAGTTAAAACAATTGACCACCATATTAGAGACCTCGTTTTGCCAAATATTGGTGACGTACGTAATGTTACTTCCAAAAGTCACCATTTTAGTTAGACACGCAGAGTTTAGATTTTCTTGGTCTTAGATCCTGCATGTCCGACACATTTGCGTCCAAGACGAATTTTTATTTTAATGCTGTGATGTTACTATGACAATAAATTGTACCATGCAACAAAATGATGGGTTTGACTACTATAAAGTTTTTTTTTTCTTTTCAGTCCATTGAAATAAAATCTTGTTTTAAAAAATATTTTTTTAATATGATTTCGTTTGTATTTGTTTTAAAGTATGATCCTGGCAGTCAACAATTCGATACATCCAGCAAACAACGAGCTCCGGCGTACACGGATCGCATACTGTACAAAGCGAAATCTATGACAAATAATTCGTCGGCTTTTTCAGGTACTTCTTAATTAATTTATTAATTATACATTATTTGATGATAATCGCTTAAATCTTTGAAGTCTTATGAATATTCCTCTGTGTGATAGTACATTATTTGTAGTTAACAGTTAATACTGTCTTATCACATTTCATATTATTCAAATTTCAATCAAGGCATTCATGACATATCATGTCACTTAAATGTGTTTTTTATATATTTTTTACAATTACTCTTTTCAATGTTATGTTAAAAATGAAGCTCGATGTGCATTTTATAATTTATATAACATAATATGGTATATAATAACAGGTCTGCGCCGTATAAGCACGGCGCCTAACATGACGTCATCGGGTTTGAAGTGCTTGGCGTACAACTCGGTGCACTCAGTGTGTACCAGCGACCACAAGCCCGTGTGGGCGCTCTTCTCGGCTACGCTGCGACCCGGCACCGATGTGTAAGTATATACTACTCGACCAAAACAATTAGGTGCATGACAGTTGAAACTTTATTAGAACTAGGAATTGACAGCCCGGTACGAAGTATATTCAATTAATTAAACATACGCCATAGTGGCGTATTTTCAATGGTGCTGTAATAAATACACGCAAGCATAGTAGTTTCGTGTATTTATTAAACCACTTTCATGTGTTTAATATATTCGCAGTCGTGGAATATTTTCTTCCTTTTTTATTTTTGTAAGAGTATGGCGACTGATCCCTGTTGCAGCACACACTCGGATTTCGACTTGGGAGACACGACATCCACGAATAATCTTTTTCCTACCAATTTTGAGATTTATTCATGAATAATCGAGTAATTTAATGATAACCTTTAAAATTCATCAATCACTTATTAAACTTACATTATAACGAAAAACATATAACAATGAATCGAAATCATATAATTTCAAAGCGCAACTTAAACATGTGCTGGCTAACGTAAACACAGACGATACACGGCTACGCGTTACTAGAGGACGCGAGGGGATAGAAGCGAGGTGCGGGGAACATAACCGCTTTTGTTCCATGCGCCTATTTGTTGTCACGTAATAAGAAGTTTATTAGTTAGTACCATGTATAGTATAAGTACAGCGCCTTATATGACGACATCGGGTCTGAAGTACCTGGTATAAACCACATCGCTTGAACTGTTCGATAACAGTTGCCAAAGTATGTAATGAAATGAGCTTGTGAAATCACAATTTAATTGTAGTGCAGTATGATTTTGTTGTAGGTCGAAGTAACATAAACTGATTTAGTATTTTGTCTATTACCCGACGATATGACGACGTCTGACGCGCAATGGGTCCCGGTTTCAATTCTCGGCCAGACAGGAACCTGAATGATGAGTTTAGATTCATGTTCTGGGTCTGGGTGTTTGTGTATTCGTCTTGTGTGTGTACATGTTACCCACGACTCAGGAAAAAAATCTAGTGTGGGACTATGAACGTAAAAGGCGTGTGTGTGTATTAATATTAAAAAAATATTTCTCAACAGATGAGAATAGTTTTCATTATTCGCCATAATTTAAATGTTACTTAAATGTCAAAAGAGTACATACATATATATGCAATATTGCATAACATAGTATATCATAATTATAATAATTAACGAATATATTGATTTTAATACCTTTTTAATTATGTTTAGGGTGCCGTTAGCAGCGGGACTATTTAACCGGGAAGTGTACCTCGAAGGCATAAAACGAAGACGAGCTTTACTCGACCACGCCCCCGGCGCGTCGGCCGTTTGTACCTTACAATAATTTACGTCAAATTATTGTGTACATAATTATTAAAGATTATTTCGAGGGGAATACATGGATTTTGTAAAGTCGACGATAATAGACACCCTCTATATTTTTATGCCAAATCTTCAGATATGTCGTAATTGTAGTATCATATCTAGAATTCTTGTGAATATCATGTTGAGATGTTTTTTTAGGGTAGATTAGAGTTTTGCTAATATAGTTTCCAAATTTTGGTTTGAATATGAAACAATGGACATTGTGTCCTTCAATTATGTGTTATCTAAAAGAGTATCGTTAAATTTAAATTTATTTTGTTTTTATTTTTTATTTTTATTAAGAAATACATTATTTGTTCCTGCAATGCTATGGAACTAAGGGAGGCGCGAGTATCGTGCACTAAGCACAATAAAATTATTTTTTATTATTTTAAGGGCTTTAAGCTCTTATATTTACTTTGTTTACCAAAGAATTATTTTTTGTTTTTTTATTTATTTATAACATAAATATTCTTAATTGTCGTAATGTAATGATGTTACATTATTATAACGCCTTCTAGGATATTAAATTTGTGAAACACAAAAATACATATTAAAAAAGCTTACTCTGAGCTAATGCTGTAATAAAATTTTATGATGTGATAGAATTATTATGGTTTATGACATAATAATGTGTCTACTTACAATATTTGTCAAATTGTGTTTATTTATTAGAATCAATAAATATAAAATGTATTAAATCTTTGTTCAAACCAACGCATATGTAACACATAAGTATATTTATTTGTTTTTTTATGAAATTTCTACTGTTGAAATACCATTGTTATCGATTGATTTTAATTGCTTAAAAAAACCGATATTTTTCAAGCAATTAAAATTGATAGATAAGATAAGCCTTATATCAGAATATAATGCTATTATTTATTCATACAATCACAATTAACTATGAAAATATACTAAAGGCATGAATAGGCATCATATATGCGTTAGTTTGAATAATGTGGTAAAGCGCAATGCAATACATTGTTTATTTCAATGATTAAATACTATGTTATTCCTAGCGATATGAACGCTCATTATTATTTATGTACAAAGACATACTAGTCAACATACAAAGGTTTTATGTAACCGAGCAGTATTCGATAAACATAATTGTGTTATTAGTTAATTATGTTATATTGGGGTATTACGGTCTTGGTGTCAATGTTTTAAATTATTATCTATTCCTTAAATTTTGCAAATCCAAAAAGTTCTCCAAAAATCTATTTTTACTTATTATTTAAAAGTTTCACAAGGAAAAGCTAGCCGCCATAGTTTTCAACTTGTGATGTCATGATGCTGGTAAACATTGTAATGTGACAGACAGGGCAACAAAAAAAATATTGTTTACTATCTAAGTGACGTCACATCGACATTAAAATAGAACTTAACGTTAGATAACAGGTAATAATAGATTTTATAAATAGTGAAAATTATAATAGAATTTTCAATTACTATGAATAGAAATTGACATTTATTGTAACTTTTAATTTTTCTAACTTAGTACGTAATACCCTATTGTGCTATATTTTTTAGGTAATTTTGCAATAGGTTAAGTTAACATTTAGTTATTAATAGAAGTTTATTGACCAAATTCGTGTATTTTGTCCACGATTTTTATTTTAAAATAACACGTAAGTAATGCCACAGATCTAAAAAAGAAAGACTAAGTCCTCGTTGTATTGAATCGTAACTCATACCAAGTTATGTAAGGTCTTTGAGCAGTCATTGGTCATACTAAATTTCGTGATTGTTACGAATCTGTTATTTTTATTGAATATTGAATATTTGAGCTACATAATACACATGACCGTCTCCATTTTCGAAATGGTTAATATCGTGCAAAAACAACGATTAATAAGATTTGTTGCTGTTTGTACTGAACGTCAAACGTTTAATAGTAAATACATGATCGAAAAATTGACCAAAACAAATATATGTATTATTAGCAATGGTCAATATTTTGTTTGCTTTTCTGAGAGTAGAGAATATTTACGTTCTCAAATATTATCAAGCTTGGGCAAGGCTAATGCGAACTTTGAGAAAAATTACATAATTTCGGGAGGGAACAAAATCATATACGTATCTTTAGTAGTTCTTACTGTGGCCACTGTCCCAACTATGAATAGTGTCGTTATGTAAGACTCAAGATTGATACCTATTTAAAGCATACTTTTAAGTCATCGATTATGGCGTCATATCTATAGCTAAATAGTCGTCAAATTGGTGTTAGTCAAGATCTTAGGCTGTGTACAAGTGACTTTATTCGCTGCGGTTAAATAACCGAATCGCTTAATAACGTCATACTCGTCTGAATTTCCCACGACGAAAATGGTTAACGATAGGGCAGCGCGCATATCCTTCGAATCGAATCAAACCGAATATTAATAATCGATTCAGAAGTAATTCGTAAGTTCGAATTATTTGCACACCCCTAGCTGAAAATATTATCGGTCGCGCGTCGTTTAATTGGTCGTGCGCGTGCATCTTAAAGCATAAGTACATATTTGTACATAACAGATCTAATTCTAGCGAGAACTTTGTGTGTTATACGAACTATGAGCAAAATAGTATTCTACTTCAACTGGTAACGGGAAAGGGAATATTCCGTTGGTTCCGTTTTGACACTTAAAAATGGATTGAAATCCGTATAAAGTACGGATTTGATAAAATGAGAAATTACTACAGGCTTTAGTTAATTATTGATCAAGCAAATAACGCTAAAAATCAAGCATGAAACACTACGTTTACCTAGCATTTTACAATCATTTGGCATTTTTGGCGTTCTACAAAAAGTTTTGCTAGAATTGGATGTCTGACTCTTTATTTAGTACTATTAGCGATGTAGATCTTGAATTTAACTCGTAGAGCCAAAAATGTTTCATTTTTTCTATTAAATTAGCGTCATTTCTTTTATACAGGTTCAAATCAAGCACTTCTTTCATTTATAAAATAGCAACTGACATTATGTCATATTGTGTTTATGATTTTAATGAATGAAATATCACTCGATGTGAATGAAAGGGACCTAATGTGGTTTGCGTTCGATGAAAATTTTGTGTTTGCATTTTGGGGGTTTTCTTAAACCTGCAGTTATAAAAGGGTCTTAACACTTCTGTGTATCCTTTTCTAACACGAAGTCAAATTTAATTTGCTAGACGACGACTACGTTATTAAATGTATTTTTTGAAGTATTTAATTCAATTACCGGAATTTTGAGTTGGTCCCTTTGGTTCTCGCAGTGCGGTTATAACATAATATAATGTTTCCTTATTACTGTGTGTGTTGATAATAAATATAACTTAGCTCTTAAATATTTCCTGCCTTAAACTGTGTTATAACGGCCGTCTCGAAGTGTTATGAACATTTCTAAATGAATATTTTATATCTAAGTGCTGTGATTCATACTCCTCTAGTCTGATATTCATTCCAAATGTATTAAATCGAATAATATTAAGGCCACCTGTAAGTGAAAATCAGACATACACGAATCAAAAACCGTCTGCAATGCATCGGTTCATACGATATTAAAAGACGTACCAAATAATACACCCGCTTAGTTTTATTTATTGTAATAGAAAATATTATAGTTTTCCTTAGAAAATATGATGTGGCTAGTGTTGGTTAACTCTTAACATTGTACATTTGTTGAGAGTAAGTGTCCTTAGTTTTACAACTAAAAGAACGATCTTACATGTATTGTAACTTCTAGAATTGATTACTTTACTAGCCGTCCAAGCGAAGTAGACTAACGGGAGGAACGCGACCTCCCTCTCCGGTTCCGTCACAAAAAATATTGCTATTTTTTTTGTCGTCAGTACCAAAGCAGTACTCTGCGACCTTCGAGTAACGTCAAGTTTGACTATATTCTACTTAGCTTGGTCGGCTAGTATGTTGCGTGCATTACGTGGTAGCTTTTTAATATAGCTCAATTATTATTAGAAAACATTCCTGATGCTGTACTATATTATACGAGTATATTATAATTAAAATACATATGAAAGACATTACAATATATAAAGTTATAGCAAACCCGGCCACGCGTTGCTGTGGTTAAAGAAATGCTACATAAACAAATAACTATAAATTAAGATATAAACTATCCTATCTTTTAAGTTGGATCAAAATGCACACGTTCTGTAAATTTGATTATAATCGGTTCAGAGGTTTAAGAGTCCATTGCGGACAAATAAAGTGACACGTAATTTATATATATTAAGATATAATTACTACCTATTTAGTATTGTTTCTTTTATTTATTTATTACACATGTATAATTATTCATTTCAAAACTGAATTCTAGTCGAGTCGGTTGTTACAAAAAACTAAAATCTACATCATAATTATGTTAAAATATATTAACAACATACGAAAACCTTAACTGATAAGTTGACCATTAGTCATTTCATATTATTATCTGGCAATTAATATAAATATTATGTTAATTGTTATACTAATCTTAATGTTAAATTTTATACTGAAACTATTACCGTGTAAATGCCACCAAGAAGACAATGCTTTCCTGCTATTTTTAATATATTTCAATGATTGGGGGCGTCCATTAATTAATGTACATGAAGTGAATCTGTTGTTCTATAGATTCCACCGCACCCTATGGTGAGATATAGTAATTAATTTACCGTTTTTTTTCTCAATTTTACGACGTCAACGTAATATTAAGCCAGGAATCCCTTTCCCCAACGTAACATTTCTTGAGATTCGACCTGACCCCTCCCCTAAATATATATTTCACCTATTTAATGGATGCTCCATTACTTTTTTTTAAACATGTATATATGAATTTGAAATTATTTTCCAAATGAAGCACTGGAATTATACTGCGATTACAAAGGCATTCTACAAATTATTACATTTACGATTTGTTGTAGTTGTGAAAGGTATTAGTCGTTTGCGGTGCATTTTATTATAATAATTTGTAACTTAGTACTAAATGGAAATCTGATCTAGAACTGAATTAACTAATAAAAGTCTCGAAAACTAACTTAACTTGCTTTTGATGCTTAAGTATCAAGTTCATTGGCAATAGTGGATGTCACAATATGTATTATAATTAATATATAAATAAAGTGTTTGTAAATATAATTGTTACACATATTTTATTGTGTTACTCGTATACTATAGAGATCCGATATCCATTTGTGGTTAGATTAATGTATAATTCTTAATCTCTAATTTCTTTTATCTTTTGTGTAATATGTATAATTAATTAATAATTTGGTTGTATATTTTATTACACTTAGAACTAGATTCTAATACACCTTTGTTTAACATCGTAGTTTGTTTGTAAATCTGTATATTATGAGAAAATTATAAAAAATACAAAATAAAAATTTGATTCAGATATAGCCTAGCCAATATTGTGTCAATTAGATTGTTAGGTGTGATGGTGTTTTTATGTCCTAACAATTCTAAATTTCACTTCAATAAATTAAGTACTACTTATTTGTCATTCCTTAGGAGCGCTATATTATTAAATAATTGTAGTATTATCCTTATGTAGACTTTAATTTTTGTATATTTTTTAAATGGGTGGCTAATAAACTAACAGATATATTGTATTCCTTATTACCAAAGATAGTAGGTGTCTATAGTTGTGTAAAGGTAAGAAGATATAATGTGTATATTACGATATATCATTGAATTTATAGGTACTATTGCACAAGTTTAATAAATGTATTTAAAAACAATTTGTTGAACCGAATACGCTTGTTATATACGGAAACGCCCTTTTGTGACAACAATAACTCTACTAAAAACGCTTACAATATTTCGTATAAATGTACATATTTTCATACGTACAAACTAAAACAGCTAAACAGACGTACTTAATAATCATTACTGTTGATAGAAACGATTTGAATATCGTAAATGTAGTTTATATATGTATGCGGTGCACATTTCATATTTAAGATAACCCAAACGCACACTGTCTAGTGGAACTTGCAATCTCATACTTGATCAAGCATTTGATCAAAAGGAAACACACGGATAATAAAACATCCGGTGTGCGCAAAACTCAACTGTCAATTATACATTTTCTATAAACCAGTATTCTACACATTTACTAATTAAAAGTTTCTGAACATGGCAGGTAGTTTTTATAAATAAATCAATCTGTCTTCCAATACCTAATGGATTAAAGTAAATGATTGTATTTTATGCTACAAATACAGACAAATTGTATAAGTTGCGATCATGATTAATGCTTTTTTGCCATATGGCATTATTTTATAATTATTTTCGTATAATTGAAGTATTTCCTCAAAGCACTTCTGTATTTGTAGCTAGAACAGTATTTTTATACACACCTTCAAATGAATTATACATTTGTGCATAATTTGACACATACTTGTATTAAGGAAATCAAAAGTAACATGTACAGAATAGGGTTAACTCAAATGTAAATTGATTATACCTGTTGTACTTAATATTTGTATGCGAAGAAAATTAAATTTTGAGCGGCACTAAGCAGTCTGCGGTTAATTGTTTAACTAAATTATTGCAGTGTATCCAATTAAAACATTTTGTTTAAAGCTAGTGGTGTAAATTTACGCAGTTAAAATCTTATACTTTAATAGAAATAATTATTTAACATAGGTCTGAGCAATGCATCAGTGAAAATCTTCGGGTAAAATTAATCTTTTTTGGTGTTGGGTACAGATGTTCATGGGTGACGCTGGTTACCATCAGGTGGACCGCTTACTCGTGTGCTGCGTCTATATTGTTGGAAAGTAAGAGGAGATTAGTTTATATATATATACTTATTTTATCAAAAGTAAATCAAATAACGCAATAGGACCTTACCACTTAGGTGACGTGTGTGCCAACCAACAGCTATCCTCAAACTGTGTAGTGCGGACGTTCGTACGTACATACTACCCGTGCACGATAATTTAAGATTATAGTGTAATGAAGTCACAACGGAGTGTTTAACATATGATGTAAAATCAATTTTCAGTTGTTTTATACACTCTGGGACATTGTTAACAGTAGTAGGTATACGCTCCACTCCTGGGCACGGATTTTCTCTTAGAATGAGTGAGTTGAATGTAAATAAAATAAATTAATCGTAAAGTAATGATAATTATTTTTTAATACGCACATAATTTTAGAAAAATTGGTGGTGCGTGACTGGGATTTGTTCTTTGGACCCTCGTTTGAGAGGCCGAGGCCGAGTTTCAAGTATAAGGTTATCACTGGTCCAACAACAAGGTGGTAGAACCAGTGTAGTTCGACCGGGGAAGTACCACCGCCACACCGTATTTCTAGCGTGAAGAGTTTCTTGCGTTTCGATAAAGGGTGTGGTTGCCGCCACACTTTCATATGAGGCCACCATCATAGTCCTCGAGAGTACCAACGCATCTGTGATTGACTTCAGATGGAACCGATGTTCTGTATGAAGTTGATTACAGATGTCCATGGGCGGCAGTAACTACATACCATCAGGTGGACTGCATGTTCGTTTGCTACTTCAGTGAGATAAGAAAAAAAAACAATATAATTATTTTTTAATTTAGAAAAAACCCTTGTGACGACATGTATATTTAAAGAGCTATACAATTATAACTGCGATCGAGGTGTCCTATTCAACTCCACTCCAAACTCTTCAACCGATATCCATTTTCGGATTTCAAGTTATCGCGCACGAGTTGTATGCACGTTTACATTAAACATAAAATCATTTATAAAATACTGCAAAACGCTGTGCCTCCATGTGTATTCTGGTGTTGTAACTATTTATTTAAATGTCTGGTATGTTAGTGACTATGCTTTCCGTAACTGTACCTACTGTTTTCGCTTTTTTAACCTAAGATTATGCACCATAAGTACATATATTTTCACATGTAGTAATATAAATACTTTAAATTTTGTTTTAAAATATGACCTTTGTGTGGTAGTCAATATATTGTTTTTATCTGAATTGAGAGTACAATATTTTAGGATTCGTCTGTCGAAATATCTCGATTCTACAAGCGTTTTAACAGAAATAGCGTTTTAGTTAACGTTCATAGGAGTTACATAAACAATGTTACAGAGCTATGTCTATATAGTAGGTATTACTTAATTTTAAGTTTAATTTAAAACAGCAGCCTGTAGCCTTAATGGCAACACGAGCTATATGGTAACTACTTGGGGAGATGGTCGACCACATTTAACGATGAATGAGGACTATTAATAAAGAACAGAATTAATTATGATACGACAACCTAAAAGATAGTTAAGTTTAAATTATATTAGACTTTCATTGTGAACATGCATCGCGAAGATCTATTGAGAAGAACCTTAGAAAGGACTGCCAAAAAAAGAATCCAAGGCCCACTGGTTGCCGAACTAAATAGGCTTAGGTGGTAGGGTTAGATGGGATGAAATCCTACGATTAAAATTCTGAAATAATCTTAGCAAATTGGCAACAATACATGAAAGTTATTTGAGTATATTCGTGGAGAGCTATTTATTTATTATTTGTACCAATACAAAGTTTGTATTACAATAGGCGGGCTTAATGCTAAAAAGCATTCTCTACCAGTCAACCTTTGGGAAGCGCGGAAAGAAGAAGTTAATTACTGTTTTTAAAGTAATAAGCTTAGTAATTTATGTTCAAGGATGTGCCCAGTTTTTATTTTAGGTTTTTAACTCTGAACGTAGATACTAAAATGCTATTTTCTGAAGCGCGTTAGGGAAAAATGAATGTTCATCTACTGTAGCACTAAATATTTACTATGTTACTGTATTCTATAGAATATAGCGTATACTTAAACACGATCGTGTTGAAGCATTACTACAGTTGTGAATAATGTCAAATTAACGACATGAGTTGCTAGTCTGTGTTTTAGACAATCTTTAGTTAAATGTTATATAATGTTATGCTAATTATACTAACTTTTCTCGCTACTCTGAAGTTTTATTTCATCTTAGCCGACCCGTGCCCACTTCGTTAAGCGTTAATAATATATTTTGTTCAATCGTAATACAATATAGCCTATATCAATCCTGAATAGTGTAGCTTTCTGATTCTGAAAGAATTTTCGTGATCGGTTCAGTACTTCCGAAGATTACCCCTTATAAACAAACAAAGTTACAAACTTTATCTCTTTATAAGTATAGATTGCGATTATTATCGTACATCATTTTATTTTAATAAATACTGGTTTAACGAAATGTATCTTCTGAAAATGAAGTATACCTTGAAGGTATACTTATTGAAGAAGATATCTCCCAGACATATTCATTGAAAAACTAAATTAAATTCTGTCTTTTATGTTTAATAATAATTTATTTGTTGGTGTTGGTGTGATCATAATGAGTCCGAAATTAGATTCTTGAAATAGCGGAAATTTTAATGGAATTTAGAGGTCCATGTGTCTCTTCAAATTCTGTAAATCTACGATTGCACTTTAATAGCGACTGAGTAGTAATAAAATGGCAATGATATTAAGAGCAATTCTATTTATTGTTGAGTTTTTTGCCCATTACATTGTTGTACTGCCATTCAACGCAAGCGCATCCCTTGACGCCGTTGACTTCGACAGTGGACCATCTCTCGTAGAACTTGGACTCCATCTCTTTGCCGATATAAAACGTGTCTTCATCGTTAACGATCACCTGGACTACGTATGACTCGCCACCTACAATAAATAAGCATACGAAAAGTAACAATCATTTAAAAATATATGTACCTGGTCGGGAATTGAACCCAATGTCATTATTTTAAGATGTGTGATATATGTGGTTGCCGCCACACTTATGTTAGGTTAGGTTATCTTAGCCTTCGGGAGTAGTAACACATCTGTGATTGACTTCAGATAGACATCTGTAAGCAGCTTAACATAGAATCCATAATGAAATGAAATGAAATGAAATGTCTTTATTTTGCATAGGCCTTCGGTGGCGCTTACAAATTGTCAGTTACATTTATATATTTTTTTTTACACTACCACCGGATCCATATTCTATGTCAAGCTGCTTACAGATGTCCATGGGCGGCAGTGACCACTTACCATAACGTGAACTGCATACTCGTTTGCTACTTCACTCTTATAAACTCATTTCTTATTTCTAAACCAAATATCAACTTACCAGCCTTGAAAGTAAATGCATAATCTTTGGGCAAGATTTGATTCTCCCCATGCTGATACAAGTAAAAGTCACTCGAATCTATCGGTAGAACAGCTTGATCGGATTTACGACAGAAGTATCCAATAGTTAGGCTGAAAAACGAAGTCAACTGATTACTGCCCAAAGCTAGTATCTAATTACACTATTTATGCACATGAGTATCTATTAATAGCTATCTAATAGAGCAGTGATAGCCTAATGGTTGAAACTTGCCCTCTCGATCGGGAGGTCCGAGGTTCAAACCCCGGCACGCACCACTGATTTATGTGCGTATTAGAAATTAATTATCACTGCTTTTCGGTGAAGGAAAACATCGTGAGGAAACCTACACACCCGAGAGTTCTTAAAAAAAAAAAAAGTTCTCGGAGGTGTGTGCAGTCCACCAATCCGCACTTGGCCAGCGCGGTGGACTATGGCCTAACCCTCTCATTCTGAGAGGAGACCCGTGCCCAGCAGTGGGCCAATAATGGGTTGATGAGTCTATTAATACTAGTCACTCGTCGCATCGGTCGAAATTCGACCGTAATTTAAATTGAAAAACCAAACTTCATATTATTCAAAGTACGAATATTTCTCAAATTCAAATAAAATGTAATTAATTTTCTAGTAATTATTGACGCACCCGTTAAATCTAAAAAGAAGTCTAATTAGCTAAGCCGCATTTGAAAAGCAATAGCGGGTATTTTGACAAAGACTAACATTTCTGACATTGCGTTTTCATAGTAAGACATTGAATGTTCTGTTTCGTTTATTATGTATGTGTTTGTGACAAATGTACAGTAGTGTGTGTAATGTGTTTTTAGTTGATTTCCTTCCTCCTTCTCTACGTCCACTATAATCGTGCAAAATTTCGTATTAATCCGTTCGCGGCATATTACATAAACATGTACCACAACTTTTGCTTCACGTATTAATATTATAGAAGATAGATTGATGAAGTCTCTAATACGGATAATAATTTCTATTTCACCGTCAAATTTGTAATAATTTTAGTATAAGTGTTACCAGGTTCTCAAATATATTAAAAAAAAACTTACTGCGACATAATAGTTGGTTGAGAAACAATACCAACAGCCATACAGTCTCCGTTTTCCAGAAAAATAAAATGATACACGTAACGGTGGAAGTTTTTCCACTCACGAAAAGGGCCTGGTAACAATAAGTAGTTGTTTCTTATAAGTCCATTTCAATAAATCTTAAAATTATTTATATTAAAATATTTGTATAATATATTACCAAAACTGCGATCTCTAACACAGGGCATATTCACTTCGTAAATTTTGCCATCAATAGAAATTCTGCCTGCTATAAATCCCATTTGTTCGTAGTGGGTTTGATGTAGTCTGTAAAAAATACAATATAACGTTAATTAACATGTACAATAAATTAAACGAGGTTTCCTAATAGAATTTACAGACATCATCAGGTTATAATATGGCAAATGAGCTAAGTAGGTAGGTATAATAACGTAATTATTTTTGAAACTAACACGCATATGGTAAGTTTTTCCATCCATCCATCAGCCCTTTGATGTCCACTGCTGGACATAGGCCTCCCCTAAATGGCGCCACTCCAACCGGTCCTGTGCCCTCTGAATCCAACGGTTTCCCGCTGTCTTCTTCAGGTCATCGGTCCACCTGGTAGGGGGGCGACCTGTAATCCTTTTGCCTAAACGTGGTCGCCACTCAAGGGCCTTTCTTCCCCATGGGTTATCGGTCCTTCGAGCGATATGGCCGGCCCACTGCCACTTCAGCCTGCTAATTTTGAGAGCTATGTCGGTAACCTTCGTTCGTCTACGGATTTCATTTTTGCGAATCCTGTGATTGTGTGATGTGTGATTTTTTAACACAAATTAAATAATACATAGCTACTTGTGTTGAATTTTCTGGCGTGTGAAGTTGAAATAAATATTACACATTATAATTTATCATTTCTATAAATAAAACCTCACCCAAAACATATTAATAAACAGTACTCACTGTTTAACCAGCTTGAAATAATCCGATGACCATTGTTCCCTGGCTAAGTCATCGGCGACGCTCCGTGCGGACATGTGACTGTCGTACTCGAATGGACCGAAGTTTGCGCTCCAAGTCAAATGCGTCTCAACTTTTACACGTTTTTCTGGATCATTTCTAGGTCTATAACATAGAGATAACATTCTAGCAAGTAGTAGATGTAACCGGGTTAATTTTAAAGGTGGGAGTTAGAGACTCCACAAGAAAATGGCTCCCAGACTAGACTTAAAAAAGATAAACACAAGTAAATAACTTTTCCTTGAATATTTAGATTTGTGCTCCCTTTTTTGCCGGCTAAAATTTCTACATCGTTGGGCGTAAGAATGTATAAGTCCTGGTTATCAAAGTAATTGATTAATTGAAAAGCTTGGTGGAAAAAATTGTTCAACTTATTTGGATAAAATTCAAAGAGGTGGGGCTCCACATATCTATTGCCCCTAGGCCTCCGACCTCTACTTCCGGCCCTAAGAAGTAGTATGAGTTCTGACTTATGAGAAGTAGTGTAAGTTCTGACTAAATAAAACTATGTAATAATATGTTAAATTAAGAATGCAATTACTTTATTGATATGTTGCAATAAACAATATTTTTGTTTAGGTACCTATAGATACTACACACCATAAAGTTGCCTAAGCAGGCGGCATACAATACGGTAAAATTAAAGATAAGATTAAATCAATAAATATGGCAACTGGTTTATTTACTCATACCAGCCAGTATCACCTGTTTCTTCGTTTATTAATAGAAATGTTTTTTCACAGGTAAGTTTTCAATAAATTATGTGAATATAATTATAACCCTAAAATGAACTTAAAATAAATTTAGGTAGGTTATCGATGAATTTCAAGTTACTTCTTAGAACTATAAGTTGCGTCTCAGAACAATACTACCTACTTACGAACTACTTACCCAAAAGAGAAGGTATTTGTAGACGTATTTTTTTAATACTTAAACCTAACGATAAGGCAGACGGGCTACCTGATGGAAAGTAGTCACCGTCGCCTGCGGACATTTGCAACACCAGAGGAGTCGCCAATGCATCGCCGGCTTTGAAGGAGCGCTCTTTTCGCAACCTTTTTTAAAGAGCCCCATGTCGTAACGCCCTGGGAATACTTGAGGAGAAAGCTCGCTCCACATCTTGCAAGTCCGTGGCAGAAACGAGCGTGCAAACCGAACCGTGGAGGGCCGCCACGGATCCAGTTCATGTGGATGGAACTTCATCCTTCCGCGAGTGGTGCGGTAGAGGAAAGGTGACGTAGGCACCAGGTCAAAAATTTCATTAACACTCACTTCATTTCGCCATTGTAGGACACAACCCAAGTACGCATGGGAATAAAATTGTTGGCTGAAATTCCTCGAACGCTGTATTCATTTTGGTCAGATTTACTTTGATCGAGATAGGTGTCTGGTAGATGTGGCGAAAGAAGAAGATCTTGCCCTTTTACCTGTACGCAGAAAATTATCTCAAGAGACTAAATTAAAGCCTATTTCAATTTCTTCCTACATTCAAAAGATGACATTAGGCAAGGCCAATGTGGTAATAAAATAAATTTAAAGAAAACTGCAAGCAATACAATAGGTATTACTTGTATTTTTCTTAATAAACATTTTTAAATAATATGAGTCATTGCAACGACTGCAATGGACGTAACATATGAAGGGAATTTACGGTGTTAGAGCAGTCAAAACCATCAGCAAATCAGCGAGTAGCAGAAAAAACCCGCAGAAAGGCCTGGGAAGCATTGGAAAGACTGTGTGGCAGGAAAATTGCTTGGAAAAGGGAAGCTATGCATAAAGCGAAGTGGAGAGCAATCGTAAAGGAAACCAAGACTCTCAAAGGATTATGACGGCGTAAGGAGTAAGTAAATAAATATCATATCAAGATGAAGTCTACTTTTTAAATTACTTACCTTCAGGTAGAGGAAAGCATCGCAAACGTTATTCGGTCTTCTTGCTATTCCACAAATAATAGCGTCGCCATGTTTTGTCATTCCATTAAAATAGACACCATCAATAGACTGAAAATATTAAATATCTTAATTCTCATATTCTTAATTATATACTTATGTATTTAATAAGAACACGTTTTTATAAAAGCTACCTTTATAAAGAATGTACTTTAAATAAGCAAAATATTTTAATAACTTTTCAGTCAATTTGCCAAGTTCAGTTAAATAATGCTTAAGAAAAGAGCAATCATGTGGAACAGATGGTCTAGACTTTAACGAAAAGTTCTAAAGCAACTAAATTCGTAAGAATTTAGTTGCTTTAGAACTTTATGTGAGGAAAGGAAGAAGTCTTTCGTATATAAACACGATATATATTAATAATATATTAATAACTTTTCAGTCAATTTGCCAACATCAGTTAAATAAAACTTAAGAAAAGAGCACTCATTTGGACCAGATGGTCTAGACTTTAACGAAAACTTTATGTGAGGAAAGGAAGAAGTCTTTCGTGTATAACCACGTAAGACTTCTTCCTTTCCCCACATCATTGAATCAGTTTTATTGTAGAATAAAACTAATATATAAAATTCTCGTGTCACAATGATCGTTCCCGTATTCCTCCGAAACGGCTTGACCGATTCTCATGAAATTTTATAAGAATATTGAGTAGTGATATGGGTAGTCCACCCTTAACATTTTTTAACATTTTCATATGGCAAAACAACGCTTGCTGGGTCAGCTAGTAAATATAGAAAATAAATAAAGTATGAGTTATCTCACTTTAGAATAGTCTCCAAGATGATACTTCTCTTCCAAATCAGCATCATACGAATGAACATGGACTGTCCCATCGTCACTTTCGCCCCTTTCGATAGCCAATCGCCTCTTTAAATAACTGATTAACTGCAATAAGTATTACATCGGTTAATAGTACAGGATTAAACTGATTTACTATTGGATTAATGCAATAACGTTATCATCTTAGTAACTGATAAATTTAACACTATCTTGTTTGTCTGTTTATTTCGTAATTTTGATTATGAAATTAACCGGACCTTATATTATGAACCCACCATATGGTGAAGGATTTTGATATTATTGAGATAAGCATGCCTCATGTCAACAGCGACCAAAAATTTTTAGTAATGTACTTACTATTAATATTATTATACCTACTATAGATACCAACTTTAAGAAAATCACATTGTGATTAATGCGGATGTATAACAGGTCGTTGACAACATGATTCAGCAAATAGCCTATTTAAAACGGTATAGCATAATTGTTTTAGTGTAATAAAAGGGGAGCCGCCTCCGTGTTGCGAGTGGTAAGAGTAGGAGCTCGAACCATCCAGCTAGTGATACCGGTAATATGTGTGACCGTATACCGTTGTAAACAATCCACGGTGTGGTGAACTCGAAAGCCAGATGGCGTAGTCTAGCAATAAATAACACATATCTTTCCCACGACTAGTTCTAAAGTTTCCCCCTCCAAAACAAAAAAAAAGATACTAAAGAGATTTGGGTAGAATATTCACGTAAAGAAATATTTACAGAATATGATAACCAAGCAATTTATGATCCCGACAAAATTAAAGCAGGCTTGCCAATATTTGTTAAAAATAATAGGATTTGTGGAACATAAATTTAAAATAAAGATACACACAAACAGCGACAACATAGGCTGTGTTGTCGTTGCACACAAATAAAACTCGTATATAAAAGAACAAACCTGTTTCACTCTAAGGAAAACATACATCACTACAAATTTGATCCAGTAGGTTTTGTTGGCTTGTTGGTAAATGCCCAATATCGGCGGTTTATGTTTTTTATTCAAAAATCTGAAAAATAAAACTAATCCCCCCGATATAAGAAGTGATAGAATCGGATTTAACATTTTATTTAAATACAGAAAACAGTTCTTTTAATTGAGGTATTGACTCGGATTACTAAAACATACTGATACCGATTAACAAAATTTGTCATGAATTATCTGGTTATCTTATCTGTATATTGATAGTATTAAGTAATGTCTACATGCTCGTGTGTTAATTATTTTGAGCTACCACATATAATTTTTAGGTAAATTTTCAGAAATTAGCTTAATTTTTGTTGTTGATCAATATTATGTTATCGTTATCCAATGAATGCATTCAATGAGTAATTGCTTTAGTTAATTATTTTCGATCTATTGAGATGTTCCTTCTCAATAGCTTTATAATTAAAATATAATTGATTTCTAATAAACTATGTAGTACGTATATAAAATAAAACGATTGTATTTAAAATAAAGAATATACGTGTTGATAATTAAAGTGCATCATTAAATAAAAAACAAAATGTACGTTATTATAATAAATTTATTCCCTAAACTTACTCAAGAACAATTTAAAAAGATGGTCTAAGGGCACACTGATGCAGTAAAAAGGCAATGTTAAATAATAATATATTTAGGTTTTAAGTATATTAAAGTAATGCAAATATTATTTTGCAACAGGTTTGTAGAGGCACTCTATTGAACGAATGTTATTGAATATTTATTGATATAGAATTTATTCTGCGGTTGCTAGAAGATGTTTGTGGACGCACTCTTCTTTGTTGATCAAATGCGTCGTCTTGTTGACAAGTTGCATCAAGGTGTTTAGGTTGTTCGACCATTCGTTGAGGCGATCAGAGGCGTCCATGTTTAGACTGCAATCAAATATAGGTTACATTATAATATGTATATAATCATCAAAAATAAAGTGAAAAAGATAATATTGTTTATTTATGTCGTTTTCAGTAAGAAAATGCTAGAAAACATAAAAATATTGGGTCTTCAAATCACTGAAAACAGTTCCTTGTCTGCCCGCATACTAATACCGGGATACTTTTATTCTCTCGTAGCGGTCGACGTCTACCGATTATTGTATCTGTTTTTCCTCAAAATGATTGAGTTGAGAAATTGCGCTCACAACTACTAAAGCTACTAAAACTAAAGCTACTCTACGTTTCGTGTGTCGTTCTACGTCTGCGCGTTATAATTGCCCCTACATTTCATTTATATAGCTATCAACGAGAACGTTGACTGTTAGCAGAGCACAATGTTTCTTATTAGGGTTCATTGTCCAAAGGGTAAAAACAATTACTACGACTCCGCTGTTCACCCGTCTGTCACCACGCTATATCTCATGAAACGTTATGACTAGTTAAAATTTTCATAGATGATGTATTTCTATTGCCGCTATAAAAAACTAAAAAACGAATGAAAATAAATATTTAAATGGGGCTCCCATACAACAAACGTGATTTTTTTGTCGTTGTTTGACAAATGGTACGGAACCATTCATGCGCCAAACCGACACGTACTTAACCAGTTTTTATCATTCCTCGTTTGCGTGTACTAAAACAACACGTTTCTTACTCTTGTGACGTAACGCTCACTATCCTCATCTGCGTGCCTTAAAATAACACTTCCATTATTCCCTTTAACATGTATTATTACGTAACACTCATATTCTCACCTGAAATGCACGACGCCAGCGGGCCGGTCGATCTTGGCGCGCACCACGTGGCTGACCACGAGCGAGCTGAGCGCGTCCTCCGTCTCCGTCACGCTCAGCCCGAGCAGCTCGCTCATGCGCTGCACCGTGATGCGAGTGTAGTACATCGACATTATGCGGATGTTCTGGGAACAGGGAAATATGGTTAATTAGTATTGTTATATATTAATACCTCAAGAAAATAGCTGGACATATGGGCATCTTTAGAGGAGGCCGTTACCCCAACCAGGGTTCTTGCTGACTAAGTAATAGCCAACACTTTACTTGTCAAGTTACTTTATAGTTATTAGTTTATAGTTAGTTTATATATAATTTATGTTACACTGTATAAGTTCTAGTAAGCAAGAAATAAATAAGGTTTATTATTATTATTATATATCAAGACGTGAAGCAAAACCTTGTGATCCGTTTTTAAGACACTTGCCACAGACGGATGACTATGAAATTACGCAAGGTTAAAGTTGATGGAGACAGGGATTATGCAATGCTCTTTTTTTTTTAAATAATGCATAAAACATACATAAAATCAACTAAAACACATTACGCACACTACCTTGTACTTGTACACTAAAACATTCAATGTCTTACTATGAACACACATTGAGTCAAAAATGTTAGATGTCTTTGTCAAAATACCCGCTATTGCTTTTAAATGCAGCTTAGGTCATTAAACTTCTTTTTACATTTAACGGGTGTGTTCAAAATAACTTGATACTTATTGCAGAAATATTCGTATTACTTTGGACAATAAGAATCTTAGTTTTTTTAATTTAAATTACGGTCGAATTTCGATCGTTGTGATGGGTGACTACTTGTTATAGATGTATATCAGCCTTACCCAGGAATGGCGAACCTTTGGCATGCGTGCCGTTAGTGACTTACGAGCCATTATTTTCAATAATGGCCCATCATTATCTTTAATTTGGTCTCATTAAACATTTCTTTAGTAAAATGGCACGTTATTTTAAGCAAAGGTTCGCCACCTTTGATCAGACCCATGGGCAAGAAGTTTAAAAAGCCTGGACTCCCTTCTGAAGTAGAAAACATAAGGTAGGAAAAACTTTTGAGAATTACCGACCTATTTTTATTCGCCTTTCGCCGATATTAACAAAGCTTTCGTAATAATGTATTGTACTTACATGTTCAACAACTCGATTTTTAAGATCATTCCAGCGCTCTAGTCCTTTTTCTTCCGTGACATCGAAGTAAGGAGTCATCTTAAGCATTTTCTCATATGTGGAACAAAGGGTGTTCCATCTTATAATTTCAGGATTAATGAATAACCCAAGTAACTGCCTGGAAAATTAATTAAAGAAAATGTGAACAAAATTTTTGAAAAAAATAGATGAATTTTATCAAATCTATCACATGCTATCATGGTAACAAGTCATGGTTACAACATTTATTGACTTATGAAATTTATAAATGGAATGCTAAGTCTAATAAACTTCCATACCCATAATTTTATTTTTTGTCACAAGAGGCAGAAAATTTGCTTTATAATAGAAGCGTGAGAGATAAATATGAACACAATTTTTTTTTGTGAACAAAGTTGTTACTACATAACCAACTCCATTTATACTATTTACTCATATGTAAATCTCAAACATACTTGTACTCAGGCAATTTATCCAGATCCTTGTCTTCATTCAACCTATGCGTAAGGTCAGCTTGTTCATTGTCATAGGGCGCCAAGATGAGAAACACTACGCTACCGATGAGCGCATCTGGCCCGCCAGACGCACCGAGCGCTCGGAAATGTCTGCACACTGCTAGGTATTGCCCGTTATGTTGGTCAACCGCTATCATTATTCTGTAGAACTTTTCTTTCAACTCCTGTGAAGAGATTGTAACATTGTCAGTTAGTAGTTAAAGTAAATAACTAATAGCAAATAGAAAGGCAATCCAGTATAATCTCTTATTAAATGTAAACTCCTTCCCATAAATTAATCCTAGTATTCTTTTCATTGGTTAATCAAGAATTTCTATATAAAATCTTGTTTCTAAGATGGAATAACAATAGAGAGTGTAAAAGCTTCTGATTGCCAAAAAGTAATTACAAGTCCACTGGTGGACTTAGCTTTCTTTAGAGGTTTATCACAGTATGTCTATATCTATTTGCACGTAGTGATCATATTAAAATCGCAGAAATAATGTCCCCATCACCTCAATATAATTTTTCAGTTACCCCCTAGCAACAAAAGTAACTGATGGTATATAACAGAATCTTATATGAATGACCCTATTAACTCTCAGAGATAATTACTTCTATAAGTCAGAAATACCATGACAAATACCTGAGTGTTATCCTCCTCAAAGAACTTAGTGTTAATTTTTTTAGATATGATCTGGGTTCTGATGTAATCCTTAATAGCAAGACAGAGACGCATTTGTTCCAAAATAAGTTCCACTTTTTCTCTCTTATCCATAGAACCGTAAGTCTCAACTTGAAGCTCTTGAATGATTTTCGCAGCTTCTGTCACATTGCCCTCCTCTTCTCTTATCTTAGCCAAGATGTTCGTAAGCCTTGCTCTCTCCACTTCAACATATATCTTTCCCTCTGTGATAGACCTTAAGGTCTCAATAAGTTTTATTTTGGTTTCCTTATCTGGTGTCTTGTCCACATATGTGTAGCATTCTTGAACCATCTTTACAACTGCTTGTTTAAGTTGTGATCTAAAAATTGAAATTTTTATTTTATTTGCAACCATAAATATTGCAGTCTCTACAACTAAAAATTGGCATTTAGCTAACATGATTAAATTTTTCTTATTTACAGAAAAGGACTATGCCCAAGATAAAAATAGCAAAATGTTTATAATTAGAAGATCGAACAAAGAAACATACCAGTGAAATACAAAATCAATCATTTCTACAACAACCTATGTTTTAGTTTTATGTATACAACATACAAAATCCCATAGTAAGTAATTAACAATTTAGAATATAACCTCAGGTGACAAGAAAAAGTCACTAACTACAAAATTTTATAATCCCATTTTTTTTCCCAATTTTTCACTTAATACACTATTCTTTAGCAATACATTTTTATTACGTAAATAATATATGGATACAATAACCTGTACGATATTTTATTGGTATATATGGTATAACTTCGGGACATTTCATATAAATTAAATTTTGGGATCAAAATATTATTAAATGCTGATGACTGTATGTAGCAAATTGTGTATTTAGTGAGTTTTTCCTGTCACCCGACAATATGTTAGCATGGAAAACTTACCTCCTCTTAGACAGAAGTACAATATGATCATTGAGTGCTGACCAATTTTTAGCCTCAAAGCAGATTTGTACCACTGTCACCAGAATTCTTGCTGTAGAAGCCATATCTGCACCCTAGATAACAAAGTATTGAATTCTTAGTATAAGACGCTGTAAGAAATGACAATGAGGTACTGATTACTCTTTATAATGGAAATCTGGTTCAATGTAGTTAATATGTGGTAACTACTAAAGTGAACAAGGACAATCCCCAGTTTATGCTTTGTTTCAGAGCTTGACCAGCTCAATATAGTGTGAAAGTATTTGATGGTACAGGAAAAAAGTCATATTGATAAGCGGCTCACTGACTTTGCTGTTTTGAGGGGGGGCCTTAGGATCTAAGAACTCTGTCATTACCTGGAAGGCGATAGATAAGACTTAAGAAGTTGTATTCAGATATTGGTACAGCCTTGAGACCCTTGGCTCCCCTCAACCGCCAGGATTCACCAGCAACAACCACATTGATTTGTTTAAAAATGTAACACACAAATTGTTATAACATCATTCCTGATTTTATTATTGTTACATTTTTTGGAAATGTGAAATTGAAGCAATTTCACAATACCAAAGCCCACTACCTAATTGTTAATGTCTTTGGTTTTATGAACTTGAGAAATTAACCATTTTTACAATTTTTTTTAAATCAATGGGCAGCTAGAACAAAATTGTATATGAAAAATTACCAATTTACAGTATGAAGCTTTGTTGAAGCTTGAAAATATTCAGAATGCATGGAATAATTATTGTTAAAATGGTATACCGTTCTTGTCTGTTTCTCCAGTGCTAGCAGCTGGTCTATTGCTTCCTGAACTCTTCCACTGCTCGCCCATGACTTCCACATTGGTATTTTTTCATCACATGTGGCACTGTAGTCCACCTGCAAGCAACATAATTAAAAATACATTTTTTCTAGGTTGATATACCCAGAAGTTTGTTTAATTTTTATGTTTATCATGATTTTTATACATTTAGTTTACCATGTAAGAATAAACAAAGAATAATCAGTTATTTTCTTGTGATAAATAAACCACCAATTCGCACTAGGCCAGCTCAGTGGACTATGTCCTAAAACTCTCTCATTTCTGAGAGAAGACCCGTGCCCAACAGTGGTACAATAATGGGTTGTATAATTTAATGTTTAAATCAATGTTTCCCTCTTTGTTTGCATTAGTACCAACTATGGTGCTAAGATTTGAAAACTTTAAATTGACAATGCAGCTGTGGCCACAAATTATGGCTAATTTAATCCTTTCATCTTCAATAATGTAAATGTTCATTAAATACCAGCTATATATATATGCTTTACATCAATATTATAAGTTTTCAGTCTACCAATACATTTTCTAGTATTAGACAAATGTAGTAAGACAGTTTCTAAGAAATAATTGTTTATAGTTGTTATATCAATAACAAGATATGGATATTCTTGATTCCAAACAAACATGACAGAAGATGATGACTTCACAGTTTTGAAATCTTGACAACTTGGAACTGTTGAACAGAACAAGTACAGAAAATTAGAGGACTCATGACTGATGAATGACTAACAAGCCATGGTTTACTTTGTGCTTACAAATTGATACAGATAATCCAAATTATAAATCCACCACTTCATTAAGTTTTTGAAAGTTATAGCCATTATTTTTAACAATTATTAACCTGTTAGCAAGATACTATCTTATTTTTGAAGAATATTGCTAGTATTCTTTAAAGTTTTTGCATCTAACCAAACAAAGAGTTCATGTGTTGTTTATTGACACTGTATCATCGCTTTGGTACATTTGTGTAGAATTAAACATATCTACTAATAATAGCACCAAATAATACTTACTTCCATTTTTATTATCTTTCCACTGGCATCGAGACCACCAATATCACCGTTAGTCGTCATCTTTAACAAACTGAAAGAAGTAAGAAAATTTGTCAGGTAATATATTATGTAGTTGCGAATTGGCAGCAAAGTAAGTATGATTTATTTGAAAATTATGCTAATACTAACATTTAGGACTGTTTTAAACTTAGAGACAATTTGAAACTTATGAAATCGAAAACAATTTGGAATCAGTAAATGCAAGCTCACTATGAATGACAGATGACGGCCAATGTCAATTGAAGGCTTCACAGCGTGTTTGTGGTTGAACTGTTTGACGTTGACGGATTTTTACTACTCTACATTACTCTATGAATAAAAAAAAACTAGGTAATCAAGAATTGATAATAATAATAAGTTCAAAAAGAAGAAAGAAAAAGTAACTATTTTTCATGTTTTTTTTTGTTCTGTTTACTGATTGGTTACTTTGTTGGAGAAAAAAATATTGTTGACATCTTTTTCAATATTTTATTTATAATGGATTAACCATAAAGAAATTGGATATAAGTAAGTAAAACAGAAGAAATTCCACTAATCCACTATGATAGTATGATTAAAATTTTCGTTAGGACATAACAATTATACTGGAGTATGATGAAAATATAAAATAACGTTATTTGTTTTCCGAAAAGATACGTTTTACTTGTCATATAGGTTCGGTTTTGGTATACCTGCAACCAGCAAGCATATAGACTATGAGACATAATTGTTATTTACGAGCCATACAGAAATAAATTTTAAAGATTTTAATGACGTAGTAACAGTATATTAAAATCAGCGACAACATAGCCTAATAGACACCTCATGTCTTCATTTCTATTATGAAACATTTCAGTCAAAGCACTGAGGTATGCGGTGCGGGGGAGCGGTAAAAGAAAGCATTGCAATTGGTGGATTCAAGGTCGCAATAAATCATAAATTACAATTAGTGATGGGAACCTTTTTGTAATGGGTTATTGATTAGAAATAATAAAATAATTATAATTGATTATGACGATTAATAAATAGCTCATAGTAGGTATAGTAGTACTAATATTGAATTATTGAGAAAAATAATAAAAACATCATTATCAATCTAAACCTTTAATACACTACATAACGCAATTCAAACCAGTACTAACATTGTTGTATAAAATCTATTTAAGCAAAAAATGAATTAATTATTCTTAACATGAATTAACTTAGTATAAATTCTTCTAATTGTAGGTTTCGGATCTACGGATTTTGTAATAAATAAAAAAAAAAAATTAAACAAAAAAAAGTACCTACTGTCTATGCTCTAAACCAATATGTATTTAGATAATTTTTTAATTTTTTGTTGCGTGGAAGTCGGTTGAAGAAAAAGCGCGGGAAACGTTCAAATTGGCGGGAGTGTTTTTTATAGCTTTTTGATTTAAATAATTATTTTCAGTATATATAGATCAGTTAAGTAGTATATTGTAAATTTATCTCTCTCTGTTTATTGTATTATATATAGTTTTGTAAATATCTTCTCTAGGTAAGTGTTTTTAACTTTTTTCTTATGGCGGACGATACCTTCGACCCTGGGGGACCTGAAATCCCCCAGGTCGGAGCTAATATCGTAATTAATAATGATTCGAGTATGGATACTGATTCATCTGTACGGTCAGAAAGAAAGAGGGTTAAAGCTGCTCGTAAATTTTGTAAGCAATGCAATAAAAAGAAAAGAACCGGTAAATCTAAAAATCTTAATTCTAAACATAGTTGCATATGCTTAAGGGAGAGTGAAGAGTCAAGCGAAAATGATAAAAAGAAGCATAAAATTCATAAAAGTCTAAATAATCCTACTTCTGGAAACTTAACTAATTCAGAAGTATCAACATCTGTTAATACCAATAACAGCCCAAGTTTAGACATCTGTAATAATCCTACCAACAACACATCTAGTACTGAGCAACCCAACCCCATTCGTTATTATATTAAATCAGACAACGCCCCATACATAGTACATGTCCAAAAAATAACACAGTCTTTGTCCGATGGCACCACACTCCATCCCATTGCATTTGGTAATTTTCTTAAAAAAAATGGTAGTATTATTAAAAATATTGCTAATGGCAGTTTGAAACGAATAGGTCGCAATAGGTTAAGTATGGCATTCACACAATATGAAGATGCTAATAATTTTGTTTTAAGTCCTCTTTTAAAACAAAACAGTCTAAAAGCATTCATACCATCGTTTAACATAACAAGAATTGGCTTTGTAAGAGGTGTTCCCACTGACTGGTCATTAGAAGAAATTCAATCTAACATATCTGTACCAATTGGTTGTGGGGATGTTATAAACATACGTAGATTAAATTATAAGGTATTTGTTGATGGATCAGCAGTATGGAAACCATCTCAATCTGTTGTGCTCACTTTTGATGGTCAGATATTGCCCAAGAGGATTTTCATGTGTTACAACTCTTTAAGCGTGGAACTATATATTTTTCCAACTATACAGTGTTACAATTGTTGCAAATATGGCCATACTAAGGTTCATTGTAGATCTAAACCGCGGTGCTACAAATGTGGTCAGGAACACACTGGAGATAGTTGTACTGTGGAGGAAACAGATGCATTTTGCTGTTCATGTTCTGGGTGTCACTTTGCAATTAATAGATCCTGCCCAGAGTTCGAAAGACAAAAAAGAATTAAATCAACAATGGCTCAAAGCTGTTTATCATACTTTGAAGCTTCGAAATTACATCCCCCAATAGCAAAGTCATATGCTGAGGTTCTACTATCTGAACCGAATACCGCAACCATAAGCAAATCACCTGTAATACCTTATGCAACTACTAATAAATCTACAAAAAAAACAATATTTTTAAAACCACGTTTACCAGTTAAACAAACCACAGGGTATGACAAAATAGCACATAACTCTCTTACTAAAGATTATAATCAAACTCTCTCTGCCCCTAATGGGTCTGCTATTAAAAAAAGTACAGACTCTAATCTTTCTGTTAAAGATATTGTACATGAATTGATAAGTGCATTAATAAAATTAAATATTATAAAACCGGACAACGCTGCCTTTTTAATACATGAAATCACAAATGCTCACAACCAAGATGGACAAGTTAACCAACATAGTCCAATGGAATTGCCGCAGCATAGTCAGTAATAAAAGCGACTTAATATGTTTAATTAATATATATAAGCCTTTAATTGTAACTCTCTCGGAGACATGGTTGAAGCCTGGACATTCTTTTAGAATTCCAGGTTATTCATGTCTCAGAGAGGACAGGCCTGATGGGTATGGCGGTGTAGCCATACTCATACAAAACTCTGTTCCCTTTACACTGCTTAAATTGCCATCACTTAGTGATACTGTAAGTGTAATTGGGGCTTATGTAAATAATGTAAATATAATTTCTATATACATTCCTAACCCTTCATCAGCAATCCTGGCTGAAATAAACTATCTTATAAGTAGATTACCCAAACCATTTTTAATATTAGGTGATTTTAACTGTCAACATGTCATGTGGGGAAGCGCGAAATCTACATGTTATGGAGAAGCTTTATTGGAAATCCTAGATATGCATGGCCTGTGTATACTTAATACTGGAACTGCTACTCGACGTACTAGGCCTGAAGAAGGTAATAGTGTACCTGATGTATCAATATGCACTCCTGATCTTGCATCTATTCTTTCATGGCAATCGTTACGTTACTCATATGGTAGTGATCATATGCCACTATTAATATCCTTTCCCCATCCGAAACCACCCATTTTTAAGCGATCCCCCCGTTTGAAACATAAACTCCATAACCCTGACTGGACTTTATTTAAGTCTAATATAGGTAAAGGACTAGCTAGTTTGCCTAAAATTTGTACTGGACAGGAACCAGCTTGCGCCGAAGCTCTGGCGAAACTCATTATTCAGGCTGCAGACGAAACTTTTCCACTTAAAAAATGCAGAATAGACAAAATTCCTTCACCACCCTGGTGGGATGAAGAATGTTCTAAAGCAGTACGAAATAGAAAATTAGCTGAAAAAAATTACTGTAGGGCAATGACAATTGAGAATTTTGACATTTACTGTCAGGTAGCTCGAGAGTCGAAGTCAATTCTAAAACAAAAAAAGAAAGAAGGTTGGCAAAAATTTTGTGCATCTTTGTGCCCTAATGCTAGTCCAACACTGGTTTGGCAGAATATTAAAAGATTTAGATCCGCTTTTCTCTCACCAATAACTCACATAATACCACTAACTGTTGCTCATAAGTTCATGGACAAACTAGCCCCTGCTTGGGTTCCTGAAGATAACATAATTCCACTTTCTATTTTAAATTACAGTAATCACAAAGGACTAAACTCGCCATTTACGATGTCTGAACTGATAGCTGTGCTTAATCACCTTAAAGATTCCGCACCAGGTGCTGATGGCATTCCATACTCATTCCTTGTAAATAACTGCAGTGGTTTTACTGAGTATTATTTAAAACTTATTAATACTGTTATCATTAGTGGGAATATTCCTTCTTCATGGAAATCTCAAATTATTATACCCATTTTAAAACCTGAAAAATCACCTTTAGAAGTTTCATCATATCGTCCTATTGCTCTTTCTTCTACTATAGCAAAAGTAGCTGAACATTTAATTAAAAATAGGCTAGAATGGTTTGTCGAAAGTAATAATCTTTTAGCTGATAGTCAATATGGATTTAGGAGAGGAAAAGGTACTCTTGATAATATAAGTATCTTAGTAACGGATATACGTCTTGCCTTTTCTAATAATGATAATGTATTGTCGGCCTTTTTGGATATAAGTTCTGCATATGATAATGTCCTTATCCCATTATTAAGACTTAAGATGCTTAAATTAAATATACCTATCATAATCGTTAATTTTGTCATTAATATGTTATCTGAAAGAGAAATTAATTTAAATGTAGAAGATCGAACAATTACGCGAACGATATGGAAAGGATTACCACAAGGGTCGGTCCTTAGTCCAATCTTATATAATATTTATACGTATGATTTAGATAAATCACTCAACAATTCTGTAAGAATTCTCCAATACGCTGACGATTTATTACTTTATTCCATCAGTTCATCTGTACATACAACTTGCCAAAATTTATCATCCTCTCTTATTCTACTTAAAGAATGGCTGAACAGGAATGGCTTAGAAATATCCGTTAATAAAAGCACTATAGTTTTATTCACCAGAATGAGAAATCCTCCAAATATTAACATTAAATACAAAAATGATTTGATTCCTGTTAAAACGGAGGCAAAATTTTTAGGTTTCATCTTGGATTCAAAGCTTTCTGGTTTACCACATTGTCAATATATAAGTAATAAATGTGAAAAAAATCTTAATATCTTAAAATGCCTGTCAGGTGTGTGGTGGGGCGCCCATCCGTATACAATGAAACTTGTGTATAACGCTTTGTTTAAGAAGTGTTATTGATTACGGATCTTTCTTATTAGAACCTTGTAGCGCCGCTGCGTTAAAAAAGTTAGATAGCTTGCAAGCAAAAGCTCTGAGGATTATATCAGGTGCAATGAAATCTAGTCCGATCAATGCGTTACAAATTGAATGTGGAGATCCACCTCTGCATTTAAGACGTCAATACTTGTCAGATAGATTTTATACTCGATGCCTACAAATTTATGATCACCCAGTTGTCACAAAAATCTCACAAGTATTTAGTTTAAAGAAATCTTCTTATTGGACTTATAAATCTCCACCTTGTCTGCTAAAAAGTTTTGAGAAGTTTAATCTGATTGAAGCTTCTACTTCTGCTAGCCCCTCACTACCACTTTATAACAACAGTTATGAATCTCTATTAGTGTATCCTAAAATTAATAATTTTTCCATTTTAAAATATGATGTTAACTGTAATACCAAATTTAACTCAATTATAAATGAAAATTGGCAAGGTTGGCATAATCTCTACTGTGATGCATCTAAGCATTCAACAACTGATTGTGTCGGGGTAGGGTTATATCATTCACAATACAATATTGTTCAAAAAATTAAACTTCCACCCGAGACTTCTGTATTTACAGGTGAATTGTATGGCATTTTTAAAGCAGTTGAATACATATTAATAATGAAACTTAAAAAGACATTAGTATTTACTGACTCTCAGAGTGCCCTTCAGGCTATTTCTAAATTCCCATTTCGGCTTAAATCTCAATCCCTACTAATATTATAAATGCGAAAGTAACTCTGTCTGTCTGTCTGTCTGTCTGTCTGTCTGTTACTCTTTCACGGCAAAACTACTGAACCGATTTTTATAAAATTGTGTACACAGATAGTGGTGAGCTTGGGATCCATTATAGGCTACTTTTTATTTCAAAAAATGGGTTGAAAATGTTAAAATCGAGCATAAATGTTTGTATGGTAGTTCGTTTTTGACTAAGAGCTGTACTATTATTTACGTCAAGGGGTATCATAGATTTGATTAAAAACTTATGTGAATAATAAAACATTAAAAAATATTGATTTTGAGTCGACAACATATATTCGTAAAACTCGGTATGTCGTGAATTTTGTTAAATTCCAATGCAAATGACAATCTCCTTATAGGCTTTTGACATAGAGGTGTACTAATAATTCCGTCAAGGGGTATGATAGATTTGATTAAAACGTATGTGAACAATTAAACATTAAAAAATATTGATTTTGAATCGACAACATATATCCGTAAAACTCGGTATGTCGCGAATTTTGTTAAATTCCAATGCAAATGACAATCGCCATATTGGCCCTTTCGCCTGGACGTCATCGTGAGTTCGTTCAGAAATAATACATATAAGTTGGTAACAATTAATTATCATTCAAATAGATGTGATATAAATTTGATTTAATTTACCCATAATATGGGTTTATAATATGAAAATGTATTTATAATGCGAAAGATACGATTATAATTACGAGGAATTCCCGATGAGTTAAATATTAGGTATACTTGCGCTATCTATCACTGTTCTGTTGAATTATGTTGAATGAACATTTGATAGATGGCGTTATCTACAATACAACTTCGAAGTAATATCGATAAATTAAATGTTGATGTTGAATTACTAATAATTCCGTCAAGGGCTAAGAAACACTGGTTTGCACACTTAAATATAAAATAAATCCACGATAGCATATTTATATCTCTTAAGGTTAACTCACAATAATTATTTTTATGTTCCATATTTTAACTAAAAATAATACGTTATTTTCGAGTCTGTTGTCTTTTGTTCAGTATTAATCCTTATGTCGTCGTCAACCCATTATTGTCCCACTGCTGGGCACGGGTCTTTTCTCAGAATGAGAGAGTTTTAGGTCATAGTCCACCACGCTGGCTAAGTGCGAATTGGTGGACTTCTTGTGGAATCCTTAGGTAAATAAATGCATTCGTTAGTTTCGTAATTTTAATAAAGATCAAAATTGTTTTTTACACTGTATGCATCAAATAAATACGTTTAAAGTCATTAGAGATATCAAATTATATAACTTCCTTCAAAGGGTACGATAATAAAATTCCGTCAAGGGGCAAGATAGACTTGATTGAAAACTTATCTCAATAATAAAACATTAAAAAATATTGATTTTGAGTCGACAACATATATCTGTAAAACTCGGTATATCGCGACTTTTGTTTATCGCCATAATAGCCATTTTGCCCTGATGTCATCCTGATCCTTAGTTCATTATGAAATAATAGATACCTATAAATCGATAACAATTAATTATCATACAAATAAATGTGATATAAATTTGATTTAATTTACCCACAATATAAAATTACGAGGAATTACCGAAGAGTTAAATATTAGGTATACTTGCGCCATCTATCCTGATCTATGTTGAACTATTATGTTGAATTACATTGAATGCGATAGGTGGCGTTATTTACAAAACAACTACGAAGTCTATCGATAAATTAAATGTTGATGTTGAATACTAATAATTGCGTCAAGGGCTACGAAACACTGGATTGCTACCCTAAATATAAAATCAATCCGCGATAGTATATCTCTATAACTTATGGTTAAGTCACAATATTTTTTTTATGTTCCATATTTCAACTAAAAATATTTCGTTAATTTCGAGTGTGTTTTCTTCTGTTCGGTATTAATCCTTATATAAATAAATGCATTCGTTAGCTTTTACACTATATGCATCAAATAAATACTTTTAAAGATATTAGAGATTTAAAATAATAAAGATGTGTCTCTCGGCAGGGGTAGGTAACCGTCTCGCTCGCGCATGCTAATACATGCCGGCCGCCGATGCGTGTGCATTATTATAGTAATCTGACCACTTGATAGTGTCCAGTGTTGAGTAGGACACGAATGTTAAATAAGTTTGTAAGAGTAGCGTTTTTTTGTACTAGACCAGTACAAACATTGCACTTCACCCTGCAGCATCACCCTGAAAATTTTTAAACATACCTACTGCGGAAAAGTTAAAATCAATCTTTGTAATCGATGCGTTTTGGTTTAAATGTGGAGCAGGATTTGGTTTACATGGTGCTTCTTGGTATTGTGTGACCACCAAGATTGTTAATTAATTCAAAGAAAGGCGGATCACAATCGTCTAATTTTAAAATTCTAATTCTAATTTGTCTAATTTTTAAAATATTTTTATATAACAATTATGATCCTAACCACAAATACATACTTTAAATTCGTTTCTTCATTCTTTGTATGTCCGGGTAATCGCCTGAGCGGCTAAACTCATTTGGATAGGACTTGCACTATAGAAAAGGTTGTGGAATAACATAATTATAGACTACTTTTTATCATATAATTTCAACGGGGTCGAGATTTGTGCGGGAAAAACTTTGCGATACACTCATTTTTACGCGGGCGAAGCCGCGGGTACAGCTAGTTAACAATAATCTTTGATATTAAGACTCAACTTCAAGAATGTCTCACAAATGAATTAAATGTAATTTTTGTTTGGTTACCAAGTCACTGCGGTATTACGGGAAATGAAAAAGCACATAAATTAGCAAATGATGCAGTGGAATGTGGTGATATTTTTCCTTATAAAAATTACCCGCAAGATCTTACATCCCTCTCCAAAAAATATTTATTTCATTCTTGGAATAATTACTGGTCAATAAGTTCACAAAAGAAAGGTAAATATTTCTCCCTGATACAACCAACAATCCCTACTAAGCCTTGGTTTTACAAACTAAGGCTTGATAAACGTGCTACATCTATGATTATACGAATGCGCTTGGGACACACTTGTACTAAAAATCATCTTTTTAAATTGGGAATTGTTGATACTTCTGAATGCGATTGCCAAAATGGAACTCATGATCTAAACCATATATTTTTTTCTTGTCCTTTGTACGATCGATCCGCCCTCTACCTAAATTTACTTGCTCATAAAAATGTATCATTTCCTCTCTGTATATCATATTTACTTTCTTCCCTTGATCCTGATATATATAAAATCCTTTCATTATTTATTATGAAAAATGATATAAAAATTTAAAACCCATTTTATGTTTTATTTATAAGTAGTACATTTATGTATATTGATAAACCCTAATTACTTTCCTGATCTTTCCTTTTCCATATTCCATCCGATTATTTTTTAAATCCTTACGTTTCCCCGTTTTAACTTGTCTTTGGCTGAGCGTATTTATGCCAAAGCCATTAAACAAAAAAAAAAAAAAAAAGTCGGTTGTATTTTTTGTTTAAAAATTTTTGTTCACCCTTTTTAGTGACGATAAACTCACTTTTACTAGTATCGCAATAAGATCAATGAGTTAACATGGTGCAGACAAATTGAACTTATACATATGCCATAACATACAATATTTTTATAATTCATATGAATTGAGCGCACCCGCTCGCAGGGCGCCACTGCACCCTGCGAGCTTAGTTTTATGTTTTCTTGTAAGTTCCAACCTAACTTAACCCATCCTATATAAAAAAGCTGACAGGGAAGTCGGTTAAACTTTTTATACAAAAGTTTTTTTTTCATTTCTATATGTACGTATGTTCTTCTGATCATAGCTAGTAAGTAAGTAATTCAATTTCATTAGTACCTACACCAAATGTCTTCAAACACAACTCAATTATTCCCATCGATTGAGGAGTTACATATTTTGTCTCCGAGACACATCTTCTGACCCTTAAATAGTCAATGATAAATCGACTTTGCAATTTCATTCGAACCTACATCAAATATCTTCACACACAACTCAATTACTCCTATCGGTTAAGGAGTTCCCCTCATTTTCTGCAGAACCCATAGATGGATCCTATTTAATTGGGACAAATTGGCAGCTACACAATAAAAAAAGAATAATTAAAATCGGTCCACTAATGGCGGAGTAATCCTTGTACATACAATATATATATATATACCGGCCGAATTGAGAACCTTCTCCTTTTTGAAGTCGGTTAATTAATCTGGTAGATACATATTTAGACATTAGAGTCATCAAATAACTTTAATTATTGGCAGTTTATGATTAAAAGTTTGAAACTATAATTATTTATTTTAAATTCAATTCAAGTAATATTCAATTGCATTAGTTGTCATCTTTCATCAGTTAGCTGAGGTGTACATCACTACCAAAATGGACGAAAAGGATAGAAATATTTAATTTAATGAAAAGGAAAGGGATGCACTGTAAGAAGACATCAACGGGCGTTATTTAAGACCAGTATAAGTTGAGCTCCAAGATAATTTGATTCCCGAAATTATAATTGTGAAAATAGTTTACATGTGAAATGTTATGCCGTCTTTTTTGAAATTAGATGTTTTGCTACGTTTTTACACCATCTTAATGATCAGGAAGTCATTTTGCTTCACTTCTTTTATTTTTTAAAGAATTTATTTCGCGCTATATACAGTCTCGTAATACGATGTTCACAGGTCACATAAGTGGTCCGTACTGAAGTGTAGCTCGCGCTCGGTTTATTATATCAGTGCTAATAAACTGATGTGTTGCCCGAAAGTGTTCGCCTTAGATGCGGTGTCTATTAGGCTGTGTTGTCGTTGATTAAAATACTTCTTGATCTCTGCGGTTTATGGCTTGTTTATCTGTGCTATTTAGTTTATGGTTGCTGGCGCAGAGTTGACAACTTGACAGAGTGCCTATTTTCTATGTAGTGTGATTGTGTGTGAAATCTTGAAATGGCGTAGCAAAGTGTTGGTTGCTTTGTTTTTACATTTTGTATATAATTGTTTTACATATTTGACGCAAATCTCATAAGATTTAAGTGTTTTACGTAGTGATTTAAGTTGTTGACTTATTTTCTCTCTATTACTAAGTGTGCTCATTTGTAAGTCGAGTAGCCTAGTTTACATGCATTGTCCGATCTATGCATAGTTTTGTATTCGTGGTAAATAATGATGATGCGCACAATGAATACTGTTAATAACTGTGAAGATAAGGGCTGTGGTAACGTGAAAGGTTCGAGGAGTCGATCTGTCCAAGGTCTTACGTGTAATATTTCTAGTCCTGCGATGAAAATACCACTGCCCCCTCGACTATGGCTAACAGGTAAGTGAGGCGAGCTTATGCAATAAACATATGTCGCGTTCTCTTTATATTTCAGTGATTCCCTTTTGATATTAGTTTGTCATAATATCCGTCCCTTTTATCTGCTTATGGTCAATCAAGGCGAAATCGTGTTTTGTCAACACAACCACAATGGCTACGTAAATATTTTGCTAATTAGTACCTTTGTTACCTACTTTCACTTTTTAAATATTGATTGTGTCAGTTACTATGAGTGTTGTTTTAGATATTGAAGATGAGTCTTCGGATGATGAACACAGTATTACTAGGGATGATGGGGCTATCCCAGTGGAGAGAACTAGAGTTAGGTCCCGTTTCCGCCACCATAAGCAGCGCACGGTGGTCAATGTGCCTGTTGGAATATTTTGGGACATAGAAAACTGTCAGGTATATTAAATTTTTAATAATAAAATTAAATGTATGCTTGTTGCCCTGAAGTGGCCCTAACAATCTTAATAATAAGTGTAAACAAAGAACATATATTCTGAGACTACAAATGTAGTAAATAATCTCAAATTGTATCTGCAAGAGTAATATGTCGATTATGTTTTATTTTAATAAGATTGTGATAGTAATCGTGCATGTGGTTCTCTTGATGGTACGTGGTCATTACCACTATTGAACATCTGTTTGTAACTTTATGTATAGCAAAAATTAAACTGAAGTCAATCACAGAATCCTTTCGACTCCTGGTGATTAAAATGATCAAGTCATATAAAACCAGTAACCACACCCTTCCACTGTAACAAGAACAGCTACTTATTCTAGAAATAGCTGGGAGTGGTGCCTGGAATCAAACATGTTCCACCTTGTACAAATCTATGTATTAAGGTTTCATGACTACTTATTTTGTGTGTAATTGCACCTTAATTTTCTTTTGTATTAATGTATTAAATTTCACAGGTACCGAGGGGATGTTCTGCAATTGATGTTGTTGCAGCAATCCGAGCCAAATTTCTTACAGGAAGGAGGGAGGCAGACTTTGTGGTTGTGTGCGATGTGAGGAAGGAGTCCCCACATCGATTACAAGAACTTAATGATGCTCAAGTATGTATAAACCTTATCACATTGTAAATATAACAGATAATTGTACAAAGTTTCTTTGTGTAACAAGGAAAATGTTGATACCTCAAGGATCCTCTGTAAAGGTCATATGGGGTAAAGAAACTTATATGTTATCATAAGAAAATAAGTTTCTTCATGGCTGTCTCTCCTTTTATGGTGCATTTCTTTAACTTCATTAAATTAAATATGTTTTATTCAGCTGATTGATAATTCAAGTGATATCATTCAATTTGTTTATTGTGAAAGAATGCATTATATATAATAGGCTTTTCCTGTTGTGTTTGATGAAACTGATTCACATAAACTGAATAAATATTGTTGAATATTACATGTAATATTTCAATTTAATTTAAATATTTTATGTATCACAACATAGTATAAAACAAAGTCGCTTCCCGCTGTCTGTACATGCATAATATAGTGGAGGAACACTGATAAATTTAGATTTTCTTATATATGTATAACAGATTAACTAAAAATTGATATTTATGTTGATATTTAATCATTTTACAGTTTCACATAAGTTTGGTTAGTGTGTAAAATTTTTAGGAAGCATTTTTGGGAAATATCTATACTATGAGATTTTTTTTCTCCAGGTTAGCTTAATACATGTTTGTGGCACGCAAAAGAATGCAGCAGATGAGAAGTTGAGGCAGTGCATGAGGCGGTTCGGTGAACTACATTCAGCTCCGGCCGCTCTTTTGCTCATTTCAGGGGACATAAACTTTGCTGCTGATTTGAGTGATTTTAGACATAGGTATGTTTTATTATCGCAGCATGATTGTCATTATAACTTGTAATGGAAGTAACTATTTGCACTCATTATATTGATTATTTCCATATGAGTAAGAAGATAAAAAATAACTATTTTTCCTCCTTTTCTGGTAAAATATTTTTTTACTACTTCTTTTCATAATTTGAATGGAAACATCACTCTACCTTATAAAACCATTAAAGAAACTCAATTTTTAAGTAAAGTGTAATTTATTTGACAAATAAGAAATCTAAAAAATCACATATTATGAGTGTATATAGTCCCTTTATGAGAATTAATTCCATTATAATACACTTAACACATTTAAGTGTTATCTATGTTTTTATTTATTTATTGTTATAAATAAATCTTTCACCAGGAAAAACATGGAAGTGATACTGGTGCATAAACAAAACACATCAACTGCCTTAATCACGTGTGCCTCATCTCATTACTGTTATAGTGAATTGACAGCACATTTACCAAGGAATCCAAAGGTATAACAACACTGTTAAAATAACATCATTTATTTTTGTTGCTTTTAGAATTAGTGGCAAATTATAGTCAATAGAAGACTAGTAAAGATGTAATGTTTATTCATTTAAATAATTGTGTATTTAATATTCTCCACTATATGCCCCCTATCATAATGCAAGTTTAATTTAGTGGTATTTACTTTATATGTGATAAAAAGGTTGATATTTTATGGTTATGTTTTGGTGAATGAAATTCTGAATATCTTACATTATGTATGTAGTTGCTCATAGTACTCAAATTTATAGATTAGCTATCAAAATTTCATATTCTATGTACAAAACTTATGTGACAAGTCCCATACTCGATATACAAAGCTTATGTGACTAATGGTTAGGAGATTGCAGGATAATGGTTACGTATATGTAATTATGGTAAATATACATATTTAGGAGTTATGCTTTAAAAATGTTACATAATATATTTTTTAAAGTCCAAACAACCTTCTGTAAAATTTTTATTAAGCTCTGCAAAAGGAAGTCAGTTACAGTATGGAATTTTAAAATTATTGAATATTTTAGATGTGTTTTTTTTTACGATTTAAAATAAGTATCCCACATAATTCAGACTTAGTACCATTTGTATTTAATCCATCATTTATTGACAGTGCCAAGTATGTACATTATATTTGCATAACATATTTTTAAAGGAACCTTAGATGACATTATCAAATTCCCTAATCTGTATCTGTAAGTGTCTGTATACATATGCAGACACTTCTAAACAGATTTTTTTTTTTAAAGAATCATACAAACTTTCTGTCATTGCTTCATATATTCACAAGTAAATAATATTCAAGTCTGTATTGTGATGAATTTATCTCTGTGTATTTACTAAACCTTTATGCAATAATGCAAGTGATTCCTTTAATACAGATAAGCCAAACCGAGGAAGATGAAGAGCCACTTACATGTGAGATGGAGGTATTGAACTTGCCTGTGGATCAGCCAGCAGAAAGGATATCTAGGCGTTTGCGCCGTTTAGCCGACAACTGTGGGGGCAAGGTGCTTAAAGTGAACTTGTCCACGGCAATGCTGCGGTTTCCCACGCCTGACCATGCCTCGAGGTACGTGTCATACTTTCTCGTCGCGTTATCGTCCCACTGCTGGGCACGGGTCTTCTCTCAGAATGTGAGAATTTAGGCCATAGTCCTCCGCGCTGGCCAAGTGCGAATTGGTGGTGTCATACTAAAATTGTCTTACAGATTTACATCATGCTTTTTAGTGTTATGTTCCTAAAGGAACCAGATTACTAAGACTGCTGTCTGCCTGTCACCAGGCTGTATATCATGGACCGTGGTAGCTAGACAGTTCGAATTTTTACAGGTAATGTATTTCTGTTATTGCTTCAACTGAAAACTACAAAAACCGAATAAAATTATTGTTTAAGCGGGCTTTCACACAACAAACATGATTTTTTCCCCGTTTTTAGAAAGATAATTATATGGAACTCTTTCTGTGGGACTCCAACTCGCACTTAGCCAGTTTTATTTGAATCAGGTCTAATTTCAGTCTAATCTTTCATTAACACATATGACTACTATTTGATTCCAATGCCTCAAAATGGTAGCATACTAATGCTTAATTGTATGTTAATTTAGATTCGGTTAACCTTTGCTCAAGATTATTATAGTATAAATGGGTCATGTGACATAAAACATAATGCTTCAATATGTTGCCTGTTTACTATTTACTTAATTGTCTTGTGGGGGCTTGATAAAGGAATTAAACCACAAACCAAATTGTAATATATAACACTCATATTTTAAGTAGTGAGGACAAAACACATTTTATCAACATATTATTTGATAAACGTTTTTAACTGTAGTCGTTCAGGGTTCTTATCAAGTACTTTATTACTGTATAAATATGAGTCATGGTCCACTTTTAAAGCTATATTGTTTTAATCTTAACCTTAATAATGGAGTGACGCTGTATGAATTGATTGTGATGAAATGTTCTTTTATCAAAATTTAAACCACTACTGTCTGCAGTTTGAGGTCAAAACTCATTTTTTTCTCAATAAAACTATAAGTGACGTATTCAAGGGAAATTGCAACATAATGGTTAATCGGCTTAAGTATTTGTTAGTCATTGGTTTTATTTATGACTCAAATATATATCTCATTTTAATTATGTATGTTTAATTAAATATATCGGTAGGTATTTTTCGAAGTTGATAATTTAACAGCTGATTTTTTAAAGAGGGTATCCGATTTTTTGTGTCACACCATTGTTCACACATTGCTTTAATTCTTTAGTCCTGAAGTATATGAATAATTTGGCTTCTACGGACTTAACGAATTTAATAACTCTAAAACAGACAGATTTTCTTTACATCTGTCACAGGGAGTGAGTAGGTCTATTTTAACTTCTAATAAAATCGTACCCGCTAAATCTTCTCTTTAATTTTATTGTTATGTTTAAATGTAGCATGGCTGTTTGTTTGCTCTATCACAACTTAAAACCTATGTTAATTTTATAACTTTATGTGCGTTAAAAATAGGTTTTAATTTATCGCGCTACGATGACTGGACCGATATAGTTATGACCTATACTGTAAATATTAAATGAGGTGCGTTTTCAAATATATGCATTAAAATATAGAAAATATAATAATAACATAACAGACGTGAAAGAAACGTGATATATTTTTAGCAGAGGGCAAAAAGTTTGTATATCATGAAATAATCAAAGATACAGTCCATGAGAACAAATGCACGAGCATAGCGTTTATTTTTCTAAGACCTTTGTTTCAAACCAGCGCTGTTACTCGTTGCATATTATTAAAGTGAATTGAACCATTGTTCGTTGATAAGTAATTTTCGCTTCGTTGAATGGTCGTTGTTCTTGGCATTCAATCAACCGTGCAACCTTTCGGTAATTATTTGATTGCACGGCTGATTTCTCAGCCAATCGACGTTTTTACGTCTTTGGATAGTTACAACGAAATGTGCTGATATTTTTTTGTTAATAGATTTTGTGATTTTACAAAAATACGTAAACTAGCTTTAGTTCCTTATGTCTGTCACACTTATGGGCACATGTCTCTAACTAGGCGAGGGCTTGAGCGTACCCCACCACATTGCTCCAATAAGAGCATGCTGAATTACTCATGTATACACAAGTAGTACTTTGTAGTACTTTACTTAATGTAAATGTATTTAACTTTGAGTCGGGTTTTTTAACAATTTGTATTATTTACGAACGAATTATTGGATGGAGTTAAAATTTAATTAAAAAATAATCGACCACGATTTTTGAAATATACTTAGCACTACTATTCAATTTGTGGCCATATTATTTAATAAAAAAAAAATAAACGTTAAGTATTTTCGTAACAATTATATTATACTTTGAGAATGTCTATTTCAACGGAGACGTAATAATATATTAGCCAAATGTGTAAACCTTTAAGATGTTACGTTGACGAAAACTTTTTCCTTCTACCTTCGATTAGCGAATATTCGATATCTGGGCAGTTACATTTTCAAACTGCCATTGCAACGCCAGGCACAAGCAGAACCGTTAATTTTATAATATAGTGCAATATTTTATTTTATTTATTTATTTCTGTTGATTTATTTGTTATTATTTATTGTGTAGTTTTAAGCTATTCATGATAACGGGCGTAGTAACTTAATAAAAATGCTGCTTAGTGGGTGAGTTTTTGTCGTACAATATACTATATTTTCTCATGAAGTAGTTCAATATTACAATTATTCTTATATAAATTCCCTGCTCATTACATTAAATTATGTAAAAATTGCAATGCTTTTAACATAAAATAAAATAAAGAGCTCCTCTCTTATCCCATTAATATTGACCGTTTTTTCAATCGTATTGTGCATTATTGCTAGCGACTTGTAAGTTAAAATTTAATTTCAATAAATAAATACAACTTATATAGTCTCATAGCGTGACTACGCACGTGTGTACCGTACGATCTAAACTTGGTTACGTGAATAATCCTTTGCTTACGTAGCATAATAACTGCGGTATCATGCAGTTAGTTATTAATATCAATAACACTACGGTAATGGATTTAATATATGAAAATTAATGTGTGTTAGGCATACGGAATTGCGCGTCCGCCATTTAAAGGAGTCATTATATCAAACGTTTATTGAATGTATAAAATAATTATCGCTGTGTTATATGCATACATTTCCTTTATTCATTTTACTATCTCATTAACTCAAAGAAGGTTTTTATGCATCATATTAGATTCGTTAGGAGTATACAAATCTCTCAAAAACAGAATTTCCCCATATTGATTACACTACTATTTTTAATGCTTTATAGCTCGCTGAGATTTTCCCGATTCGGTATATTTTATTTTAGGAAAGCGTTGTTATCTTCGTGTACGTATGAAGATGAACCGTTTCGCCAGCATATGTAAAAAGACGAAAAATAAAATTAAAGAGCAGATAATATAACGTTATTGCCTATTTAGCATTATAATAATAAAAAAAATATTGTGGACGAATATTTATGCAATATTCTTTTAGTAGGTGATGAGGATTTGACATTGCATTTTGCACGACATTGCGTTTAGCACGATTTAGGTGCAATGTGTCATCGTAAGAGTATTTTACGATGCTATGGGATATACATTGGGCCTTTTATTAATCTCATTTTTATTTCGTCGTCAACCCATTACTGTCCCACTGCTGTGCACGGGTCTTCTCTCGGAATGAGAGAGTTTAGGCCATAGTCGACCGCGCTGGCCAAGTGCGAATTGGTGGACGGTGGACATTTTTATTTAATATGCATTTTATTGTCGTAGGGCATTAAAACGTATGGACGGTGAGGATGTGTTCGGAAGGAAGATCAGCACGCGTTTCGCTCGTACACCATTCCAGCCGGCGTACTCCAGCGACGAGGGGTACAGCACTGCGCCCGCTAACCAGCAGCCTCCGAGACCGGCTATTGTGACACCAGTGCAGGTGATTTTTTGAAGTTATACTTCCTTAGGCGGGTTATGAAAAAATGATAAGAGTGAAATTTTAAGATTCGTCACACTAAAGTCACAGTATCGTCACAAAGTCACAGTATCGTCACACTAAAAAGAAATTTTAAAGAACCTTTTTAATATTAAAACACTCATTTATCTTTCCCTTGATATTATATTGACAACCCTAGTGGCGGAGCGGTTACAACACCGGTCTGACACGCAATGTGTTCCGAGTTCAATCTTCGGCCAGACAAATATATGAATGATGAAGATTCGATTCTTTTTATGGATTTTGGGTGTTTGCTTATTCTTCTTGGAAAATGGAAAAATCCCATGTGGGAAAATCTTAGTATGGGGCTATGACTGTAGAAAGCGTTTATATTAATTTATCACAGTACGTATTAGTGATGTAACGTATATTCGGATTTGCGAATATTCGCATGTTTTTAGACATTCGAATTCGCATTCGCCAGAATTGGTGCGAATGTTTTGCGTATTTTGAATTGCATTGCTTTGCAAATAGGTCACCAAATCCAAATTGAAATCGAACTGCATTTGTCGACCTAAAAAAAAGTCGCCAAATTTATATCCTCCGGTAACCTATATTAAGAACTGATAAATACCAAACTTCGCTTTCGCGAATGTTGATAAGGAATATTCGCATTCGCGAATGTCAAAATTTGACATTCGTTACACGTGTCTAACATAATTCGTGTATATCATAACATAACCTGTTCTCGTCCAGGTGAACCTGGTGCAAGCGTTGCCGAGCAGCGTGCCCGAGACGGGGCTCAACGTGTCCAGCGAGTGGGCGCTCGCGCTGCAGCAGCTGCCCGCGCCGACGCCGCCGCCGCTCGACTTCTGCCCCCCGCCCGCGCCCAGGCCGCGCAAGATCAGGGGCACGCATGGTACGTGAATATATACTTTGCCAGGTGCTAGAACCAGCGTAGTACGACCGGGGAGGTACCACCGCCACACTTACTTCTAGCGTGAAGCAGTTCTTGCGCGAGGTGGTTGCAGATTTACTTGTATACGAGGTGAACATCTTAGTCCTCGGGAGTGGCAACGCGTCTGTGATTATGTTCATGTACGTCACGTGAACTGCATGCTCGTTTACTACTTATATGGAATAAAAAGAACAGTGATGTGGGCACAACGTGTCCAGCGAGTGGGCGCTCGCGTTGCAGCAGCTGCCGCCGCTCGACATCTGTCCCCCGCCTGCGCCCAGACCACGCAAGATCAAAGGCACGGTATGTGAAGAATAATTACTAGTCACTCGTCGCATTGGTCGAAGTTCGACCGTAATTTAACTTAACCCGTTAAATATAAAAAGAGGTTTTATTAGTCAAGCCGCATTTAAAAGCAATAGCGGGTATTTTAACAAGGACACTGACATTTCTGACGTTATGTGTTTTTATAGTAAGACATTGAATGTTCTATTTTGTTTATTATTTATGTGTTTGTGACAAATGCACGATATTGTGTGAAATGTGTTTTTAATTGATTTTATGTATGTAATGTGCATTATAAACACTAGGATTTGTTGATTTTGGTTCGACTAGAATTCTTATCATATCTGTGTTGATCGTAGGTATCCACAACCACTCACCTGGATAGCATGGTCTTTTGCTAGTTCGCAAGTTCTTAAAATGAAAAAAATCGAGATCTTACTGAAGTAGCAAACGAGCATGCAGTCCACCTTATGGTAAGTGGTCACTGCCGTCTATGGACATCTGTAATCAGCCACATACAGAACATGGGTTTCATCTGAAGTCAATCACAGATGCGTTGCTACTCCCGAGGACTATGATGTTCGCCTCATGTGAAAGTGTGCCGGCAACCACACCCTTCTATCGAAACACAAGAAATGCTTCACGCTAGAAATAGGTGTGGCGGTGGTACTTCCCCGGGCGAACTACACTGGTTCTACTACCTTTGAATTAAATATTATATTAAATTGGCACAGGCTCAGCCAGCTTGGACCGGTCCGGGTGTTCGTCGTCGAACAGCGGCGACGACAGCCGCCGCGAGCCGAGCCAGAGCCGCGCGGTCTCGCCGTGGAACTCCTCGGCGTCGTTCAGTGAACACAGCGACGTGGACTTCGACACCACCGCGGAGCTCACCGTGTCCAACCTGCCGCCCTACGAGCCGACTATACTACAGGTACTTACTTGAATTGCTTCTTTTGGCGCGTTAGGGGAAAATTATGAGAGTAAACTTTAACGATGCATGCGCACACCGTCACGAAAAACCGACACCCTGATATTGTCTACATTTTATTTGTTTCTATTGTTAGTGTCGTTTTTCTACAAACGGAGAAAAGGCGAAAGATGAAATTTTAAAAAAATTTTTATCTTGATACGCCAAAGAAGTGTAACTTTAACGCTTGGACTAATATTAATTTACATCTACAAACAGGGAACGTGCAGATGTTGTAAGAGAATTTTTTTTCTATACATTTTTTTTTACATGTATGGGACTTGTCTGTTTCGTAACAAGTGGAAAGGTACAAATTGTGTAGAATAATACCAGTTAGTCTTCTATGGCACGCGTCTGTTACGTTTACTGCCCGTAGATATAAACTCAGCCTTATTAGTATAGTATAATAAAATACAAGTTAACAATATCATGTAATTTATAGAAATAAATGTATTCTGGACAAGGGGCTCCTAAAAAGGTGCAAAATAAACTCTCCTTCATAGCCGGCGATGCTCTGGGGACTCTTCTGATTTTGTAAATGTCCATAGGCGACGGTAACCACTTTCCATCAGGTGTCCGTCTGCCTTATCGTTAGATATAACTACAAAATAAAATGAAGTACGTGTCTAAACTACTATTTATCATATACGTATTAATGCATTAAGTATTATTTAAGGCATAGTACAATTAAAATATAATATGATTTTATAAGTTTTCTAGAAAAAAATGTTAATCGTAAGAACCAAGTAAATTGTAAAAAACATAAATGCCACGGAGTTTTATAAGTACTGATTATACGTTATTTACAAGTTTACGAGTCTAACACGATACGCGATAAGATCTTTATCGAATTGAACAATGTATAATATATGGTTTGGATTGTATATCACAGAGCACGTTATAAACAGACGACGCGTTCCCTGTCTCAAAACAAAGATTAATGAAATAATCTCTTTGATAATATACCATACAATAAATAGCAGTCGGCATAATTGGCAAGCAAATAATTTGCATATTGTAGTATTTTTTTTTTATCTGATAGAAGTAGCAAATGAGCTTGCAGTCAACCTTATGGTACACTTACTATGGTCACTGCCGTCCATAGACATATGTAAGCAATTTCATATAGAACAGAGGTTCTATTCGAAGCCAATCACAGACGCGTTGCCACTACTGAGGAGAGAAATTCATATTCATATTCATTTATTTGCTTTAAATGTGGTACAATTAGGTTGGCATATGTTGTAACAATTTTCTCACATTTAGCTTTAATAAAGCATGCAGAATATTGATTCATTCCATAATTTGATATAATATCTAAATACCTAAGCTAACAAAAATAATTAATACATTGCATTACATTATTATTACATTTATCCCAAATTTAGTGGTATCGTCACAATTTTAGTGGGTATTCAACGCTATATACATATACTCATTTTATATTATACAATGTCAATTTCAGTATACATTTTATGTCAATATTACTAATATTATTATTATTTTCATTGGTCAATACAAATTAATAAATAAATTAATACAATACAAATAAATCAATAAATTCATTTTACATATTTAATTATTTCATTGGATGAAAGTACTCAGCCACCGAATAAAAGCATTTTTCTAGAAGCCACATCCTCAGCGTACTTTTAAAAGTTGTCTTAGACTTGGCTTTTATGTCTGTGGGTAGCTTGTTATAATTTTTTATGGCCATAGAGAAGGCATTGTTACTAAACTTTGCGGTTTTAGCTAGAGGCAATACTAATTGGTTGTGAAATCTTCCTCTATAATTATAATTTACGTCGCCCTTTTTTAGAAATGATCGCCTCGTATAAAAGTTAGCCGGCTACCACAACCTTCCGCCGAAACGCAAGAACTGCTTCACGCTAGAAATATGTGTTGCGGTGGTACCTCCCCGGTCTACTACACTACCTACCTTTGAAACATACATAAACATTACGTAATAAAATTCTTTGTTGGGTATTTTTTTAATGCTTCTGCTCTGTGCTGTGACATTGTAGCTCCTAAACAAATGGACCAATTATGAGGCGGTTTTCTTGTTTAAAAACTGACGTGATCGATTCGTTCTTAACGTTGTATGAAGATGATTATTCGGTTATCCGTTTAGGCATATCATAGAAGTCCAAATAAAAAATATCATAATCATCATCTTATTTAATAGTGTCGCTGCCTTAAATTCGAATAATACGATTTCTATCGCATTTTTTTATGCCTTGGGGTATTTTAATGTTTTTATTTATACATATATTTTATGTGTTATAGGAAATGCTAACGAAACTGTTCCATCAGTACGTCATGGTGGTGCGTGTGTCTGTATGGGCGGCGGGTGAAGGTCCCTTGGCGACAGTAGTGCTGCGTTCAGAATGGGACGCAAGGCTGGCCATCGCTCGCGTGCATAAGCGTCGTCTTGACAACCAGTGGGCGGGACGAAGGCTCGAACTATCCCTCGGGAGACCCTCGCCAGCACCCAACCTAGACGTCCTTAGGGCGAGGTTGAGGGCTATCCTTCTAGATCAGAAAAACCAAATGCTGCCTCTGTTGAGACTTCGTGATGCCTACGCCAGCCGTCACTGCTGTGCGCTCACCACGTCCGATATTGCCAAAGTCAAGGATACTGTCATCATCCACGAAGGATTCGGTCGTATGGTCCAATTGATCGATTTGTCGCCGGTGTCCAGCACCGAGATGGAGGAAGCCCCGTGGAAGTGCCACATCCATGCAGGGCTGAACACCGGCCATGAAGACGGTAGCCGTATCTTGCAACCTGTTTTCATGGAGATCTCCGTGCTGTCCAAAAATGTACAAATTTTACTCGAAAATCACGGAGGCATCTTGCCATTGTTAAGGTGAGTTAAGGCAATGTTACAGGAATTTTATTTTACGACTCATACAATATTAAGGTTAATTTTCACAGACAAAGGTAAACAAGGGGTTTTTACGTCATAGTCATACACTTCATTGTGTTATCTGGGTTAATAACCATTGTAACTCAAAACATTTTGGTACTGTCAGCTTTACTGTTACTGTGTATGAGTATAATTACCTAAGTAATAAAAAACAATTTTTAGATAGTGTTACGTACAGTTACGGTAATATTTTATAATTACGAGCGAAAATGAACAATTTTAACGAAATCGCTGAACGCATACAAAAAGAATGATTCGCTTGGGTATTACATGACCTTTGAAAATTGGGTACAGAATTCACTAGGTCGTGTCGCCCTAGACGCAATTAAAATTATATCCAAAAATGTTTTGTCTATATCCAACATTTTACGACTTGTTAAATTGTTTTTATTTTTATTTTATTTTTCCTTTTTCCTTTATTGACACACCAACAGCATGACAAACAACATAATACAAAAAAAACTTATTTAAATTACAAATACTTTGGTAGTATGCATGTCAATAACAGATGCGTACATCGCTCCATATTAGACATAATTATTAGTGTTGTTACATAGTTAAATTAATACAAAACAAATTTTAACAGAATAATAAAATAACAAATCAAAACAAAATAATTACAATATGTGGCAGGTCACGAACTGAAATGTGTAATGAGCTTTTTTTCAGGCTAGAGACTGAATCATGAAAAATGTCCAAATCTTTGATTGATTTAAATTGTAAATGAGTCGAACCCAGGCGGATTGGCTATTCTGCATGTGCGATATTTTAATAACATTCCTTGTTAACTTAGTTTCGTGGAGTGCTACGAAGCGACGTTCCCGCCGCTGGTGTGCGACGCGCGGCGCGGCGTGCCGCTGGAGCTGCTGCTGCGCAACGTGCCCGCGCTGGAGCTGCGCGACAGCCCCTCGCGGCACCTCGCGTGGCGCGCGCGGCTCGACACCCCGCCGCAGAACACTAGTCACAGTGAGTAGCTTACTGTAGTACTACGAGCGACGCGCGGCGCGGCGTGCCGCTGGAGCTGCTGCTGCGCAACGTGCCCGCGCTGGAGCTGCGCGACAGCCCCTCGCGGCACCTCGCGTGGCGCGCGCGGCTCGACACCCCGCCGCAGAACACTAGTCACAGTGAGTAGCTTACTGTAGTACTACGAGCGACGCGCGGCGCGGCGTGCCGCTGGAGCTGCTGCTGCGGCGCACGCGTCTCGACACTCCATCGCAGAACACTAGTCATAGTGAGTTTACCAGTACTAATACAAGCAATGACAACGTCGACTGGAGGAGCGCGGCATTGACGGCATTACTGATACCAACATGGCTCAGGTGTTAGGAGTGCGACACTGACGGATCCAGGAGGAGGTGCTGAAGGAGGCAGTGTATTTATCTCTGAATCAAAAGGTGTTTCCATTTTGGTTTTTAACTATCAAATTATTGCAAGCTAAATTAACTTGCTCGTACGGAATTCATACAAAATAATCACTCTCCAAAAAACTAATGGCAGTAAATATGTGCATATTAAATATGATCAGTCTAAATACTATTTTAAAGAGTATGAATAACTTATATCCATAATACATCATAAGTATATACAATACGTACCTATTATACGTACTTATTTATCATTGAGTTGTTTGGGTACACACATTAACTTGTTCATCATTAAAACACGCTTGGTTTTCGATTTGTAAAACGTATAACAATTTCCAGGTGATACGTCACGATCGAGCAACGAGCGCGAGAGGCCGCGCACAGCGCCCGCCCTCGAACCGATGCTAGCTCTGTTCGAACGGGAGCTCATTGATTTGTTGCGAACCGCTCCCCGTTGTTCGATACCCTTCAGCAAGTAAGTAACGAAAATACAAATACTATTATGAACACAAATTTCAAAGATGGTTAAATTGTGATTGAAATACATAACTCTTTTTGGTGTTCAATATGTAGGAATACTGATGAAAGTTTACAAGGAAAAGAGCAATATTATTTTTGTCGCAACTTAATACATTGCATTCTTAGTATTAAATGTATTGTTCTGTTCTGATAATTGATAAATTTATGAGAGATTTTTTTTTACATTTAAGAGTTATTTTAAAGTATCGTCACAGAATCTAACGAAATAATAATAATATCTAATTTGTCCATAGACTTATTCCTGCTTTTCATCATCATTTCGGCCGCCAGTGTCGTGTTGCCGATTATGGATTCACAAAATTACCAGATTTGCTCGCTGCTCTTGGAAATGCTATCGTGGTAGGTAAAATTACGACTTTTCGACATCAAATAAATTAAGTACAAGGTTTTACATAAATCTTTTTGATTCAGGTCTTGGGCTCGGGATCGTACCGCGTGATAACGATATCGGCAGCAGCTCAAGGTCGGCGCTGGACTTCTGATCTCGTAAAACTGTTGAATGCCCAGCCCGGTCGTGCAATCCACGTACAAGATATTCCACAGTTGTACCAAGCAACTATCGGCCGGCCGTTTACCCCAGTGGATTACGGTGTATGCACAGTTGAGGAGTTGATGGAGAGAGTGACACCGCAAAGCGTTATTATATCCCCAGATGGTACTGTGGCCTTACCGCGTCGAACGCCCACGCCTGAAGAGCGTGCACGTACCATCGAATTTGCTAAGCAAGTCGTTGAATTGTTATGCTACACACCGAATTTGAGAATGGAATTCTCTCGCTTCGTGCCCGCCTATCACGCGCACTTCGGACGTCAGTTGCGCGTTGCTCACTATGGTTGCGTTAAGCTCGTGGAACTGTTTGAATTGATACCGGAAGCGGTGACAGTGTACTGTGAAAGTTCAGGAGAACGGAGTGTTCGTTTGACCACCGTAGCGGCGCGTGCGATCTTGATCCAGCGATTGCAAACCCTCACTCCCGTACCAGTTGCTGCGTTCTCTGCCCGTTATGCGGCGCAGTTTGGAGCCCCACCCCTCCCTGATATGCTGGATGTGACGTCCTTGGAAGCTTTAGTGTACGCTATTGGCGGGTGTGTTGATAACGGCATGGTGCACTCTCCAGGCGATTCCCCGCACTGGGCAAACGCGGCACTTTCAGCCTGCGCGGTGCTGTCTAACGATCGCAGCGTCGCTCGCGGATCCACCGAAGAATACTTCGTCACAGCATTCCGTCGATTGTGCAATATGGAACCGAATTTACAAGAGCTGGTGACATCGGGTGTCGTGGAAATATCCGATCGGCACGTTCGCGTGTCGTCTACGTGGCGTACCGTCTGGCGTATAGCGCAAATACTGGCGGACTTCTCGGGGTCACTTTCCGCTATGGAAATCTTCGTCGAGTATACGAAACGTTATGGCACACCTTCGAACACAGATATGGGTAATTATTTAGTAAATAGATATTTGTGTAGTAACAATATTTTATTACAAACGAGAAATTGTTCATATATCATAATAGTCTTAAAAACCAGAGGATCTTAGACTTTTTAGTTTGACAATATTTCGTCGTCTGTGTCGTCAATATCTAGAAGATCAAATAAAAGCATTGCATTTAGGTAATTTTTATTTTGCTGAACTACATCTAAATAAAAAATTATCATTGTACAAAAAATAATGTAGATAAACGTAGCATAGTTTTGTAAGACAAAAGAAAAGCTAAATTATTGTCTCCCATACAAAATATTAAATTAGAAAATACTATCTCTAGGCACCGAGGGCCTGGTGGAGGTCCTCCGTCGCCACCAAGCGGTGTTCTGGAAGCTGGAGGGCGGCGAGGGCTCGCCGGCGCGCTGGGCGTTGCGCGCGGGCGTCGCGCCGCCGCGCCGCGACCTCGCGCCCGTGCGCGCCGCGCTTGAGGACTACTCCGTGCATGATACGCCGCCGGGACAGAAGGTATACTAATACTACTTTATCACACACACATATATACACACTCACACACACTCGTCCACACACATACATACATAAACACACGACGTGTTTACTTAGTTTTGTTATCTTAATAAAATGTAAATCCATAAATGGCGCCAAGTCAAGCCTATGTGATAAATTTGTGTTAACTGTAATGCTGTGGGTTTTGTATTATAAATAAATAAATAACATTTTACTAACATTCTACGTAAAGTCCATTACAGATGCGTTGCTCCTCACGAGGAATTAGATGTCGCCTCATGTAAAAGTGAGCTTCACGCGAAATACATATAGCTGTATAAAAATAAATACACTGGTTCTACCACCTGGGAAATGTATTTATTTTAATATATTTGTGGGCACTTTACATAAGGGAGCAGTTAAATTATAAGTCTGTGTATAGATGTGTTTTAGCAGTTAATATGAAGTTGATAAGTACAATTAATGATAACGTTTTTTAAATTATTTTTTAATTGTTATAGGGTTCTCGAGTGTTCGAATCTCCGAAGACAAATATATGGTGCTCTCCGCCAGCAAGTGCTTTGCCGACACCAACGGCCTTGTTGAGTCAAGAAAAACGTAAGTTTATTCTTTTGCAATTACGAGGTGAATTTTCAAGTGTTCATGGACAAATTTAGCCAGGGTTCCGATTTTTTCATCAAAATTAAATGTCCCGCGCAGGATCGGCCCAGTCTCGCTTTTCGTTTGTCTGCAAAATCAGCAGTTTGTCGACAAAAAAAAAGGGGGCCAAATCCTCTGACCTCCTACCCAAGGAAAGGCGCAGGGCCCTTTGTAGCGCGAGGACTTCTTTCCCGCTTTTGACTATGAAGCACGCATTTTTCACCCAAAATGCTCTCAAATCCCGACTTAGTAAAAATAAAATCTGGCAACTCTGAATTTAGCACAAAAAAGTCTCATTCTATATGAATGAGATTTTTTCAAAATAAACTCATTGATTGGCATTTTTTTTTTTTTACTTTGCCATGACACCCGTGACTTAGATACTACAGATTTGGATGGATACAGGATTAGATTGGATTTGATTTTGTTGTTGGACAAGATTAGTTTGGATATAATTCAATTCACTCATATAATTTTTAAATTGTTCCTTATTACGAATTCGATCATCCATGTCCACTTATAAATTTACAGTTTGTGTTCTGTTATTGTATAGCTCACGACTTTATTTAAATAGTATATAATAAATATTGTTATTTATTTAACAGGTCGTACACGTTTGGCAGCCCAGTTCGATGCAGTTTAAATATCATTCCCACCTAAACCAGAACTAAGCATTCCTTCCCAAGTTTTTATAATAAGAAGCGAAAATGATGCATGCGTTTTTTAATGATATCCAAAGCAGTGAAAGGTTTTTTTGTACAGAAGGGTTGCAACGAATTTTATCTACTAGACAAATACAAGTGTCCTAAGAATTGTGATGTCTATAACAATAATGTTTTAGATTGTGTATATTTTTGTGTGTTTATTTAGATTAAGAACTTCCAACGTTCGTAAAATGTTATTAAGTGCAGCTATGAAACATTTATAGTCTGGCTCATTGGCATATTTGTGAGAACATGTTACGATGATGAAGACTATTCGGCTCTAATGTTCTGGCTTTCTGTATCTCCATTATATTTGAGCTTTTTTTATTTAATGATTTTATATTGTCTACTATCATTATTTCAATCAAATTCAAGCTATAATTTATGAAGTGACATAGTGATTTCATAAATTGTGGCAGGAAGCATATATTTTATTTTATCTTTTGACATTTTAAATTTTCATACTTAAGTTAGATTCTAGTTATATATTAATGTCGTTTATACGAATAACTCTAAAAGCATTAAGATTGTCAATGTATGTAAATTAAATGTTAATTTTGTGAATGATAGAATTAACATGATACATATCATTTTAATAATAGTTTAGAGGCTCAATCTTGTTTAAGGACTAATTAGCGTATAGTTTGTTGCAAAACAGATTGCGCTTATAACATTTTTCGAATGTTCAAATGAAAGTACAATAATCATACAAAATGTGGATTTATGTGTAAAGAATTTTATCCTTTGATATTTGATCTCTATCGATTCTGTGAGTATGTATTATATTTATTTTAATTTTGCTTTACGTGACTTAGTTTATGTTATGTTCGTCAGTGATTGTTTTCGTACTCAATTGGAATCTTATAATTTACTTTGGGCGTAGAAATATCACTTATTCGAATTTATGTAATTTTAGAGAACGTTTTATATTCTTGAAATGTTTATAAAGTATTGTTGTAAGAAAAATGCCAGGTTTTTGTCGAAATGTTAAACTATACGACTTTAAATCACTTCAACATGATGTAAAGTCAATTATAAAGGTTCAAAAGTTTTTATAAAAATTTTGAGATGGTAAATTATATTACTTTTATAAAATATGCTTGTGCCTGAAGTGCAATGAACGTTTCCTTTTGACAATGTTTTGGTATTATTCGTGTTCCACATTAATAAATTGAGCAAACATATTTTTATATTGATTTAGATTAGATAATTTATTAATTAAGGCAAATCTGAATATTAATTAATATAAGTTTAAGTCATAACAGTGGCCCGTCGTAAATCTGTTTCAACCGACCGCCACTGCATTTAGTGTTGATCAATTAAATAATTAATTATATTTAGAAATCTGACCGTTTTAGTGAGTAAATAGCATATAAGATATTTGCAAGAAACTATACGATTTGTAGATCAATCGCTTTGTATAGAAGACAATGTATTTGTGTGATTTTATGTTGTAAATAAATGTGTAGTTTTGAATGATGTCAGTCATACAATAAGAATTCGTGAAATTCTGTGATATTCAAGTACCAATGGCACATGTAATCCGGTGAGATAATGCTACAAAATCTATTTATGTATAAAGTGTACATTAATATTGTCCTAATTGGTACAACAAAGCACATTTATTTACGATCTTAGTAGTTGTTAGATATTGTGTAATATGTATTAATGTGGAATAGCGGTACTTTACATGTATTTTCAATCTGTAACTTGGTAAATTAGCTATGTGAGCAGGCCCTTGCATATTAGGGTTTAAGCAGACTACACGAATCATAAGATGATTTTAACACTAGGATAGTAATATTTTACCAAGTCCATCGGTGACAGTAAGATTTACGCCCATTATTAATAATCAATCTATGCATATGCCTGCCAAATGTTGATTTTTGGCAATTTCACCCTAATACAAATTGTCTAAATTTGATACCCAATAATTGCATGAATTGATTATTGATAACTGGCATTAGCTATCATGGATTCTTTCGTCTAAGATTTTGTGTAGGTCAAAATAACCCTATGTAATCTGGTGTATTGTTTAAATGCAATTTTATTTTATGAATTTGTATGTTAGCACTGCCAGTCTGCATTTGAAATTAGCACATTAGGTTTCGTACCAAATAAGCCACCTGTCCAATTTTAAAATATCATATATATTTACCTATGTTATAAGATTGATATAAAATTCTGCTACAAGATTTAAAATTGGCAGATAATTCATTATCCTTTATTCTTTTATTTCGTGACTATAAATGAGATTTTAAAATTGAAAGAAATTCTATTCAAGATAAATATAGTAAGAGATACAATGAGAAACTTATATGCACCGTTTCCAAATGAATTGAATTTCTTGAGACTGTAGCAGATACCTTAAGTACTTTTAAGCCAATATTGTTTTTACTTTTGTGACCAATTACAAAGTTTTAAATTTATAACCTTAAGATAGTTTAAGATATTTCAAGTACAGTAAGGGAAGATGTTAGTGTTTTTTTCTACATCTTCGTAATTCTGTGATCATTAATTTCTTGTTGTATTTCCAACTAGTAAATCAGTGTATGTCTGAAAGTCGTATCTTGTCATAATTGCATGAAAATGAACGTAGCGTTGGAAAATAAATGTTATTTTTTGAAATCTTGTTTTATTGATATTTATGTATGTATAATGTGATATATTTGTAAAAAGAAACAAGCATATACTATTACTTATTTATTTTTGCAGCAAATTTAACAATACCTATTTATGTTTATAGCTTCACTTTTACTAAGTTTATAAATCACTTTGTGTGGTCGGACAATGGACCGTGGCGTCTCTCCCAAATCATACGATGTTTTTGCTTCATGTACGCTTTCTTAGCATCTCCATATGCTCCCAAATCACCATCTAAAAGAAATAATATTCAAATCCATAAATGTTACTATGTAATACAAGAATAATAGACATTATTATAGTGTCCTGTTAGTGTGTTCAGAGACTGTAATGACAAGTCATCCCTTATTTAGTAAGAGATCTTTCTCGAATGGAAAGAACCATTTACGAATTATATAAAGTGGCTATTTTTTTATTCAAAATGTCTCATCAGTTTATGGCAATTAATATTGTTGATTTTATAAAAGAAATTATGGAGACATCCAAGTGTAAAGTAATTGTTAAATTCATTGGTGAAAAATTGTTTTTTTTTGCAGGAACAGGCACTTTTTCATACATTTTATGATGTGGGACACAGTGATGAGAAAACTAAAAATGAGATGAGCCTGTTTAAAGTTGGATTTGGGTCTCATTTTGAACATGCCCCATGTTAGTCATTAGTATGGATTCAGTTAGTCAAGTGCATTAATTTTATCTGGGGGGTGATCATATGGTAGATATTACAGTATTACCTGAAAGTCGCTACAGTTATTTTACCTCCTAAGGACTAAATTTGAACTCCTTATCCAAAGTATGTCTCTTAATACATCCATTCAAAGAGAACACATCAGTTCTTAACACTGATTACACACCCGCTTTCTATACTCATAGCTCTATACTAGGAATTTCTCCTGTGTTGTGGGTACCACGGGAATCGAACCCTGAACCCATTGCGCGTCAGACCGGTATCGAAACCGCTCCGCCACGTGGGTCGCCACTGATTAACAGAAGCTTGGTATTTAAGGCAGAAATAGATGGTGGGTGCCTCCGAGTGTCGACCGTAACCACAAAGGGATCAACTACACTTTTTACCAGATTCAAGTAGCAAATGAGCATGCAATCCATCTGACTGTTGTGTTAACTGTCGATCATAGACACCTGTAAGCAAGTTTATGCAGAACATGAGTGCTATCTGATTTCAATGACTAAGTTTGCCTTATTTGAGGGTCAGTCGGCAACTACATCCTACCACCGAAACGCCAACTGCTAGCTTTGTCGTATCACCTTGTTTGTACCCTATTTATAACATAAAAAACTTACACTTGATGAACCAAGCTTCTTCTGCTTGCTTGTATTTTTCATAAAGGGGTTTGCATTTTTCAATATCAGGTCTCTCATACATCATGCAATCTTCATAGCGCATACGCAAGATACACAGTATTTCAGAATCCACAGCCCTGTAATTGAAATGTTATTATTATTATTTTGTTTATGATTAAAGTAGCAAACGAGCATGCAGTCCACCTGATGGTAAATGTCACTGCTGCCCATGGACATCTGTAAGCAACTACATATAGAACATAGGTTCTATCTGAAGTCAATAACAGATGCATTGCTACTTCCGAGGATAACATGGTGGCCTCATATTAAACTATGCCGGCAACCACACCCTTCCATTGAAACACAAGAGATGCTTCACACTAGAAATATGTGTGACGGTGGTATATCGCCAGTCGAACTACACTAGTTCTACCACCTGGTACATATTACATCATGACAAATTTAAACATACAATTTACAACTGATAAAATGTAATTGTTCAGCAACTTCAGAGAGGATTGAGTACTATCTAAAAAAAATTACAGATACTTCGTACCTGTGATGAAGTTGGAATGCTATAGTGTTTATTATAGTCTTCGAACCAGAACAGTACTCTAGAACCAGTACTTCAAACCAGAACAGTAATCTGCCTAACAACAGAACATGTGTTCTGTTGTTAGGCAGATTCCACCATTAAAGTGGTAACCGTGTATATACACTACAGAGTTCATGATGATGATTTGAATAATACAATTACTTTAGCAAAAAACTATAGTTTTGGATAATATATACTTTGTTTTGTATGCAATGCTTGATAAGATAAGCCACATAATTATTTAAGCTTGCATCTATTCACCTTGTAAATTTGCCTGGAATAAATAAAATAAGGCTTTATACAGTAATAGTCCCATGTTTTGATTTTATAATAAAAAATAATAGAAAGAGTGAGCATCTTTTGTTTGCAAAGGACAATTTATAAATATTATAACGCATATTATTAATGTAAAATGGAAAATATTTGTGATTTAAATATTCCATATGTAAGCATACTGCAGATTGAGTGTATTAAATTGATGATTTTATATAATACATTATTTATTATTTATAAACTGTATAAATTGTTACTTATCGAAATATATTGCATACTTATTTTTACCATATACTTGTATACAAACTTATGTATGCGACTACGTTATAGTTACCATAGCCTCAAATAAGTCACTGACCTATCACGTTTGAACTGCGCGTTGGCCTCGAAGTCACACAGCACGTCGTCAGAGTAACACTGGTCGATGGTCGGCACACGGCGGAACTTCTGGTGGTACCACGGGTACTGCTTTTGATTCGGCTCCACGATTCTTTCTGCATCATAACAACACATTACACCAATGCTTACATAACTATTTAATTTAAAATGCAAACGAACGAACCTTTAAACCATGTTACCGGCGCATCTATCGTATTGTAAAGGCCATTCATAAAAGCCCTAAATAGATTGTCGTCCGGTGGGGAAGTATCTTGGACCATTTTGCTAGAAATTTGTTACAAAATAGATTTTTGAGAATGATTTCTGGCCGTCGGCTGGCCCTTCTGTCACGATTGACAGACGGATGACAAGAACAGATTATGTAAACATTGTAGCAGATTAAATCTCGGAACAATGCATTCGAGGATTAAACAGTTATTACCATTAAAAGTAATACCGAATACAAAACAAATAGTCTTGGTCTTGTCAACCCATTACTGTCCCACTGCTGGGCACGGGTCTTCTCTCAGAATCAGAATGAGAGAGTTTAGGCCGTAGTCCACCGCGCTGCCCAAGTGGGAATTGGTGGGCAAACAAATAGTGTTTACCTATAATATTAATTTAAAACAATTTATAGGTACTTTTAAAATAAGATATGAAAACTATGAAATGACGTAAATATTAAATGAAACGGTGTGAAATGTCAATAAAATTATTGGCGCCAATTTTAATTGTATGTATTTAATTGTTAGTCTTTTTATAGTTTTATTATCTCTCCGTTTTATAACATTGAATTGAATCATCAGAAAATGAGAGCTAAATTGTGTCTCTTTTTTATATCATAAGAAGAAATCAAATGATTTTGCGCGCTCATAGGGTATTTACTTTAAAATTAATTAAGTACCTATTTTAATAAATTACTATAGTTGTGTTCACTCTTTGCAATTTCTTAAGTTTAGTAAGTCTAAAACTTGGTAGAGACGTTTTTTGTATAATAATTATTTAGGTTACTTGGCCAATTATTACTAAATCTGCCCTTTTACATTTCCTGCTGATACTGACTTTATATTTTTGATAATTGTTTAAAACCAGAACTTTTAAAAACGAGGCGATTATGATTTTGCGCTCTTGAATTTGTAGATCTTATTTATAAATTTAATGTTCTTAAAATTTATTATTTAGTCGACTCATTGTTTTGCAAAGTCTATAGCAAATGTAATTACAGATTGCTATAGACTATATATATTGTAACACAAATATAAAAACAAATTAATTCAAAATAACCCTCTACATGGTGCTGTTATTCCATGGATAGGCATGCACCTACTTACATCACTTTTATTAGGCCAAATAGTATACAAATAAAATGTACTAGACGTCACAACCGCGGAATAGAATAAATGCTAAATATTTTATTTTTTTCCATGAATACCATTCGCTTGTATGAAAGTCCACCAATAAGACGCAGAGGTTATTATTGACTATTTCCTACGAAGAAAACTGGATACTTTTTCTGGTTTGTCAGATTAAGTAGGTACTAGTCTGTTCTTCTTGTAAGATAAGCCGAAAATGAGGTCTTCCTGCTTTAACATAAGTTATTATTTCGTGCATGGATAATTCAATCATTCATATAGAGAAGGCCGCATTAATTCGCTTTTAAGAGATTGGCTACGTTGTACCTACGTGAGAAAAAAATGTGTGTAATTTTAAATCAACAAAGTACATTTATTTAACAATTATTCTCTTACTATTATTATTTATTATAAAGGGAAAAAATGTGAGGATGTGTGTATTTTTGTTACTCTTTAGCGCGAAATATTCTGGTCGGATTTGTTTGCTCTTGCTTGCTAGTTTGCTCGTATGTCGTGGATTAAAACACATGATATTAATTGCTGCGGCCAACTTCAGTACAGCAGATGGAACTGCAGGAATAAGCTAGTAATAAATAACATGACAGGGACAGGGCTTAGTCTCAAATACCTTATGGTGTACGTACGTGTATACGTGTACCTATGTATACAATTTCGATGCAGTCATATTGAAAACGTAACATGTAGTGGCAAACTCGATTTTTACATCTATTAGGTACGTAGGTATGTACTGTTGGAATCTTTTTTTTGAGGGGGAAGCCTTCAAAAGGCTTTCGACGCTGTGGGAGCGACGTAGGGTTATGTGGACAGACTGATTTAATTATATTTATCTACATCGGGTAAATGTTGCATTAGTGGATTGCGATATGATACCGAGCTATGACTCAACTCTTTTTGTGGTACTGTATAAGTAAAATTTTAATAATCCCGCAAAATCACTCGTTAATAAAATGTAGAGCACAACGTATAATTTTAAAACCTGTATTAGACCTTACACACATAAATAGATACCTAGTTATGTAGGTATTTCTCGGATATTTCATCAAAAATACATACATCCTAAATGGTAGGACTTTGTAGCTCAATTCCGGAGTCATCGCCGCGATAAAGATATGGCATACCTGTAGCTTAGGTACACTTAAGTCGCCCTGTAGTTCCGGGATCAGAATAGGGCTACGGCATCCCCTGCCTGTCGTAAGAGGCGACTAAAAAGGGCTTCCGGGGTTGCAGACGGCTAGAGTGGGAGCTCGAACCGTTCGGTCAGGCAATCCCGGGAAGGACGGCGTTATGTGTGGTCGCATACCGTCGTAAAGACTAGACGGAGCGGTGGGTCCAGCCGCCCATCTGGGAGGAGCCCGATGGGGCAACGCGCTCGGAGGATTCCGGTTGAAGTCGTTTCGAGATCCCGGAGTCCTCCTTTTCAGCGCCGAGGACGGCCACCGGGGGGGTTTTAGTGCGGTAAAAATCCCACATAACCCTGCGTCGCTCCCACGGCGTCGGGTACCTTTTGAAGGTTTCCCCCTCGAAAACAAAAAAAAAAAAAGAAAAAAAAGGTACACTTAAGTAAATATGTGGCGTTCCTACTTGGTTGTGAGGGATAGCAAGTACAGCATGTGAGTTAACTTCTTGTAATTTAATCTGGGGCTCATTAAAGTTGTCTATAGGCGATAGCTGCCGATGAGGTACTGTCAAGTGGACTGCATTCTCGATGATTGCGTCCACAAATTAAGAACTTTTTTTTTTATAAGTTTGATCTAGCAAACGAGCATGCAGTTCACTTGATGGCAAATGGTCACTGCCGCCCATGGACATCTATCAGCAACTTCATACAAAACATGGGGTTCTATCTGAAGTCAATCACAGATGCGTCGCTATTCCCGACGTTTAAGATGGTCACCTCATATACATATAAGTATGCCAGTAATCAACCTTTCATCGAAACGCAAAAAATGCTTCACACTAGAAATAGGTGTGGCGGTGCTTCCCCGGGCGAACTACACTGGTTCTACCACCTATAAACCTTCTGAACTACTTCAGCTAGTAAGAGTGAAGAAGTTATATAAAGCCGTTAAAATATATATTTATCCTATTTTACTATTATACATTTGTTTTATAGATACCACATACACACGTATTTGATTTATCTATACCTATCAACTATGGGTAGCGTTGAGTACGTTTAATTATATTTATTTTCAAATTCTACTTACCTAAGAAGAATTCGAAAATTGTATACCTTCCAAAATATAGTAAATATACTTCTCTGTTATTTTAACTAAAGTACCCACATTTGAGATAAACTTTTTTATCATAACAGTTCACACTGGGTTAAGTGATTATGATAAGGTGGCTTATGCGTATCATGTTTATACTTATGTATCAAACGTCAAGTGCACCAAATCGGCCCTAATTTAATGTCAATGAAAAAAATAACATATTTACATATTATCTTATTTACTTACCTTCTGATACGAAATACTAAACAAATCGATACTAGAGCTTTCACAGTGATTATTATGCATTTGTCTGTAACGTGTAGGTATTTATAAATTTCGATCTTATAGCCCGAAGAACGTTACGACAGGTAAAGTGAAATCAACCCATTCTGTCACACTCGGTCTTCTCTCAGCATGAGAGAGTATAGTCCACCGCGCTGGCCAAGTGCAAATTGGTTGACTTCACACACGTCTGAAGACGTTTTTTTAAAGAACTCTCGGGTGTATAGGTTTCCTCACGATGTTCACCGTATAGCAATGATAATTTCTAATACGCACATGTGTTTACACAAATCAGTGGTGCATGTCTGGGATTTGAACCTCGGACAACCCGACCGAGAGGGCGAGTTTCAGCCATTAGGCTATCACTGCTCCAACAAGCAAAGGGAAGGCATGAAACCTTGAAGACGTATCTCAAAGACATAATTAAACCAGGTCTTAAATTTTTTTGTTTCGGATGGAGTAAGCTTGTACATTAGACGAATTTCGCTTCAAAAGGCACGAGAACTTGCAACAATATGTTCTTTACCTAGAGTCACAAAGAGTGAAAGATTAAAACGCTGAAGAATACTTGGCGGATGGAATACAAGTTGAATTACTACTGCTGATGTGAATTCTGATACGTTGCCACTCTTAAAGCGCTAAGGCTGGTCGTCTCATATGTCGTCTCATAAGTCAGCCAGGATCCACCCTTCTATCGAAACCTAAAAAACTGATTTAGTTAGTTTTAGTTCGATGATAGACGATACCGTACCTAGATTAACTTCACATAGAACTCCTTTTATTTGTTAGGTTACTTCCAGGTGTCCATGGGCAGCAGTAGCTACTTACCATCAGGTGGCCTGCATGTTCGTTTGCTACTTCAATCAGATAAAAAAATGTGTCGGTGATACTTCCCCAGTCGAACCATACAGGTCATACCACCTTCCTATTACGTATTTCACACTAGCATATAGAGAGGTGATGAATAAAGATTTTACCCACTATACGGTTATTGTTGAAACTTCAAGCATAATATCCAATGACTTTGATCGTTATGCGCACCGGATACCAAACTTCGTACATTGGAACAACCTCTAGCAATTTACTATTATCTTCAGCATATAACTAGCTACTGGGCCAGCTGTGAGGTTTATGTTAAATTTTAAAAATGTTAAAGTTTAAAAATAATATAATATGTAAATTTATTTTAAAATTACGGCGTAACGTAAATATATTATAAAATAACTTTACGAGATAAGGTGGGTGGACCATGGAAGGCCATGCTCCTTTGAAGGCCAATTATAAAAAACTCATATTTATAGTCACGTGATGACAAATTCCTTCCACTCACACGAAGCTCCATCAAACTGATGGACACAGACGCGGTGGCGAGTCGCTCGCGTTGCTATTTTGTCATTGAGGTCTCTCGCTTTGTAGACTTCGGACGGCGACGTCAAAATTGTAATTCACGCGCTCAGCTAAACGTGAGATTTTATGTAAATAACCTATTATTATCGTATTATTTTTACTGTAAGATGTTATATTAGGATTTTTTGTGGTACTAAAGAAAAAATATAACAATTTTGCTTTGATTTTAGTTAAAATATCGGTAGTGTTCCTATGAAAGCCGGTGGTTCCTTATAAGGCCAATCAAAAATTTGATTTTTATTTGATCGGTTGGCCTTGCTAGGGTACACAGGCCTTACCAGGAACATTTACTAATAAAATTTGAACACTTAGTTTTTACTTATTATAATAATACGTAACGGAGAAGTTGAAGCAATGTTCAACTATTATAATTTTATTATTTATAAGGATTATTCAATTTTTTAACTTAGACTGAATAGATATTTCTTCAAAATTATTCTATTACAGTTATATCTTTAAATTTCCTTTATGAGAAGGTCATGTCTGTAAATGTCGCTATAAGAATAAGTCGATAATTTAACAGTTGTTTAAATTTACACGCATTATTTCAGATTACAAGAATGTCAGGATCAAAACCTAGAAAAAGGGGTAGTACATGGGATGAAGATAGTTTAAGACGTGCCATGGAAGCAGTACAAAACAATTAAATATAAAAAAGGATGTCATAGATGATAATTGTTAGTTTGGCCTTCTTGAGAACATTTTGGCTTTACAAAGAACGGACCCATAAGAAGGCCATTACGGGTTTAAGAAAATATTAATTATTTTATTGTAAAACGCATTGGAAACTTATTCGTTATCGATATAATACTCACCGCTATAATTTTTATTTAATTTCCATTAATATATTCTTAGTTATAGGATGATGTTCAAAGAATGTTCGTGGAGTTTTTTAAAGAACATTATAATATGTTAGGCATTTAATTTTCCATTTAAATTAACGAGCTTTATCTGTGGTTTTAGTAAAAGCGGATATTTTGATTATTTCAATTCTAGTTTTAAGTTGAACGACTGATTTATAATATTGGCCTTGTATGGAGCCTTGTTCCTTACAAAGCCGTTTAGAAGAGCTTTATAAAAGTTAAGTTTAAGAAAAAGTGATTACATCTAGAATAAAAATAAGTATTTTTTATGATACTCAATAAAACAAAGTGTTAATTTATGATTACTTTCTTTTATTTATCCAGTAAATGAACTAATAAAATCTGTTTATTCGTTAGAGTGGCCTTACATGGTCCACCCACCTTACATGTACGTGTTTCTGAACATAAATAAAAATAAAGTTATTATTTCCGTTTTATTTTAGTGAGTATGCTAATATATAGGTAACCTACCTTTTTAAATACAAATCTTTCCAACTTCCATAAGAAATATTTAATTGCGATTTTTATCCAAAGAGTTTAAATCGCGTGATAAATATTTTAGTGAACGCCAAAAATGTGTTGACATCTTACGGAAAAATTGAATGACTGTTGAAGGCCGCCTAAGGCAATTACTTACAAACAATGATGGATGTAATAGATTATTATTACTACACCATTACCGATATTAAATTTCAGGTTTTAGATCATTATATTGGCACTTCTCTATAATATTTTATAAAAATACTAGAAGACCCGGCCACGCGTTGCTGTGGTTAAAGAAATGTTACATAAACAAATTTTAAATTGTATAAAGCTAACAGCTGAAACTAAAAAATATATTTGCAATTAAAACTATAAATTAAGATATAAACTATCCTATCTTTCAAGTTAGATCAAAATGCACACGTTGTGTAAATTTGATTATAATCGGTTCAGAGGTTTAAGAGTCCATTGCGGACAAATAAAGTGACACGTAATTTATATATATTAAGATTAAACACTTAATAATAATTAATACAGCTTAATATACAACACTAGCATACTGGATAACACTATATCGGGATACCATAGAGAGATTGGTTTTGGGTTCTATCATAGGGCAAGTAGATAGTTTTATAGGAAAATGATAAATATAGATTCTAGATGTCTGAATTCCGGAGTGGAATTTTTAGTTAAAAGATTACTCGATAGCCTGCATTTGTATTTTTCATGCAGGCACCCAAAATACCGCGGATCCTAGTAGAGACAACACACATGTATTATTTGAGTCTTAGTTGCAAAATTGAGTCTATTTATCGCCCTCTTACTGCAAATCAAAAATATAAAATGTTATATGAATTTGCAATAACTGTAAGTGGTATTAAATTGAAAATTTCAAATTTTAATTTTAAATTTGTTAATACATATATTTATCGCTGCAGATTAAAAGAGTTAAAGAGACAAATAACCGCATCACGTTAAACACACAAAAATATACATACGCATAGATTAATTGGAATAAGGGACCAATATATAAATATCCTTTACCTTATATCTACAAATTTGTGTTGCATCTGCATTTTTGAAGTTCAAGTTTTAAAGAGATCGTAAGTCCAAGAAAGAGTCTTAAAAAGGGCGCATTTCTTTAGCTTATCCGCAATTACGAAAAAATTAATAGAAAATTCCGTCTTCTTATATAACAGAGAAGAAAGTATTGACATTCATGTTTGAGTTCAGTTTCAGTTTACAATATTTATATTTCAACACACTTTATTTTACGTATATTAATATTTTCGTGGATAGGCGCATGCAACATACAATAAAATGTGTAATATTGTCCTAAGTAAATGAATATTTACATTGTACTGCGTACAAGTGCGAGAAATAAATACCTAGGTATATAAGTGTTTACAAATTTAATGCAATTTATGTATCTGTGCGCCGAAGCTCGGCAGTCGCGGAAAGCTCCCCCGTTGAAGAATGTCATTGAACGAGGGCGGGCGGCGCGCATGCGTCTAGCCTGCCAGCCTGTGTTACAAGCTCCGTGCAAACACACAATTGTAATGGAAAATTTAGGTTATGTTGTCCATTTATTTTTTGAGATAAATTTAATGAGTGTGTTTAGTATTTATCGTGAAATGTGCAAGTTCCAACGCCGCGGTTAGAGCTTTATGTTAATTGTTATCCTCGAAATATAAAATACATCGCGGTTTTCCAAATGCTATTTCAAGGCAGTTTTCATAGATATATTGTTCGTTTGCATTTAACTTGACTTTTATTAAGATTTATTTGGTGATAGTGCGCTTTCATGAAAAGATATGTTTGCTAATAGAGCTTTGTTTATCATAAAACTTTCAAGAGGAAACCAAAAGTCTGTTCGCGATATGAAGTATTCGCAAATCCTAGTCATTCATTCTTATTGCTGATGACCATTGAACTCCGGGAGTATGACATGTAGGACTTTGATAAAAACGCAAATAAAGTTAACTGCTAGTATTCCGTTAGCAACCCAGACTTGCGAAGTCAGTTTGATCGGCTGTCATTTGATTGTGCGTCAGTGTGTGGGGGCGGCGGCGTTGTTGTGACGCGGCGCGGAGGGCACGCTCGGTCGCCTCGGTCCTGGTGACCGAGTGTTCGTTAGTTCAGTAGTGTCCGTGTGTCGACAGTGACTGCGTGCCTCCATGCATGCGAGTGCAGAGCCGGCACGATGCGGTGGCGCGCGCGCGCGGCCCCTTCTCGCGCCAAAGAGCGCGCGAATCTCAGTTTCTTCATCTTTGTCATGTTCTTCGCTGTGTTTGGTGTAATAGTCCTAACTGAACTTCTCCTGCTCGAACGCCCCGCGCCTGGATCGTCGAGGTCCCGATACAATGAGGAACTACAGGTACCGAATCTTTACATAACTTGTAGCTCGACCGAATGTTATTACTCCCGAAATACCAGACACTATCGATGTTTATTAATGCATGTAGCATATCCGCTGTGTGATATTATTATCATATTATCCATTCAGCTCAATGTAATAATTTATATGTTTAATCCATTTGCTTATGTACATTATAAATTCCGCACATTTTACCTAAAAACAGCCGCATTTAAAAGGAAATCGTATTAATGAAAGAGAACAAGATATTCATTGTTTGTTTTATTTACAATAATGTGAACAAAACAAACGGAAGTTTTGTCAAAAAGGAACGTTGTTGTTACTTCGGTGTGGCTTCCAGAGCAGACTGATCGATATTATCTGGTAAAAACATTGCCTCCCGACTCGTATACATACGATAAAAATAGGTTAAACGGTTATTCTTAATTAATCATGATAGGTCACACACATATATTAAAAGTATGTAATCACTATATCAGTTACAGTTATAAGCTGCTTTGGTCCGAAAATGTATATATTATGAATTTAAAATTGATTTTGTATGGCCTGATAAGTAAAATATTTACATTTATAAAAACATAATTGTAAGGAAACTTGTAGACATAATGATTCCATTAAAAGTCCAGTTCAAGACAAATTGAAACAAATCAGTGATTGTTTTTGTCATGAAGTAAAAGATAGAATGGTAAAGGTAAATAAACTTATTAGGCGTACTTCGTCAGTTACAGTAGTGTAGGCATAGGTACGGTAAAAGATGCACAAAACCGGTTCCTTTGGACAAAGACGAGGTCAATATCACCGATCCGGTACAGCATTTTGTCGTTTGTGTAAATGCGAATTTGAATAAAAACTGGGTTTATTTACGCTGTATTGCTTTCTTGATACGTAAGATCATTGTACTTAACAATGGTGGATTATTAAGTAGGTAGGTGCTTGCTTCCCTATTATTATTTCAAACATTACGTACAATTTATAAATTAATTTCACACATTATTTACAGTAGGTAGGTAAACATTAACATATACAAATTAAAACAAAATAAATTTATTCTAAACTAGTTGAATAGCGCAGCTTCGTCCACGTTAACAAAAATCGATTGTCCCGTGGGAACAAGATATTTTCCCACAGTAAAAAGTAGCCTATATGATAATCCAGAGTATCAGCTTACTTCCAAATTTTATGAAAATCGCTCCAGCCGTTTACACGTGAAGAAGTAACAAACATACGCACACAAACTTTCGCCTTTATAATATTAGTATGATGAGTCTTATTATGGTATTTCTTATCTACTTTGAAGTAACAGGAACATATAATATTATATTTTTTTATATCTCAGAAAATTCTATTCAACAAATATTCAACATAAAGCCTCTTAGGTGGGAAAAAAAGAAACAATCAAATTTCGTATAAACCCAGTTATTATTTAATTCTTAAAATATCTTAATTTTTAAAAGATAGACCTAGTTTTGAAACAAAAAAATTAAAATTGTACGTTTGTGTACTGTTTTGTAAGCCTTTAAAGAGAAAAAGTGGATACTGTCGCTTTTTACTTTATTTCTTTGCATCACAGTGGCGCTATTTGTGTCCATCATTTAAAGAAACTCAGTTGCTTTCATTTCATTTTCTATTTTCCAGAAATTGCGGGCAAATATTTTTTTATAAAAGTGTGGACTAAGGCTGAAAGCGAACGAAATATGTTTAATCCGACCTCAAACGTTTTGCAGATGAGTAAGGTTTTAAAGCTCCGGTTTAATTAAATAACATTTTTGACTGACCTAATTTTTTTAATTAAGGTTCTGCGGCATTCAATCACAGATATACGATTTGATCACAACTTACGGACCTTTACCAAAAATGTTAAATACTTTCAAGTATGTGTATACAACATGATGTACCTAGTTGCTACGTACTTATCTATCTGTTAGTATACATATATTTTATTAGGTTTAGCATTTAACTTTGCAGGCAGGGTTTATTAAGTTTTACTGCAACACTTATTTTTTAGCGTGAAGCAGTTCTTGCGTTTCGGTGGAAGGGTGTGTTTGCCGGCTCACTTTCATTTGAGGCAACCATCTTAGATTAAGGATTAAAGACTAGCCATGCATCACAAATGCTCGAGGACCTCAGATAGAATCTTTGTTCCGTATGATGTTGCTTACAGGTGTCCACGGTCGGCGTGACCATCATACCATCAGGTGAACTGAATACTAGTTTATTACTTCAATCAGTTAAAAAACAATTAAAAATAAATCTGTCATTCTCGGGGATACCAAATGTTAATTTTCGAAATATGTTTTATCACGATAGGTAATTTCATATGACCATGTACGCCAGTGCAAAAATGATGCATGACCCACAGGCACACATATCCCGTTTTTCGTTAGATGGAAGTAGCAAACTAGTAGTTAGTTCACCGATGTTTACTGGTCACCTATTACGAAGTCCAAATAGATCTGAAGTCCTCACAAAGTTGATAATGGATACGTCGCTTCCTACGAGGGTTAAGTTAGAATGTTACAACGTAAATACACGGTTGTAACGTGTGAGTATCTAAGCACTAGAATTAAATGAACAGCAGTTCTATAATCCAATGATGTATAAAATATATGCATATAATGTTAAGATGAATAAATACAATATATATACTAATTGACCAGGCGAAATTCGTTCCGCCTAAAAAAACCAAATCTAAAATTACCCGTGTTTCTCTACTATATTATATATGTATTATACATAAAAACCTTCCTCTCCAATTGTTCTACCTTATAAAAAAACTGCACTAAAATCCGTAGCGTAGTTTTAAAGAATCTAAGCGGGACAATCTATAGGAACAAACAGCGAGAAGCGACTTTGTTTTATACTATTTAGTGATATGTGACGATTATGTCGCTGCATCTGAATCATAATTGACCACGGTCCTACGTCGGATTTAAAACACGATGGGCCATAGTTTTTGCGTTGATAATGAATTATAATGGACCAATGTGATAAATCTTCAATCAGCTGAAATCGATAAGATATTGACACTGACAACTGCAATCCACGACTTGTGTTGCGTCGAGCCAAATTGTAAACCAAATTGTAAGCCAAATTGTAACCATTATCATATAAAAACTCGACAAATGGTCAATTACAATTAGCATTTTCAATTATCATATTTTTTTTAAAAATCATCTCTAGCTGCAAAAATATTTGTAATATTCATTTGACTTTTATTTACTTAATAGCAATAGAAAAAACACCATACAAAATTTATTAGCTATTAATTATTTTGCAGATTTTCTAATTAATTCATTTTATCAAATATAGTTATTTCGAAATAAGTTACAGAACCCGTTGTTTTAACTCGAGGGTAACAAAAAGTTTTGTGTTCTATGCCACGTGAAAAAAATATCATGAAAATCTTTACTTCCTAATTGCGATAGAAACGGAATGAACTATAAAAACATGTTTTAATTCTTGGTTTCGCTAATAAAATAGCGTACGCTTGTTTTAATCAACTTTAAACTAATTATAACTACTTTAACACGGATGTAGGAGGTTATAAGGAAAGCTCGTTAGCATTAAGCTTTGCTTAGCTGATTAAAAGGGCCGGACATTAATGAGTTAGTACGCTTTACCTCGCATTTTCTCAATATATAGTTTTATACGAGAAAACATTTTATGTTTAAATCATGTTTTCCATACATTCATTACCTACTTTAGTTATTTATGTTCCTGTTAATTAGAATATCAGTACTTTCTATTCAATATGTGTATATACTGTATATGTTATATTGTCCTTGTATATTATATATCTTTTTAAAGTACCTTAGTAACACATGTACGGAACAAAATTCCTCTTATTCCTCATATTATTATGTTTTTTAATTCAGATTTGCAGTACACAGTGGAATAAAATATTTTTACGGGAATGAAAATCGTTTTCATGGCATTTTATAAATAGAATACAATAAACTCTAAACTTACGAAAACTTCATTCAAATAATGTGAACTGATATTAAATACCGATAGATGTTGCTAGACGTTACTATTCGCGAATATTCGTATGTTAAATATATTCGCATTCGCAAAAATTGTGCGAATGTTTTGCGATTATTGAATTGCAGTGCTTTACAAAATGCAGTTTGTCGGCCAAAAAAGGTCGCCAATCCAATCTTCATCCTCCGACCCCTTACACCAAAAACTGAAAAAAAAAAATTGCGAACATATAATAATGTTCAGCTAATTATAACATTAATTACATCATTACTACATCATGATAGATAATCAATCCCAGGTGCATATGTTTTCTCAAGATATTTTCCTTAACTATAAAATCAAGTAATAATCTCCTCATATGATTTGAAGAAAATTGTAAGTAGGTACGTACCGAGTTTCGCCCATAGGGTTAGCAGTTTAGCATACATTATAAAAACACGCTTTCTACACTCATAGCCCCACAGTAGGATTTTCTCCTGTGTCGTGGGTACCATGGACACACACAAGACGAATACATAAACACCCAGACCCAGAACAGGAATCTAAACTCATCATTCAGATACCTGTCTGGCCAGGAATCGAACCCGGGACCCATTGCGCGTCAAACCGGTATGGTAACCGCTGCGCCACGCGGGTCGTCAAAAATTATGCAGGTTTTTACTATTTTTACCTTAGTTTATGTATGTTATGTATATGTTTAAATACATAGTAATTAACTGTAAAATCTTTTACTTTCATCAAAAGCAACGAATCCGTCTTCAAGGTTAAATTTACAGATTATTCATATAGAATCCACCTCAACATACAAGTATGGTAACTTACAGAATACATATTCTTTTCTGTATAGGATATCAATACGTTGTTCACATATTTTAAATTTCATGTAATTGTTTGTAGTTGTAAAGAAAAAGTACATGGTAATGACTGCTTCAGTAATATGTCCTGTGACATAATCTTTACGTGTAGCAATTCTGTGAAGACGTTAAACTTTTATTGCCTCGCATTATTTCCAAGGCGTCCGTTTGAAAGCACGGTGATACTTTATTACGCATTTCTATAATATTAGACTACTGTAGGTGGAATAGAACATGTTTGGCGAAACCCCGCGTAGTTTTGCTGGTGGTAGCAGTGTAGTTCGACCGGGAAGCACCACCGCCACACCTACTTCTAGCGTGAAGCATTTTTATATGAGGCGACCATCATAGTAGCGGACAGTCGCAACGCATCTGTGATTGACCTTAGACAGAACCCGTGTTCTGTTTGGAGTTGCTTACAGATGGAGATCCATGGGCGGCAGTGACCACTTACCATCAGGTGGACTGCAAAAAAAGTAAGACAACGGCCCTAAAGGTTAAAAAAAGTAAGACAAAGGCCCTAAGGTTGTCAGAATTTGAGTTCTATTCAGTGTGTCTAAAGACTACGTGCTATCTTTATTTCCAGTTTCACGAAACAGTACCTTCTTCTACATTTTTAAGTCAATCTGTAAAAAAATAATTTAACAATGGTTACATCGAAGAATTATGGTACTCAAATAATTCCAAATCTAGGGTTACGTCAAATTTGCCTACTTTCCAAATAGATCGTATATTTTATTTATAAAGGTATATGTACAACAAAGCTTTTATTGAAAATTGTTATCACTTAAATTAAGTGATAATAGATTTAATTGTGTATAGGTTTCCTGTTTTCCTTTTCATCCTACATTTTAATTGTAACGTTCGCATTATTTTTATCGCATTTATAAATGAATATAGTTACGTACGATATGCCTTAATTATTGTTAACTATTAATTATAAATGTTTAATTAGTGCATATGAACATTGATTAACGGCACGTTAAAATCTTCGGTAATAAAGTTATTCAGATTACATTTAGAAGATTTATTATTTATTCGTTTGGATGCGCTAATCTTTAAAAGGGTGATTTAGATTTAAAGAAGACCTTTATTTATTTGAGAGGTCATAGTAATGGTTTCAAACAATTTTTAAATCAGAAGAATCCTGATTAATAAACATAGTTTGAAATTTATACTTGACATGATCGACGTTCACGAAGGTGGTAGAACCAGTGTAGTTCGACCGGGGAAGTAACACCGCCACACCTATTTCTAGCGTGAAGCATATCTTGCGTTTTGATGGTCGCCTCATATAAACGTGTGCCGGCAACTGGAAGGGTTACCGGCACTCTTTTATACGAGGCGACCATCACAGTCCTCGGCCACGCATCTGTGATTGACTTCAGATAGACCCCATGTTCTGTATGAAGTTGATTACAGATGTCCATGAGCGGCAGTGATCATTTAACGTCAGGTGGACTACATGCTCGTTTGCTACTTCAGTCAGATAAAAATAATTCGTCAGGGCGATGCACGCAATAGTAACGCAAGCGTAGTTCTAAGCTTACATATGGACAGACAGCGGGAAGCGACTATGTTTTATATACTATGTATATTTACGAGGTATTAATATTATATATTTCTACTTTGCAGCAGGTAGGCACAATATATTGTAAGCTTCTATGATTACTGTCCTTCTGTCCGCTTTCTCATCCGTATAACAGCCCGTGATCAGTAGGGGCCGGCACTCATATGACGGAGCGCAGCGCAGCGCATTTTTTGCTGTCAAACTATTATCGTCATTGTCCCTTTAGAAATAATATCCAAAATTAAATAACAGCAATTTATTTCTGAAGAGCATGGAAGCGCATGCTCGCGCATCCGCGCGCATTCGCGCGCATCCGCGCGCATTCTCCCAGTAATTAGCGCGAATTTCGGCTAGTGTGTGATTCGTTAAGAAAATTTCGCGGGCATGCGCTGCGCTGCGCTGCGCTGCGCTCCGTCATATGTGCGCCGGCCCCTAGTATGATTAGAAGATTAATTTTAACGAGGCGGCTTAGCCTATTAATAGCTTTTGAACAAATAACAATGCCGTTGTTGTCGATCAATTATTCGCAATACTATATTACATATTAATATAAATTTACCATAATTTGTGAAACTAGTCCCTTACTGAGATTATTTTGTGTAAAAAACAATCAAGACAGTATTGGACGGCTTGAAAAATAATATTATCGTAACTTTACCATGTTTTTACTTTACTGCCGCGGCTTATATGTAAAGTTTTATGCGTGTTTTCGAACGTACATCCCCTTAGGCGTTAATATGCCAGATCAAGATGATAAGGTTAATAATTTTATAAAGTTTTTACGACTAGACCGTCTACATTTTTTTGTATCAGGAACTAGCAGAACTCGCGACTATCTTCGTACTAACCGTAATCCATTAGACATGAAAACGGTGGATCTCATCCGTTGGATGTTGGACATAGCCACCCCCGTTTTATCAATGGTCAACAATATATTAAACCACAAAGCTTAACAACAGGTTTCATTGAAATTACTTCAAATTTGGCGGATTCCCGAAAATCTTACAACCTTTATTTTACTATTTTAGGGATTGTTTTTCTAAAAATGTGAAACAGATTATCCATTATATCAAACTAGAAAACCAAATATTGACTTTCGTTAAGCATCAAAATTGGTGGACTTTCATACAAACTTTACCTCAATTTTTATCTCCTTAAGGGATGAATTTACAAAAACCCTTGCTCAATATCACTATACAAGGAAACATGGTGAAAAATTCCAAGTATCTAACTACACTAATTTGGGTTGTGTTAATATATCAACTGACAGTAAGTCTATTTTACTTTTCATATAATTATATAGATACGTACTTACTGTAACAAGGAAAAGTTGTTTTAGTCTAAAAGGTACTAATTATAATAATTTTATTATATAAGGGCGCTAACATATAAACTACGATACATATCGTCCACCGTCAGACACCATTGGCGGCGGTTGCCACTCAGGTCGTGTATTAACTAATTGTCACTCTTGTTTTACCTTTCTAGTCCTCTATGATGAGACGACATCGTTGTATTTAGGCGGTAAGATAATGTATCAGGTGTGTCTCAACCAGAAAAATATAATCTTTTTTCGATAGGTTAATGATCATTTAATCTGTTTTCGATGGGTTAATGAGCTTTCAATCTATTTTTGATAGGTGTATGTTTTATCTTATTCCACAATGCAGTTCACCTGATAGTAAAAAGCCGCTACTGCCATTGGACACCTTTTATCAATCCTGATAAAGTGAGAAACTACCTCAGATAAGGATGTTGTATGGACATATAGTTCTGACCAGATTACAGCAGCACTTAAAACATCACTAAACATAGTATTAAACAAAGTCGCTTCGTTCTGTCTGTTCCTATGTATGCTTAGATCATTAAAATCACGTTACGGATTTTAATAGTTATTTTTGAAGTGAAACTTCTTTATCGGGGTTGGTTGAAGTGAAACTTCTTTATCAGGGTTGGAAAAAAATTGAGTGTAACATTTTTTCGTTACGCGCCATCTTTTTCTGTTACGCGCCATCTTTTTTTTTCCGTTACGCGCCAACTTTTTCTTATCCCTACCACGCGTGATATTAGATAGATTATTATAGATCAGATTATTAGATAAGTTTAATAAAAGCCTTTTATTAACCTTTTATCTAATTTAACTTTATTTAACCAATTTCTGTAAAGTTGCATATAGTAAATTATTTTTGAAAAATAACGTCATAAAGAAGTTTCACTTCTTACGAGTGTACGCTAGTACACGCACACATTTTTTTTTAAAGGATAGAGTGATTCAAGAGGAAGGTTTTCATGCATAATACATGTATAATATAGTGGAGGAACACTGATAATTTTAGATTTTTGGGTTTTAAGCGGAACAAAGTTCGTCGGGTCAGCTAGTCTATTTATCTAACTAGACGGATTTAGGTGTGGCAGTGGTGCCTCTATGTTTTTTCTAGCTATGATGTACCACGTTATGATTTGTTGTAAGTTTCTTTTAAGTTCATCTGCGCTGGATTTGAATTATCAAAAATATCGTGAGGAAATCTACAAACCCGAGAGTTCTTTAAAAAAAGTTCTCGAAAGTGTGTGAAGTCTACCAATTCGCACTTGGCCAGCTCGGTGGACTATGGCCTAAAAACTTTTATTCTGAGAGAAGACCCTTGCCCAGCAGTGGGACAATCATTGGTTGCCGACACTGTCAGACCGAGAATTTTATTTGGGGCAGGGGTAGGGGAGGGGTCTTCACTTAGTAAAATAGACCTTCTCTTAGCACCATCTGGATCTGTCACTTCGCTAGTTAATTATTAATTAGAAGAAAGAAAGAAATAATCTTATTTATTCATGTAAATTGCAGCACTCGCAAAATACATAGGCACTAATAAATTTGAAATAATAATAACAAAAAAAAACACAACCAAAACAAAAAACTTAATAAAATTTTTTAACATAAAATAATTATCTACCATGTCACAAAAAAGCAAAAAATAATTTAAATTAATTTTGGTTTAGAACATACTTAGTACTTAGTACATAGTTCTGAAGTCGGTAAACCGTTGAAGACTTCCTTAACTGTCCTTCGTCTTCATCATCAGACCAGACAGGTGTAACGTTTCCATCAATACAAATTAAACAAGCTCAAACACAAGGTAATTGCTGTAAATCGTTGAGGAGTTCCCTCGACTGTCTTTCGGCTCCATCATCAGATCGAGTCCAGACCTTAATTATATTATAGTACTTTAAATTGTTTAATAGAAAAATTAACAAATGCACTAGTCACCCCTACGATTTTCGAAAGTTCCCCTCGATTTCTCTAGAATGACATCATCAGACCCTGGTTTCCTTATTATGGTACCATTCTTGGAATGTCTCCTTTCCAACAAAGAAAGAATCTTCAAAATCGGTTCATAAACGAGGAAATTATCCGCGAACAAACATAAAAAAAATATGTCGAATTTAAAAACCTCCTCCTTTTTTGAAGTCGGTTAAAAAATAGATGGAAATAATAATAATAGAAATAACATTAAACAAAAATTTATGAGTAATATGTGCTGCAACTCAGCAAAATTAGCCGTGTAATTATGCTATTTTTCGTCACAACGCTATTTGCGAGTATCGTCTCTTTCAACCAAGTTACTGTTGAGTGAATGAGATGATGGATACCTTTGACACGTTATTCGTTTATCATCTACGTACTCGAATGAGTGCGGAAATCCCAGTTGTGAGGATGTTGCTTAAAATAACTTTGGCGAATTAACTTGCTGTTTCCTTTCCTGTTTTTCTTACAATAACACGTGGTATATTAATAGTGCTGTCCCACCAAAATATATATTGTATTTAAGGGCCAAATATCTCGGCTTTAAAAATTATATAAATTCTTAAATATTTTGTATAATGTTATGCCTTAAAACATTAGCATTATACTGCATCGTATAAAATCTTACAGAAATGTAAAGAATCCTTATAAAATGAAATTTGCATAATTGTAGCTACATACGAAAGCGTACAACGCACTGTCTAACGAACCCGACGCATAATGCGATGATTATGTACAGCGACGTAGTGTTACTTCGTGGATATTGTTTAACGGGAGAAACACTTCGCTAATAATTACTTAGATGTGAATAAAATTACTTTTTTATATGATTGAAGTAGCAAACGAGCATGAAGTCCACCTAATGGTACGTGGTCATTGCCGCTCATGGACATCTGTAAGCGACTTCAAATAAAACATTAGTTCTATCTGAAGTCAATCACAGATACATTGTCACTCCCGAGGACGAAGATGGTCGCCTCATATTAAAGTGTGCCGGCAACCACACCCGTTCATCGAAACGTAAGAACTGCTTCACGCTAGAAATGAGTGTAACTAAAGTAAGTTCGGTGCAGTTAAATATAGCCATAAACAACTCATTGAATGAATTAAAGGAGGAGAGCTCTGGAATTAGGTATACTCGTTGTTTAAAGTTTTACGTCTCTATGGAGCATTCATATTTTTTTTTATCTGACTGAAGTAACAAACGAGCATGCAGTCCACTTGATGGTAAGTGGTCACTGCCGCTCATGGACATCTGTAATCAACTTCATACAGAACATGGGTTCTATCTAAAGTCAATAACAGATACGTTGCTACTTCCGAAGACTATGATGGTCGCCTCATGTGAAAGCGTGCCGGCAACCAAACCCTTCCGTCAAAACGCAAGAAATGCTTCACGGTAGAAATAAGTTCTTCCCCCGGTCGAACTACACTCGTTCTACCACCTTCGATTCGTTCATATAGTGATATCGTGTAGTTCCAAATCGGATATTTTAATATCACAAATAAGTATGGAAGTAGCAAACGAGCGTCAAGTCTTCTTGATGGAGAGTGGAAACTGCCGCCCATGCATAGTCAACCTCTGATAGCATCGGGGTTCTACTTGAAGTCAGCCACAGACGCGTTGCTACCGGAACGCAATAGCACCTAACAGTCTAACACTGTCATTGTAAAGTAGAAATAAATGATGTGGTAGTATGGTACTCAATGTACAAAGAGTTACACCACGTTCACAATTTAAATCAGTAATAAAATATGAGGAAATGCAACACATCTCCTATAGTTATTTTTTATGATCTATGATACAAATTGATGTATTTAGCGCAATCAAATAAATAAAAAGGCCAGTTGTGCCTATGGATGACCCCATCTAAGATCGCTAAATGAATAACAGTAAACAGTAACTTGGCAAATACATCGGCATATCATACAGCATTCACAAACACTATATATGGCACAGAACTCCATTGTTGTCCAACGCGTACTTGACCGCTTTTTTATTGTAACGTGTCACGGGATTTGTCCTTCAGTGACACTGTTCCGGCTTGATAGAAATGGTCTCCTGTCAAAGGATAAGGATATAAATGACGAAGACCACGTCCCACGTCGATGCTAATCTTGTTACCATCACGACTGTGGTCTCTTTCTGAATCCTGTTGATGGGTTGCAATTTTTCAATTCACCTACAGTTATATGGATTGAATACAGGTTAAAAATTAAGGTACATTAGATTGTGTTCGTACTGGACTTTTGCCGTGAGTAATTTTATAGCCAATATTGATTTCATGGCGCGATTTTTTTTAGTTTGTATTTTTTTTTCATAAATTGAATGGTCAGCCGTTTCTTTATTGTAACCGTTTTTTTATGTAACGTGTCACGTAAATTGTCCTTCGGTGACACCGTTCTGGTTGATTTGGATAGAAATGGCCTCCTGTCAAAGGATAAGGATATAAATGACTGAGATTTTGGCGCATCCCACGTCGGAGCTAACATCACAAATGTGGTCACTTTCTGATCGGATTCTGTTGATAGGTTGTAATTTTTCGCTTAATATAGTTATGGTTTAAAATGAAGTTAAATAAGATTGTGATCTTACTCAAAATTAATAGATGCTAATCCTAAGAATAAGATGGTTTCCTCATATAAGTAAGTATTGTAGCCCTTTTGACCATACATAAATATAGTAGGTAACTAGAGTTATAGAAGAATGTAGAAAAAGAACTAGAGTTAGCACTATGCTTCGTGCCTAAACAGTAATAAATGAAATAAATTGCATTTGGTTGTTCTAAATTTATTTTCAAAATACATAAAAACTTTTTAACAAAAAATATCTACCGACTTCCATGTCACAAAAAAGTAAAAAATAATTTAAATATATTTTGGTCTAGAACATACTCAGTACTTAGTACATAGTCCTGAAGTCGGTGCTCGACATATTTCGCTGGACGACGGTAACTACGTCCTATATGAGCACCGACTTCAGAACTATGTACTAAGTACTGAGTATGTTCTAGACCAAAATATATTTAAATTATTTTTTACTTTTTTGTGACATGGAAGTCGGTAGATATTTTTTGTTAAAAAGTTTTTATTTTACACTTTTTAGTGACTAGGTATATTTTTATGTTTGTATTTAAATAAAGCCTCTAAGTTTGCTTTGTGCATCTACATATTCACAAAAATTAAACATAAAACACTTTTACAATTCATACAAACAGGGCGCCCCCTCTGGAAGTACCCCTCCATCATCAGGGTTGAGGAGTTGAAGGTCAAATTTTTCATCTTATATTGTTGCTTAGTAATCTTATAACATATACGTTAGTACCAGGTGGCTAACTTCTATGTCTCAGGCTTGCAGTACCCTGCATCATCAGGGTTTAGGAGTTGAAGGTCAAAATTTTAATTTTGTGCCTCTGTTTGGTATTATTTTTACATACCCGTAAGCACCAAATTGCCAACTCCTATGGTTTAGAATTGAAGTACCCCTTCATCATCAGGGTCGAGGAGTTGAAGGTCAAAATTTTAATTTTGTGCCTCTGCTTAGTATTATTTTTACATAACCGTAAGCACCAAATTGCCAACTCCTATGGTTTAGGATTGAAGTACCCCTTCATCATCAGGGTTGAGGAGTTGAAGGTCAAATTTTTGATTTTATATTTTTGCTTAGTATTTTCTTTACATAACCGTAAGCACCAAATTGCCAACTTCTATGGTTTAGGATTGAAGTATCCCTCCATCATCAGGGTTGAGGAGTTGAAGGTCAAATTTTTCATCTTATGTTTTTGCTCAGTAATCTTATAACATATACGTAAGCACCAAATGGCTTATTCCTATGGTTTTGGCTTTAAGTACCCCTGCATCATCAGGGTTGAGGAGTTGAAGGTCAAATTTTTGTCCCATGAATTTGCTTAACAATTTCATTATATATTCGCAAACATCAAACGACCAACTTTTATAGTTCAGGCTAGCAGTACCCCTGCATCATCAGGATTGAAGAGTTGAAGGTCAAATTTTTCATAGTAAATACCTACATAGTAATTTTATTCTATATTTTACTCAATTGGACTTCTCCAGCTAAGGTTCGGCCGACTATCACTAATTTTATTATTTTGCTCCAAAAAGTTGAAGATCCTATGATTAGAACCTTATCAAACTCTTATCAGACTACCCCTGGAGTACATCCTTTCTAATAAAAAAAGAATCATCAAAATCGGTTGGCGGGATATTGAGTTATTCATACATTTATCGCGTACATTGAAAATGCAAATTTAAGACTTATGCGTTTTTCTTATGGATGCCCTAGTCAAAAAAATACTAAAAAAAAATGGGACCCTATGACACGCACTACCTTTCAAATAAAAAAAAAATCATCTAAATCGGTTCACCCAGTCCGGAGAAATAAGGTAACAAATATAAAAAAAAAAAAAAAAAAAAAAAAAAAAAATACAGACGAATTGATAACCTCCTCCTTTTTGGAAGTCGGTTAAAAATACTCTTTAAGTTGTTGTAATATGTATTTATTATGTCAATAGATGCGGACAAGAAAACATTTTCCTAATTCTGTAAATGCACATTCGAACTTTACGTTGGACTTAACTTTGGAAACAGTAAATTCCTTGTTGGTTACCGGTATAAAGTTACATCATTCATTGTTTTGTTATTGCGATACACGCTAAAAATAGCTCACAACGAGGACGGCGGTTCATTCCATTTCAGTTCACACATTTGAGAACACAATATGGGATAAGACGGAGGACCACGTTCAATGTATACTTTTATCCTATGATGTATTATCCTGTTAGTGATCCAATACTAGGCACGGGAGGAAAGAAATTCTTACAAAGAAGAAGGGCTTTGAACCATAGTCGACACTAGCTAAATGAGCAATGATCACAAGTCTCATAACAAATATAGTCATAGTCTCATAAATAAAAATAATAATTATGTATGTGTTGGACAACTTTGATATGTTTAAGTAACTCATAATATCAGAATATTTTTTCGCCGGTTTTCCTTTAACAAGTAGTATATAACGAGTCGATTGATATGTAGTAGGTACAACGTTAATATTACACATTTTTATAGAATAGACATTCTGTTATTATTTTTGTCATGTAGAGTGTCTTGTTATAATCAGTTTGTTTAACCAAACATAATTTAATTATGATAAAATTAGATATAATTATAGTTAGTTAAAAAGTACAGATGGTTCTAAGAAGCGTCTGTGTATCTTAAATGGTTTTAAATCCATGTATACATGAGACCATTTAGATTAAAACTGAAGAAAAATGACTTGTTTTTGAGGTCTATTTGTTTTCTTAATCTGTGACCTCTCTTCATGCGCTTGTGAGCTGTTATTAAGTCTAGATAAAACCCGACGCGAGAGGCCATTGTGTATTCAAGAAAACTTTTGACAAGAAGTTCGTTATTCTTTCAATTCCAGTTGGCTTTTGTGAAATTATTCTTCACTTCTATCTTTTCCTTATTCGCAATTAAGGGCTGACAAACTTCTCCTACGAAGGCTTTTATTTTATTTATAACAAAGGAATAGAAGAATGAAAGATTTACTCAAGTGACTCCTCCTAGCAATCTTCGATGCTGTGCTCATTGCAACTCCTGATAGAATTACATGCTTTCAAATACAAATAGGTAGAACTTCTATTGGAAGTTAAAAAATGCGTGGCTATCTTTGAGAACAAATTTAGGAAATTTCGTATTTATAATTATATTAAATAAGTATATGACTAAATTTTAACACTCTTTAAAACGAAACTGTCTTGTTTTAGATTTTAACTACTGAGTGACTTTATAATTTGCAGTCATAGATTTCTTAAACCAACTATTATAAAATATATTTGACATGGTCGTAGTTCTAATTTAAATAATTTGGATGTATAGATGCATCTTTCATTCTCAAAAATGAAAGGTAATCACTTGTAAAAGATCAATGAAAAAAATCTTAATAACTCGAATGTAAAATGTACCCAATATGGAGTCATTGTTGCCAACGGGTCTACTTTTAATCAAACAGGTAGGTAATTTAGGCTAGGGTCGCAATAACAACTATATCGTTTTATTATATCTACACGTGTGGGGGAAATCTAGGCGATATCGGATATCCGATTGCGTGTAGTTACGTCTACGTGTAGTATATTGAAATACTGAAACCATATAGGTTTCAACCTGTTTGTCTACCTAATATGTCATATTATGTTAGTAAGTTTTTTTTTACAATAAAGTATTGAAAATACAACACTACAAAAACCTCTTAAATAAAATAAATTATGAATTAGGAGGAGATAGAAGAATATTAAAATATTACAAGTATATAAGAAGGAAAATATGTTTTATTTCGTTTGTTAATTATAAAATACAAATTTACCGTAAATAAATTAAATATTAATATAAATGTGTCATGATGACACATTGGTGAAGAAGCGCTTTATGTCATATTTAACAATTTACACTTTTGTCAAATTTATTTCCGAATACGTATGAAGAAATTACTCAATTTTGTTATACGAATTCAGAAAGTTAGACTCCCAGTAGGCTTTTAAATAAAATTGTACAAATTGATACAAGTGTTTACTGATTGTATACATTCATTGTACATGTATTTCGAGTGTATACCATTTCTTGGAACTTCGCTTATGACAAGTTCCTCCGACAACACACGTATTTTCGCAATGGCGAAAATGGCTAGACTTGTATTCGATAATAGAATAACATAACTGGCCCTAAACTACATTCAGCTTATGTTTGCTAGTTTTATAAAACAGGAAATTGCATTTTATATGCATTACGTAATATATCTAGTTCAATAATGATTTGTATTATTTCTACAATATTGTATCTATGATCTGTAACTATTACATCATTTTCCTTTGTCAAACTAACGTAAATAATAATTATAGTAAGATTATATTATAGTACTAGCTGTACCCGCGGCTTTGCCCGCGTGCAAATCAACGTGTCACAAAGTTTTTCCTGCTCAAATCTCGACACCGTGGGAATTCTATGATAAAAAGTAGTAACATTAAAATTGGTTTGGCCGCTCAAGGATTACCTGGTCAAACACAGAGTGAAAAAACGAATTTAAAGTGTGTATTTGTGGGTAGGAACGTATTGTTATGTATTTTTTTTTTAAATTAGACGAATTCTAATATTGTATACCGCTTTTTTTAACCAATTTACATTCTTAGTGGTCTAATTCACAATATCGGGATACTTTTTTTCAATCAACTCCTCCACATTTGAACCAAAACGTATCGATTATAAATATTGATTTGAATTTTTCCGAATTGGAAAATACTATTTGAAGTAATTTTGGCGGATTAAAATTTCTAAGATTATAGGTAAACCTACTTTTAATATTAATTTGTGTTCAGGAGTTCCGGAAGGCATTAAGGAATTTAAAAATTCTGTTGGATAATGTACTACTTCCTCCATCTCAATGACTGTGTCTACCGAATAGTAGATCTGTGACGCTGCTTTAAATTTTGAAAAAAAAAATCATTAATTTTATCGACACGTTCATTGGTGGGTGGGTATATAGCCGTCTTTTGGAACCGATTTATAGTGTTATTGGTTGTATTAACAATATCGGGATATACTTTTTCAACCAACTCCTCCACATTTAAACGAAGACGTATCGATATAAAGATTGATTTTAACTTTTCTGGATAACAAAGAATTCATTAGTAAATTTGAATATTACTGAACAGTGACATATATTCTAAGTTCATATTTTGATTCATGTGGCCAAAGATAAGATCTTTTAAGAGGTGCATCAGGCTATTTGTGTGCTTAAATCCCACATTGTTCTTTGTAAAGCAGAAGACATAATCAAAACACTTTTACAATTCATACGAACAGGGCGCACCCGCTCTCAGGGCGCTGCCGCACCCTGCACGCTTATTTTTTATGTTTTCTTTTATGTTCCAACCTAACCTAACCCATCCTGTTTAAAAAGCTACAGCTAAATCCAACTCTTAACAATAACATGACAATACTCATGCATTTTCAGGATTCAGGTATTCAAAGTGACACTTTTCATCATAATGTTCTCTCAGGAACGGGTTGTAATGTATTATAATCAATAAGTACCAAACTCATACGGCTTAAGTAGGTTGTGTACTTAGATTATCAGGGCTGATGAATTGAAGTTTAGTTTATTAATCACATTTCAGTTTAATGAGCTGTCATTAAACTTATAATATATAGTAAAAACAACCGTAAGCATTATGTGACTACCTTTTATAATTTAAGCTTGCACTATCTCGCATCATCAGGGAGAAGTTGAAGGCAAAAAAAAATATTCCGTGTCTTTGCTTAATATTCTTATTACTTATACGTAAACACTTGCGAGCCAACTTCTATAGCTTCGGCTTGCAGTACCCTGCATCATCAGGGCTGAAGAGCTTAAGGTCGAAATTGTCATCATGTATCTTTCCTTAGTAATTATATTACATACCCGAAAGCATTAAATGGCCAACTCCTATGGCTTAGGCTTGCAGTACCCTGCATCATCAGGCTTGAGGAGTCGAAGATCGAAATTTTCATCATGTGTCTTTGCTTAGTAATTATATTACATACCTGAAAGCACTAAATAGCTAACTTCTATGGCTTAGGCTTGAAGTACCCCTGCATCATCAGGGTTGAGGAGTTAAAGGTCAAAATTTTCATCATATGTCTTTGCTTAGTAATTATATTATATACCTGAAAGCACTAAATAGCTAACTTCTATGGCTTAGGCTTGAAGTACCCCTGCATCATCAGGGTTGAGGAGTTAAAGGTCAAAATTTTCACCATGAGTCTTTGCTTAGTAATTATATTAAATACCTGAAAGCACCAAATGCCCATCTCGTATAGTTTAGGCTAGCAGTATCCTGCATCATCAGGGGTGAGGAGTTGAAGGTCGAAATTTTCATTTTGTGTCTTTGCTTAGTAATCATATTACATACCCGAAAGCACCAATTGGCCATCTCCTATGGCTTAGGCTTGAAGTAACCCTGCATCATCAGGGTTGAGAGTTGAAGGTCTAAATTTGTACCGTGTATCTTTGCTTGGTATTTTTATTACATAATCGTAAGTACCAAATAGCCAACTCCTACGGTTTGCTCTTGAAATACCCTTACATCATCAGGGTTGAGGAGTTGAGGATGAAATTTTTGTCCCATGAATTTGTTTAACAATCTTATTATATATCCATAAAAACAAATTGACTTACTTCTACGGTTCAGGCTAGCAGTACCCCTGCATCATCAGGATTGAAGAGTTAAAGGTCAATTTTTTAGGAAATATCTGCTTAGTAATCTCATTCTACATTCAACCCAATTGGACTCCTACAGCTTAGGTTTGGCCGAGTATCGCTAATTTCGTTAATTTGCTTCAAAGAAATGGGCCCTATGATCTGAACCGTATCAAACTCATCAGAGTACCCTTGAAGTATATTCTTTCAAATAAAAGAAAAATCATGAAAATCGGTTGGCGGGAAATTGAGTTATTCATCTATTTATCGCGCACATCGTAAATGCAAATATCACACTTATGCGCTTTTCTTATGGATGCCACTGTCAAAAGTGAACTAAAAATAAATGAGACCCCAAGACGCGCACTACCTTTCAAATGAAAAAAAAATCATCCAAATCCGTTCACCCAGTGAGGAGAAATCGAGTAACAAATATAAAGTAAAAAAAAAAAAAAAAAAATACAGACGAATTGATAACCTCTTCCTCTTTGGAAGTCGTTTTAAAACTATGTTTTAACATAAAAACCAAAGCGAAATACTAAATTTTATTGAGGTGGCCTCAAAATTGACTGACTTTCATACAAACTTACATCTCCAATTTGGTTAAATTGGGGGGGGGGGGTCAGAAAATTCATTCTTAACTGACATCTACGTCATAAAAGGAACCCCTAGTAAAAATCATATTTGTATCTTTAACAGTTTAGGCTCTACGATGTTTATTCAATAGATGAGTCAGAGAGCATCCTTTCGTTTTTATATAAGTATATATAGATATAGAGATATAGATTTGTATAGTATCAAATAACATAGGTACACACATAACCAATAAAAAATACATAACAAAGGAATACATTTTACAGACCATAACATGTTTAGATTCAACCAATTCAACTATTCAGTTACTTATCTCGCACACAGAATAAATACTGCGTAGTTTTAAATTGACATAACTTTTTTATTTATAAACAGATTTACATAAAATAAACACTAAATGTTAAGTGAAGTTACCCACAATACATCCGTGAAAATTATATTCAAATTGGATAAGCCGTTTCTGAGATTAGCGTTTTCAAACACACAGACAAACAGACAAACAGACAAACAGACAAACAGACAAACAGACAAACAGAAAAGATTTCTAAACACCATTATTTTGGGTTCTATATCGTATTAAAGACCTCTAGAAATGGTTTTCACCTAAATTTATTCCATGTACAGACAGCGACCTCTTACAGATTTATTATAGTATAGATACATTCATTGTACATGTATTTCGAGTGTATACCATTTCTTGGATCTTCGCTTATGACAAGTTCCTCTGACAACACACGTATTTTCGCAATCATAATGATTTATGTTAGGACATTAGGACAGAGCTTTAAATAAAGCTAGGTTAGTTATGTTACTTCTATTTATATAACAGCGTCTAACGACATCAATGTATGTTGTTTCTATCTCAAAAAAGAAAGTCAGTGCATTATATGCATGATTTATATTTAACCGATATGATTAATACATTATGTTTGTATTATACTGGTCAGTATTTAAAGGACAAAGTTATCTTTTCTATTGTCATCCACCTGATTGTGAGCAAAGTCGAGGGGAATAACTAGTTATTAATGTCAATATTTTACTCGTATAAAACGGGTTTTGTATGTTTATTATTCTTTGTACGTGTATTTTTTAGCGCGCACGTGTGTGCCAGGTGGCCCATCTGTCTATTTGTTTAATTTTATATGTACAAATTGTACCTACGTGGTGAGAATATAATGTCACAATGGGTAAGGCCATTAAATCTGTATTAGGTACATTTCATATTTGATAGAATCTTGAATAAAATGTGAGTTATTAAGCATATGTTTAAATAAATCGTACGTATATTACGTATTACTTTTAATACACGTTATGTAACACACGTGTTTTTTGTTAGTTAGAAATAGTTATGGCGTTGGTGTTAAATGTATCATTGTGTCTGATTGCGATACAGATATATTGGGATTTTAATAGAGCCTAAAATATATGGGTCTAAATAAGAATTATAGTACAAAGCCGTATTTTGTTATCGCTAAATGGCAGGTTTTGAAAGGAAGAACGTCATAGAAGGCGAGGGAAAAATAAAAGTCAAGAAATGCAGCGTTTCCTTGCGAATGGTAACAGCGATTCCTTGGAATGGTAGCAGCGTTTCTTTGCGAAGCTATCTATCTTTGTTATTAATATGCACAGTCAAGCGACGATGTGTGCTGTAAAACACCTATTCGTGGTGGTTGAACTTTTATGTTTCAACAGTTTTATGCGCTGTAATTTTATGTTTTGATGTACGCGGATCCGTAGACATATTTTCTGGAAGAGTTCTAATTTCTCAAGATGCAACACATCTGTAGCCAGCTTCAATTTGGACTCTGGATTGATTTGCAAAGTCCATGTGCAGCAGTGATCCTTACCATCATGTGGACTGATTGCTCATTACGCTAACTGTACAAAAAAAAAATTCTACACAGACATCCCCACGCTAGGTTTTTCTTCTGTGTCGTGGACGCCATGGACATACAAAGACGAATATACAAACACCCAGAGCTAGAACAGTAATCTAAATACATCATTCAAATACCTGTCTGACCGGGAATCCAACCCTGAACCCACTGCGTGTTAGATCGGTATGGTGACCGCTTCGCCACGCGGGTTGTCAGACTATTCATCACATCATTGACGTTATTACTTCTATAAATTACAGATAAGCAGGGTTTAGTCGACATTGCACAGGTTCTACTTTGGACATCATAGTCTAGTATGAATTAACAACGTACCTCAATAAATACATAGTGTGTAGAACAAAACAGTTTTAAACAATTCTCTATTTTTTATTTCAAAATCTGTCCAATGTAGAATCTGTCCATATTAGACTATGATGTCCAAAGTAGAATCTGTCATATTTCGAGTAAACTTTGCAGATGTGCCGTAAGGTATAGCAAAATTGTTCATCGCCTTGACTACGACACTGCGTGTAAATGTATCGATAAAGTAGCGTGAGAAACTGTGATCATGGCATGGTTCAGTAATTAGTGTAATAACTAATAATACGATGTTAACAATGGACGCAAATTGGTTGTAAACAAGTGTTATCCACATGTAACGGAAGTACTGTGTTTATATTAGAACGAGATACAATTAACCACAATGCTGAGGACGCTATATCGCTATAGTGTTGTATAGGAATTGTTATGGTGCCATATTTGGAATTTTTGAGGTAAACAATTGAGGTAGACTATTCTGGGATTGAGTTAATCACTAGCATGTAGTAAATCATGTGTAACCACTAAAAGTGGTTAAATATGCTTTGACATTTTTATGAACCTTATATTTTCACATTTATGTGAGTATACAATTGTATTTATGCCCAAGCATTTATACGAGCCCCATACCCAGCAGTGGGACAATAATGGGTTCACGAGTGAGACTCATGCGTGCATAACAATTTATTGATAGCGATATTTATTGATGTAGCGAAAAAATATTAAAATATTCCTGTTCAAACCTTTCTTAGAGTTAAAGAACAACTTACACGTGGCGTTAATTGCCCCTGGGTGGCATGTCCTGGTGGGCGGCTAAATGTTTTTTTTTTATATTATACTAGCTGACCCGGCGAACTTTGTTCCGTCTAAAATCTAAAATTATCCGTGTTCCTCCAATATATTGTGCATGTATTATACATGAAAACCTTTCTCTTGAATCACTATTTATTAAAAAAAACTGCATAAGAATCCGTAGCGTAGTTTTAAATATATAAGCATACATAGGGACAGACAGCGTGAAGCGACTTGGTTTATACTATGTTTCCAGCCCCTTTTAGTCGCCTCATACGACAGTGGTTTTATACTACGTAGTGACTACGTAGTGATAACCGCTATTTGGGTTTAAAGAATTTATTCTCAAAAAGACTTATTACAAAATCACTTATATGAGCACAATGCTTACATTTGTAATAACTATAACATTCGTTCGTTTGCACGTGGATGGGTCCAATGTTAAGCGTACTGCGTGCGTCCTGTAGAAAAGAGTAAAAACTCCAAATTCCTCCTTCCTTCCCGCTCCTGGTTTGCACATTTGTGGAGCCACAGAATATTTAATTTTTTTTGGTTGTGAAATTGCACAAACAGGTATCTAGATTTCACGGTTTTTCGCTGACTTAAATTCTAAATGGGTGGCGGCAAATTAAACTTCGGCCCCAGGTGGCATGAAACCGTGCTAAGATACTGAAATAAATCTCGAGGTTACCTGAATATAGTATCTTTTGTTATAATATTAATGTCTAATAGCTATTAAGATGAATTTGAAAAGGGAAAACGTAGAAAATTATCGAAAATGCTTGTCGTTCTAAGTGAACGTAAGCACTCATAATCAATTTAAATTCGCAATGCAAAACGCATTTTGAGCGAGAATATTAACTAGCGGAGGCGGAAATGGCTAGACTTGAATTCGATAATAGAATAACATAACTAGCCCTAAACTACATTCAGCTTATGTTTGCCAGTTTTATAAAACAGGAAATCGCATTTTATATGCATTACGTAATGTATCTAGTTCAATAATGATTTGTATTATTTCTATAATATTGTACCTATGATCTGTAACTATTACATCATTTTCCTGTCAAACTAACGTAAATAATAATTATAGTAAGATAGATTCACACGGGAGAGTTCAGTTGCCCATATTACAGGTTCTCGCCCAGTTTAGGCAACTGAAGCTAAACGTAATAAACCCTAAACCTAATGATATTGTGTAATGTTACTCTGTTATTTTATAAAATAAAGATATTATTATTTTTAGGTATTATTATATTATTAATATAGCAACAAGAAAATCCCATGAGCAACGCTGTATTGAAGTTCTACCTGAGTTATGCCACTGATGCATCCCAATGATCCTTGATAAAGTCGAAACGCCTTATGTTAGTTGATCCCTTTTACCACACTCTCTGAACTAAAACATAAAAGCGTGAAACATAGCTTTTGTATCGTAGAAATAAACATAGCCGTGGAGTCTCCAGAGTCAAAACACAAAGGGTTATACCACCTTTGAGGAACCCCATTTGATTAATTATATTTTAATAAAAGTCATTTGACTTAGTAGAATAAGTGTGAAACCTTTTGTACAAATTGCAGACCCGTTCAGTTTAAAACGAAAATAATCTGTGTTTAGGTAAAAGCTTTAAAATCACTTCCATCTCGGATCCATCGTGTAATCGATCGTTCAGTTACAACAAACTTCCCGACAGGCTTCGCTTGCGGGAAATCAGATTCCGTGAAAATAACGAGAAATGGAATCTTTTCGTCAACGGTCGATGAGATTTTCCAGGGTTTTGCATTCAATCGGCCGTCTGCGGTATAAAGCGGCTATTAATTTTATTAGAAGCCTCCGCCTCTCGTCTCTCCTCGCCGTAAAACAAAGAGCTGCAACTAATATTGGAAATGCCAAAACGCTTACGGGTCCAATAAAATTATAGCCCATTGAATCATTTTATGCCGGAATACTTTTCTTGCGTGCTTTAAAATTTGTGGACGTGTCTCGAATTGAAATTTTAGAGCTCGGTGCCTAGGTTTGATCATTTTAAATAAGATATAAATTACATTCACAAATTTGTGGTCAATTAAAATGTTGCGAGCCTCTGGCATTTAAATAATTATTTGATACACTTCAATACTAAGATCCTATTGGAGTCTTATATTTACTTGCGAAGATATTTAAATATGTACGCATGTAAATATGTACGTACGTATGTTATTAACCGCTTGTGTTAAGGAACTTACTCGAAAGAGGGCATAAAAGGCGTAATGTACAAAATAATTTCCTAGATTTCTACAGTTAACCTTTAGCTAAACAGGCTCGGCGACAACCATAAAAAACGACAACATGGTTTAATAGTCCGACCAACGAATAAAAATTGAAGACTGTGTTATGAAACATAAAAAACATTATGGGTGGAAAGAAAGCATGTATTTACTACATGTATTCAGGAATATTATATATTATATTATATATTATATTATCAGGAATATTATATATTACAAGGTAATTAAAATGTATGCTTGTAACTTTAGTGCGCAGTTGAAATAAAACTTATTAGGCATTAAAAATTAGTATGCGTGGTCACGTCGAATAAAATTATACTCGGAATATACAAACAAATACATATGTAATATAATTATGGATCTAATAATACTTCCACTTGGTTTATATCATATACTAGCAGAACCGACGCAATTGTTCGCGCAGACTATAATTTAGTCTATTCAACCATTAAAAAATTTGCAAGCTGAAGTGGACTGCCACATTGCTCGAAGAACCGATAACCGATTTGGAAGAAAGGTCCTCGAGTGGCGACCACGTTTACGCAAAAGAAGTACAGGTCGCCCCCCCACTTTCAGAGGGCACAGGGCCGGTTGCAGTGGCGCCATTTAGGGGAGGCCTATGTCCAGCAGTAGACATCAAAGGGCTGATGGATGGCTGATTCAACCATTATACATTTGAGGTCCATTCCGGGCCATGTCCCTCCCCTCCATTTGTAATGAGAATTTGGTCAATAGCGCTTGGCATGAGTGTTGTCGACAAGAGTGTTGATACTATTCCGATAGAAGTCCCAAAAAATTTACGTAGCGTAAACGCTACGGCCACTTTGCGTGGGAACACACTGGTCGTGGTGCGGCGGCGGAGTCCAAATTTTACGTAGATATTGATATGTTCTCGTATATTGTACAACATTTTTTGTTCTATTACACATAGGTATCGCGTATGCTATGAAAAAATTTTGCAAGCAAAACTTTTTACACTTGGATTCACGTTACTGAAGTTTTAGCTAGGATCCCCTTATGTATTCTAAAATAATAAATATAAAATATGTTACTCAGGGAAAATGTAGCATTCTAATGGTAATTTTTTTTTAAAAATCGGTTCAGTAGGTTTTAACTTAATGCATAACAAACATACAAAAACAAATATACAAAGTTTTCCTCTTTATAATATTAGTATATTTAGATTAACTGGCTATTTACCGCGACTTCGCACGCGTAAATTGTAGGATTTGAAACCTTTTTTTAAGGGTTCAATTAAACACTTATTATAATATAATAAAGGTTCGTTTACTGAAAAACAATTACCTCAAATTAAAGGCAATGGTTTACTAACGATTGAACACCGTTATTTGTTATCTTTATTGATGAGAGAAGTTAAAATAATCACAATATATTAAAAGGCCGTTAACCACAGTGTAAAGCACCAAGGTTGCCAAGTCTAGGCCTATTTTGGATATAATTTAATTTTTAAACTAGATAGAAGGCAAGGTGGTAGAAAGTATATGGTTCTATTATTTATTTCTAGCGTGAAGCAATTCTTCTGTCTCCGTTCCTTACGTTTCTGTGGAAGGGTGTGGTTGCCGGTCTCTTAGAGTAGTGTATCTGTGATTGACTTTGGGTGGAACCTTCGTTCTGAATTAAGTTGCTGTGAGATATCAATGGGTTCTTGGTTGAACGCCTTAATCCTACCATCTCCCTGGCTAAGCCCATGGGTGGTCTGCATGGTCATTTGTTACTTCAATGTTATGAAAAATAGGTAAACTTTGAATTGTGCGGCTATTCAAGCAGCGATATGGAGACATTTATAAATATGAGAAATAGCTGCGCCTTAACATACAAAACTGAAATGGGTTTGCTCTCGCGAACGAGTTAACTAATTTTCTACAGCATTATGATTTCTGAAATGTCGTGGATATAATAGGCATCTGGCCCAATGCGGCTCTATAATTTGCTCCCACTCGCTCTCTCGGCGTCTATTTCCGTTTGGATAACGTAATTGAATAGAATGCTATATTTGTTCTGGTCTCGGTGTATTGTCCGTGTAAATGCAGTATAAAGATAAAGAGGTATAAACGAATTAGTTGTGTAATTAAGGTAATAAGTTGTAAGCGTTACAACAGCATTGGTAATTTAAAGCCTGTTTTATTTTTTCGTAAATATTAAAGATGTAATACTAGTTTCTCAATTTCGCATCAGTCCTGTTTATCACGGTAATGATATAATTATGTGTTGATCTAGGTCATGAACTAAGTGTGTGGAAAATTTTAGCAAACTTCGACCGGTAGTTTTGCGTGGAAGAGTGTTACTCTTACACACATACATCCTCACATAATTTTGTATTTATCTATCTTCTATCTATTCTTCTATCTTCTATCTATACTATAATAAATCTGTAAGAGGTCGCTGTCTGTACATGGAATAAATTTAGGTGAAAACCATTTCTAGAGGTCTTTAATACGATATAGAACCCAAAATAATGGTTTTTAGAAATCTTTTCTGTTTGTCTGTTTGTCTGTTTGTCTGTTTGTCTGTTTATCTGTTTGTCTGTTTGTCTGTTTGTCTGTTTGTCTGTTTGTCTGTTTGTCTGTTTGTCTGTGTGTTTGAAAACGCTAATCTCAGAAACGGCTTATCCAATTTTAATATAATTTTCACTGATGTATTGTGGGAAACTTCACTTAACATTTAGGGTTTATTTTATGTAAATCGGTTTATAAATAAAAAAGTTATGTCAATTTAAAACTACGCAGTATTTATTCTGTGTTCGATAAGTGTTAATAAGATAAGTAACTGCATAGTTGAATTGGTTGAAACTAAACATGTTATGGTCTGTAAAATGTATTCCTTTGTTATGTATTTTTATTGGTTATGTGTGTACCTATGTTATTTGATACTATACAAATCTATATCTCTATATCTATATATACTTATATAAAAACGAAAGGATGCTCTCTCACTCATCTATTGAAACATCTATACTATAATAAATCTGTAAGAGGTCGCTGTCTGTACAAGGAATAAATTTAGGTGAAAACCATTTCTAGAGGTCTTTAATACGATATAGAACCCAAAATAATGGTTTTTAGAAATCTTTTCTGTTTGTCTGTTTGTCTGTTTATCTGTTTGTCTGTTTGTCTGTTTATCTGTTTGTCTGTTTGTCTGTTTATCTGTTTGTCTGTTTGTCTGTTTGTCTGTGTGTTTGAAAACGCTAATCTCAGAAACGGCTTATCCAATTTAAATATAATTTTCACCGATGTGTTGTAGGAAACTTCACTTAACATTTAGTGTTTACTTTATGTAAATCGGTTTACGAATAAAAAAGTTATGTCAATTTAAAACTACGCAGTATTTATTCTGTGTTCAATAAGTGTTAATCTATCTTCTTCTTCTTCTTCTATCTATCTTCTTCTATACTATAATAAATCTGTAAGAGGTCGCTGTCTGTACATGGAATAAATTTAGGTGAAAACCATTTCTAGAGGTCTTTAATACGATATAGAACCCAAAATAATGGTTTTTAGAAATCTTTTCTGTTTGTCTGTTTGTCTGTTTGTCTGTTTGTCTGTGTGTTTGAAAACGCTAATCTCAGAAACAGCTTATCCAATTTGAATATAATTTTCACTGATGTGTTGTGGGAAACTTCACTTAACATTTAGTGTTTATTTTATGTAAATCGGTCAACGAATAAAAAAGTTATGTCAATTTAAAACTACGCAGTATTTATTCTGTGTTCGATAAGTGTTAATAAGATGTAACTGCATAGTTGAATTGGTTGAAACTAAACATGTTATGGTCTGTAAAATGTATTCCTTTGTTATGTATTTTTTATTGGTTATGTGTGTACCTATGTTATTTGATACTATACAAATCTATATCTCTATATCTATATATACTTATATAAAAACGAAAGGATGTTCTCTCACTCATCGATTGAATAAACATCGTAGAGCCTAAACTGCTAAAGATACGAATATGATTTTTACTAGGGGTTCCTTTTGTGACGTAGACGTCAGTTAAGAATGAATTTTCTGCCCCCCCCCCCCCCCCAATTTAACCCAAATAGGAGATGTAAGTTTGTATGAAAGTCAGTCAATTTTGAGGCCACCTCAATAAAATTTAGTATTCCGCTTTGATTTTTATGTTAAAACATCGTTTTAAACCGACTTCCAAAAAGGAGGAGGTTATCAATTCGTCTGTATTTTTTTTTTTTTGATTTTTTTTTTATTTTATATTTGTTACTCGATTTCTCCGCACTGGGTGAATGGATTTGGATGATTTTTTTTTTCGTTTGAAAGGTAGTGCGTGTCGTCGGGTCCCATTTATTTTTAGTTCACTTTTGACAGTGGCATCCATAAGAAAAGCGCATAATTCTGATATTTGCATTAACGATGTGCGCGATAAATAGATGAATAACTCAATTTCCCGCCAACCGATTTTGATGATTTTTCTTTTAATTGAAATAATGTACTTCAAGGGTACTCTGATGAGTTTGATACGGTTCTGATCATAGGATCCATTTCTTTGAAGCAAATTAACGAAATTAGCGATACTCGGCCAAACCTAAGCTGTAGGAGTCCAATTGGGTTGAATGTAGAATGAGATTACTATATTTCCTAAAAAAATTGACCTTCAATCCTGATGATGCAGGGGTACTGCTAGCCTGAACCGTAGAAGTAAGCCAATTTGTTTTTATGGATATATAATAAGATTGTTAAACAAATTCATGGGACAAAAATTTGATCTTCAACTCCTCAACCCTGATGATGTAAGGGTATTTCAAGACTAAACCGTAAGAGTTGGCTATTTGGCACTTACGGTTATATAATAAAAATACCAAGCAAAGATACACGGTAAAAATATTGACCTTCAACTCCTCACCCCTGATGATGCAGGATACTGCTAGCCTAAACTATACGAGATGGGCATTTGGTGCTTTCAGGTATTTAATATAATTACAAGCAAAGACACATGATATAAATTTTGACCTTTAACTCCTCAACCCTGATGATGCAGGGGTACTTTAAGCCTAAGCCATAGAAGTTAGCTATTTAGTGCTTTCAAGTATGTAATATAATTACTAAGCAAAGACACATGATGAAAATTTTGACCTTTAACTCCTCAACCCTGATGATGCAGGGGTACTTCAAGCCTAAGCCATAGAAGTTAGCTATTTAGTGCTTTCAGGTATGTAATATAATTACTAAGCAAAGACACATGATGAAAATTTTGACTTTTAACTCCTCAACCCTGATGATGCAGGGGTACTTTAAGCCTAAGCCATAGAAGTTAGCTATTTAGTGCTTTCAAGTATGTAATATAATTACTAAGCAAAGACACATGATGAAAATTTTGACCTTTAACTCCTCAACCCTGATGATGCAGGGGTACTTCAAGCCTAAGCCATAGAAGTTAGCTATTTAGTGCTTTCGGGTATGTAATATAATTACTAAGCAAAGACACAAGATGAAAATTTCGATCTTCAACTCCTCAAGCCTGATGATGCAGGGTACTGCAAGCCTAAGCCATAGGAGTTGGCCATTTAATGCTTTCGGGTATGTAATATAATTACTAAGCAAAGACACAAGATGAAAATTTCGACCTTAAGCTCCTCAGCCCTGATGATGCAGGGTACTGCAAGCCCAAGCTATAGAAGTTGGCTTGCAAGTGCTTACGTATAAGTAATAAGAATACTAAGCAAAGACATGGGATATTTTTTTTTACCTTCAATTCCTCCCTGAAGATGCGGGATAATGCAAGCCTAAATTATAAAAGGTAATCACATAATGCTTACGGTTGTGTTTAGTATATATTATAAGTTTAATGACAGCTCATTAAACTGAAATGTGATTAATAAATTAAACTTCAATTCATCAACCCTGATAATCTAAGTACACAGCCTACTTAAGCCGTATGAGTTTGGTACTTATTGATTACAATACATTACAACCCGTTCCTGAGAGAACATTATGATGAAAAGTGTCACATTAAATATCTAAATCCTGAAAATGCAGGAGTATTGTCATGTTATTGTTAAGAGTTGGATTTAGCTGTAGCTTTTTAAACAGGATGGTTTAGGTTAGGTTGGAACATAAAAGAAAACATAAAAAATAAGCGAGCAGGGTGCGGCAGCGCCCTGCGAGCGGGTGGGCCCTGTTCGTGTGTATTGTAAAAGTGTTTTGATTATGTCATCTGCTTTACAAAGAACAATGCGGGATTTACGCACACAAATAGCCCGATGCACCTCTTAAAAGATCTTATATTTGGTCACATGAAACAAAATATGAACTTAGAATATATGTCGCTGTTCCGTGATAACCCAATTTTCTAATGATTTACTTCAAGTGGATAATAGTGCTTTGTTATCCAGAAAAGTTAAAATCAATCTTTATATCGATACGTCTTCGTTTAAATGTGGAGGAGTTGGTTGAAAAAGTATATCCCGATATTGTTAATACAACCAATAACACTATAAATTGGTTCCAAAAGACGGCAATATACCCACCCACCAATGAACGTGTCGATAAAATAAATGATTTTTTTTTCTAAATTTAAAGCAGCGTCACAGATCTACTATTCGGTAGACACAGTCATTGAGATAGAAGAAGCAGTACATTATCCAACAGAATTTTTGAATACCTTAATGCCTTCCGGAACTCCTGAACACAAATTAATATTAAAAGTAGGTTTACCTATAATCTTACTTAGAAATTTGAATCCGCCAAAATTACTTCAAATAGTATTTTCCAATTCGGAAAAGTTCAAATCAATCTTTATACTTAATCGATACGTTTTGGTTCAAATGTGGAGGAGTTGATTGAAAAAAGTATCCCGATATTGTGAATTAGACTACTAAGAATGTAAATTGGTTCAAAAAAGCGATTTACAATATTAGAATTCGTCTAATTAAAAAAAATACATAACAATACGTCCCTACCCACAAATACACACTTTAAATTCGTTTTTTCACTCTGTGTTTGACCAGGTGATCCTTGAGCGGCCTTTTTATCATAGAATTCCCACGGTGTCGAGATTTGCGCGAGAAAAACTTTGTGACGCGTTGAATTGCACGCGGGCAAAGCCGCGGGTACAGCTAGTCGTAAATAAACATCGTAGAGCCTAAACTGCTAAAGATACGAATATGATTTTTACTAGGGGTTCCTTTTATTATATTTATGATGTAGACGTCAGTTAAGAATGAATTTTCTGATCTCCCCCCCCCCCCCCCCCAATTTAACCCATAGAGGAGATGTAAGTTTGTATGAAAATCAGTCAATTTTGAGGCTACCTCAATAAAATTTAGTATTTCGCTTTAATTTTTATGTTAAAACATCGTTTTAAACCGACTTCCAAAAAGGAGGAGGTTATCAATTCGTCTGTTTTTTTTTTTATTTTATTTTTTTTAATTTTATATTTGTTACTCGATTTCTCCGCACTGGGTGAACGGATTTGGATGATTTTTTTTTTCATTTGAAAGATAGTGCGTGTCATGGGGTCTCATTTATTTTTAGTTTACTTTTGACAGTGGCATCCATAAGAAAAGCGCATAAGTCTGATATTTGCATTAACGATGTGCGCGATAAATAGATGAATAACTCAATTTCCCGCCAACCGATTTTGATGATTTTTCTTTTATTTGAAAGAATGTACTTCAAGGGTACTCTGATGAGTTTGATACGGTTCTGATCATAGGATCCATTTCTTTGAAGCAAATTAACGAAATTAGCGATACTCAGCCAAACCTAAGCTGTAGGAGTCCAATTGGGTTGAATGTAGAATGAAATTACTAAGCAGATATTTCCTAAAAAAATTGACCTGCAACTCTTCAATCCTGATGATGCAGGGGTACTGCTAACCTGATCCGTAGAAGTAAGTCAATTTGTTTTAATGGATATATAATAAGATTGTTAAAAAAAATCATGGGACAAAAATTTTGACCTTCAACTCCTCAACCCTGATGATGCAGGGTTAATTCAAGCCTAAGCCATAGGAGATGGCCATTTGGTGCTTTCAGGTATGTAATATGATTACTAAGCAAAGACACATGATGAAAATTTTGACCTTTAACTCCTCAACCCTGATGATGCAGGGGTACTTCAAGCCTTAGTCATAGTAGTTAGCTATTTAGTGCTTTCAGATATGTAATATAATTACTAAGCAAAGACACATAATGAAAATTTTGACCTTTAACTCCTCAACCCTGATGATGCAGGGGTACTTCAAGCCTAAGCCATAGAAGTTAGCTATTTAGTGCTTTCGGGTATGTAATATAATTACTAAGCAAAGACACATGATGAAAATTTCGATCTTCAACTCCTCAAGCCTGATGATGCAGTGTACTGCAAGCCTAAGCCATAGGAGTTGGCCATTTAATGCTTTCGGGTATGTAATATAATTACTAAGCAAAGACACAAGATGAAAATTTTGACCATCATCTCCTCAACCCTGATGATGCAGGGGTGCTTCAAGCCTAAGCCATAGCAGTTAGCTATTTAGTGCTTTTGGGTATGTAATATAATTACTAAGCAAAGACACGAGATGAAAATTTCGACCTTAAGCTCCTCAGCCCTGATGATGCAGGGTACTGCAAGCCCACTATAGAAGTTGTCTCGCAAGTGCTTACGTATAAGTAATAAGAATACTAAGCAAAGACACGGGATATTTTTTTTACCTTCAACTCCTCCCTGATGATGCGGGATAGTGCAAGCCTAAATTATAAAAGGTAGTCACATAATGCTTACGGTTGTTTTTAGTATATATTATAAGTTTAATGACAGCTCATTAAACTGAAATGTGATTAATAAATTAAACTTCAATTCATCAACCCTGATAATCTAAGTACACAGCCTACTTAAGCCGTATGAGTTTGGTACTTATTGATTACAATACATTACAACCCGTTCCTGAGAGAACATTATGATGAAAAGTGTCACATTAAATATCTAAATCCTGAAAATGCAGGAGTATTGTCATGTTATTGTTAAGAGTTGGGGTTGGGTTAGGTTAGGTTGGAACAACCCCCTCGAAGGGATCTCCACCTTGTCGTGGTGAGGGGGCTCAGTAACCGTGTTTTCGGTGACGGTGTTTTCTGTCCTCCGCAGCCAGGAGGGGTCGCGGGAGGAGAGGTGTCTTGGTGTGTCGTTGCCGTGCACCCTGTCTCCCGCGACCAAACGGGAGCGCACCGTCAGATGCGTTGGCGGTGGGGCCGCAGAGGAAGAGGAGATGCGGTGTGTCGTTGCCGTCCTCCCTGTCCTCTGCGGCCGTTTGGTGGTTTGCGGCGGAACCAGGGATCGGATCCGCCGCTGGGTGTAGGAGGTCGGTGCCTTTGCGGGTGTCGACTTGCCCATGCCCACGGCTCCTAGGTGGCGGTCTCGGGGTTGGTCCGTTGCCCTGCGGATGGGAGCCTTGGAGGTAAGGCTCGCCTTTGTGTTTTCTGGCGCGCCTTCCTGTTGGAGGGGAGCTCCATGCTCAACGCGAGGGGGTTGCGGAAGCGACTAGGCACCGGCGGGTTCGCGGATGAATGTGAAAGCGCGCCCGTGTTCCCGCCAAACGGTGCGGAGGTGAAAACTCAGTGGGGGTTTAGCCGGTAAGAGTCCGTCATACCCAGCTGCTGCCCCGGGCGGCTGGGTATCCATGAGGATTACCCACTTAAAAAAAAAAAAGGTTAGGTTGGAACATAAAAGAAAACATAAAAAACAAGCGAGCAGGATGCGGCAGCGCCCTGCGAGCGGGTGCGCCCTGTTCGTATGAATTGTAAAAGGGTTTTGATTATGTTTTCTGCTTTACAAAGAACAATGCGGGATTTACGCACACAAATAGCCCGATGCACCTATTAAAAGATCTTATCTTTGGCCACATGAAACAAAATATGAACTTAGAATATATGTCGCTGTTCAGTGATATTCCAATTTTGTAATGATTTACTTCAAGTAGATAATAGTGCTTTGTTATCCGGAAAAGTTAAAATCAATCTTTATATCGATACGTCTTCGTTTAAATGTGGAGGAGTTGGTTGAAAAAGTATATCCCGATATTGTTAATACAACCAATAACACTATAAATTGGTTCCAAAAGACGGCTATATACCCACCCACCAATGAACGTGTCGATAAAATCAATGATTAATTTTTTTTCAAAATTTCAAGCAGCGCCACAGATCTACTATTCGGTAGACACAGTCATTGAGATGGAGGAAGCAGTACATTATCCAACAGAATTTTTGAATTCCTTAATGCCTTCCGGAACTCCTGAACACAAATTAATATTAAAAGTAGGTTTACCTATAATCTTACTTAGAAATTTGAATCCGCCAAAATTGCTTCAAATAGTATTTTCCAATTCGGAAAAGTTCAAATGAATCTTCATAATCGATACGTTTTGGTTCAAATGTGGAGGAGTTGATTGAAAAAAAGTATCCCGATATTGTGAATTAGACCACTAAGAATGTAAATTGGTTCAAAAAAGTGGTTTACAATATTAGAATTCGTCGTATTTAAAAAAAAATACATAACAATACGTTCCTACGTTACGTTAAATTCGTTTTTTCACTCTGTGTTTGACCAGGCCAAACCGATTTTAATGTTACTACTTTTTATCATAGAATTCCCACTATTCGAGATTTGCGCGGGAAAAACTTTATGACACGTTGATTTGCACGCGGGCAAAGCCGCGGGTACAGCTAGTTACATTAATAAGATTGGATTGCATGATTATTTGATAAATATTTGAAGGAACTCGCAAGCTTCACCGTCACATCTTTTTCTACCTAACGCAACCTAACACCAGCGGTGTTAAATTATGATGTTTTTGGGCTAAGGGATAGGAAAGACCTATTCGAGGCGCTCTAAGCTTAGTTCTCACGGATAACCCCGCATCTATGGCTAACTTCCACCACTACGCCTCATATTGTAGCTAACCTCATGTAACATTATTTATCATCGCATATGGTTGATTGCAAATATCCATGGGAGGCAGTGACCACTTAACAATAGGTGTACCGTATCCCCATTTGCTATCGTTGCTTCTATATTATAAAGAAAGTATGGGTCATAAATCGATGTCATGTAACGACAACAAGGTGGTAACCATAACTACTGTGACAACTATAAAAACAGACAAGATGGTCAAATGATCCCCGCAAGGAATAAAAATTACTTTCGCTTATTCTTTATATCAAAAGGGATGAAGTTAGTGCTTGTTTTTATTAGACTGGCGGTCTAACGAGCTATATTCCGTATCTGCAATAAATTATTATGAAGGAACGGAAAATAGAACGTTTTCCCGCAAACCGTGTTTGCCCTAGCATTGTCGTTACCCTGCCCTTAATCTTACGACATAGTGATACATTTGTTCGGTAACCATACGACCGTTGAATAACAAGCGTGAAAAAGCGTAAGGATTGTCTAATAATCCCTTTCAACGAATAAAAATCTTCCACGCTTATTCCTTCCATCAAAAAGGATGTAGCAAGTCTTTGTTTTTATTACACTGGCGTTCCTACGAGCCATGCGCCGTGCCTGCAATAAATGATTATGAAGGAAAGGAAAATAAAAATGTGTTCCCGCATACAGTATTTGCCCTCCCATTGTCGTTTCCCCAGCCGTATGTAATTTTTATGATATACGTATAATCCCGCTAATGCCGCGTAAATCGTACAGCATGAGTCGCTAGTACGTGTACCTTTCTTTTCAAAGAATTATGTATGTAGAGATTAACGTTGATTCGGTTTAAAAATTTATTTGTTTATTTTATTTATTTATTTGTTTGAAGTAGCAAACGAGCATGCAGTCCACCTGATGGTAAATGGTCACTGCCGCCCATGGACATCTGTCATCAACTTCATACAGAACATGGGTTCCATCTGAAGCCAATCAAAGATGCGTTGCTACTCCCGAGGACTATGATGGTCGCCTCATGTGAAAGTGTGCCGGCAACCACACCCTTCTATCGAAACGCAAGAAATGCTTCACGCTAGAAATAGGTGTGACGGTGGTACTTCCCCGGTCGAACTACACTGGTGCTACCACCTTGAAAAGTTCCGCAAGTATGAAAATGGGAAATGCCGCAGACAAAGCGATATTGAAAATGTTTTTGTGGACGTGTAAAATATTCAGTTAGATTTTCAATAGCTTATCATGATTTTTGCTTCATTTCAGCAAACATTTGCCAACATAGTGTGTTATAAAAACATTGGAGCTTTTACAGTAATTGAATCTTTTCACAGATCAAATGTCAATAGATTTTATAGATATCATCATAAACTTATTACGCTTCTACAAAAAGGCACGGGCCTTCGGGTCGTCTCTCTGAATAAGATTTTATATAATTCTATTCAGGAATATGGGTTTATTTACGATGTTTTCCTTTAACGTTAAAGCAAGTTAGAATTTATTAATAGTTGGTAAGATATGCGCATCTAAAATCGTACAGAACCCTTCGTAGTTCTTTGAATATGGGTATGAATATTTTGATTGATAAAAGAATAAAGCAAAAAATAAGGTACGTTGTCTGTTACATTTCAGATATTTTAAGTTGCATTGTATGTTCGGCGTATACTTTGGTATGTATTATGTACTTAGTTGAGTTTTGCACAACAAAAAAAAATATGGTTGTAATGTTTTTGGAAGGTCTATTAATGGAAGGAAAATATATAGGTTAGCTGTTTATAAAATTATTATTGACGATCAGATCACGGTATCTTTTACTGTCTGTAGTGTTAAACTCGTATATTCGTATTCATATTCTTTCGTTTGTAAAAAAATACTATAAAATATATATACGTACATAAAGTAGAACCATGTTGAAGCCTTTTGGTGTCAACCGAAAAAAAAGTGCTAATGCGAATATAGGCTGAATGTTACGATTTTACTTGGATTCGGAAAGCGGCTAATGAAAACTAAACGAACAGCAGCAATAATGGAGAATACGACAGTAATGCAATGTTTTAATTAAAAAAAAAAATAAGTTCTTTGTTTCAAGAAAAAATAGCATATAGGACAAGTCATATTTTTATCATAAGTTTTTAATATAAACCGTTTGTTTCAAAGTATGTACTTTAAATTTACGATAAGGGTCCAACGATGCCGCGCCCGACGCCTGTGTTAAATTTCTACCGTATCGCTCTCGCGTATAAATAAGTAGTTAACATCAACTGGCGTAGAAAATAAGGTAAAGTTAAACCGGGTTTTTTTTTTTGTAATGAAATGCGACTATTTTTAACGTATTACAAATTTATTTTGAGAACGAGATCTAACAAAGGGAATGGTAAAGCGGTACAATGTGCCGATCCAGTGGCTATTTCCGTTGGACCGCAGTTGGAGTGCAGTGAGGACCGATGTATCGTCCTGCGGCAATAAAACACGCTTTCTACACTCATAGTCCCACACTAGGATTTTCTCCTGTGATGTGGGTACCATGGACACACACAAAGACGAATAAACAAACACCCAGACCCAGAACAGGAATCTAAACTCATCATTCAGATATGTACCTGTCTAGCCGGAATGGAACCCGGAACCCATTGCGCGTCAGTTCGGTATGGTAACCGCTTGGCCACTCGGGTTGTCAAAAAGGGTTAAATCTCGCAATTCTGTTTGTTTAGCATATCTATATATTTACAAAATTGTTCCATGGAATTTAGGAGCATCGGAATGAAATATATTCAATTTAATATGGAAAAATGTGATGACACATATAATATAGGTTTATTTACAAAGTTATATCTTGTAATAGTAGTAACATAATCCTGTTCGGTACTTCGATTCATAATTACATCTGTGATGAAGAGTATTGGAATTGAGGATTGTCAATGTGAATCTATTGTAAATGGATATGTAGTGCTTATATTCTTTGAAGGCATTCTAGCGTAACATTTACATGATGTACTGGCTGATTTGGTTAAATTATAATATGAAAAGAAGTTCATTTATTTGGATTAGCCCACGAGTCACTCACGTGTTGTCAGCTGTATATATTTTTCTTGTCTATTATTAGATCAGAAAAGAGCTTGACTCGGAAGTAAATAATACAATTAATTACAGCTACGGATTACGATATAGGTATTAGCATAGTAGTAATATCATACAGTATTCTAACTCTGCCGTGTCCTTGAATTTTATACCTTCAGACGCGCCGGACGAGAGTTCGCGTTGGGCTACCCGCCTAAAGTATTTTAATACATCTGTATACTTGACTTTCTTTATAACTTATTATGTATTTTATTCAGTAGATTAAGGTAATAAACAAAGCGTTCTTTTAAGTGGCTGTTGCATACCGAGTGTATACCGAAACCGAGGCGCGTAGGTACAACTTGCGTTTCGTGCGTTTGTAAGAAGTTAGAATACTGTAGATACTATTACCGTGGTATTAGCGTTTAGGTGAAACTGAACGCCGATAATGGTATCACTTTGTGTGGGTCATAAACCTGTCATGATGTTGATTTCACGCACTGTTTTATGGCAGTGTATTTGTTTTGTTTTATGTCGTAACTTCTGTCGGTTACGCTCTATCTTTTTTCAAACAATTTCGCGATTAAATATGGTAAAAATATTGAGGAGGAGGGGGGGTTTTTCAAAAAGACGTTTGTGCGCTGTTGATAATCATCATATCTGAAATGGATAATCAATATAAACATGAGATGGTTTTAGATTTAGTAGGACAACTATACCGCATATTAGATTTTCGAAAGTATGACTTAACATATATTTTTTAAATGCGACTGAATTTGTTGGGCACAGGAAGTCAGAAAATCAATTCAGAAAGTCAATAATACAATTAATTACAGCTACGGATTACGATATAGGTATCAGCATTTAGGTGAAACAGAACGGCGATAATGGTATCATTTTGTGTAGGCCATAAACCTGTCATGTTGTTGATTTCACGCACTGTTTTATGGTCGGAAGTTCTATGGTAGGATTTCTTGTTTTATGTCATAGCTACTGTCGTTTACGGGCTATCTTAATTACACCCGATTTCAGGATTTTTGTTGGGTTTAAAATACGAACATATAAAGTAAACCTTAAAGTAAAAAAAACACAAAACAAAACAATAATAATAATTATCTAAGGAAATTGGGAGCCCACCATCTTAAAACAGATGATAAAGAGCTGTGGATGAATTCTCTGAAATGGACGATCTAAATAATCATAAAATGGTTTAAGATTGAGTAGGTTAACAACTATAGACATATGATTTTCGAAATTTTAAGTTTCACATTTTTTTAAGTACAAAGTATACAACCGTCCGTTCCCAAATATTAATCTGTCAATATATCATTGATAAAAATGTTTTTAAACTTAGTATCTGCTGATTGCATAAATAAGTAACATATTATTTTTATTAATTTATGTCATGTTTATGTGAAAACTGTAACAATAAGTTTTTTTTTATTTGACTGAAGTAGCAAACGAGCATGCAGTCCACCTGATGGTAAGTGGTCACTCCCGCTCAAGGACATCTGTAATCAACTTCATACAGAACATGAGTTCCATCTCAATCACAGATGTGTTGCTACTTCTGAGGACTATGATGGTCGCCTCATATAGAAGTGTGCCGACAACCACACCCTTCCAAGTATATGAATCAATGAATAGTTTTTGTGTTAACATTAGATTTTTTCATTTAAAGATAGAAAAAGGCTTTTATCCTTAATCGAGTATGTTTAATTGTTTTAGGGCTGGGAGGGGCGAACGGAGGCGGGAGGGGAGGGCGCAGAGCCTCCACCGCCGGCGCACGCTCCTCTAGATGCTGTATGGCAACCAGTAGCAGGCACCAGGTAAGTTTATATCAATAAGGTACAGAAATATTCGCACAAAGTTTTTATATTCACCATTAAACCCCCAAAACAAAAATGTAATAAAAAAGACGAAAATTTTAGTGTTTTCAAGAAGATTCAATGATGTAGAACTTTTAGATGTTTGGTTGTTGGTATATGATTGCTTATGTTAAGTATGTCCTGCCTTATGATGACAATGGAGAGCTGTTGAGCTCCTCCCCGTGTTGAGCATAGCTATGGTAAAGCTGATTCACTTTTTCAATGCATATCATTTTAATCTTACAAGAAAGCAACGCACCTATGATCAAACTGAGGTATGACTACCATTTAGTGTCGTATCGACATCCATTACAAACACGCATGAGTCACAGTGACTTATCGTTGGGTGGATTACATTACTACTTTCATTTCATTAAAAGTTGTATTATGAAATAGGATAAAATTACAAAACTTAACCGTTTTATTTCTCCAAGTGAAAATATGAACCTGATTCAATTTTCTCTGCTTCTCGATATACTCACCGCAATAAATTGGTTATTTTAAAGAAACCTATGAAATCCTGTACAAGTTGTTAAAGCTACATTCACATACGTTAATTTAATTTCGAAGCACGAATACGAGTATGAGAGCAATATGTGAAAAGTAGAACGCTGTATACCCATTTTAATCTAAAACTTTCCGATCCTAAGACGGCTCTTCCCAGAAGTTCTTGTTGTAAAAGTTTTGACATAATCTATTTCTCACAAGTTGGATAATCTATGTGCATTATACTCGTTCCTTAAAAAAGGAGTGAACAAGTTTATCTTTTGAATGTTATTGTATTGAAGTTGTTGTTGTTACCAATTTTAATTGTAAAATTATTTTATTAATTGATAGATAATCGTAAAGATGGTTGAGATATTAATGTATTGACTGCAGCCGCATCTTTGTCAACTATATTTTGATCTTTTATCTTTTTGATCTTTGTCTCCGGAATAAATAATGTAAGTATCTGTGACTAGTATCAGATATAATCTCGTCTATATGCAAAGTTCTATACGAAAGTGTTTACCAATGCTATAGACAGCTGTAATCACTTATCATCGTGAGAATACGTACATGCTCATTTGCTACTTTAATATCATACAAAAATAACGGGTTAATTAAATCAAAATAAATTATGAACATAAACTTCATAAACTTCTTCTCTGTTAACTCGAATTTAAAGTTTGGATAGACTGATTCGAGAACGTTATAAATCGTTTCAATCAGATTTTATCGAGAAGCAATCGCGAGATGAACTTCCTTGATTTCAAAGAGTTGAAACCCGTCTAAATGATAAAGTAACTTTAAATTTACCGCCACGAACGTGCTTTGTTTTCTAAAGTTGCTCTTCAAAGTCCTCAAAACAATAAAAAACGCGCGACTTTTTAAGGCAAGGATAAAAGTTTACGAGAAGAGAAAAGTCGTGACCGGCTGTGTACTTATTCGTATTTAAAACCAAACATTAAGCATCAGAGTTACAATGAAAATTAAAAAGAATGGAAGCTGTACGGACCACGGTAATTTATGTTCGTATTTAGCTACAGAGGAAGTTTGTGCTCTAAAATTAGCCCAGCGTATTTTCAATTTGTTTTTGTTAATGACGGTGTAAAGGGTTTTTTTTCTATATTTTTACCCGAAAGTTTTCGGGTATGTATGTTTATTTCTTTGTCTTTGATGATTGTAACATATGCTGTATCAATTAAGTTTACTTAGTTTTCAGAGACTTAGATTAGGTATATGTTAATTAAATAAGGCGTCTGTGATACAAGTAAAGGGGTCGCCCCTATACTGTTTTATTATTTTCAGCACCATATCGGTATCAAATACGCTAGTAAATAGAATTTTGACGCAAAATCCAAAATGCATTAATTTAAATTATTTTAATAACAAGACCTCGATTGCTTAAAAATATTTAACTAAAATTGAAAGCAATAAATCGACTTTAAGCTGTCAGGTTTATTGTTTTAACAATATTACTTATTTAATAAATGCATTCAGCATTTTGAACTAAAAGTATAAGGTTTTATTATGTGTAAATCGTGCATTCTCAACTTAATTTGTGAATACTGCGTGTGTAACTTCTTACAACATGCAGTTTGATCTTGTTTCAACTTCATCTATTACTTCGTTGACTGAGTTTTGAGATTATATATATTGACTTTTTACAAGTTAAGCCGGTGTATACAATGTCTTTCTGTGACAACGAACCTATAAAAGTTAATCCATTTGCAGGGTCGCAAACCTATAGGGTTCTAGAAGCAGTTCCTGCGTTGCTTTTCAGGCCTATTTATATGAGGAGTCCATCTTAAACTTCGGGAATGCGTCTGTAATATACTTCAAATACAACTTTTTAAAAGCTTTTATTTAATTTACAATGTTTGTGAGCAAGTATGTAAATATGTATATTTAGGTCAAATCTTGCAACCTTAATTTAATCCCTTCTCAGTGTCCGATTGAAATTTGGAATACACATATGATTCTGATGACAATGCAATATTACATTCAATCAATATTGTCGTTAATCCAAAATGGCGGCGGCAACAAAATGGCGGACTACGTATTTTTGTACAACACACAATACGAGAATAGTTCAGGAAAGCATAGAACTCGAATTGAGAAAATCTAATGTGGGCAATCTCACGATAAGCTTTTATATGACAGAAAATTGTACCATGCAACAAAATGATGGGTTTGATTTGATTGGTACTATAAAATTTATTTATTCTTTTCAGTCCATTGAAATAAAAGTTTGTTTTAATTTTTTTTTAATAATATTTTATTCGTATGAAATAAATATCATACAAATATCAACGGCCACTCACCATCAGCTGGAGAGCCCGTTAGTTACTTTAATCTTATAAAAAAATCCAATACATCCTGAATTTATTTATCCACACTGTATTTTGTTCCTTATGTTTCTTTTCTTTGGGATGAAAATCCTCTAATTAATGTATTTTAAGAATACAATATCCTCTGAAGAATAATACTCGTAGCATAACTAGTTTGGAAGATAGATGGAACCGTAATCATTTGTAATTGCAAAACTTTGTATACTTTGCCATCTGCCCGATTGTCTTGATTGATTAGATTTGCAGGCTTCATAGTTGGTTTGGTTCTTACGTGACGCATTTTTCTTATTTTTATACAGGATTATATTTTAATTGTGTTTTCCTTTCTTAATTTTCTTGCAATAACCCAATAATCGCTCTTATTATGGTAGAGAGATATTATGGTGAGATAGAGCAAGTTTAAAAAGAGATCTTGAAAGATGGGGTACCACTGTCCCACTGGTGGGCACGGGTCTTTTCTCAGAATAAGAAAGTTTTATGCCACAGTCCACCACGCTGGCCAGTGCGAACTGGTGGACTTGAAAGATGACTTCTTAATATTAAGGAAAAAACATTGACACATGAAATTTTAATGAAAGTTAATAGCGGAGTACTTAACATTCTTAAAAGCTTTAAACATTGCACAGAAAGCCTCAATGGAAACTATTTTGGCTTACTTCCAGGCGGCAGTTGTGTTCAGCATTGCTTCGCTTTGCCACAATTGCCACTTGCATGTGACAAAAGATGTGGCGGGCCTGGGTGGTGGCAGCACGAATTTGCATTTATCACTTTCTGTAATTAGACTAAGCGAGACTGTGCCTAAATATAGGCTGTACTATTTACATACCAGAATCTCACGCGTTAAAACATCTTGTGTCTAACCAAATTTTAAGAATTAATCATGTTTGAAGGTAGCACCAATGTAGTTCGACCGGGAAAGTACCACCGCCACACCTATTTCTAGCGTGAAGCATTTCTTGCGTTTCGATAGAAGGGTGTGGTTGCCGGCACACTTTTACATGAGGCGACCATCATAGTCCTCGGGAGTAGCAACGCATCTGTGTTTGACTTCAGATAGAACCCATGTTCTGTATGAAGTTGATTACAGATGTCCATGAGCGGCAGTGACCACTTACCATCAGGTGGGCTGCATGCTCGTTTGCTACTTCAGTCAAATAAAAAAAAAAAAATGTATAACGAAGTGGGCGTGACGTAAGGAAGGACAGAGTCTTCATTACGTTAGTAATTCTTGAAGATTTCGAGTAAAACGCAGAAGTTATTCTTCTTCGATTTATAAATAGTTGAGGAGGTCCGATCGATTCGACGGTTGAACAAGACTCTCTTTATAGCGGCAGGCGCTCGCCTTTTATAACAAATTTTGGTGAGGTCAAAATAACAAATTTATGGAGGGTAGACTAAATTAACATCTTTAGAAATATTGCTATTTACTATGACTTAATATTGCTATTTTAATAAACATACAATTTCCTCATTAAAAAATAAATCATTAAAATATCTAAAATAATTGTTTTCGGCAACGTGTTTTTCATAAATACGCGGTGTCCCGCCGACACGTATTTTAAGGGTATTTTCTCGGGGTAAATTGTTAGTCAATCCCAAATCTATATTTCTGTAAGGAAATCTTTCTGGTAATGTTTATTTAACGATGTTAACACGTAGATTTTTGTATTTATGTACGACATGAAGACGGTGGGTGACCGCTGGATTCAGATGGCTCAGAACCGGTCGAAGTGGCGCAGATTAGGGGAGGCCAAATACAGCAATGGACTTTCAAAGGCTGATGGATGGTACGACATGAAGGCTGCGATAAAATAAACGTTTTATAATGGTCGCGTTTTTTATAGTTATGGTATAAATTCTATGCACAAGTTGATAAAAATGCATTTTATTATTGACAAAATAGTCGTTGTTGTATTTTTTTTAATAATAAAAGCTATTGGGGTTTCACAGGAACTTTCATTTGAACTCTTGTCTAATATCATCAATCAGGTAGATAAAATAAACTTAAAAATTAATTGATAATAAATTAACAAATAGACATAACAAAATAAATAGAGTAGAAATGTATGAAAACGTGAAAGTTGGAAGTACGAGTATATTAAAATAAAATCGACTAAGCTCAGTGAGCGCAGATTTGTTCAAAGCTGTCAAGCAATTCACGTTCACGTCTACTGAAAGCTTCATGTGTCGTAAAAGCTCTCTTTAGAAGTAGGAATTTAAAGCGCGCACTATCCAGCTAATACTGAAATAGGTTGCTGCTATAAAATCAGCCATTTTTAGATATGCCAAATTCGTGCGTTTCAATAAGAATGTTGAAATAAATTCGAGTGAACATAGTGAACACAGATTTACTCAAAGCTCTCAGGCAATTCACGTCTATTGGTAGCTTCACTCGACATAAAAGCTCTTTTAGACGTGAGAAAATAAAGCGCCTACTTTTGTACTGAAATACATTAGGCTGGCATAAAATCAGGCTATTTTTAGATATGCCAAAAACGTGCGTTTCAGTACACTTGCCGTATAAAGTCGAGTAAATATAGGGAACAGATTTGTTGAAATCTCGTAGGCACGCTACGTCGATCGAAAGCTCCGCTCACATAAAAGCTCGCTTTGAACGTGTGATGATATAGTGGAAGCCTCTTGCCTAAATATAGACGAAGTAGTGGATATGGAAAGCCCAGATTATAGCTTGTTGAGTATTTTCCTATTGTTTTGTTGGTAATTATTTGACGATGCGTCAATCGATGTGATTTTAATGTGTTACCACACCCTTAAAACCAAATACTGCTGTTAAAACGCAACAACGAAGAGCTCCATCTTGTTAATAATATTACGTACTGCTATGTCTGGCCAATGTATGCTTTTCTGCCGACTCAGCCTTTTCCCCTTCTATCCCCTAAACCTTACTCAGCATTTATCTCGCTATAAAGAGTCCTTCTCAAGCGCCCCTATCCAGTCTACCATTGAATCCTGCGCGTAGCACAATTTACCACAAATATGCCGTGTAGCATAGTTTACCATAGTGATTCTCCTCACGAACGGCCGCCTACGGATCCTTTTTGAAATAAAACACATTATTTTATTCCCTTTTAGTGCATTAAATAATTCCTTTTTTAAAAAGTGACGTTCAAATCCTCTCATAACAGTGTCGTCAACCCATTATTGTCCCACTGCTGGGCACGGGTCTTCTCTCAGAATGAGAGAGTTTAGGCCATAGTCTACCGTGCTGGCCAAGTGCGAATTGGTGGACTACACACACCTCCGAGAACTTTTTTTTTTTAAAGAACTCTCAGGTGTGTAGGTTTCCTCACGATGTTTTCCCTCACCGAAAAGCAGTGATAATTAATGTATAATACGCACATAAATCAGTGGTGCGTGCCTGGGTTTGAACCTCGGACCTCCCGATTGAGAGGGCAAGTTTCAACCATTAGGCTATCACTGCTCTGCAATCTCATAACAGTACGAGAAGGTAATTACTTTTATCTTGGAATGTGGTTGTCATGAGGTGTTGATGTCCCACTGATATATGTTAGATTCCTAATAATACTAATAATATAACGTAAACACATTAACAGCTTTATAAAAGTAATACATTGGTGTTGCTTACATAAGTTTAAATAAATGTTAAAAAATTAAAATACGTAGATACCAAGGTTTAAAACGGACAAGAAAGGAAAATAATTGAAACGAAAGACGTGGGATGATTGATTTTAAAACGGTGTAGTATTCATCTTTCTGATAGTCTGTCTAGTATTTTGTAAATATCTTACGTCCCACGTTTTTCGTTTAAATTATATTGTACTTTGTTTTCTGTTGTTTTATACATGCATATATACATTTTCTAATGTTTTATACATTATGTATTGAAACTAAAATTGTTAAAAAAATATATTTTTAGATTTTCCGCCTTTAGTGTGTTTTTTTTTGTGTTAGCTACACTAATTGAGAAGATATTACGTAGTATTATATTGATTAAAATATTCCACTTGAGCAGATAAGATCCGAAAAGAATAATAAAAATGTGGTAAAATAGTCACGAATAGGTATACCTAATGCTGGTCCTTTTTTTGTTCTCGCGAGGGAAACCTTCAAAAGGTACCCAACGCTGTGGGGCGACGCAGGGTTATGTGGGATTTTTACCGCAAACACTATTGCATACACATACAAGCATACAATACACGCATACAATATTGCATACACTAAAAAGCATTTAAAATTCGATAATTATGTTACATTCCCGTATTTTTTTATTAACTTATTTCTTATAAGTTATATTTCATATATCTATGAAGGAACATAACTTCTGGTTATTTTACTTGGTACATATAATCCAAAGTCTATGATGAGGACGTTAGCCTTTGAATCCCACGGGACCCTATCACTTGGATTAAGTTACGGAGATGATACCCTTGCCCTGTATGCGACGTTAGATTAGGGACTTTGCTTTGCGGAAAATCAATATCCCAGACCTAATCTATGCTCTTGTGATTGATTAAACAGAGGTTGTGATCCTTTCTATTATGGGTTTTATGAAATACACGCTTAGAACCGCGGTTTCATCAGCTTTAAAAAAATGTAACAAGTTATATAGAAACTTTTCGTAAATTTGATGGATTTTAATAAAATGAAATCCTAATGTAATTTCCAAAGTTAACTATAACTATAGTCTTTATATAAATTTTAGTACTTTTGGTTTTATATGACTTTAAACTCAAAAAAGGAGATAGAAAAAAATATATAAATTATAGAAATTTCTTTTACTAGGTACGTATTCTCAGTTATCCAGATATTTTTTTGGAAATATATATAATGTGTATGTACATTATATATATTTCCAAAAAAATATCTCTTTTCACATGAAAACGTACACATAATTACACATAGTACACTCTATACTGGTATATGTATATATAAAACATATTGTACACGCATATGCATAGCAAGATAAACCATAGAAGAGTCAATAAACTTTAGTCTTATACTCAGAAAAAGAGAGAAACATCATGTTTGTCTAACTCCGGCGGTAATCACAGAAGTGGCGGGGTTCGATGAGTGTTGTTTTGAGCCCTTGTGGGTTCCCGAGCCTCTCGCTTTGAACACATGTCATTAGAATACTGTTCTCAGTGGTATTGAAAAGTGAGGTGCTTACAAGCTTAGTAAGTGATTGTACGAGCATTTTTTTTCATTTTTTGTGACCGTTTGTGTTTATGTATTACTTTATAGCTTTATTATAGAGTGTAATAGTTCTCAGTTCATTTTGCACTTTGGAGTGTTAGTTAAACAAATGGATATGTTATCTAATACTAATCTCTTAGTATCTCCTGATACAAGATATTATCGGGATTAACATATTATAGGTATAAAAATACTGTATAGTCCTCAAAGAATAATCCACATTTATACCCGAAAACATGAAAAATTTCAACGAAAGTTACTGATTAGAGGTAATTTGGGTCACGGTTTATCAAGGCCTGATCTTCGGAATAATCCGGTTACATGCGTATTACGCCTTGAACCTTTGGAATAAAAAGTTAAAATTTAATGTGAAAATTTTTACCATTTGTAAGCTTAGGCAAATATAGAATAATATAGAACGAAAACTATTTTCTAACTATTCTTGAAATTGATTAAGTTGAAATAATTTTGATATTATGGACAACCAAAAGGGATAATCATGTTTATTCAAATACGCAGCAAATATAATCGGGTATTAATTCTATTTGGTAGACATTAAATATAATATTTGAATAGAAAAGTAGACTTTGAATTGATCTCAAAGGGATTACGAGTAATATTGACGTTTTGAACACTCGCGAGTATAATAAAGGGATTAGTGTCATCTTATGTAGACAAGTCTCGTTGGGGCGTCTAGCTCTCGATTTTCAACGTGTGGCTTTTGAGAATTACACTATCTCAATTAATTCTATCCCAAAAACTTTTGTGTACTAATTTTGTACCTTTAAAGGTCACGAGGATCATATGACATCACTGATCATCACCGAGTATTCTCAAGGTTTCTTTCAGTTTTGGGCATGAATAATATATATATATATATATACTTATGCCCAAAACTGAAACTATAGTCAAAAATCTAAAATTATCAGAGTTCTTCCATTATAGTATGCATGGTTTATACATAAAAACCTTCCTCTTGAATCACACTTTATAATAAAACCTGCATTAAAATCTGTAGTGTAGTTTTAAAGATCTAAGCATACATAGGGTCAGACAACGTGAAGCGACTTTGTTTTATACTATGTAGTGAAGATTGTGATATGTATAAATACTGTCAAAATTCAATAACGTGTTTATTATTAATGTTTATAACTTATTTAAACACACCAATTTCGTACCTAGAATCGATTTCAGATACGGTCCTTTGACGCGGATATTTGGAACAATCAATTACATTCCCGTTACTGGGCACATGTATCTTCTGACAGTGATGGGCCATCAGGCTTGAATGCAACGCGTTGGTAGATTTGGTAATAAACTTGATAGTAAGAGCAAGTCTTCGAGTATTTCGTGGAACCAGAAACTACAAAATCATAAGTGTGATTTTGCTGTTGCGGTAGTCAAAACGATGTAAACCAGAGCTTGGTGTGATGAAGGTACTGTCTCTAGCAGTTAAATGTAGAACTCTTGCCTCCAAGGAATATGTTATACATATTTACTACATATTAAAACGCTATAACATTAGATGAGGACATAGGATTTCCTTATTTTTTCTCTGAGAGTTCTTTGATAAATTTGTACGATTTCATCTTGGTACCCACGTCGCCATGAGAACGTTCAAAGCGGAGGTCTCGACACCCTACGAGGGCTCTCGCGCCGCAAGACGACACTCATCGACCCCCCGCTCGTGTGATTATGGACGGTGTTAGATAAACACGACATACATTCCACCCTTTAACTGGTTATAGATATTCTAAGAAAGAAAAAGTGTTTTTGTTATGCTTTCACGCTAAAACTACGGAACCGATTCTCGTGTAACTTTGCACACATATTCTTAAAGACTAGCTGTACCCGCGGCTTTGCCCGCGTGCAAATCAACGCGTCACAAAGTTGTTTGTTTGAACTTGAACTTGATTTGAACCAAAACGTATCGATTAAGTATAAAGATTGATTTGAACTTTTCCGAATTGGAAAATACTATTTGAAGTAATTTTGGCGGATTCAAATTTCTAAGTAAGATTATAGGTAAACCTACTTTTAATATTAATTTGTGTTCAGGAGTTCCGGAAGGCATTAAGGTATTCAAAAATTCTGTTGGATAATGTACTGCTTCCTCTATCTCAATGACTGTGTCTACCGAATAGTAGATCTGTGACGCTGCTTTAAATTTAGAAAAAAAATAAATCATTTATTTTATCGACACGTTCATTGGTGAGTGGGTATATTGCCGTCTTTTGGAACCAATTTATATAGTGTTTTTGGTTGTATTAACAATATCGGGATATACTTTTTCAACCAACTCCTCCACATTTAAACGAAGACGTATCGATATAAAGATTGATTTTAACTTTTCCGGATAACAAAGCACTATTATCCACTTGAAGTAAATCATTAGAAAATTGGGTTATCACGGAACAGCGACATATATTCTAAGTTCATATTTTGTTTCATGTGGCCAAATATAAGATCTTTTAAGAGGTGCATCGGGCTATTTGTGTGCGTAAATCCCGCATTGTTCTTTGTAAAGCAGAAGACATAATCAAAACACTTTTACAATACACACGAACAGGGCGCACCCGCTCGCAGGGCGCTGCCGCACCCTGCTCGCTTATTTTTTATGTTTTCTTTTATGTTCCAACCTAACCTAACCCATCCTGTTTAAAAAGCTACAGCTAAATCCAACTCTTAACAATAACATGACAATACTCCTGCATTTTCAGGATTTAGGTATTCAAAGTGACACTTTTCATCATAATGTTCTCTCTACGGATTGTAATGTATTGTAATCAATAAGTACCAAACTCATACGGCTTAAGTAGGTTGTGTACTTAGATTATCAGGGTTGATGAATTGAAGTTTAATTTATTAATCACATTTCAGTTTAATGAGCTGTCATTAAACTTATAATATATACTAAACACAACCGTAAGCATTATGTGATTACCTTTTATAATTTAGGCTTGCATTATCCCGCATCATCAGGGAGGAATTGAAGGTAAAAAAAAATATCCCATGTCTTTGCTTAGTATTCTTATTACTAATACGTAAGCACTTGCAAGCCAACTTCTATAGCTTGGGCTTGCAGTACCCTGCATCATCAGGGCTGAGGAGCTTAAGGTCGAAATTTTCATCTTGTGTCTTTGCTTAGTAATTATATTACATACCCGAAAGCATTAAATGGCCAACTCCTATGGCTTAGGCTTGCAGTACCCTGCATCATCAGGCTTAAGGAGTTGAAGATCGAAATTTTCATCTTGTGTCTTTGCTTAGTAATTATATTACATACCCGAAAGCACTAAATAGCTAACTTCTATGGCTTAGGCTTGAAGTACCCCTGCATCATCAGGGTTGAGGAGTTAAAGGTCAAAATTTTCATCATGTGTCTTTGCTTGTAATTATATTAAATACCTGAAAGCACCAAATGCCCATCTCGTATAGTTTAGGCTAGCAGTATCCTGCATCATCAGGGGTGAGGAGTTGAAGGTCGAAATTTTCATCTTGTGTCTTTACTTAGTAATTATATTACATACCCGAAAGCACTAAATAGCTAACTTATATGGCTTAGGCTTAAAGTACCCCTGCATCATCAGGGTTGAGGAGTTAAAGGTCAAAATTTTCATCATGTGTCTTTGCTTAGTAATTATATTACATACCTGAAAGCACTAAATAGCTAACTTTTATGGCTTAGGCTTGAAGTACCCCTGCATCATCAGGGTTGAGGAGTTGAAGGTCAAAATTTTTATCATGTGTCTTTGCTTGTAATTATATTAAATACCTGAAAGCACCAAATGCCCATCTCGTATAGTTTAGGCTAGCAGTATCCTGCATCATCAGGGGTGAGGAGTTGAAGGTCGAAATTTTCATTTTGTGTCTTTGCTTAGTAATCATATTACATACCCGAAAGCACCAAATGGCCATCTCCTATGGCTTAGTCTTGAAATACCCTTACATCATCAGGGTTGAGGAGTTGAAGATCAAATTTTTGTCCCATGAATTTGTTTAACAATCTTATTATATATCCATAAAAACAAATTGACTTACTTCTATGGTTCAGGCTAGCAGTACCCCTGCATCATCAGGATTGAAGAGTTGAAGGTATTTTTTTTTAGGAAATATCTGCTTAGTAATCTCATTCTACATTCAACCCAATTGGACTCCTACAGCTTAGGTTTGGCCGAGTATCGCTAATTTCGTTAATTTGCTTCAAAGAAATGGATCCTATGATCAGAACCGTATCAAACTCATCAGAGTACCCTTGAAGTACATTCTTTCAAATAAAAGAAAAATCATCAAAATCGGTTGGCGGGAAATTGAGTTATTCATCTATTTATCGCGCACATCGTTAATGCAAATATCAGACTTATGCGCTTTTCTTATGGATGCCACTGTCAAAAGTGAACTAAAAATAAATGGGACCCGACGACACGCACTACCTTTCAAACGAAAAAAAAAATCATCCAAATCCGTTCACCCAGTGCGGAGAAATCGAGTAACAAATATAAAATAAAAAAAAAAATTAAAAAAATACAGACGAATTGATAACCTCCTCCTTTTTGGAAGTCGCTTTAAAACGATGTTTTAACATAAAAATCAAAGCGAAATACTAAATTTTATTGAGGTGGCCTCAAAATTGACTGACTTTCATACAAACTTACATCTCCTATTTGGGTTAAATTGGGGGGGGGGGGGGGCAGAAAATTCATTCATAACTGACGTCTACGTCACAAAAGGAACCCCTAGTAAAAATCATATTCGTATCTTTAGCAGTTTAGGCTCTACGATGTTTATTCAATCGATGAGTGAGAGAACATCCTTTCGTTTTTATATAAGTACTAGCAGACCCGGCCACGCGCTGCTGTGGTTAAAGAAATGTTACATAAACAAATTTTAAATTGTATTATTTCGTATTTGTAAGAAATTAATATACTACAAAGTTGTTAGTAGACAACATGTAACATATAAACTTATAAATAAGGTAAGAAGGGCAGATTGTATTAAATTTTCAACAATGACATTTAATTTTTTATTAAGAAAATTCAGTTTAAGTTATAAACTATCCTATCTTTCAAGTTGGATCAAAATACACACGTTGTGTGAATTTGATTATAATCGGTCCAGAGGCTTAAGAGTCCATTGCGGACAAATAAAGTGACACGTAATTTATATATATTAAGATATATAGATATAGAGATATAGATTTGTATAGTATCAAATAACATAGGTACACACATAACCAATAAAAATACATAACAAAGGAATACAGACCATAACATGTTTAGTTTCAACCAATTTAACTATGCAGTTACATCTTATTAACACTTATCGAACACAGAATAAATACTGCGTAGTTTTAAATTGACATAACTTTTTTATTCGTTGACCGATTTACATAAAATAAACACTAAATGTTAAGTGAAGTTTCCCACAACACATCAGTGAAAATTATATTCAAATTGGATAAGCCGTTTCTGAGATTAGCATTTTCAAACACACAGACAAACAGACAAACAGACAAACAGACAAACAGACAAACAGACAAACAGACAAACAGACAAACAGACAAACAGACAAACAGACAAACAGATAAACAGACAAACAGACAAACAGACATACAGAAAAGATTTCTAAAAACCATTATTTTGGGTTCTATATCGTATTAAAGACCTCTAGAAATGGTTTTCACCTAAATTTATTCCATGTACAGACAGCGACCTCTTACAGATTTATTATAGTATAGATATTGGAAAAAACATAGGCTACGTTTTTAATAGGTCTGGTTGTTTATGTTTCGTCTTTGTATGTATCCATAGAAACCTCGACACAGGAAAAAATCCTTAGGATTATGAGTGTAGAAAATATTCTATTATGAATTAGGTTATTTTTTATTATTTTTTTAAAGTATTTTGGTAAACTATTCCTGGTAGCCACGTCACCACGAGAACGTTCGAAGCGGAGGGCTCGACACCCCACGAGGGCTCTCGCGCTGCAAGACGACACTCATCGATCCCCTCGCTCGTGTGATTGTGGACATTAGATAAACACGACATATATTCCACATCTAGTGAGCTAGCTATTAATAATCTTATTCCTACTAATATTATAAATGTAAATGTAAGTTTGTTACGCTTTTACGCTAACATTACTCAACCGATTATCGTGAAACTTTGTACACATATTCTTAAAACTATTAGAAGATAACATAGGCTACCTTTCTACTGGGTGTGGATGTTTTTTTTCGTCTTTGTGTGTGTCCATGTCTCCCACAACAAAGTCGTAGTGTCTCCCACAACAACAGAGTGTAGAAAGTGTTATATGAAATGTTACACTTATCCACCCCTTTGCTTGTGTGATTGTGGACACGAGATAAACACGAAATACATCCCATCCTTTTATTTTTCCCGAGGGGGAAACCTTCAAATCTCCAAAGGAACACAACCAGAGTCCTCAGAGCGCGTTGCCCCATTGGGCTCCTCACAGATGGGCGGCTGGGTCTACCGCTCCGTCCGGTCTTTACGACGGTATGCGACCACGCATACCGCCGTCCTTCGCGAGGTCACCTGACCGAACGGTTCGAGCTCCCACTCTAGCCGCTTGCGACCCCGGAAGCCCCTTTTAGTCGCCTCTTGCGACAGGCAGGAGATACCGTAGCCCTATTCTAATCCCGGAACACGAGGCTACTTATCTTATCTACTTCCCTATTTATATTATTAATGCGAATGTAAGTTTGTTTCTCTTTCACGCAAAAACTACTGGTATGATATCGTTGAAATTTGCCATAAATAGTTTATGAGCTAGATTAACGCATGATACAATATATAAATAAATAAAATTAAATATACCCGTTAAAGGTAAAAAGAGGTTTAGATATTATTCCTCTATTGATGGTTATAAATTGAGATAAGAGTGATTTATTTTCAAACGAAAGTAAAAATAACTCGCGTGGAAAAAACAGGAATAAATTAGTTTGTAATTAACTTAAGCTCCGTTGAGAAATATTGTTATTGCTGTAAAATTCGACTAAAACATCTTACATGCGTACATAAACACACACTCGCTTTTTTGCGGATATTATAAAGCTTATTGAAGCACGATCAAAACTTTGTTAAGCAGTTTTCCTCTACACATAGAATATCTGCTTTTCATTTACGATTAGTTAGCGGTTCTTTTAATACGCTTGATAAAATGCATTCACCTAGAGACTAAAGAGTAATAATTATAACCTCAGAGCAGAGATAAACAACATTGCCCCTTTTGCTGAAAGAAAGTGAGTGAAATATATATGCAAGTTTTTCTTTATCCGTTTTATACTTTTTGCTGGTTCCCCTGTAGAGAATAATTAAAATATCTTCCAGGCGGTAAGTTTCACGGTATTCTTTTTATAACGAGAATAAACTGTGGTGTAAATTACGCTCTTGAATTTCTTTGTGTTCTATGAAAGGTGGAAATCCGGTTTGCTTGAGTGTAATCTGAGTCTAAACTGAGTAAGATGAATCAGGCGAACACAAAAAATCGCGAAGGGATGTTATCCAAATTAAATATAACATGAGTAATGTAATGTATGTTCTTCAAGCGGACATGTAAATTCCAGTTTATTAAGTTTAACTATTATCGATTAGTAACAATTTATTTATAAGTTGAAACAATGTACGAGCAACCTGCGTGCGACCATCGCATTTAATCTTCTCGTACAGAAATAAGCCTTGTAAAAGAAGAGCTCATGCAGATGATTTTTTGTTCAATAAAAGTAGTGAATAAATCAGGTACTTCATAAATTAAAAAAGTAAATGTATCTGCAATATCGACATCTGCAAATATGAGTATCATAGATGAGTTACTCTTGGTGACCGAATCAGAGACTCTCAAATTCGAAAGCATAATCATATCAGCATATTAAAACACTGCTGTATGGTAGATATATGTATTATCCCTGTATTTCCGGGATCAGAACAGGGCTACGGTATCCCCTACCTGTCGTAAGAGGCGACTAAAAGGAGCTTCCAGGTTTGCGAGTGGTAAGAGTGGGAGCTCGAACCGCCTAGCCAAGCGACTCCGTGTAGGACGACGACATTTGTGGCCATGTAGTCGTAAGCACCAAGAGGCGCAGTGAGCACAATGTTCACTGGGAAGAGCACGAAGGGGGCATCGCGATCGGAGGACTCCGGTTGTGTTCTATTGGAGATCCCGGAGTCCTCCACGCAGCGCTGAGGATGGCCACCGGGGGGGTTTTATTGAGGTAAAAATCGCACATAATCGGCATTGCTGCCACGGCGTCGGATACCTTTTGAAGGTTTCCTCCTCGATACGAAATAAAAGGGTAGATATGAATGTTGAGTGTGGTATTCTTTCGGCTGGATTATTGAAAGATTTTACTTTTTTATCTATACTAACATCATTAAGCTTTGTTTGTTTGGTTTAACGTGCTAATCTAATTATATAGGGATTTTTACGTCACGCAACGACACAAAAAGGTATGGCCGTTGAGTTCCAAACTTTTTGCAATTAGACTTAGCTCTAATTGGCGTTTTGATCGTTAGGGATCGGAAACTAAAACCTATTCCAAGACCAACATAAACTTTAGCGGACTTCTGGTTTACTAACTACGAAGCGCTGTAACTATGTGACTTAGTTAAGTTGCAAATAAACTTTGTGTGTGCAAAGCTACGAAAGGGTAATTACGGATTGGGTGGACAGTTTTTGGAAAGTTTATGGTAACAAATGTTATTGGTTGCGGGAAAATTTCAGGTGCATCTGTAGGTGTAAGAGAACGTAAAAGTTAGGATATAAGATGAAAGCGAAGCTGATAACTAGTGAGAACTACAGTACATGTAGATATATGTGTTAAATGCCTTAATTTTGTAGGGCGTTCAAACAAGGATTTTGATTATTTGGTAAAATTGTTAATAGATAGAAATAGGCGTGGATATGAAGATAAATTGCACGTGGTTTTTAGAGATTGTAACTGATTTACTTAATGGTCAGGAATCGGGAAAGTGGCCACTAATGAAAGTTTTAATTCGGACGTTATCAATTCAATTATCAGTAGTTAAAAGGACTGAAGGCTCGATAAGTATCGACAATTTAAAATACATATTACATTGACCTTACTATTTTTGAGTAGTTGTTATAGAAAAGTGTTCCTCTGTGTGCAATATGTGATACAAGTAATTTAAGTCGAGAAAATAGCTTGACATTGACGAGGCGAGAGTAGAGCACCATCGAACGATGCGCGTTTGAGAAATGCAACTAATCCAGAATATTCCTAATTGTGAGGAATGCCCAGTGATGAGGAATAAAAAGTAAATTATTCTTATATCCCTGATATTTGACTGGTATATGAGCTATTATTATTATATTAATACGTGAAGCAAAATCTTGTTTGCAAAGTTTGTTTACAAGTTTTGTTGCAAAGACGGATTTTTAAGTAATATGCCGCGGACGGATTAGTTTGAAATTTTGCACGGTTATAGTGGACGTAGAGAAGGAGTGCAGAATGGTAATATTTTTAATGCATATATCATACATAAAATCAACTAAATACACATTACACACACTACTGTGCATTTGTCACAAACACATACATAGTATACGAAATAAAACATTCAGTGTCTTACTATGAAAACACATAACGTAAAAATGTCCGATGTCTTTGTAAAAATACCGCTATTGCTTTTAAATGCGGCTTAGATAATTAAAGCTCTTTTTATATTTAATTATAACGTTTCATTTGAATTAGAGAAATATTCGTACTACTTTGGACAATATGAAGTTTAGTTTTTCAATTTAAATTACGGTCGAATTTCGACCGATGTGACGGGTGTGTAGTATTATTTAAACTGCATCAATATTAGCAAGACGTGTTTACGTCAAAATTTTAATCCGCACGGATAGCTGTGGGCGGTAATTGGAAAACAGATTGAAAATAAATTGGCTTAGAAATTTCCCGAGCTTAGTGCGATGTTTACGTCAAATTTAATATATAAGGCAATACGCAATATCGTGACACATCGTAAAAGTATCTCGCATGAAATAAAGTCGGAATGGCCACCGTAATATGAGCATTTACGTTACTGTATAAGTAATGTGTCCATTTTATTTGTACAATAGTTGGATTGTATGAGATGAACCAATATTGGAAATTGCTGCAATATTGCGATGGAGTTACATGTTTTTGTGTTCTTTCATTATCTGCTGGAATTAAGATGAGGTTTATTTCGAATTCGATTTTCAACAGTACAGATTACTTTAATACTTTGTCCTCTAGAGGTCCAGAGGTCATCGTTTATGTAATGCAGTATCTATGAATATGCACCATTTAGTCTTACTACATTTAAAGCCGTATTTTCGTGTGTGCTCAGTGCGCTGAACTATTTTTTGCTAGCATCACTGTGAGCAAAATAGTTGCCTTATTTTTAGTCGGGTAAAAATGAGGGTAATGTTTTTTGAAAGATACTTATAATTATACATATAATTATACATATAATTATAAGTATCGTATTTGAACTCTTTGGCACGCTGTACACCTCAAATTGTTGAAATTATAAAAGTGACATAAGCACTATGACTTTCAAATATAACGTCTGCGCATAGACAAGGAAAAGGAGGATGAATATAATTTTTAATATAACACGTTTTCTTACAATTTTGACTCCAAGTAGCTTTAAACTATTTAACAAAAAAACTGCATAAAAATAATTGATGAAAAGGGAAGAATAGAATAAGAATAATAAAATATAATAATAATAATAATAATATAATATGAAGATAGCAACCACATAAATTGTTATAATTAAGCAGTATGTGTTTTTGCGTTTATAGTAATTATTTACTTTAAAGCAGATTTTGGCAAAAAACTTGCCTTTTTGAATCATCACCCCAAAATAAAGTTCTGAATATGTAGTATTTCCCGCCTTGAAGCTATCGCCTGCTATTGTATTCACATCACAGTCTCTTGTGTGAGACTCTGAAACACTCTGGAAGAAATGCAAAGTAAAATTGTAACATTTTGGCTATGACTAGACTTCGGCTATGTAATATATATGTATATGTTGAGTGATTTTGCAAAGTATATAGATTTTAATTGATGTTATTGTAGTGACAATAATAAATAAGTTAACACATAATATTGATAAAATTAAAAAAAAATGATACATAGTAATCAACTGATATATATTTAAGCTTTCATTCTGTAAGCAACAAATAAATCAACTGCACTACCTAAAAATAACAAAAAACCATAGTGTAGACTGACGATGTTCTAACTTGATGTTTTTTAAGGTTTTTAAAAGAACTAAGAATATACAACATACATTAAATAATGCATTGCAATATATAAATAGCAAAGAAACACAGCCTGAATATCAAATACATTTGTCATCAATAATATACTCGTCCGATTCGTGTAAACACAGCTTTATGTTTCTATTTATACTTCTCGTGCAAGAATACCTAAGTATACTTAGAAAACGCTTGAGAGAAGCATCATTTTTTATTGCGGAGACATAAACAGCGACCGTTTTGTTCATCGGATGACGTAAATGTCTTCAACGAAAGATCTCCAGCCGAGAGCGAGATGAAAGGGCCAAGTACGTATTTCTTGCAGATGTTAGAGTGTTTTGTATTTTTATTTCGAACAAGTACTTTTCTGTCGTATATCCATTTATATTGGTACATGTCATAAAAGTGGAAGTTCCGTGGAACTTTACACGGCATCTTTTTGCACGGTTAGAGGACTGAGAATATGTAATCATACAAAATCTCTAATTTTTATATTTTTGTTTGTGTTTGAAATCGTGTAAAAAAATACCAAGTTTTATCTAAATGTTTGATCATACATTTTAATTTGACTTATAGACCGTATCTTCATTTAGTATTTGTTTTGTACCAAGGACTATAAGTTTTACAGTTTAAAGTTATGTTATAGTTTTTTTTAATTCCGGTGAAATTGCAAAACAATAAATTTACCTTTATTGATCTTGAGACTTTGAATGATCCGACTTTGACAAATTTGCACTATGATTTAATTTGAAGTATATGTATGTCACGAAAAAGGCTTGGTAACGGTCCGAATGTTCGTCCACGCATTTCCCCAATACAATTTATTGGGGAAATGCGTGGACGAACATTTATATAAAAACATACACACCTATTAATTTTTTTTCGGACTCCTAATAAATTATTATTCATGCGGAAATATATTATTGTTTCAATGATATTGTATAAATACGTTTTGAACTGATAACATACTTTTTTTAAGTCGATTAAGAATAAATTTATAGACGCCTTGGATTTGAACTCTGAACTCTTGAAATGAACCGTGCTTGACTGTGACCTCGCGAGACATCACTAGACTACCGCTGCTATGGGGAACGAATTAAAAGATTACGTTAAGATACCGTCCGGAGAAATTACTTTCATTACGTAGAATTAAATAATCGACCTATTTTAGTTGATCTTAATAGCTTTACCCTTTTGTGTTATGCGTAAGAAAACATTCATACTAAATGTTCTTACAAATGTTCTGAATGTACTTGACATTAAGTTTCACCTAGGTATAATTTTATTCTCTATTTCTAAGCAAACTTGAAGTAGGTTAAGGTGAATCAAGAGCGCGTGAGGTACTGAAGCTCAAGAAATTAACGCTTTATGAAAATGTTAAGATTGAAAACTGTATAGAAATACCGCCTTTTAAGCCGGTTGAATATGTTTTTGTAGATTATTTATAGCACAATAAGAACAAAATATGCGTTACGAAAAGAAGTTAAAAGCAGTGAAACCCTTTGTGGTTGGATTTCGCAGGCACCACCGTCACGTTTGCATCCATTTATCATTATTTTGATGTCCACTGTTGGACAAAAATGGCGCCACTAAATGGCGCCAATCCAAACGCTTCTGTGCCCTCTGAAAATAGCCTTAAATAAAAATGAACTTAAGAGAAACGGTTACCACATCCTTTAATTGAAACTCAGGAATAACAGGCCGGTCGGTGGCCGTCCGCAGCGCTGCGTTGAGGACTCCGGGATCTCCAACGGAACGCAACAAGAGTCCTCCCACCGCAATGCCGCCTTCGGGATCTTCTTTCGAATACGCTCACCACACCTTCCACTTTTTACGACGGCCTGCGACCACACATGCCGCTGTTCTTCTCGGGGTCGCTTGGCTGGATGGTTCGAGCTCTCACTCTAGCCTCCCACAACCCCGGAAGCGTTTTTTAGTCTCCTCTTACGACAGAAAGGAATAGGTAGCTCTATTCTTGTCCCGAACTACAGGGACAATGGGGGTGGTACCTACCAGGTCAAACTATACTCGTTATACCACCTTACAAGTTTTACACGTACCCATGCGTATAAACGTAGGGTAAAAATAACAAACTATCAAAGTCATGGCCTCCAGTTTAGTTCGGTTTAAACGTTTTTTTGTTTCCAGCTCGCTCATGTGTATGACCCGTGACCCGGAAATAAAACGTATAGAGAACCATTTTAAAAATGCATTTGTAGACCCGCGCTTTACTGCCTACTCTCATGTGTAGATATAAACCACTTTAAACTGACGTTAAAATAAAATGATTTTTGTAGATAAACGTTTTTGTAAAATCGATGTAGTTAACGAGTATGCTGTCTGATGACTCGCGGTCACTGTCACCCAAGAATTCCCACATAAATCATGGATTTTATATCAAACCGATTACAAATGCATTGCCACTAATGAGAACTAAAAGTCGTCTCATACTCATATGTATGTCTAATACAATCTTTCAACAAAACTGAAGAACTATTGCACGCGGAAAAAGATTTGGCAGTGATTACTTAATGATCAAGTAAAATAGCCCAGTCGTGTAAAATAACTCACCACATCGTCTTCATTCAAAAAGTGAAGATGTTTATTCAAGATAGAATGTTATTACGACGAGCGCCTGATTGATACTAAGATAAATGCGGTATCACTTTTTAATGTAAGTACTTTAACAATTTAAAGTGAACGACAGTTACATAAACCGTTCCAACAATGTCCTCAGGGATAGCTTCAAATCTGCGACCGACTGCAGAATGACTCGTTGGTTCAGCATTCAGCGTTGATTACAAATCTCCATAGTCAACCATACTACACTAGGATTTTATTTTGTAGGTGCTATGGACTTCTACAATGACAAATACAGCCAGAACTAGAATAAAAATATGTTTACTATCTGTCTGATCGGAGATCGAACTTGAAACCCTCTATTTGTTATACCGGTATGGTTAGTGTTATTCAATAAATTCTGTTAAAAAATCGCTCTCTAACAATATATTTCAATCTTATCATTTAAAGCATTTTCTATATTATCCGCGGATTATTTATGACTAATGCATATACTGTAATCATCGATTCGTATCGTGGTACTTTGAAAAAATATTGCCAGGTCGATTGAAACATCTAGCCGCGGAAATGAGTGCAATGACGTGTTATCGACTAAGGAGTCTAGGTCAATGTTCCTCTCGGGAAATTAATGCGATGCAACAGTGCAAAGTAAACAAGATAGAGCTCCGGTATCATTGAAATGGGAGTTCTTTGGAGTACCCGATGCGCTCTATTTCGGTTTCTTACTAATACAAATTAATCTGCCATGAGGCAATGTGGTATCTTTGAAAGAATTGAATTGTCTACTAAATTGTTTATGTCTTAGTGGTTTATATGTTTTAGTCTACAACTAAAATGATACTAGAATTCTGATACAATTCAGTGTGGTTATTTGGGAATACTAAATCACAGTACTAAATATCGTGAGCCTTTTGATAACTATTAGATTTGAATCATTTTTTTTCTGTACGCTGCCCCAATTTCCGTTCCCTTTAAACTATGAACGTGAAAGCTCAAACCGCAATTACATTTTACTTTAACAAAAAACAAACAAAAAAAACCGACATCATAAATGAAATTAAACATACCGAGCATACAATATTTCTGAAAGCATAAATATTTTCGTATACCGAAACACGTATAAATATTTTCCTACGATACTACATCACAGCTAAGTGCCACTGTAATATCTCGTTTCTTAACACAGAAAAGATTCTTCGGGCCGCGGCCTTTGCATGCTTGTAATCATATCGCTTATTTCCATACTCCGACATATTCCCTCGACATTTCACCGAGTCGGCGCTAAGTACAAAGACGTGTTATCGCTAAGGAAGAGAACGGGCTAGCTTTCCTCAGGGAATGCACATTGGCTTGAAAATATCTGCGGATATTTCAAACCTACATCCGAAAAATTTGTATGAAATGAACTAATACCAATTCAGAAGACTTAAGGGAAATGGTCATTTAAAAATACTTTTGATTATTTTGGCTATGCCTTTTTTCCCGCTGCAGAATAAATTTGCAAATGGACGTCTTCTGGATTATCTACGGGAAGAGAAGTATCGGTGTTATCGACACTGTCAATCTCATACGATATCTCAAAACTCTCAAAAGTTTGTATAGCCACGTGTAATAATGGGCGAAATAATGCTCATGACTGCTAAGTATGTTAAGGTTATATCTATTCAGTTGATGTGAGTTTTAGCATTATAATTTACGATTAAAGAAATAAATGACCCCAATACTGGCTCTTGCCTAACGTTCGGACTGTAAACAAATTGTTTTGCTTCGAAAAGCTCGACATTTCAGTACCAATCAATAGCGGTGTAAGAATATTCAATTCGTTGTGGCCGGAAGTTTTACCTGGCTTCAAGATACTCCATAGTTTGAAGCAATTCTCGTAGCGGTTGTCTCCAGGCACATTGGAAATGCAATTTCATGCATGTGAGCACCGCAAGTAAATACTTTTCCTTTGTACGACTTCCTGAAGCTTCTTACGCTATATTGGACTGAAGTGAAATTGAAATTCAAAGCAAACTCCTTACCCACATGTCATCCTTTTTCTCGCTCGAAGATAAACTACAAACAGTGCCCATATGCTATTTGAAAATGCAGTACGTCCTGAATTCCCAGTACAGTATTAGGCATGATGACAGATTTTCAAATTATTTTCTACATGTAAGGTATACATTTACTATTTATTACTATGCCCACAGGTGTTTTGGATTCCTCTTGTGATGTCATACCTCAGCATTGCATTGTACAGTTCCAGAGATACGTTGATCCTAAAGGTGGCATTAAGTTATTTGCTCCAGTTAATATGGCCTGCTACAAGTTTGTATTCTAGCAGTATTTATTAAAAATGTAGCTAATTTTATATTACTTATTGCATTGTATTTAGAATTTTGTTATTATTATTGAAAACACATGAGCATTGATTTATAGGTGAACGAATATATAAGCATGTTCAACTATTTACATTAACGAAGTGCTACGTATCAGGTTACTCTTGCAGAGTTTACATATTTCATGCAATGTTGCAGTATTTGCGAACGGTGTCCTTTCTGCTGGAAAAATGAAGCTTTTCTCTTCCAAATAATTGGGCCGACTTATTTACATTCTGATTCGACGTTACACGGGAGGTGATAAATGAAACGGGAAGATAATAAACCAGCACTAAAACTGTTGGTGTCGAGATAATTGCTCCATAAAAAACTTTTCGACTACCGGGACACGGGCTTTTTGGGCGAAATACGATGCTTCTTTGTTTAGTAACGTATTGCTCAAGGAGAGGCAATAAAATTGACTCAGTAAATCCCTCAGGACTAATTGCGAGAGCTGATAGTCGCTAGGTAGCCTAGTGACCCGTATTCGCAACATACAGGAGAAGCGTAATTAATTAAGCACATTGCGATCCCGACGTCTGATTATGTGCCGTTGCATATCAACTTGGCATTCGCTGCATACCCCGTTAATTGAAAAGATTCGCTCGCAGTTTGTAGGAATTTAATTAGTGTCTCGCGATGTGAATAAGCTTTAGCTTGGATGTTGACGAAATTTTCGCTGCGAGCAGACTTTTGCCGTAATAAATTTGGTGAAACGAACTCGGTTACGCTAACATTTTGTGAATTCATCCCGTCACTCTCACAGATTGATGGCCTCCCACCCGCTATATATAGATAGATACTTTTTAATAAAACCGCAAATTCGTTATTGATTTCAGTCGCTGTCGAGCACACACGTGTTTATTTTTGAGAGGGCAATAATGGCTCGTGCATAATGTAATGATTTGCGATTAATATACAAATGGCGTGGATGTTTTTTTCGGTTATAGTATCGAATATCAAATGCACTTTTTAATTAAAATTGAAATAATGTTGTTCATAAGGTGTAGGTGAATCACATTCACCAAATAGTATGTGGTCACGGACGCCCATGCTTACGTACCGTAATGGTCTGGCACATTCCGGGTTCGATCTCCGGCCAGACAGATATTTGAATGTATTTAGTTTGTATTGAGATTTCTTTTTTGGGTCTGATTTGTATTTGTGTTTATGTGTATTTATAGAACCTACCACACGAGTGCCTGTATAGAGTACTAAACCTGTGTGTGTGCTCAGGTCCGCTCCCCCGTACACTAGAGGGTCAAGTGTCCTCCGACCACCTAAAGGACAAATTCTGCGTAGCGCGGTCAATGAAAACCAAAGTCTGCACAACTGCCAAACAGCAGCATATAGCACCGGTGGACAGTACATTAACTGAGGGAATAGCCCGGACAAGGAGAAAGCAAGGGGTTTCTCGAGATCCGAAGACCTTACGCCAAGTGGCAATGCCACTGTCGCGGTATAGGACAGCTATTGAAGTCAAAAAAGCTTGGTGTATGCCCATGATTGATGAAACGGTTAAGCAATAGTTACATCTGTCAACAAATAGCATTGAAGTCATGCCTGGAGTCGCTTACAAATGTTTTGCTAACTGTGAATGTGTATTATTTACATTCCTCATTACTTAAACCAGAATACAACAATACTGTTATTAATAGTGTACATTTGAAAATTGGTGTATATCTGTTATTCGAATTCTCTCGATTCTCTACATAGATCGAATGTCGTTCGACTTTGTATAATGGCATACGATAAACCATCGTCAACCCATTATTGTCCTACTGCTGGGCACGAGTCTTCTCTCGGAATGAGAGAGTTTTAGGCTATAGTCCACCGCGCTGACCAAGTGCGAATTGGTGGACTTCACACGCCTTTGAGAACTTTTTTTTAAGGATTCTCGAGTGTGTAGGTTTCCTCACGATGTCTTTCTTCACCGAAAAGCTATGATAATTAATTTTTAGTATGCATGTAATTAAGAATAGTCATGGGTGCGTGCCTGGGTTTGAACCTCGGACCTCCTGATCGAGAGAGCAAGTTTCAACCATAAGGCTATCACTGTTCTATACGATATATATTATCTAGCTTTCATTATCAGCCCTATCTAGGAAGATTTATGGTTGTATGTTTATATTGATTTATTGGAATTGATATCTGTCGCGTAGTGATTTTTTTTCTATTATCGAGCACTTATGCATATTTATGCGCAAACAAAGGACTGCATCATTAACCTGACAATTATCTTTTTATAATAGCTGTAGGAACTTTGTGAAGTAAACATACGTTTTTAGCAGACTTCAAAAAGAGGAACTTACAAGTGTAATCGGCTTTTTAGATATTTTTTATGATTTTCCAATTTTTGGTATTTACGATTGTCTCTACATTAGCCTCTTTCCTGTATCGTGGATGCCATGGTGCCACATAGACGAAAACACAATAATTCAGGCCCTGAACAGACATGTAAATTATACATCCATTATACATTATACATAATTCTATCTGGCCAGGAATCGAACCCGGAACCTATTACGTGTCAGACCGATGTGGTGAGCGTTCCCCATAGGGGTCGTCATGTAAGTTTCGACTAAATCAGCTTGTTATTATATAATACATTTTAAAAATAAATGTCTGACTATATACATATATACCAGCGGACGTATAGACTGAAAACCGCTTTTATTTCAGTTCCTTTAAAATATATTTTAAGACGGACACTCCGATTTATTTGTATAGATAAATTATATGACATAATATAGTTTTGTATATAATCTTTACCCTTATAGCCTTTTTAAGCGCGGTTTTATAGTGGCTTTTAAATTTTCACCGAGCGCTTTTGACTCAAGTTACCCGGTTAAACCACTAGGGCGGCTTTAAAAGTTTTATTCGTCCTAATTTCACATTTATTTAGCCGTTATTTTTCATATTACTAGCTAATATATTGCGAAGATTAACCCAAGGGAAATATTTGGCACTTTTTCTTGTTTTAGTTTAAAATTTTGGAGATTATTTTATGAAAACATTTTTCATATTTGCGTAGTATTATTTCGAAAGAAAGACTTTCTGTTAAAAACAAATACGACGCTTGTTTTTGCAGTCGTATAGATTAAAGACAAAAATTTATCTACTACTAGTTTTATATCTAAGAATGGTTTGAGGTACGATAGACCACAATTAATCTATTTATTTATTTATTTAGGCTATTAGGATATAAACAGACTACGAAAACATATTTTCAGTGAATGCAAGGTCGTCTTTGTCGTTACGAACAAATCTATATCGGAACCTGTCTACTTTATACAATATTCAAACTGATCTTTTACGCGATATGGTGATGTCGGAAAATGACAGTTATTACAATTGTGGTTGAAATTACTGCTAGAACTTTTATTTTAATCGATTTTCGGCGTACCGTATGCTTTCATTTGATGTATGTTTACATGCGAGTTGATGACACTAATTAGGGTGTATCCACGTAAAAGCTTTAGGCTCCGTTCATATTGTCGGATCGATACATTATTGTCTTTTTAGCCGACTGCGTAATTTATGTAAGTATATCTTCTGTAAGTTGTCTCTGCCGTATATGGTTATGTTATCAATTCCATAAGCGCTTCTATCTGCAGCCGAAAACAGATGCGTTGCCTCTACTGAAAACTAAAATGTTAGCCGTATCCTACGAAAGGCAGCCAAAATTATGACTTTTCGTTTATAGCCCTAGCCTCTATTTGTTAACACAACACAACACTTCTCAGGTTTTTTTCGTCCTGTTATTTTTCTATAACCGATAACGCGATTAATGAATTATTCCAAATAATCTTGTAATTTTGGCAACTGAGCATGATTTCGTTTCAAACCCAAATCACCAGAATCGTATGCGAAATTTATATAACTGTCTACGCGTATGTATTTAAATAGTTCATATTATGTAGTTCCATTACGTTGTAATGGTTACTGGACAATGCTCGTTGAGCCGGATATATGGACGACAGTTACTATGGTTTAGCGGGAAATGGCTATATATAATTTAACATACAACGCACTGTTGTTGATTGGCTGTCTAGCTTGGACATGAGTACTTTCACACTGGGCAGAATTATTAGGCATGAAGAGTATTGTCGTGGTTTTGCTTTATCTAGTGGAGTACGAAGTATGTTTAAGTTGGGTTTGATGTAGGCACTTTTCAGTGGATATTACAGTTGGAATATAACTAGTATCGAGGACCTGTGTGGCAGAACCATTACCATATCGGTCTGACATGCAAGGTTTAAGATTTGATTCCCGATTTGATGAATTGAGATTTTTGCTCTGAGTTTGAGTTTTTTTTGTATTTGTCTTTGTTCATGTTGACGTACTCAGGATACAGGAATAGTTGTAAAGTGGCGGTATGAGTGTAAAAAAGGTTATTGCCGTTGATTAGTAGTTGAGTTTAAATTAGGTATACATTTATTTTTAACTAGCTGACCCGGTGAACTTTGTTCCGCCTAAAAGTCAAAATCTTAAATTATCAGTGTTTCTCTACTATATTATACATGTATTATACATACAATCCTTCCTCTTGAATCACTCTATCTATTTAAAAAAACTGCATTAAAATTCGTAGCGTAGTTTAAAGATCTACGCATACATAGGGACAGACAGCGATAAGCGACTTTGTTTTATACTATGTAGACGTAGTGATGGTGCTAATAGGACTTTGATTTTTAAGAATTATTGATGACTTAGTCTTGGTTTATTTTGAGTAAAAGTTACATTTAACACATATACACTTAGCAGGATTGCCAGGCAGCTTTTCAACGAAAATTGTATTTGATTGACTATAACATAGTTCAAGCATGAAGTACTTTCACACTACACTGTATTTCCGAGTATCTTATAACAAATTGTCATTGATTGGCTGCTGTTTACTTTAGTACGAGGCACATTCACATGCCGTTCACATTATTAGCGATACTCAATATGACATAATGTGAAGGGGCTTTTAGTCGAACAACATTAGCCCTTCTGAGAAACTAATCATGAATACATAAAACATTTTAGTTTGTTTTATAGTAATGTTTTAGTTCATTAGTCTATGGATGGATAATGGAGGCAATTACATGAAAATAAAACTTGCGTTAGTATTGGCATCCTATTTGTGAGGGTAATTTAAGTTTTTATAATGTTTATGTTCCTAGATTAATATCAAATAGAATGGGATATTTAAAACTAAGACCTGCATTTTAATTGTTATGTGCTTTGTGTTAAATGAAATATGCAATTTTTAATAATCTTTCTTATAGCAGTGGTACGTTTAGGTGTGTTAATGACAGTATAAAGATAATAGGCATATGGTATGCTCATAAGACATAGTTATTCTTTTATATGTACGGTCGTATACTTACTCGTAGTTATAAAATTAGTTATTTAATATATTCATTTTGTCATAATAAAATTAATAAAGATTCTTATATCTTATATTAGAAAATTTGTATGGACTTTCTTAGAGTTATGAATATTTGAGATTAGCGTCAGATATGGGATACTTAACTTATTATTATTTTTATGACATGATTATTTGAACGATAAAACTGTGAGGTCCGATGAAGTTTCTTCTTGACGTGCTCTATTGTCGTAAATGATATTGTATATAGACTTTTTTAATATGAAGAAGAAAGATCATGCAGAGCTTTTTCAGGCTAGAAATAGGTGTGGCGGTGGTACCTCTCCGGTCGAACCAAATACGTTCTACCTGAAATGATATGAAATGAAATGTCTTTATTTTGTATAGACGTATGGGGGCCCTTACAAATTGTCAGTTACACATTTTTTTTACACTACCACCGGATCGGTACACGACCTTAACTGAGAAGATCTGGTAAGAAACTCAGCGGGTTTGTCTTTTTTCTTATGCTGTATTATTATTATTATTATTATTCAATCATATTTGTTATGGAGTTTCAATCGCCGTTTTTTCAAAACAAAATAGTAGTTACAGATTATTAAAGTTAACAAAATAAGTCTTAGATCTCTTCTGGATGAATATTTTTGATTTGATTTCATAGAATATTGAAGTGCCATGATATGAGCTGCCATATTAATGGAATATAATGATACTACGGATGGCAGTAATATTGACAGTGGACTTATCTATTAGTAAAGTGAATGATTATGGTTGAACAGGAGAAATACCACCGCCACACCTATTTATAGCGTAAAGTAGTTCTTGGGTTTATGTGGAATGGTGTGGTTGTCGCCTAGCTTTTATATGAAGCGATCATTTTAGAGCAGTGATAGTCTAATGGTTGAAACTTGCCCTCTCGATCGTGAGGTCTGAGGTTCAAAGCCAGACACGCACCACTGTTTTTTCTAAAATTATGTGCTTATTAGAAATTAATTATCACTGCTTTTTGGCGAAGGAAAACATCGTGAGGAAACCTACACATACGAGAGTTCTTTAAAAAAATATTCTCGGAGGTGTGTGAAGTCCATAATACACTCTTAGCCAGCGCAGTGGACTATGGCCTAAACTCTGATTCTGAGAGAAGACCCGTGCCCAGCATTGGGACAATAATGGGTTGACGATACCATTTTAGTCCTTGAGAAGCAACGCATTTGTGATTGACTTCATATAAACCCCTCGTTCTATATAAAGCTAACAGTTGACTATTTCGGGCAGTAACCACTTACCAGCAGGTGGTCTCCATGCTAGGGTTAAACTACCGCCGTATCAATGATCCGGGGTCCCCGGGTTACAGGGCGAACGGCACATTTTTGGTCTTCAATTTACAGAGACATAGGTGTACTGCAGTTGGCGACCTTTTTTTAAGCTGAAATTTTTTGCCACCTTTTTTTCTAACCTTTCTTTGTTTGTGTCTTAAATCTTACATCTTAACCCTTCATTTAGGCCCCCATCTAATTTTGATACAGACACATTGCCCTTTTACAAGGCGCGCTACGCCATTATCTACTTGCTCATTATCTACTTCATCTTACATAAATAGAATCGGTCTGATGACAAGACGAATACGTACAACAAAGCTCGGTCGTTCAGGTACTGTTGATTTAACGGTAGCAATTGAAGCCGAGGGGAGTGGGTAATAAATTCTAATGAAACGAATGACACCAAGCGGGATATAATGCATTGATAATGTCATAAAATAAATTGCATCCATACTTGAATATACTGAAGTCATTACATAGTATAAAACAAAGTTGCTTCCCGCTATATGTCCCTGTGTATACTTAAACCTTTAAAATTACGCAACAGATGTTAATATAGTTTTTTTAATAGATAGAGTGATACAAGAGGACGGTTTTATGTATAATAAATGTATAATATAGTGGAGATTTCTCACTTTTAGGCGGAACGAAGTTCGCCGGGTAAGCTAGTATAATAATAATGCAATATTATACTTGAATATATTCAAGTAAGTCTCCAATATAATAAGTTCAGCTGTTTCTTAAATAATCCCGAATAAAAAGATGAAAAGAAAAAACTTTTAAAAACGAATCTGGGAGTTTTGGTACCTTGTAATTAAGCTTAGGTAAGTAAAAATGGTTTAAAACCTCTATGGTTCGATTTCGAAAGCATTCCTCACCTATTCTGTTTAATATAAGGCAGATATTCCAATTTGGTCCTCGGTAGTAGCAACACTTCGGTGTCCAACCTTAGGTAGAATTGTTGTCTTATCTTTAAGTTAAAATCAGATGGATTGCGAGATTGTTTGTACTCCTATGTTATGAATAAGTATTATTGTTAAATTTATGAATCAAAAACTCGACTGCTAAAAATTTTTCGATTGATTGTTTGTACTATTTGTATCGACTTTTGAGTAGTTTTTATATGATATTGCTATGATAATAAAAAAATCGTACCATTACAAATATATTAAAAAAAAACGTACAATATATCCTGCCTGTGTCATATATGTCATGCCTATGACACTGCACACCAAAATGATTGCAATGTTACAATCCTTATAGCCATTTGGGATGCAACGCGTGCTACAGAAATGAACATACACATAAATACATACGTTCGAAAAAAATACTCCTTCTGACGTAGTCGGATGAATTGGTAACGTTCTTATAGTACCTTTCAGATTTCCGTGTCACTATAGCTTTGACATGCACAGGAGTCTGCACTCGATCGTCGTTTAGGCGGATAAAATGATGAATTTATATTTCTATTTCGGATTACGTTTGCCTCACCTTCCAGTTTTATTTACATAATCATGCCACTCATGATATAGAGTGCCACTCACATGCCTCACCACATCATGACTAGGATGGTGATCAGATAAATAGTGATATACGTATAGTACATTCCGTATACGTATCCGTTGAAACTGCTTTGTTTGATACTACTTTATGATATACTATGCTGCGAAATTCTACTCTAAATATTCCGTCAGTAATAATGTTATCGTATTTACATGAATTTTAGCTCAACGAGAGCGTTAGCATAGTTTTCACAAATCGAACTAGATTCCGCGCAAAAATTCTATTAAATTCGTGGCAAATTCAAAACAAATAAGGCGGCGCTTTCCTCTTCAATAAACTCCAATTTGGTGTAAAACCCGGCGGAACGTGGCCACTACAGCCTGCATTTAGGGATATTCCCCATCGAACAAAATGCTGGCCAATTTCCCGGTATTCAAATTTGTCCATTTAAAAACATTCTGCAAAAAGCTTATAAATAACTGGGAAAATATGGCTGAATCTGAATGCAGTTGTTTATATGTTTTCATACATTTTTTGTATTGTATGTGCGTAAATTTGGGAGTATTTCGTTAATCAATAAGCTATTTGGTAAAATTACACGAATGAATAAAGAATAAAATTTTTGGATATATAATAATAAGTCGTAAGTTTGATTACGGAATCTAATAAATCATAATTCTTTACTACATAATTTTATTTGATCTGTATGAAATTTAGCACTTAAAGAATTAATGACCGCAATTAACTTACAGTATTAATGGCAGCAAAAGCGAGTCTCACGTTAATTTAATTTACAAAAACATTCACGTCTTCTTAAATCGCTCGACCAAAACTAATTAAAACCCAAACGCATCGTAGCGCAAACACTTTTATTTGACTTGACGTTACTCAAACAAGCAATGCTTCGGATAGCAAGCTTTTCGCCGGTCGGTACCCCGCATGGGTTTACAATGTCCTGTAATCCGCCTTAATACTACAAATACTGTAATGGATGTCCTTTTATCCTTTGCTTATTTTTCGACTCCGATACGCAAGGATGGTAATGGGGATTAATTTAGGATCGTGCTTATACGAGAACATACGGCGGCTACATTTTGTGTGTACGTATCTTGCTTTTCTACATAGAAAAAACGTTTTGTATTTTGCTTATAAATTCTTGTCTTTTTATGACTTTTCATATAATTTACGAAAACAAAAAAGCCGACTGCTTAAACAAAAATTTTCAGTCGGGTATTTAGTTTTTTAATAATTACTGCAATTTAACCTTATTTAGTAGTTTGTGTCAAAACAGCAACACGAATGTGTTGTATATGTAATGATCTATTTGCTAGGATTCGTTTGATACCCATATTGTTATTATAACAGTCGTCCTCTCCCCTCCCTTCTTTTTTCTCTGATCGAAGGCGTCATTTTTAAAAATATTTAGCGTATGCCACTGCAAACTGCGGCGATTCCCATGTTATGTTGTATGTTACAATCCGTCAAGCTCTTTGAATTGTGGCGCGTGCCACAGAAATGGACAAACATAATTATGTACACTTGAAAAAAAATATCCCATAAGATCTGAATAAATGAAAAAATGTGGATATTTTCGCAAAAATACAGAAAGTAATTAAAACTATATTTTATGTCAGAATTACTTATTTTCCTTCAGAGGATATATGTCAGCAGAGTCACGCGTGAAAGCTTCTAAACATAAAACTAGTGAAACCTATTATTATTCAGTTCATTGCCAACTAATTTGGTAGTACATAAAACCGGAATTAGGTTATGTATACGTAATTACATACACGTAATCCATGCTTTCAATAGGGCCCCATAATTACGTCTCAGAAACATGTCAATAGAAAGTCCCGGCCGTAATTTACAAGATACCTTATTCGTTCTCCTTTATTAAACCACCAATACTGTGACAGGGTATAATCTTCTTAGTATCTGATGTTTTTAATAACGAATAAATTTGTTTGGTTCGAAAATACATTTGTACATTTATACTCAAAGGACATGGCCAACTTTTGTATGACTCTCTGCCTAGCTTTTCGAACCTTTTCAAATCTATATAGGTAGGTACAGGTTCCAACGGGCAGAAGCAAGTAATATTTTCACTAATAATGAGATTTTAATATATGATTTTAGACTAGTATTATCGCGGAACACACTTGACACATTTTAATACTTAACGGGTACTCGCGATATGCGGTTTTTGAATTGTTTAAGAATTCTTTTTGCCGATATTTTGATTCTTGGATCATTGTCATGTGAAACTGCGATGGCGTGCAGATGCCGTTGATAAGCACTAGTGATAGAAAAAAATGAGATTTTCCTCTAATTGTGATCAAGGGATCAAGGGTTTGACTCACATATTTAAGATTTAATTGCAGTGAATCATTTTACATGAAAAAAACATTATAATTTGAACACTGAAAAATTACTTGTCCGTGCCCTTTGGAAATAGCACAACTTCTGACAACTTATGGCAATTGTTTTGAATTAAGTAAAAAAAATACATGTGTTTTTCTTTTTATTTAAAATCGTCGTTTTCTGTAACGGCGAAACTTATTCTCTAATATATTTAGGATACCCTAAATGTAATGGAAGCAAAATTCTTATGTGTAAATAAATTTTAGAATTTTGACAGCCGGAGGCCTAGTTTTTTGAAGACAATAATTTTGCGCTATTCTTGATAGAATTTGTAATGAGTATTTTGAATTTTTCGTTAGTTTCATATACCTATGTCGCAGTCAATTAGCTTAATTAGCCGTTCAATCAACAGCCATATAATTTTAGCCTTACTACCTTTAATGAATTAGCTAGCTGTTGATTAGGCCATTCATACAAAAGTTAGCTGCGACATACATAATTTATTTCAGGCATAGAACAGAGTAATAAACAGCCATGTTTTATTATTATTACCTTGGACACTTAATTAAGTATATTTAACTTCTGAATGTACATGAATTACACTAGTCCGTAGGCAGTCACATCCTGTATAGTTACAGCATGGTAGGCCAATATGGGAATCAAGATGACTTCTATATAATTCAAGAACATACCTCATTTAATACTAAATTTAAATAAGTAGTTTAACCAAGTGTCTCGTCTCGACAACCCATTATTGTCACTGCTGGGCACGGGTCGCCTCTTGGAATCAGAGAGATTTCGGCCAAGTGCGAATAGGTGGATAGTTTAACCAAGTAGATGCACATTATTTGCCTAGCATCAGTTGGACTTTTCACTAACGAATAACTGTCAAAGTAGTTGGCAAGGACATACTTTCTACATAATTTCTACAATTACTGCTTTTTTGGCTAGGATTCATCTGAATCAACTCTAAAAAAGATCCTTGCGAAATCGGCCACAGATGCGTTACCAATGGGGACTTAAGTTGGAACGTCTTGTATAAGTGTCTACAACTTGTCAAACTCTTCAAAACCGAACACATAACGCTTGAAATAAGCGTAGCGGTGGTCTTTCTGCAATCCAACCACGAAGGGTACATTCACCTTTAAATTTAATCTTAACGATTTTTTTAATAATCTTTATGGATTTTGGCTTAAGAATCTTTCATAGAGGGAACCTCAGCTCTGTTTCAATGGCGTCAAATAGCACTGTAGGTCTCTCGGGAGAAGATTTGAATGCTTTTGTGTCGCACTTTGCGATTATGATGCCGTGCTTTGTCTCGTCAACGGTGGTTTTTGTTTTTCATTGTATTTCAGTGCACTTTAGTACGACTCCTTCGCATTTGTTGCTTGATGATTATAAGCGAAGAAGTACACTCGAAAGAATTTTAAATATGTTTAAACATCACGGCTTTGCTTAAGTTCAAAGATGATGTTAAACAAAACATTTGAAGTGGTACATGAATTAAAATTATTTTTGAGGCCATTCCCCATCAACAAAAAGGAAAATACAACATTGAAAGAAATCATATCATTCTTTTTGTTGACACGTTGACAGTCAAAGAAAGAAGTAACATTTGCTTTGAAAAGGTTTGAACAGTGGCAATCAGATACATATCAAGAAAAACACTTTGTCGGAAGATGAATCACGGGCGATGCGATACAAAGGGAATATGAAAAAGCGCGCATTACAAACAAGCGGGCTGATGTCGCAAGAACAGTGAGAATAGGGCAATCTGTCATGAATTATACGGACGGAGATAATGAGGCGCGGCTGCACGCGTTCAGTGTCCTTAGTATGAGTTTTATTACGTTTCTTCAAAACAGACACTGTTTAGGTTTTCGCTTATCATTGTAATGTACTTTCATTGCAAAGTATGGCTGAAAACGAAAATGTGGAATATACATTTCAATGCATGGATGAACACGTAAACAATGACTTTTGTGAGTTTTAAATTTGCACTTTTATTGTCTTCACTTGCAAATCACTGCCATCTAATTTACGTGGCGTTCGGTCAGTTTGAAGTATCAGCCTTCATAGAAAACCTATACCTATGAATATACTAGATTCTCCTTGAAAATATTACCTTTACAGTGTTACCTTCTCCAACTATCGTTTTACAAACAGTGTCCATTGATTCCTCATTTTGGTGAGACCTATGTTTGGCATTTTATATGTATAATATGTATGGAAGGTTTTTTAGGTCATGTGTAAGGATAATGAGGAACAGCTGCTTGCGTGTTCAGCATAACTGTCTATGTACATATGTACACTGCCTCTCATGTCTGAACTATATACTCTGTTGTGTGATACTGAAAATCCTTTCATAATTTATAATTTCCTACGTTATTTTACTTGAGTTATATAACGTAAAGATGTTATGTATTACGTAAAGATAATGAGGGACGTTGTTCGCGTGTAGCGTTGCTGCGTATCTCGGGTTATGTTTTATACTGCCGTTACTTGCAAATAGCTGTCGCTTAATTTACAGACTCTGCAGTATAGTTACTGGATATTTGCTCGTATAACTCGTATAGTGGGTCTCCAACCATTATGGAACAATGAAGAGCTATTTTCGTGTGTTCAGAATTACTGCATAATGTAAGGATTTTCTATCGTCCACACCTCATCCTTTAGCACTTTGGAAATAGCTGTCGGTATCGACTGTATTATTTAAAAAAAATGACAAACATTGAATAACATACGTTTAATATACTTGGATATTGATCTGCAAATATATGTGTGTTCATCCTTACTGCAATGAAGTTTCTTCCTGCAGTTTGGTACATTTTACATTAGTACTATTTTAGTTACTGATTAAATATCTATTATATTAAAATTGCTAAACGTTTAAAGTACTCGTCAACAGATAAACATGGGTATGTTGTTTAGAAATACAGGCTTTTTTATTGCAGTTCAGTACATTTGCAATATATAGTAGATTTAATGATTAATAATTGATATTAATTTGCCTAGAATTCGTAAAGTACAGATAAAAGTGCGGATGTCGCGTGTTTAGAATCACTGCGTACCATAAGGCTTGTTTACAACAGTTTAGTACATTTGCAATGTGTAGTATGTTTAGTTATTAAGAAATGATATTAAAATGACTAGAACGAAAAAAAGTACATACTTATCAACAAATAAAGGTGCGGATGTCGCGTGTTAAGAGTTACTGCGTACTATAAGGGGTGTTCAATTGCAGTTTAGTACATCTGTAGTTTGTAGTTAAGTTATTAATTAAGTAATGATATTAAAATACCTAGAACGACAAAGTACTTATCTCTAGATAAAGATATGGATGACGCGTGTTTAGAGTTACTGCGTATAATAGGGTCTGTTTATTGCAGTTTACATTTACAATTTGTAGTAAAGTTACTGATTAAGAATTCGTATTATAATAGCTATATGTTTAAAGTACTTATCTACTGATAAGCGTGCGAACACCGCATGTTTAGAATTATTGCGTACAATGAGGCTTATTTACTGCAGTAAAGTGAATTTCAAACTGGCATTAAAGTTACAGATTAAGATTAAGAAGATAAAACAGCTTACATACATTTGTAAACTACTGATCTAAAGATAGATAATGGATGTCGCGGGTTAAGAATTGCTGCGTACTATGAGGTTTGTTTATTGCAGTTTAGTACATTTGTACTCAGTAAGGAAGTTACTGATTAAGTTACTGATTAAGATCGATAATAAAATAGTTAAATGCATAAATTACATCTCTCAGTATTTACAGATAAATATGGGAATATCGCGTGATTACAATTACTACATAATATGGGACTTGTCTATAGGTATTATTTCTTCTGTCTTTTATTGTTCTTTTATAATTGTTATCAGTCGCAGTACTAAAGTTACCGTTGTACTAAAGTTAGCTATCAAGAGGTAACTGAGAAGCTAAAGTTTGAATATTTGTTTAATATTACTATTCACGGATACTGCAAGTTAACTTGTATATACAGTAGTGAGCTCGTTTGATATTTTTGTACTTACGAGTATATAAATTTATACTAATTTAAACCGGCAACCATGTTTAAAGACTAAAAGCTCGCAAATCGTTGAGTACATACTATTCGGTTAGACGCTTAAACTAAATATCGCCCAGACAGTCCTAACAGTGGGGCAATCTGATATAAATTATGTACGGAGAGATAATGAGGCACGCTGGATCGCGTGTTCAGTATTACTGCGTACTGCGGGGCTTGTTTACTGCCGTCACTTGCAATCGCTGTCGTCTAATTCCCCGGCTCCGTATATCAGAGTTAATGATTATATGCCGACATATTTCTTACCTGATTACCTTTTGTTTTTATAATATGGAAGTCGCAAACGAGCATACAGTCTACGTGACGGTAAGTGATACTGCCGCCCATGTACCTCTGTATACAGTAGCAAGTTCTAAGATTTCTGTACTTAAATCAATTTATACTAATTTAAACCGATAAACATTTTTAATGGCTAAAAGCTCACAAATCCTTAACTACACACTATTCGGTTAGACGCTTAAACTAAATATTGTCCAGACAATCCTAACAGTGGGGAAATCTGATATAAATTATGTATGGAGAGATAATGAGGCACGGTTCGCGTGTTGAGTATTACTGCGTACTGCGGGGCTTGTTTACTGCCGTCACTTGCAATCGCTGTCGTCTAATTCCCCGGCTCCGTATATCAGAGTTAATGATTATATGCCGACATATTTCTTACCTGATTACCTTTTGTTTTTATAATATGGAAGTCGCAAACGAACATATAGTCTACATGACGGTAAGTGGTACTGCCGCCCATGTACCTCTGTATACAGTAGCAAGTTCTAAGATTTCTGTACTTAAATCAATTTATACTAATTTAAACCGATAAACATTTTTAATGGCTAAAAGCTCACAAACCCTTAACTACACACTATTTGGTTAGACGCTTAAACTAAATATTGTCCAGACAATCCTAACAGTGGGGCAATCTGATATAAATTATGTACGGAGAGATAATGAGGCACGCTGGATCGCGTGTTCAGTATTACTGCGTACTGCGGGGCTTGTTTACTGCCGTCACTTGCAATCGCTGTCGTCTAATTCCCCGGCTCCCTATATCAGTTGGAGTTACTGATTATATGCTGGCATATTTCTTAACTGACTACCTTGTTATTTTTACAAAATGTAAGTAGCAAAGCAAAGTAGCAGCCTACGTGGTAATGGTAAGTGTTACTGCCGCCTGTGGGCATTTGTAAGCAACTCCAGATTAGATTAATCTTACCTGAGGACAGTTAAAGATGGATTGCTACCCATAACATGACCTCGGCTGCGCAGGTATGTCTCCCTTCTAACATTATTCAGACCAAAATACAGCAGCGGATATCGTTAGTGTTGTTAGTCATAAATCGTTGAACTGCACTTATATATTACCAGATATACTTATATCATTCCTATTAAACTACCAATATCGCTCTACTAAACTTAATAATTAACGTCGTGTAAAGACAATTGGTAGTGACAGATTCATGAACTCGGTATATTGACATATTGTCACATTGAAAGCGGTACCGAATTCTCAGTTAAGTAGTGAGATGTGAAATAGCAGATACATAGGCTTTACTCCATATTATGGACATTAAAATATAATTTTAAACCTTCGCCTGGCAGAAAACCATAAAGTTAATTAAATCCTTCGTGATTTGTTACCCGACTGTGTCAAAAGGCGGGTAGTGTTTTTCGAAAGTATGTAGGTTATTTTTGAGTGTATGTCCTTTTCTTAGACATACAGTACAATCCAAATGGTTTATTATAACATATGTATCATTGGAATCGACTCACTTGTAACTGTGTCTTAGGCTATAAAGTTAACTGGAGTTTACCTACCGACCCATGCTCGTTTGTTCGATTTAATAAAAAAGCAGCTAACCCACAAAAATGGCGTAAGTAGTACAACCCCATATGAGCCCTACGCACCTAAACCCGATAACAAATATGTTACTAACCCTGAATAAGTCGGAACACCACGTGTGAGCACAGTAGCGCAAATAGGCACTATTGCTACAATATAAAGCAGAAATAGTATGTACACACGGACGTACAAGCGTTCGCTTTATGTTTGTTGACAAGCTGCCCAAGTCGGAGCGCTGTTCGAATATCCTGTCGTGTGCACTCAAGGGGCAACTTGTATCGATTATATTGCTTCTGCATGTTGTTTGACAGCTTTACGTTTAGTGCAAAGTATAGTTACTGAAATGATGCGGTGTATGAATAAAGTATGTGTAATATACATATAATTATGCCACGTGGTAGAACCAGTGTTCGATTGGGGAGGTACCACCGCCGCACTTATTTCTAGCGTGAAGCAGTACTTGCGTTTCAATGAAAGGGTGTGCCGGCACACTTGTATATGAGAGGACCATCTTACTCCTCGGGAGAAGCAACACATTTGTGATTAACTTTAGAAGCTCTATATGAAGTTGCTTACAGATGTCCACGGGTGGCAGTGACCACCTTGCTACTTTAATTAAATAAAAAAAATACGCTATATACACTCATAGCCCCACAGTAGGATTTTCTCCTGTGTCGTGGATACCATGAACACACACAAGACGAATACACAAACACCCAGACCCAGAACACAAATCTAAACTCATCATTCAGATACCTGTCTGGCCGGGAATTGAACCCGGGACCCATTGCGCGTCAGACCGGTATAGTAACCGCTCTGCCACGCGGGTCGTCAAAAAAAATCGTTATGGCTATTATAATCGTGTTGTGTCCTAAATAGCATCACACCTTCTCGCCCCTTCTCGGATTTCGTAAGAAGAAACTAATGGACAAAATTCAGGAGACGGGCAACTTCTTTCCAAGAAGACGTCTTGTTGTGTAACATCGGTATAATCCACTGTGATCATCAACATGTATGCTAGACGCCGCGACTATTGCCAAGAATTATTATTAGGTGAGACATGTCCAGCAGTGGACAAAAGTTGATGGATAGACTATTATTAATTATTTAATATTATTTGACTATGGCTGATTGTTTGAGTTTTTGACCTATCGTCACCCCCATTATTGACCCACTGCTGGGCACGGGGCTTTTCTCGGAATGAGAGAGTTTTAGGCCATAGTCCACCGCGCTGGCCAAGTGCGGAATGGTGGACTTCACACACCTCCGAGAACTTTTTTTTAAAGAACTCTCGGGTGTGTAGGTTTCTTCACGATGTTTTCCTTCACCAAAAAGCAGTGATAATTAATTTCTGATACGCACATAAATCAGTGGTGCGTGCTTAGGTTTGAACCTCAGACCTACCCGATTGAGAGGGCAAGTTTCAACCATTAGGCTATCACTGAGTTTTTAATTAACTTATAGGTTTGACAGTAAATATTACTAATATTTCCAAGCTTTTATAATACTTTGTTATTACTTGGTATAATTTATCAAGAAAGTGGACGTTACAATTCTTTTAAGGTTGCTTCGAACAATAGTCTGGGAAATTAATCATCTATAGGTAAGTTTTCTTACCTTTTTAACTAATTTACTTACAGAGTTACTCTTAGACATCAAATACTGGTAACTACCTCACCTTTTTCTATTCGATTGAAGTCAAACGAGCATGCCGTCCACCTGATGGTATGTGGTCACTACCACCCATGGACATCTGTAAGCAACTTTATATAGTAGGTACATAGGGTTCTACTTGAAGTCAGTTGTGGATGCGTTGCTACTTCTGAGGATTAAAATGGTCTAAAGTGAGTTGAAACCACACTCTCCCGCCGAAAAGTCAGAACTGCTTCACGCTAGAAATGAATGTGACGGTGGTACCGTCCCGGTCGAACTACACTGATTCTACCATCTGATAAAACGACACATATCTTTACCTGTATGACACCCATTATATTACTTACAAGTAAACATATCTAATTGACGCGATCAAAACATTTTGAAAATCATATACGATTGGACAAGCGCCAAATTGGTTCGGATTTTGTGTCACAGAATATTCTTGTTATAACGCTCGATATAGCTTTAATATTTATGACCGCCATCGATCGCCATAGATGCATAATACGAGCTTATGCAGCGTTTTCCAACTATTTGCAATATTGATGTCCCACGTGCCTTACTCGCCTTACTTTGTTGGAGTTGTAGATTCGAGTCCCATGGTGCATACCAAATTGATCCTATACTTTGTTTGCACTGTACACGATATACTGGGGTCCCTGGCGAGTATTTCAATGTATATTTATATTATTTTTTCACGTGAAAACTTCTTTAGGAGTTAAGCGATATTCGGTGGGAGGTAAATTTATGAAACATGACATATGCGTCATCAAATTTTTACTTATCGCGTTTACATTTCTTTTACCTTATATCATACTAATATTAAACAGGGGCAAGTTAGAGTATGACGCAGTTGACTTTAGAGAACTTTTTAAAATTTCCTCTTAGGTTTTTACCTCCGCTAGCATTATTCTTGAATGTCTCCGACTCCTTACACATTAAAAATATTAAATAGAACAATTCACAATTTCGTTGTATAGTTTGAAGTTGTATGTTACATTGCATAATACATCAATATCATATCAATGGCGCGCAAAGTCATTCAGTCAATAGACAATATCACGGCATGGATACACGCTAGTTAAAGTTAACTGCTTGGATTTAATGTTATTGTATTTTGGGAAGTATTGATAATCCTATACTTATAATGTTATATCTTGTTAGTTATGGATATGTATTTATAGCCATACTGTGTTTTCTTTATCTATGAGCGCGGTTATACACATGATTTTTATTAGTAAAGCAATTCAAGTGTATTCCTGTTTATACATTTCGTCTGTATTACTGTATTAAATCTCTAATCAAGAATTAATTAATCAGATAGACGGACAACTACGAGTACATAAGGTTATTAAAAATAGTACATAAGATTATGAACGGTTTTAACAAGTAAAACATTTTCTATTTGGAAATCAAAGCAAGATACTTTATTTTTATGTTTTTGTATTCGTATACAAGTTCACGCTTACGCTTCAATTCTCCGATATAATGCGGGAAATGGAAAAGCACTTCATTTCCAAGAGAGCACAAGAAAATTGTACAAAATATAAAACGAACAAGACTTGCTTCGTATCGGAGTAAAAGTACCAAGAGTCGCCACGTCTTTAGATACTTAACACAAAGGAGTCTAAGCTATCGCAATAGGAAATGTAAAAGGACTTCGTGTATTGCCATTTTTTATTTTGTTTTAGAGACTACTTTGAACAGTTCGGTACAAGAAATTAAAAGTACTTACAATATAAGACTTTGTTAGATAGCACTTTTTGTGTCATAGAAGTCGAAAACATTCATAAAGTCCATCATAGTATAAAACAAAGTCGCTTTCCGCTGTCTGTCCCTATGAATGCCAATATCTTTTAAATTACACTACAGATCTTAATGCACTTTGTTTTTAATATATAGAGTAATTCCACAGGAAGGTATATATAGTACATGCGTAATATAGTGGAGGAACGCTAATTTAATTAACGCGAATCATTTTAGATTTTTTACTTTTAGACGGAACGAAGTTCGCCGGGCCCGCTAGTCTGAAATAAAAGGACAATAAGCTTAATCAGCTTTACAGTGATATAATCATTTCGACCGTACAAACTTTGTCAATAATTCTGAATTAAGAATACAAGGTTAAGAAACGGAGTTTAGAGGTTATTTATTTAACTTTTATAACCCTATAAACCCAAATAATAACTACAGGATATTGTACAATATATAACTATCAAACAAAATACAATAACTATCAAATTTCACTAGAATTCAATAAGTCTTTGAGAAACATATAAATTTACATCCACATTTAATATATTAGTATTTGATCATAGGGGTCGGGTTGAAGTCGTATGATGAAAGCCATTTTCAGAATTCTAATATGTTTCACGTACCGAGCGCACTTCTCGTACGCAATATCCAGCAATAATGAACAATTTCCTGATGCTCTCTTGTATACGAAGTACTTTCCATTTCCCGCGTATTCTCGGGCGCTGAACCGTCTGACACATTCATATCGTACCTCTAATGTGCGCGGACCGTAAAATAGTTCCAGAACTCGATATTAAATAGTTAATCAACTTCAAATATTTCAAATAGTCAAAGTTGATAACTGTGTATCATTTGCATGGTGCATTTTTGTACTTTTGTACATAGAAAACTTTGTTGTGATGTAAAGTTACTGGAAACAGTTCCTAACAGCCAATGCCAATTTGGATAAATAAAAAATATATAGTGTGGCATTAATAGTATGCAATTAAATAAATGTTAAATGAGAAGTGTATAGCTAGATTATTTTAAATGTGATTTTGATACAACGAAGTTAAATTAAGTTCACTAATAAATTTATTGCGCTCGTAGTTTCGTCACATAGAGTTTAATGGGGGTAGCAATAACAGTAGCAATTTTATAAAAAGCCTCGGTAATTCAAGAAGCCATGGTCAGAGACAAAGACACAGAAAATAAATGTAAATTCATTATTCATAATTATATCTGTCGCGCCAAGGATCGAACTCGGCACCACCTGCGTGTCAGATCGGTATGGTTACCGCTAAAAACTTTAAAAATCTATCCTGATTGTTAACATTAGGTTTAAAAGCTGATCAGTTTCCTACCAAATATTTGAAAACTTCCACAAACACGATATCTCTCATCCCGTTAGTAATTCCCGTAGAATTTGCGCAGTGGAATAATTATGCTCCTCGTTCCTCCACTCTTCATTACTAGGTCAAGAGGGAATATGTTTCAGGTCCAATTTACGAGAAGAGAATGGTGCTAATAATGGTTCATATATTTATAGAAACTTTTTATGTTAAGTAGTTGTGATAGACTTTAAGGAAGAGGAAATTCTCCATGGTTCGAACTATGGAGCACCTACTCCTACTTGATTTAATCAAGTGTTAAGTTCCCGGTTTAGGTTTAAAGGGTAATGAGAAACACTGATACGAGACCTTCTTATTCCTCAGGGGTATAATAGCTGAAGGGACATGTAATATAACAATATTCATGTCAGCATATAAAATGAGATATTTAAGTAAGCAGTCTGAAATATACACAGTTAACGGAACACGTATTTTATTCCATAGTCCCAGATCTGTATAGGTAACCCTTTACATTACCTAAAATAGCATTTTTGGATGAGCTCAGGAAGAACTCTAATCATAACTCGGGTTAAAGTATGGAAGTCCACAAATAGGAGGTGCTGGTTATTATCAGCTCTATTTGCTACTTATCATTTAGTTCAAAGTCTATGGTTAAATAACTTTGTTGCTACTTATAGTCAAGTCTATTTGCTACTTATCATTCAGTTGCTACTTATATGCTATATCTACAAGCTTGTTCGCTACTTCTATTGTATATAAAGCTACACTTTTCACAAAACTCACTTGTGATATAAGTGCTTTTCTATGTCCTACATTGTATCGTCGAGCGGAATCGACATTGACACTTTCATATCCGTTCTTGCTTGAGTGAAGCGTGAAATTGCCTAATCTAAACGGCTGGGGAGGATTGATGACAGGTGCTCGCTCTAAATATACCCGTGTGTTGATAGGACGCTTCACTGTAATTGATTGGGATAAGTCCTGTACTTTGGATGGCACTTGTCATTAAATAGTTTCGATATACGTAGGACTTGTCGTATGCGGTCAATACATCCATTGAATCGTGGAATTTTTAAGACTTGTGGAATAATATACAAAATTTTATGAGACACTTATGACCAATACCACAAGGACCACAAAATACAAAAATAATAGGAATAAGTTTTTGCATGAGAAATTTGTTTTATCCGTGTAAAGAATTATTACTTTTTGTTTTTGCTATCAATAATGTACGAAGTTTTCATATACTAAGGAATTAAGGAATGATTATTTACATGAGCGTTCCTAAAGCGAGGCACCAAATTTAACCATAGTATTAGCAATAATTACATAACTATTAACACGTACATACATGTAGGTATGATGATTTAATCATACAAATGAGATTGTTGTGTTATGTGCCATGAACCGTTTAATGAAAATGTTTAACAAAGCTTATGTTTAATTGACAAATTAATACTTACATAATTGATCAATGTTGTCGAGTGTTGACATAATAGAGATAATTATTAACAGAACACGTAACTGTAAGTTAATCAATATTGCCAGTTTATCATTGTCACTTATACATTTACATTGTAGTTTGCTTACAATTATCCGCGATATATTTGTTTAATTTAACACGTTGCGGTAATTTCATTTATATGCCAATTCTCCCAGCAGCCGCCGCTCGGCTATTTGCATAGTTCAGTAATTTACTTCACTATTAAACTTCGCTCCGGAATTTCCAATGTTTTAAGCTTTAAAAGTGCAAATTTTGAATGGGAAGTTTAAACTGTTTCATTATGTAACTTTGAAAATTGGCTGAGTAAATGTATATTTCGTGATCTTGATCTAGTTTTATGATTAAATAGTTTATTGGTCTACGTATCTATGTTAAGTCATAGGTACTGTATTTACTTCGTATATAAATTAAATATTACTTGAAGTTAGCTATACACGCCTTGCAAGAAACGTCGACTCCTTGTTTGTTTCTTTACCACACCCTTTAAGTAGAATACAGCAGCGCTCAACTCGATTGTTAGCGGTAAAATGGTGGCCGTGGAGTCACTGAAAGCCATTTTAAGAGCTACAAAAAGTCTTCCAACATTAACATTTGTTTACCTATTTGTTAATAAAAAACAGTCATGAAAAATGCCCATAGGATTCAATACTTGAATCAATAATGCAGGGATATAACTATGTACATAACTACATATATACAGAATACACATGTAAATTTTTGATATCATTAGATGACGATGTCGCGAGTTATTTTGTTCACCATTATTTACGTTCGCCCAAAAAGTGCTGAACGTGCCTAAACAAGTTTTTACTTAAAAAAACTGATATATAACTGTGGACTATGTTATTTTCTTTAACAAAAATGCCATGTTATCGTATAAACATATTTTACCAAACATGCAATTTATCTCTTGTCTAACATCGACGATATTTACGTTTTCGGTACAGAAGCACCAACGTAAAATACGATCTAAAAACCCCTCACTCGGAAACGATTTATAAAATAAAATTTCAACACAGTCCTACGTATTTGCGTTACACCTGTGCAGGATTCTAACAAATGTTCTACATTAATCTCGCCTGTACATGTGTAAGGGTCAGGTAAAACCGTGGTCGAAATGATATAAACTTGTGTAAACTGCCACTACAATGGCCAATATGTTCCTGTTTACTTTATGTTGGTGATTGCTTATTTGTTTGGCGTTTTGTGTACTTTATACTCGGCTGCCAATTACATCAGTTTGTGTATCTTTACGTAACAAAAATGAAGTGAGTATATTTGACGCTTTTATTAACTTCGGACATATCTATCTATCGTGAAACGGAATCTTTGAACGCGATTTTACTATCTTAAAATTATCGGATTAATTTAAAATTTTGCATACTTATTAAGGACCGTTGGACCAAGGACCAATGCAATAATATGAAAAAATATTCCGATTATTTTTAAACATTAATCGAACCAAAAAGCGGAATATAAATATAGTTTAACGAATAATACTAATATTATTATGAAAACAGCGAAACTACATATATTATGCACCATTTTTTATTAGTATTTTTCATTCATTATTGTTTTTATCGTATTTTAAGAATATTTTTTAATTATTAGTTTGATATGCTTTATAATGTGTTTTTTTTTGTTTTTGAACTATATTTATTTGAAGTTTGATTTGGACGGGCCTGAATATTGCAAAACTTTTAAAGGACGGCCAACAAAGTGTAAATGTTTTTGTACAATAAGTATATCTTCTTAGTTTAGGATCATAACTATTGTTCAGTATTCGTTTGTTGTAGTAGTAAATAGGTTAACACAAACTTATAGGAAGCTTGTAAGAATGATAAATGTATAACCCAATAATACAAGGATTCTCTACAAATCTTCATAATACTTTATTTGCGGGATAGGAGATTCATGTTGACATCTGGGGAACTTTTGTATTGATAACAAAATATCATAATTCACGACAACTTGCGTGTTTTGTTCCATACTGCTCTGATATGCTGAAGGTTACATATTTGATCCCCGGCCAACCATGTGGCTTAGCATATGTTAAATAGGAAAAGTAAGAAAGAAAAAATAATTTTAAAAACAACTTTTTATGTTACTTTGTTGTTTTCTTTCCAGAAACCCCTTTTGTTTAATGACCATATCAGTTGTATACAATATAATTGATCTGACATCCAAACTAATCTAAAATACGATCCAAGTATGCAAAATTTCAGTTGAACCTATTAGGGTTAACTGGTCATAAATTCAGTTACAAGATCCTCGCAAACCTACTAATGAACTAATAAGGCAAGTAGAATTAAAAATCATAAACATTATGACATTGTTAAATAATTATAGCGATTTCCTTTAGTTTCTATGGTATGTACGTGTTTAAGCATTTCGTTTTTTCTTAAGATTTTTCTGATCACATGTGTCATGATCACATGATGTGTTTAAAAACAATATAGTCTATGTCACTCTGAAAACTCAGTCGAGTACAATGGAATGTCATAGGTTACAATTTGTAGCCTGCGCCAAAGAAATAAACATATGTTATGTACATATATGCGCCCCAAAAACATTACCCAACTTCTGACGCAATCGGGCGAAAAAGAAATGCCTTTATTATTATTATTTTTTTGCATATGCCTACGGAGGCACTTCTGTTTTTATCTGATGAAGTGGCAAATGAGCATGCAGTCCACCTAATGGTAAGTGGTTACTGCCGCCCATGGGCATCTGTAAGCAACTTCAAATGGAACATGGGTTCTATCTGAGGCCAATTACAGATGCGTTGTTACTCCCGAGGACTATGATGGGTGCCTCAGATAAAAGTGTGCCGGCAACCACACCCTTCTAGAAACAGGTGTGGCGGTGGTACTGCCCCGGTCGAACTACACTGGTTCTACCGCCTGCGAAAAGTTACAAATTGACAGTTACATATATATTTTTTACTCTACCACCGAATCGGAACGCGACCTCAACTGAGAAGATCCACCAAGAAACTCAGTGGGTTTGTCTTTTTTCTTTATATATATTTTTCTTTAAGAAGAAACGCACATAACTTTCTGAAATGAACGATTCTGGGTCTTCTAAGAGCCTGAAATTCAAACCACAACTTTCGAATAAATAATATTTCAATATTCATAGATACATTTAAACTTTTGTTGCAGTCGGATATTCTATATAACTCTCAAGTTAATAGAATAATGGAGATTGAAACAATTTAAACTTGGGAATGGAATTATTCGGACGGATTTTGATTGGGGTATTAGAGTTATGCATTCCGAGTGAGACAGCTTCAATCCTTTCGCTGTGAGGACGGTATTAGGTTTGATGTTCCATTTCGCTCGGAGAATTTAGTTATTACGTATTTGCACAGAGTTTTGAGATAATCGTGCATATTGTTTTGAGAATAATAAGCAATGTATTAATAACCGTATTGTATTTATATGTATATGTGGTTAATAACTGTTTTAAAAATAGATAAAATCTAAATTTATTTTAGATTTAATATAAATACTAATTAAGTTATTAATAAACTGGATAATTTTATTTACATCCCGTTCTTACTGCTTAATGGTTCTTACTGCTTAAATACTATATGACACTGACATCATTAATAAAAAAAAAATAGTTTTAAAAATCTAAAAACACGCTTTTTATAGAAAACCGAACTAAAAAATAGAAAATAAATTTTAATAAATTTAAATTAAGAATAGTGTTAAAAATTTCAATAAATATAAATTAATAATAGTGTTAATAAAAAAAATGTAAACTCGATTTGGGTAACTTTGAACATTCTTTACAGTATTTGTGATATTATAATCTGTTTTATATTTATTGCACCTTGTTTTTATTAAATGAATAGTGTCCTTTTTAGCTGGTTTATTAATCTAACATAATAAATTTACGGAGAAAACAATTAAACTATCCACAATTACCCCTAAAACTCAAATTCAAAGTTATCCTTAGTTTTGGGTAACTTTGAATATAATTTTTTGAGGATATAAAATCCGTCATTAATCGAATATTTTAAGGTCTGGGTAAAATTAATTAACATATTTTTGTTAATTAAAACCAAATCTATAAAAAATACATTTATTTTGATATATAAATACAATAGACAACTTGGTCTTGCCATATGAATCAAGGTCGATCAATTTGGTGGTAAATTAAGATACTAGTTTTTTTTTGATTATTTATTCCATCCATCCATAGGATGGACGGAACATCGGATACCTTTGGAAGGTTTCCCCCTCGAAAACAAAAAAAAAAAGGATGGACGGAACATGGACATAACATAGGCCTCCCCTAAATGGCGCCACTCCAACCGGTCCTGTGTCCTCTGAATCCAACGGTTTCCCGCTGTCTTCTTCAGGTCACCGGTCCATCTGGTAGGGGGGCGACCGGTACTCCTTTTGCCTAAACATGGTCGCCACTCGAGGACCTTTCTGCCCCATCGGTTATCGGTCCTACGAGCGATGTGGCGGCCCATTGCTACTTCAGCCTGCTAATTTTGAGAGCTATGTCGGTAAGCTTCGTTCGTCTACGGATTTCATCGTTGCGAATCATGTCTCGTAGCGAAATTCCGAGCATAACCCTCTCCATAGCACGCTGAGCGACCCTGAGCCTCCGAAAAAAATATTTTTTTATGATACAGGTAACTTTGAACCGTTCAAAGTTACCCATATAACATCCAATTTCGACGTCGTCAAAAGTTTAACAGTTTTACGCAATATTCAACATGGGATACGGATAGTACAGTTTCAAAATAATAATATACAATATACATTTTAAAGATAAACACCAAAACATACCTGTTAACGGTAAGTTTTATATTATAATTGCTATTTCAAAACGGAGCATCAAACACTTGCAACAACTTCACTACGGAAAAGGCGGTATTTTTTAAAATTATGATATTGACAGGTACCTTTTTTTTACTTTCATTGCTATTACAACATTTTGGCGATCCATTTTACGCAGGTACGATATGAAAATAACAAGAAGTTTCCATGTAATAAATTAATATATTTTTTTCACAACTTTGTTCAAAGTTACACCGCAGTTCAATGTTACCCAAATTGACTGTACCTATTTTATTTAAAAAAAAGCGTGGGGTGCATGGTGTCAATAGTTATAAATATTTTATTGACAGATATGAGTAAAGTGATTATCATTTTGATAATATCTTAAAAAGCACCCCACGCTTTTTTTTAAATAAAATACATTTTTTTATTCACACTATTATTAATTTATATTTATTGAAATTTTTAACACTATTCTTAATTTAAATTTATTAAAATTTATTTTCTATTTTTTAGTTCGGTTTTCTATAAAAAGCGTGTTTTTAGTTTTTTTTAAACTATTATTTATTTTTTACTTTTTAGTTTGGTTTATTTATAAAAGCATGATTTTTTAGTTTTTTTAAACTATTATTCGTTGATTATCAAAAATATTCATACTATCGTTCATTGAAGCGTCGACATCAAATTCATATTCGATGTTTACCATTGTAATTTTTCTAAGTGAATTCTTTTGATTAACATGTATTGCCAGCATTGTAAGTATAGCTTTTCAATTGTCGAAAATATTCATACTGTCATCCATAGTGAATGTCGACATCAAATTCGATACTTACAATTGATATCTGTGATAACTATGAATGACTTGACGTTATTGATTAAAATATTGTAATAAGTAATATGGCTTATATCGCTGCCATTAGTCCTCATTCATCATTTGCTAAAATAAAATTTAATCCTTGGCTGGAGCTCAGTCGTGGGCCAAGCCTGGGCCAGGCTTGGCCCAGGCCTGGCCCAGGCTTGGCCCAACTATGTAAAACTCTGGGCCAAGCTTGTAAGCCAGGCTTGGCCCAGTCCTGGTTGAAGTCTGGGATGATAACGATGGGCCAAGCCTGGTTACCAGGACTGGGCCAAGCCTGGTTGCCAGGAATGGGCCAAGCCTGATTACAGAACTGGGCCAAGCCTCGCCCCTTTTGTCAACTCTGGGGGTTTCCTGCATGGGATGCTTTGTTACGAATGACTTCTTGTTTAATTATTAAATTAATATTTTTATTAAATTAAATTTTCAGTAAGTAATTTATTTATTATTGAGAATAAAATAATTATTTATAAATATTATAAATACGGGGAATCAGAGTTCGATTTCGGAGAGGGAGCCTGAGAAACGGCTACCAGTACCAAGGAAGGCCGCAGGCGCGCAAATTACCTACGGAGAGTTACTGACATACTGACATACAAGTGAAGCTAATAAAAGCGTGTAAAAAGTGATTTTTAGTGTAGTAAATTTTAATAAGTATTTTCGGGCGAAATTGAAAATCGCTAAATATTTTTCTCTAATTGTAGTTCCTTAACATAAGCGTAATATATGATTACTTCGTAATTGGAATGGAATATTGTTAACTAAAACAAATTTAGAATATTCTTATTTTGTTAGTTTACAATTAATTATAATAGCGTATATTCGATTAATATGTGAATCGATAATTGCTAATAGGTACATATATTTATATCAGGCCTTTGAATACAATATTGAATGTTGTGCATCGTTAGTAAATAATATATGTCGTTTTCGTAACTACATGCAGAAATATATGTAGACAAATTATGTAACTTTAATAGTCAAATGGCGTTCGTGCGTACAATGACTTAGCGAAACAGTTTAAGATTAATTTGGTAACTTTTAATTAGTAATTTTAACTTCGTCGGATCCACCTTCGTGCTTCAGCTCCTAATTACATTTGTTTCAGGTTCCGATTCTACGTGTACTCAGCGTACGTGGAGCGGCGGACGGTGGCAGCGGTGAGGGTGATAGCGGCCACTAAGACGCGTGGCGCTGATGCTGTTATATGCCGCATGTGGTTGCCTGATAACCGCACGCTGACGCTCAAAGCACGGGTTAAGGTAATCTAAGTTTATAATTATAATAATACTATTTTTTTTATCGGAATTGAAGTAGCAAACGAGCATGCAGTCCACCTGATGGTAAGCGGTCACTGCCGCCCATGGACATCTGTATTCAACTACATACAGAACATGGGTTTCATCTGAAGTCAATCACAGATGCGTTACTACTCCCGAGGGCTATGATGGTCGCCTCATGTGAAGTTGACCCGGCGAACTTCGTTCCACCTAAAAGTCACATATCTAAAATTATCAGTGTTTCTCTACTATATTATACATAAAAACCTTCCTCTTGAATCACTCTATCTATTAAAAAAATGCATTAAAATCCGTAGCATAGTTTTAAAAATCTACATAGGGACAGACAGCGAGAAGCGACTTTGTTTCATACCATGTTGTATATAAAGTCACTGATTTTGCAAAATCAACAACAACGTCGAATTGGTGGACTTCATACTCCTCCGAGATTTTTTTTTAAAGAACTCTCGGGCGTGTAGGTTTCCTCTCGATGTTTAACTTCACCGAGAAGCAGTGATAATTCATTTCTAATACGCACATAATTTTAGAAAAAGCTGTGATGCGTGCCTGGGTTTGAACCTCGAACCTCCCGATCGAGAGGGCAAGTTTCAACCATTAGGCTATCACTGTTCTCTAGGCATTGTACACATAAGCTTAACTAATTGGAAATCAAGTTGTATCTATGAGATAAAAGCGAGAGACGTTGACAAATAAGGGTGGAGTACACATTACCCATGTGCCAAGTTGGTGTGTATCTTAGCTCATATGTATCTAACTATCTAGCTATCTTATTAGCTGCTGAACGAGGTTAACATGCGTTCATTGCTTTGGCGAAAGCGCGCTAATTAGCAGATTCATACTCACTACGTTATTACGAGATAGAGGTGCTGTCCTTTGAAATGTGGCGTACCTACTTTCTCTCTTTGAGCGTTTGAGGGATACTATTTTTTAAAACTTTAGAAAAGGTTTTTCTATTAATGATAGAAACGTTATGATGAAGTATCAAAATGCTCATATCTTTTTTATCGGATTCAAGTGGCAAAAGAGCATGCAATCTACTTGATGGAAAGTGGTTACTACCACACATTGATATCTGTAAGTAACTTTTTGAAGGTGGTGGAACTAGTGTTGTTCGACCGGGGAAATACAACCGCCACACCTATTTCTAGCGTAAAACAGTTCTTGCGTTTCATTGGAAGGGTGTGGTTGCCGGCACATTTCTATATGAGGCGACCATCTTAGTCCTCAGGAGTAGCAACGCATCTATGATTTACTTCAAATAGAGCCCATGTTCTGTATAAAGTTGTTTACAGATGTCCATCGGCGGCAGTGACCACTTACCATCAAGTGGACTGCATGCTCGTTTGCTACTTCAATTAGATAAAAAAAAACTTCATATAGAACAATATTCAATAGCAGATGCGTTGCCACTGTCGAAATCTGAGATGGTAGCCTCATACAAAAGAGAGCCGGCAATCAGACCCTTCAACGAAAACAAGAATTGCTTCACGCTAGAAATAAGTATAGTGGTGGTACCTCCTTGGTAGAACTACACTGGCTCTACCACTTGGTGAATCATTTCGGTTAAAGGAGATCTTCCGTCATGTAGATATAATTATGTAAGATGTTGAAAAAACTTCAATAGTGTGATTCAGATAGGCTTCATCTATACTATAATAAATCTGTAAGAGGTCGCTGTCTGTACATGGAATAAATTTAGGTGAAAACCATTTCTAGAGGTCTTTAATACGATATAGAACCCAAAATAATGGTTTTTAGAAATCTTTTCTGTTTGTCTGTGTGTTTGAAAACGCTAATCTCAGAAACGGCTTATCCAATTTGAATATAATTTTCACTGATGTGTTGTGGGAAACTTCACTTAACATTTAGTGTTTATTTTATGTAAATCGGTTTATAAATAAAAAAGTTATGTCAATTTAAAACTACGCAGTATTTATTCTGTGTTCGATGAGTGTTAACAAGATATGTAACTGCATAGTTGAATTGATTGAAACTAAACATGTTATGGTCTGTAAAATGTATTCCTTTGTTATGATTTTTTTATTGGTATTGTACCTATGTTATTTGATACTATACAAATCTATATCTCTATATCTATATATACTTATATAAAAACGAAAGGATGCTCGCTCACTCATCTTTTGAATAAACATCGTAGAGCCTAAACTGCTAAAGATACGAATATGATTTTTACTAGGGGTTCCTTTTATGACGTAGACGTCAGTTAAGAATGAATTTTCTGATCCCCCCCCCCCCCCCAAGTTAACCCAAATAGGAGATGTAAGTTTGAATGAAAGTCAGTCAAATTTGAGGCCACCTCAATAAAATTTAGTATTTCGCTTTGATTTTTATGTTAAAACATAGTTTTAAACCGACTTCCAAAAAGGAGGAGGTTATCAATTCGTCTGTATTTTTTTTATTATTATTTTTTTAAATTTTATATTTGTTACTCGATTTCTCCGCACTGGGTGAACGGATTTGGATGATTTTTTTTCATTTGAAAGGTAGTGCGTGTCGTCGGGTCCCATTTATTTTTAGTTCACTTTTGACAGTGGCATCCATAAGAAAAGCGCATAAGTCTGATATTTGCATTAACTTAGCGCGATAAATAGATGAATAACTCAATTTCCCGCCAACCGATTTTGATGATTTTTCTTTTATTTGAAAGAATGTACTTCAAGGGTACTCTGATGAGTTTGTTACGGTTCTGATCACAGGATCCATTTCCATGAAGCAAATTAACGAAATTAGCGATACTCGGCCAAACCTAAGCTGTAGGAGTCCAATTGGGTTGAATGTAGAATGAGATTGCTAAGAAAAAAAAGAAGGTAAATTTTTTTCCTAAAAAAATTGACCTTCTTTTTGAACCGTATTGGCCGTATTGGCCTGAACCGTAGAAGTAAGTCAATTTGTTTTTATGGATATATAATAAGATTGTTAAACAAATTCGTGGGACAAAAATTTGATCTTCAACTCCTCAACCCTGATGATGTAAGGGTATTTCAAGACTAAACCGTAAGAGTTGGCTACTTGGTACTTACGGTTATGTAATAAAAATACCAAGCAAAAATAAACGGTAAAAATTTTGACCTTCAACTCCTCAACCCTGATGATGCAGGGTTACTTCAAGCCTAAGCCATAGGAGATGGCCATTTAATGCTTTCGGGTATATAATATGATTACTAAGCAAAGACACAAAATGAAAATTTCGACCTTCAACTCCTCACCCCTGATGATGCAGGATACTGCTAGCCTAAACTATACGAGATGGGCGTTTGGTGCTTTCAGGTATTTAATATAATTACTAAGCAAAGACAAATGATGACATGCACAAATGCAGGGGTGCTTCAAGCCTAAGCCATAGAAGTTAACTATTTAGTGTTTTCGGGTATGTAATATAATTACTAAGCAAAAACACAAGATGAAAATTTCGATCTTCAACTCCTCAAGCCTGATGATGCAGGGTACTGCAAGCCTAAGCCATAGGAGTTGGCCATTTAGTGCTTTCGGGTATGTAATATAATTACTAAGCAAAGACACATGATGACAATTTCGACCTTAAGCTCCTCAGCCCTGATGATGCAGGGTACTGCAAGCCCAAGCTATAGAAGTTGGCTCGCAAGTGCTTACGTATAAGTAATAAGAATACTAAACAAAGACGCGGGATATTTTTTTACCTTCAACTCCTCCCTGATGATGCGGGATAGTGCAAGCCTAAATTATAAAAGGTAGTCACATAATGCTTACGGTTGTTTTTAGTATATATTATGAGTTTAATGACAGCTCATTAAACTGAAATGTGATTAATAAATTAAACTTCAATTCATCAACCCTGATAATCTAAGTACACAACCTACTTAAGCCGAATGAGTTTGGTACTTATTGATTACAATACATTACGACCCGTTCCTGAGAGAACATTATGATGAAAAGTGTCACTTTGAATACCTAAATCCTGAAAATGCAGGAGTATTGTCATGTTATTATTAAGAGTTGGATTTAGCTGTATCTTTTTCAATAGGATGGGTTAGGTTAGGTTGGAACATAAAAGAAAACATAAAAAATAAGCGAGCAGGGTGCGGCAGCGCCCTGCGAGCGGGTGCGCCCTGTTCGTATGAATTGTAAAAGTGTTTTGATTCTGTCTTCTGCTTTACAAAGAACAATTTACGCGCACAAATAGCCCGATGCACCTCTTAAAAGATCTTATCTTTGACCACATGAAACAAAATATGAACTTAGAATATATGTCGCTGTTCAGTGATATTCCAATTATCTAATGATTTACTTCAAGTAGATAATAGTGATTTGTTACCCGGAAAAGTCAAAATCAATCTTTATATCGATACGTCTTCGTTCAAATGCGGAGGAGTTAGTTGAAAAAGTATATCCCGGTATCTATACTAATATATATAGCTGAAGAGTATGTTTGTTTGAACGCGCTAATCTCAGGAACTACTGGTTCGAATTTAAAAATTCTTTTTGTATTGAATAGAACATTTATCGATGAAGGCTTTAGGCTATATAACATCACGCTGCAACTATTAGGAGCGAAAAAGTAATGGAAAATGTGAAAAAAACGGGGCAAATTATTCATCCTTGAGGGTTTCCGTTGCGTGCGCTGCGAAAACGGTACAAGATACCAAAAATATATTTATGAAAGAATTATTTCTCTTGAAATGATCTAAAAAAATGTCTGCGGCAGTATATGTCTATCTTTTAAGATTAACTCACTAGAACCGTTTTCATGGTAATCAAATTCGGTCGAAATTAGTTAAGAGTTGTATCAACGTAATAATATTAATATTTGTCCAAATAAATGTGTTGTTGATTAAAAGTATTTATTTGTGAACAAAATTGTCTTTGACATCATTTAATTTCAATGAACATCTTAGAAGATATAGATCTTAGAGATCTTGCGTCGTTTTATCGTCGTGTAATAATACTTTTTAAATACTATTTGATTTTGCTTTAAGGATATTTTGTTTTAGGTTCTAATAATTTCACAATTCTTTTTTTATATATGAGCTATATGAGTTAGCTATGTTCTTTTCAAAACTAAATTGTCTATAATAATAATAGAAAATGAAACGGACAAAGTCGTGGGTAACAGCTATAATTTATAAAGCTGAGGAGGTTGTTTGCAAAAATAAATTATGCCCAAAATAACTATTCCACGCGGACGAAGTCGCGGGCACAGCTAGTCTCTTAATAAGTTGCCGATAGTTACCACATTATGGTTTTATCAAGAGAATCATTAAAGTTTGGTTTTGATTAAATACGCATTTTGTGCTTATCTTTCTAGTAAGTAAGTATGTGTCTGTATATATCTACCAATTAGCAGTTAGCCCGCGAGGTAGACTATGACAAAAGTCTCTCATTCTGAGAGAAAAACTATGCATTGAAGTGGAAGAATAATGGGTTGACGAGATGTAAGTACCTCTATATATGCGAGTTGAATGGTTCCTCCGAATTTTAAAAGAGATAATCTGATTGACCTAACGCATGCCTGTATTTTAACGTCATTCTAAATTGAATACGGCGGACGCCACAAATTAATGTGGATCATATTTATGCACCCCATGATAAAGGTATTCAAATCAAGGGTTGTTTGATACGACGACAAAAGTAACGTTCTAAATAAGCTAGTTAAAAAACTGTTATGCATTTATTGAAGTTTTTGTGTCAATGGAAATAGTAACTACACTTAAGTTACATATCGAGAAAAGCTTCTAATTAGTCTTTGTTTAATTGTAAGTCTTGTGTTCATAGTATAAATTTATTATTTTTGTTTAAGTCGTCACTGCCGCCCATGGACATTACTGCATACAATTTCATATAGAACATAGGTTTTATCTAAAGTCATTCACAGATGCGTTGTTACTCCCAAGTACTGAGATGGTCGCTTTATTTAAGAGTATGCTGGCAACCACATCGAAATGCAAGAAATGCGAGCTACTGAATAGGTGTGGCGGTGGCATCTCCTTGGTCGAAATACAATGGTTCTACCACTTGTCAAACGTATGTTTTCTTGAAACAATAATTGTATAGCTTTTAAGCCCCAACATTGCACGTTGAAGATTTCCATTTTAGCCATACCTTGCAATAATGTAGGAAAACGTAAACAATTATTGTTTTGACGGAGATTGTTTACTAAATTCGTACTTAGGCCACTGTTTAAACTATAGACCACGTGCTACGGAGGTCATCGCACTGACTCGTATGCAGCAAGAAGTCTAGGTGTTTATAAATGTACATACTATAATTAGCTACGATATTTACAATACTTATGTGCGGTAAGTATCGCAAATAATTATACAGTACAACACTAAAACTCTTTATTGTACACTAACTACAGAATTAAAAGACATAATGCAAGGTACAAAAGGCGACCTTATCACTCAAATAGCGATCTCTTCCAGACAACCTTAGAATGGCTGAAAAAAAAATATCTCATGAGAAAGAGGGATAAATATGAGTGTAGTAAAAATCTCTATCTCTCATCTCTCTTATCAACCTATTATAGTCCCACTGCTGGGCACGGGTCTTCTCTCAGAATGAGAGAGTTTAGGCCATAGTCCACCGCGCTGGCCAAGTGCGAATTGGTGGACAAAAAAAATCTTTATACTATCATTTATTATGTATGTAATTTTGAATCGTATAAAGAACACTCGTATGAAGACCAAGCTATAAAGTTGAGCTGGCGCGCTTGAAAGTTCATAAGTGGTGTTCATGTTAATGCGGGGCCCTTGTGCCTTTAGAAGGTACAAATTTTTGATATCTTCTCAGAACAATCATCGTTTATGTTTCTTTGTAATGGTGGGGACCATTACAAAGTATACTGCAAGTATTGCCTAAAAGATGAAAACGTAAATGTTTTCAATAGCAATGTATTGATAAAAACGTAAACAATGATTTTTAGTGAGACTCAAGAAACTCTTACCTAATTATTCCGATGTGTGATAGCGGTCGTTCAACTTTGTTGGGGTTCTTTGTATAGGTGTAATCAATGTGCATTCTAGCAGCTTGGTGCAAGGTGCACCATGCCTTCTCTATTTTTTTCGTTTTAATATGTTACGGAATTTCACGATATGCAGTATTTGAATATTTTTTCGAATTTAAATTCTTTAGCAAAAATTTAAATAAATCGTGTTCTGAGTATCCGTAACATATTAAAATGTATCAATTACGCGATATCAGTCTAAAATCACACATTCTCGTTTTTTGAACGGGTCTAGCTAGGACTAATATATACGAACTAGTGTTCATTGTTGTTTAATTTTCATTCGCAGCCGATCCGCGAGAACTGGAACCTCAAGTACAGCGCAACGTACGTGCTATGTCTGCTGCGCGACTCTGGGGTGAAGCCGCAAGAAACCGTCGGGGCGTCCGTCTCCATAGTAGCGAGCACGGCGCCCGGACGACCGCCGACGAACCTTCTCACTGTGCTCGACACGGAACCGAAGACTGGCATCGAGGTATTTATATTTCACTAATCTTTTAAAGGAAAATGTAGACGTCATTAGACACGCAAACGTTTTTTCGTTTAGAAAATGGCAACTATTGCATAGAGTACATATTATATTTTTTAAACACGCTTTCTACACTCGTAGCTCCACAGTAGGATTTTCTCCTGTGTCGTGGGTACCACACATAAACACAAGAAGAATACATAAACACCCAGACGCAGAATACTAATCTAAAGTCATCATTCAGATACTTGTGTGGCCGGGAATCGAACCCCGGACCCATTGCGCGTCAGACCATTATGGTAACCGCTTCGCCACGCGGGTCGTCAAATATATAGAATTGGGTAGAAAAGTTATCAAATGAGAAAAAGAGTATAGGTCGCCAATTATTACTTAGTATTGAATAGAAAAATCTTTAATGTCTAGGCTAAAGAAGTGTAAGTCGTCCTGCGACCAGGTGGACTGGTGGAGGATGACTTCAAGAAAACCGTGGATAACTATTGGATTCCGATGGCTTAGGACCGTTCGGAGTGGCGCAAGTAAGGGGAGGCCTATGACTAGAATTTGAAGTTCAAGGGTATTTGTATGGATTTACTGTGAGTTCGGCTGTCTGTCTGTCACCAGGCTGTATCTCATGAAGCGTGATAGCTAGATATTTAAAATTTTCACAGATTATATTTTTTGTTGCCAAATAACAACAAATACTAATAACAATAAATATTTAAAGGAGGGCTCCCACACAACAAACATGATTTTTGCCGAATTTTAAAGATAAAATGGTACGGAACCCATCGTGCACGACTTTGAGTCGCACTTATAGCCGGTTGTACTGTATGTTTCCTCCACGTATCGCGACGATACATATTTTATTGATGATACGTTTCCTACGATATCGCAGATTTATTGATTGTACGTTTTATTCCGAAACGTGAAGTAGATCTTAGATGAGAGTGATTAGGGAGAGATAATTTTCGCATGAGTGAAAGTGAGCTGTCGTTTTAGTCGAATGCGTCTGAAGATGGATAATGTTATTGAAGTGTGTGTTATCAATTTCTTTGGTACGCGCTACAGTCCATATGGATTGACGGATAGAAACATGACTTATCATAGGAATGGATTCAGTTGTCAGAGTGATATAGGCTATATAATTTTTAGACAGCGCCTGGGATTAATATAATATAGGCATCAATTAAAAAGTAGTAAATAGGCCAATACAAAAAAAGATATGTGTTAACATTTTTATGTAATTATTTGGACGCAAATCAATAATTATGCTCTCGTCGTGAGTTTTATACACACACACATTTTATATACATTAAAATTCCAGACTAGAGGATACAGCAGAATTTATCATTAAGTATCTTATCGGGAACCGAGTCTGTAGCCCTTAACTTGTCAGATCGAGCATGCAGTGCACCTGACGGTAAGTGGTCACTGCCGCCATCTGACATCTGTAAGCAACTTTACATAGAACAAGGGTTCAGTAAGAAGTTAATCACCGATGCGTTGCTATTTCCGAGGACTAAATGGTCGCCTCATATAAAAGTGTGCCAGCAACCACACCGTATCATCGAAGCGCAAGAACTGCTTTATGCTAGAAATAGGTGTGGCGGTGGTACCTCCGGTTGAAACATTCTTCTACCACCTTGCGAACATATCGTATTCGTTCGAACAATCGTGTTAGGTCTATAAAATTAGGCCTAACACATAATGTTAGGTCTAAATAATTTAACCGCGCGAGTTATCATAATAGTTTTTTGCAAATTAGTTTGGCGATAGAAATCAGTCATACCGAGCTAACCCCCGTTTACTATTCATTACAGTGGTATGTTATAACAATAGTAGGTACTAAAATTTAAACACAGTTAGGTTGTTAGTTGTACACGAGTTCGCACATAGAGGGCAAAGTTTTCGTTTAATTAGCACCGTTATTTCGTGCGTCTCACTTGCGTAATTAATGCTAAAAAGTTTACCGTTTACGTTTACTACCTGCAATAATCTGTGAAAATAACGTTTTGTTTGTTATATACTAGGTTATTCCCGCGGCTCTGTCCGCTTTAATTAATTTGACTATAGTAATGAGCAGTGATAGCCTAACGGTTGAAACTTACCCTCTCAATTGGGAGTTCCGAGGTTCAAATCCAGGCACGCACCACTGATTTATGTGCGTATTAGAAATTAATTATCACTGTTTTTCGGTGAAGGAAAACACCGTGAGGAAACCTACACACCCAAGAGTTCTTTAAAAAAAAGTGGAGGTGTGCGAAGTCCACCAATTCGCACTTGGTCAGCGCGGTTTACTATGACCTAAAACTCCCTCATTCTGAGAGTAGACCTGTGCCCAGCAGTGGGACAATAATGGGTTGTACCCAATGAGCAATTCATGTGTTAACCCAGGTCATAAGCTATTTTTGTGCCAAATTTAAGCGAAATGTGATGTGTAGTTTTTGTGTGAAAGAGTAACAAACACACATACATGCCCACAAACTTTCGCATTTATAATATTATTAACTAAATTTCATAATCTTGTTGTATTTTTATATACTTACAGAGGTTTACTCATCTGAGAAAGGTCCCGATTAATTTAGTTTTGTTTTCATTTTTTATTTAAGTTTATGAGTTTAATTGGGTTGAACTAGTCACCGAAAAGTCTGATGTAATTGTACTGTATTGTTTGTTTTTATTTCCTAGTGAGGGAAGCTATATTTTTAATAATATTAATTGTCATTTGATATGAAAATTTTAGTTTATAGGATTTCACCGATCCCCGACCTATGTGGACCACATATATGACGTAGGTATTAGATACCATATTTTTCAATCAAACACAGGGTCTCGATTTAAATCTCTGGCTAAGCAGACTATAACTGTTGTTAAACTGATAAGTTTTTGCTCGTATTGTTATTTATTATGTTTTATTTAGCACTATTGGCGAAAAAAATTTGAGACTCTGAAATAACTGCTTGAAAAAAATTCCACAACCGTTAGTCTATACGTGATTTTTCGCTTGGGGATCAAAAAGCCGCGTCATTTACACAATAAACACTGTGTTTAATTAACTTTAAATGGCATAATAATACAACAGAGTTTATCAAAGAACGGAAATTCTGTGTAGTTAAACCTATTATTGCTGATGACTATAAAAATAGCTAACCGTCATTTTGTATTAATTAGTGAGGTATTGTTGTAAGGATGTAAGCCCGTCATGGTTATTTACTGTAATTTGTGCAGTGTCAAGTGACAATGGACAATTTCGTTATTAATCGTGCTGTACACGTAAAATATCTATACACGTTAATTACAATAATGACTAGCTCTAAAGATAAAAGAAAATTATCGTAGCATAAAAACATTATTAAGATTTTTTTTAAATAAGTTTTTAGTGGTGGGTATATTCCACAAAACCGTAGCTAATTCAAAGGTATATAAACCTTTTGAACGTTGGTATAATGTGTAGATATATACAATGATTACATTTATAATCAACTTCAGGTGGAGCTGTTCTACAGTAGGTTGATTACAGGTGTCCATGAGCGCCGTGGCTACCTACCATCAAGTGGACTACATCTTTCTTTGCTACTTTAACCTCCTAGAAAAATGTTTGTTTAGTATGCTGCGCTTATATATATATTGTATTTTTTTAGCTGACTTAAGTAGCAAGCGGGAATACAGTTCACCTTATGGTTAGTACTCACTGCCGCCCATAAACGTAAGCAACTTCATATAGAACATTGGCTCTATTTGAAGTCAATCACAGATGCGTTGCTTCTCCCGAGGACTATGATGATTGCCTCATATAAGTGAGCCGGCAACGATACACTTCCGTCGAAACGCAAGAAATGCTTCACGATAGAAATAAAAACATAACAATATTTCCTCGTTTGCAGGAGACCTTACACGTCTGCGTGAAACCCTTCCACTTCTCCTACGCTCGGGACGACTGGCTCATCGAATGGTTTGAGCTGAACCGTCTTTTGGGAGCGAGCCATTTCTACATGTACAATGAGTCGTTGAGCGCGCCGGTCGCCTGTCTCCTCGATCATTACAAGAAGCAAGGGCTGGTCACCTTGCTGCCTTGGAAGTTACCCATCGTGTCCAAAGTTGAGATACGGTGAGTATTTTGAGGTAAACTTAATACATTCGACAAGTGTTTCATATATAATGAAGCAACTTAATGCTAAGTAGCTATTCTTCTCTATATTTATGCAATTGAATTTAAAGAGGGGAAGATTGCTATGTATTCTGCCACTCAATAATAACGATGTCTACGTCTCTACTGTATTACAAATAAGAATCTGTTTTCAATTATAAGTTTAAAATAAATAGCACTTAAGCATAGCAATAGCTGATGTTAAAGGGTCACTGCCCCTTATTAAAATATTCCTTTCTATCCATAATAGAAACTGTAAACTTTTTCTGCTTAATTGTTGATTTTAAGATGGTACCTTGAGAAACGCATTTATTTTCCGCTCCTGTATTTTATTTTCATATATCTGAAGTGAGCTTCTTGGATTTTATCGAATATCAATTTGTACTTTGTGATTTTAAAAATATATATCGGAAAAATAATCAACGTATCTTTATAAAATTACTCGCTACAGAAATTAAAAAGAGCATTACTTTATTTTGTACATGTAATTTCTACAATTAGTAACTTACTTATACATCATCCTTATCTAACTATTAATCGTTTGTCGTGTCCCAATTCCAGGACAGAGGGTCAGTTCGCTGCCTTCAACGACTGCCTCTACCGTTCAATGTCGACAGCGGGCTGGTTGCTAGTCATAGATGTAGATGAAATAGTGTTACCGCGGCGGGAGCGCACTCTGGCGGCGTTGTTGACAGCTCTGAGAGCGGCGTACAACCCGCCTTCGAAGGCGCCCTCTGCCTTTTTGTTTAGGAACGCGTTCTTCTATCTTCGGTGGGAGGTATGGTCTTAATTATGTATTTATGTGGTATAAGATAACTTTGTCATTAACCTGTTAAATGTCATTTTATTAAAAATCATTTATAATTAAAATAGCGAACGAGTATGCATTCTACCTGATGTTAAGTGTTCACTGCTGTCCATAGACATTTAAACTTCGTACATAACAGTACCGCTGCCTAACGGCAGCTTACCACACCGGTTGCCAGTGTACCCACTGAGGAAACTCCTTGCTCCTGTAAGCCCGTAGCCTCGAAGCCTCGAATGTATTTTCTTTCTAAAGTTCATCACAAATGCGTTGCTACTCCCGGGAACTAAGATGTTAGCTCAAATGAAACTAAACCAAGTTCGATGTTCAATACGACCTCAATGTGTGCGAGTGTTTGTGATGGTAACGATAACTAAATAAAAATAATTTGTTATTATAGCAGTAGGTACTAATATCTATGCAGAAGTTTGTTAAAACAATAGTATTAAATATTAATATAAACTTATGATTACATAACTACTAAAGAAAAAATAAATTATCGTGAGCATTGACAACTTTGTACAATGATTACGTAGCTTATAAAATCATCACAGGTAAAGCTATACTATCAAATGCCACAATAATTTAACACTCATTTTATAACAACAATCAATTACAATATTATTTTCCATGTTACAGGACGACGCCGAAGCCCCCGCGCCGTTAGTAACAGCGCGCAAAACAAGGAGGTGGGCGGCGCCCCACGCGCTGAAGAACCGCAGCAAGTACGCGCTAAGACCGCGCGATGCCGTCGAACTGGGGAACCACTTTGTGTGGGAGCTGGCGCCCGGAGCCAGCTCCGTGGGAGTGCCCACTGATCGCGCGCTGTTGCACCACTATCGCGTAAGTAACTAGTATTTCTTTGGTTGATGTTTTTATTAGTAAATACTAAGAGTATGTTATGTAAGTATACCATTATTAAAACATACGCCATAGTTGTATATGTTCAATAGTCGTGTATTTATTAAAGCACTTTCATGTGTTTAATATATTCGCAGACATAGAATATTTCTTTCTTTTTCTATTTGTGTAAGAGAATAGTGGGGTAAAAATCCCACATAACCCTGCGTCGCTCCCACGGCGTCGGGTACCTTTTGAAGGTTTCCCCCTCGAAAACAAAAAAAAAGACCCCTAGCGGTGATAGAAGTGGCGGAGCAATTTGGTAAAACGGGACGCCATTGATGTGCTATCGACCGGGGTTAAAAAATATAAAATGCTATTAAAAAATTGGGGTTGGGAGTAGGAGAGTAAAAATTTAAAAAAAACGCTTTCTACACTCATAGCCCCACAGTAGGATTTTCTCCTGTGTCGTGGGTGCCATGGACACACACAAAGACGAATACACAAACACCCAGACCCAGAACAAGAATCTAAACTCATCATTCAGACACCTGTCTGGCCGGGAATCGAACCCGGGACCCACTGCGTGTCAGACCGGTACGGTAACCGCTGCGCCACGCGGGTCGTCGTTGACCTATTCTGATACCTACCAAATATACATATAAAATTTCATCAATATCGGTCCAGCCGATTCAGAGGAGTTCAACTTCTAAAACTGTGACACAAGAATTTTATATATTAGATATAAAAATAGGGTCCGATACGAGAGCTCGCTGTCTGACGTGATCAATACAGTAAATGAACGTAATAATTCATAAAATATTTTAAAGTAACTACCTATACAAATTAAATTATCTCTATAGGCTAATTTAAATAATTTCGTTGTTGTCGCTACACGTAAGAGGTAATAACCAATTGTTATTTAAAGAAGAGTAACTTAATATGACTAATGCTGTGTTGCAGATCGCCTGCGAGTACGGGGGTATGCAGTGTTTAACGGTCCCCTCCACAGTGGACCGCACTGCCCACCGCTGGGCAGACGAGCTCATGCAACGCGTCACCGCCGAGAAGGAACAACTGGCTCGTACATGTCCTACTTAAGAAAATTCAATCATATCTTCGACATGACCTGGTAAAACAAAGATAGTATATATGTCTGGATATCCTATTGTAAAACACGACACGAAAATGACTTGAGAACTGTCTAATTACTTGCGTATATGTATGTGTGTTACGATACCTCACGCAACATAGGTTGTAATTCAATATCACTGATTTTAGTCTGAAGTTTTATAAATTTACGGTAGTCATTAACCAGCCTTAAGCCAAAAAATGTAATTTTCGACATATATAACATCTTTGTCAAACTAATGTTTTCGGTGGTCTATGCGTTTGTGTAAGTACAATAATTGAAAAAAAAATCTAAAATATTACAAAGTGAACACATAATCAAAAATAATTGTCTTATTTGGCACACTAACATTTGTACAAAATTGCAGGGGCACTAAGATAGCACCACTTAAATGTTTGTTTTAAATTTTTGCACGACCGCTAAATCTGTAAAGAAACATTTTTTTCTCGTTTTGGCCAAAATAGGTTTTTAGTAACGTAACTTTACGACAAAATATATTTTTTCTCAATTCTCATCATGCCTTACCATTTATCTAAGTAACGCAAGAATCAGGACAAAAAATAATAATCTTTAAATGGCAAAAGCTAAATTTTGCCTATATTTAATCAAATAAAAATAATGCATTATTGATAATGCATTATTTTTATTCGATTCTTTATTGATAGCAGCAAATTCGTTATTGATAACGAATTTTCTGCATCTATCGTGGACGTAAAATAATAAATTTCGTTATATTATAAAAGAAAACTAAAAACTTAATTGTTGCGCAAATATACTCAATATTCTTTTTGTTTTTTACATTCATTTCATATTATCCAAAAATCTCTTTATTGAGATGTTAGAAAGTATCCGAATGTTAAATTATAGTAATTTTGCAACTAAAACGTAGTTAAAATAACATAATACATATTCTATCGTAATACTGGTAAATATAATATTTAAATATAGAGTGCTTCGTTTATTACAGATTGCAAGACGTATTTTCGTATTTAAATCGATGTTGTGCTAGAATTATATATTATTCTATATAGTACTATAACTAAGTAGGTACATACATCTCTTTGCGTTACCTCTACTTGTTTCAATAACATAATACAATAAATTTCCGAAAACACTCCGTTACAATTTTCAACTGTGTGTATAAAATAATTAAAAATATGTCTTATAGTTAATAACCATCTTAAATATTGATTGAAGAAAATATAATAACTGATAATTCAGAAAAAAAAGGTTCAAAAACATACGCTTTTATTTTGATTTATCAGTTTTTATGTAAATGTCAAACGATTTTGCGGTCACTTGATGTTAAGTGAGTGTTCATAAAACCTATTTAATGACAAATTACTACTGTTGTTCCACTGATAAACGTGTGCCTAATTTCAAAATTAAAAGGCCAAACGAGTCTACAAGTATCCCAGTTTCGGTAGACTTCATAATTGTACATTTGAGAATGAAAGTTAAATTAAAGGTTTTCATACGATATTTTATTTGCACCGTTAAAATCTAGTAATAGCCCAATTACCCAAAAACAATTCCTTCAAAAGTGACAGATAAATTACCGTAAGTTTAAAAAAAATAAGGTTAGATAATGACGTATATTTTAATAATGTGATCAGAGCCAGGTTATAGGTTGTCACTTATCTTTGTTGGGAATATTTATTTTTTATTAAGACTCAAAATTCTTAAATTCCAATGTTAACATGTTTCAGATATCACATACAATTTAACAAAATGGTTTGTATCTCATATTATGGACTATCATAAGATTTCACGTTTATATGTCATTATTTTTTACTTTTAAAATATTTAATGTACATGATCCACGCATATTGTCACGTATTTTATATCAACTAAAAGTCTAATTTAATCCTACTATAGATAATGTAGGTACGACACATATCTATTATAAGTAATAGTATATCTATGTACCAAATTGCATAGATGTCGTTTGAATGATGTACGTTAAACGATTGAAGCTACGAATCTTTGCTGACTGCGTGATTGTTGTGTGAACCGATTTTGATGAAACTTTGCTGTTTTGTGTATTAACAACAATACTCAAATTTCATTCCTTAAAAGTGTGTCATGATAATATCAATTTATATACATTTAATGAAACATATAGAATAACAAAAAAGATTCAGTTACCTTATAGTTTTACACTTTTTAAAGTTTAGTCTTAAATTATCTGTCAGGGTTACATCTTTATTTCATTAAAACCATTGTTTTTGAAGATGCTATTGCTATTTGATTTTGACATCCATATGCACATACTACAGAGTTTGGCTTTTATTAATAAGTTATTTTTGCATGCGTGTTCCTCAAAGTACATTTATACTTTATGTAAATTGTATAGTAAAAAAATATTCAAGCCTATAAAATAAAATGCCCCAATGTTTATACATCTTAATAAATAAAGGACCACTGATTAATATAACTTTTTTTTTTGATTGTTTAAGAATTATGAAGTACAATTTACATTAACCTAAGTTTATATTCGCTTTATACAAATCTGTGAGTTAAGTGTGAATGGCGCCATTGTGTGTAGTAGGTATATTCATTCTTTGCTCAAATCTCGATCAGTATTATTTCAATAATATTTAAAAATGGCTGATTTAAAAGGTATTTATAAAAGTTATGAGCAAAGATATCAGTACGTTTTTTCTGATGTGTATTGGTATAGCGATCCCGAGGGTTTTAAGTACCTATTGACATGAAATCTACTCGTATTATACCTTGTGACTCAGCAGAACAATATCTGTTCTAGAAACTATATATATCAAAATTATAAGATATGAAAATATTTAATCGTTAAAATTTTAAGTATGTTAGTGTAAATAATTGATTTTGTGTGCTAAGATGTAAATAATTATCCGTAAGGTAATGCACAGAATAACATATTGTAATTTTATCGTATGTACTATGAAATGTTGTTTAGCTGTTTGTCAGAGCCTTTTTCTTATCACGCGGGTTTGTACTTTTTCTTGTCACGCGTGTAATTCCACTGGCATCCATATTTATTGTTATTTACATGATTTCAATCACAATGAAGTCTTACTAATGCTCCCTTAATTTTTTTCTTATTTATCAGCGGGGTGATGCTAGTTTTTCATTCGGTCGATTGTAGCTTTATAGCACCGCAATTAACTAGGGTAATACGTCTCAAATTTCACATAGCACGATACATGCAAGAATAAAAACAATATTATATTATATTTGGTCGATCTATTTATGAACAATGAATCGCTGAAATAGGAAGTATTCTGGATTTTCACGTGTGATTTTCGCTTCACATAAGCTACGCGCTTGCAAAAAGTGGAGGGATAGAAGCGGGGTAATTCACGCAGGCGAGGCATTCATGCACGAATGGCATGCATAAACTGTCGTGACAAGAAAAAGGCGCTCAGTCTGCATTTATTATACCAAAGCTTACTGAAGGTGGTGCCACATTTTAGCTATTGAGTGTTTTAGAGAACAAAATCCAACGTTATGTTAATAAATGTTAGTGTTAGTTTTCAAAAACGTATGAAAAACAAAAATACTGGAGTGTGGCAGCACCTTTAAAGTCGATATAAAATTATCGATGTTATGTTCTTAAGTCACGTTGCACTCATTAAATTGATAGTGAATTATTATTATTAATAGGAAGTAACCAAATATTATTTTATTTTTGTATAAACAGGATTATGATATCGAAGCCATTTAAATTTTTACTTCTGACATAGATAAGTTCATAGGAAATTGTATACTATGTTTAATGATACTTAAATATAATCATAGCCTGGTATCCCAGAAAATAATAATTGATTCCCTTTTTGTTGTTCTAAAAATGATTAAAAAAAGGCGATTTTTTTATAACGCATAATCTTTCGCGATACCTTTGGTATTGATATACTGTTCTTTTAAAGTATAAATTGATTAAAGTTGAAATTTTTTGCTCTTGGTATATATAACCGTACCATTTTTCATCACAGATGTCTTAAGCATTACTTTCAATATAATTTGTGAACAGACTTTTATTTTTAATGCCTAGTTAGCAATTATCTTTGTCCTTATTGTAACATTTCCAAGCAGTTACAGATTAAAAAATACATTAATTTATAAAATTATTATCGTTACATAATTGCATTTATTAATTAATTGTATAATATTTAATTACGATCTGTTCTATATTTATTTTTATAAAAAGTACCTCCTGAAGCGTATTCTTGATGCTTTTCTAACTTCAAAACATATTCCTTCATAACTAAATTTCTAATTCTAATTAATCTTAGCATGTCCTTTAGACATTTAAGATTAATAGTATTGAAGTTTTAATGTATAATAAATTTTGCGGTGCTGAATTAATTTTAATCAAATATTATTCAGAACAAAACATAATACTTGTGCTTTAATTAATTGTCTCTTTGTACTATTAATTAATTAGCTTCTAATTCTTATAATAATAACTAAAACATAATTGCTTAACTTCTAATCATAATGAATTATGGTATTAATTAAATTGCGAAGGCCTTATTTTTCGCTGGTTTATTATGCGCTAAGTCTGCTATTTTTATAACTTTATTCTTTTAAAATATCGCAATTCTATGTACAATAATTTGATATGATCTGCAGATTAAGAAACTGTCTATTATTATTATTATGGACTCTGATTATTTTGGTATATATGCTACAATAACATAATTATTATCATTAAATCGTTCATGTATTTTGATTTTATATTGCATTGTCTCTGATTGTGTCATAACGATACGTAAAAAGTTTAATAAAGCATTATTGTCGTTTAAATAAAAATTAAAATAGTTTTACATTAATTTGCCTTCATTATAATCTTAACGTTATATATAGTTAATATCTCAAGAAATACGTAAAAAGTAAGTCTTATTTAACTAACTGAAATCAATATAATTAAATGGTCGTTATGTTGAAACAATGACAATACAATATTGAAGTTATCGATTATGATATTCCGGTAATTAAATTGGCATATAAATGACTATCTTGGCATCAGAAATATTCTACAAATTTTGCTTTCCCTAATTTTAATACCGGATAAGATACGAGAACATATTATAAGTAAGTTTTTTTTAAATATTTACAAAAATAGTTATTTCACGTATTACACGGATATAAAATATAGGTTGTACCTAAAATTCACGAATTATAATTTTATATAATAATATGCTCCTTTTTAATCAGTAATGTTATTACGCTTTTAAATAAACCATTTAAAATTCCTACTTTATGCTATAAGACCTAAGTTATTCTATTAATATGGCTTTTTATAATAACCTCTCATTGTTATAATATGTGTATAGTTGTATGAAATTATCTATGTATGTAATAACGTACAATATTTTATTAATAATTTAATGTAGCGAAATCAATGTCTAGCTGTTAAACTTAACATTTGAACACACTTATATAAAGATTGTACATAATAATTATGTTATTTGCCGCTACTCCAATGTTTTCACTGTTTTCGTAAAAAAATGTTAAAAGCTAAACAGCGTTTGATAGAGACCGAACATTTAGTGGCAAATATTTTGTGTGTCTATATTTTTATCTGTGATGTCTATTTTAGAGATGAGGGATTGTAGGTATTTGATTTGGTGGAGAGATGGGTTGTTAATCAAATGTTATAACTGGTCTTTTGTAAGATAAATAAAAAGATATTGAATTTAAAGGTCGTTTCACTATCTCTTTCAATTTTATGTCTTTCAATTTAATTTTTTCGGATCAGTCAATGCTACAGTTAACTTGTTTTGTATCTAATTATTTATTATCAACCATAGGCGTAGCCAGGGTAGCCAGCTGGCGTAGCCAGGGGGAGCCAGGAGCCAGGAGGGTTAAAAACCCCTTCAACCCAACCCCGCCAACCCCGAAAAGTTAATATATTAAGATTTATAAAAGTAAAATATGAACTTTTACATTAAAATATCGACCAATTCGCACTTGGCCAGCGCGATGGACTATGGCCTATGATTCTCTCATTCCTGAGAGAAGTCCCGTGCCCAGCAGTGGGACAATAATGGGTTGACGACACTAAAATATGTGGTTTGGATTGGCTCTCATGTACAGCTCTCATGGTACGTATATGGTTCGCCTAGAAAATTACCACCGCCACACCTATTTTATTTTTTGTGCCCCAAAACCTGGGTATGCCTGTGTTATCGACTGTTTATTTGTAAGTGAGAAGGATCCGATACATGACATATTGAGGAAATAAACATTGAACTATTACTGCCATCGTGATAAGGATCTTACATATCGTACTGAATGCGTAAGTGCCACGGATGCATCAGCCAAATAAAGTTCATCACGCGATAAAGGCCTTGCCTAATAGATTTTTTGCAAATAGTCACCGCGCCTGGCAAGCTTTAGCACGCATCCAATATCAAACGTAACCGTCAAAGGAGCGACCATTTTAGTTCTCGGGATTGACAACGGATCTGTGATTAACTGTAGGTACTGTTTGATCTGGTGCCCACATCACCCTTCTTTTATCACACCACACGCCGACGGATTAAGTTCCATCCACATCGAGTGGACCCGTGGCGGTCCGCCACGGTTCGGTTTGCGCGCTCGTTCCTGCCTCGGACGTGCAAGATGTGGAATGAGATTCCTCCTGAAGTGTTTCCGGAGCTCTTTATCATGTTTTTTTTCAAGAAAGGTGTAAAAAGAGCCCTCCTTCAAGGCCGGCGATGCATTGGCGACTCCTTTGGTGTTGCAAATGTCCACAGGCGACGGTGACTGCTTTCCACCAGGTGGCCCGTATGCCTTTTCGTTAGATCCAACTATTAAAAAAAAAGAAAGAACCCTTGTTCTGTATGAAGTTTCTTACAGATGTCCATAGGCAGCAGTGATCACTTAAGATGAGATAGGTTGCATGCTCGTTTGCTAATTTATTCTTTTTAAAGAAAGCGAATATCAATTCGCCTTCTACGACTTCCTTGGGTTACTATTTAAGATACCACACGAGAAATATAAACGCTGAGCACAGATCTCTAAATATGTTAAAGTTCATAATGAATTGGTGATGAGCACTTTGTCGATGGGCATAATCCGTGTTTCTTTACGACAATGGCGAATAATATTTATTTAGTATTCTAAATTGTGTAATATTGATTTATTTATACAGCCTCGAATGAGGTGAAGAACTTGTAGCGACATCTCTACGTAAAGTATTGGAACTATGTACATAATCATGTTTCTTCACGGTCCAGGCAAGTAAATTTAGCTTTTGGTGATAGGTAGTAGTTGACATTCATTCCAAATTCTAAAATGTGAACAACAGAGGGCGAGTGCAGAGAATTCTAAGTATCATAATATATGTCGGCGCGACACCGCGTATTTATGAAAAACACGTCGCCGATAATAATGATTTTAGTTAGTTTAAAGATCTAAAATTGTTTGTTTATTGAATTAGGAACATTTAATGATTTTTAGAATTGTAATTTAGTTTACCCTCCATAAATTTGTTATTGTCACACCACCGAACGTTGTTATAAAAAGACGAGCGAACGCCGGTAGAAAGAGATTTCATGTTTAACCGTCGAAGCGATCGGACCTCCTCAATTGTGAATACATCGAAGAAGTTTACTCCTGTGTTTTACTTGAAATCTTCAAGAATGAATAATAATGAAGACCCCGACCATCCTGACGTCACATCACACTATCACGATTTACCTACATGATACAGATTAGTATCTGGTGTTAACCCATTATTGTACCATTGCTGGGCATGCGTCTTCTCAGAGTGAGAGAGTTTTAGGCCATAGAGCGCTGGCCAAGAGCGAAAAGAAAGAACTCTCGGGTGTGTAGGTTTCCTCATAATGTTTTCCTTCACCGAAAAGCAGTGATAATTAATTTCTAGTAAGCACAAAGTTTAGAAAAAAGAGTGGTGGGTGCCTGGGTTTGAACCTAGGGCCTCGCGATCGAGAGGGCAAGTTTCAAACATTAGGCTGTCACTGCTCTAGATTAGGATCTACATGTAGGTAAATCATATAGGTATTACATAAAACTACCTACTTTCTGCCTACATAAAACGAGTTTTTACGAAAACTACATTAAAAACTAAAAGTAAAATATATTACATTAATCACTACATAGTATAAAACAAAGTCGCTGTCGGTCCCTATGTACCTACGCTTAGATCTTTAAAACTAAGCTACGGATTGTAATGCAGTTTTTTTTAATAGTTAGAGTGACTCAAAACGAAAGTTTTTATGTATAATACATGCATAATGTAGTGAAGGAAGGCTGATAATTTTAGATTTTTGACTTTTAGGCGGAACGAAGTTCGCCGGGTCAACTAGTAATTAATAAAATACTATACTTTAGGAAAATATGCCAGACAACTGGGCATTGTCGAGTGAGTGGTACTTAGTGATGTTCTATTTTATTCTTAAAGTGGTATTTATTGCTTCTGCGCGAGAGTGCGCTGGGAATTCATCTCTTTCCCACTCTAGCTGTCTGCAACCCAGGATGCCCCTTTTAGTCGCCTCTTACGACAGGCAGGGGATGCCGTAGCCCTATTCTGATCCCGGAACTACAGGGACGGTCTTTCCACTTACGTGCAAATTGTGGAAGAAACTTACTCATGAGTTATGCTAGAGCGTTATGATATAGGATTCTTCAAAATGAGTGCGAAATAAGGGGTCCTTGAAAGCAAGCAATGCATTGGCGACTCCTCTAGAGTTGCAAGTGTCCATGGACGACGGTGATTACTTTTCTTTAGTACCGGTAATAATATATGAATCAGTTAACCATACTGGATCTATCTCCATGGACTATTGGTGATATTTATGATGGCAACTGTTTAATTAAATTTAACAATAAATTCAGTATTACTGCGTGGGTTACACACCCCGTTGGTCATTTATATTTGGGCGTTACAAATCACATTATGATAAGGGAGCAAGCAGCCCCGGTGACCTCAGCATGTGACAAATGTCCCCAATTAACTGGGAGGTGGTCGGCCCCTACCCTCTTTGTTTGCTTTTTCAACGCGGATTACACACAAATATTTGTGAACCGATGTCGACCGTGTACATTGTTTATCTTGCTTAGATTCCCTCAAGTTAAATGGGTGGCCGCTTAAAAGTTATTTGGAGCTTACATGCAGGCGTATTTCCTAACCATTTATAAATTATGTTTGACTTACTTGTTTATTGTGGATTTTTACTGAAATAATTGGAAAATAGCAGCTGCTTTGATACAATAACATCGTCTACACATTTATTTCCGTTGTATAATACAGTCCTGTAAGTCCTATTACAAGTTGCGGACTTTAAAAATGTTTGTGATATTCTCTAAAACAAAAGCACTCCGCCAAAAACTTCCCGAAAATATTTTTTTGAAAATTTTGTTGTTCGGATGTAGCGCATAAGTATACTTAAGTACCTATACTCAAGTAAGGTGATACTTAAGTATTACTTGTTCGTTCAATAAAATTTGAAGATTATATATAACATATCTACTTATTAAAATCATCTTCAACAACAAACTCTATAGGGATTATTTTCGCACTGACAAATACAATTAATTTTGCTTTAGTTTGTGTTGATGTTTAATTTTTTAGTATTAATACTTTTGTGTATGAGTTCGCAATGAGAGAACTTATCGAGACAATGCTGATTCGCTATCCACTTACGTACTCTGTTTTTTTTTTTGCCTTTTGTTAACCTTTATGGACTGCATGATTGGGGTAACCATTTTATGAGATATTTTTTCTCGTTTGATGTTTCTGCAATTAATATTTCAACTATAATGCTAGGAATCTAATAATCTAATCGAAATCTACTACTAATGGTGACTTTTTAATGTGAACCTTATTTAATGTCATGCCTTATGTCACAACAATATCTGGATTCGTCAAGACGAATCCAGATATTGTTGTGACACGTAAATCAAAATTAGTTCAAATTATTAAATTCTCCTCCTCCTTCCTCCGCTCTGATTAAATGTAAAATACATTTTACTTTTACATTTTATTTTTACTACACTAAAATGTAAAATCCGTAATAAATATAAATTGATTTGAAGGTAAAATCAAAAAAGACCGAAGACATGAAAGATTGAATATTGCCAGTTTAGTACAAGCAAAATAACTTAAGTTTTAAAATAGTCTCAAAGTTAAATCGGAGTGTATTTATTATAGCCACGTCTACAAGCGGAAGTTAACTCTTTAGCGAAAAGTTTCGTTTTAAAACTACAAGATTTTCTCAGTTATTTATGGCACCATAAAATCTAAATGAAAGCCTTTTATGTTTCGGAAAGTATTTAACTTTATATTGGCATCAAAGTTTTTAATGTAAGGGTTTCTTACTTACAATGTAGGTATATATGTGTGTAAAGCTACTTATTGCTATTGACTCTTATAAGTTATACCATTTTCTGTACTTTACCTACCTAGACATATTAGCCTCCTTAAAAAGTTTAAGAGACGATATGTTTTCTCTTATATACCTCTAGGTGAGGTCAATTATACTAGTAGTTGTCTTGAATAAAAACGAGCCGCAAGCGTTATTGGGCCAAGTTCACGCTTTCAGTTCGACAGAGTCTAGTCGGTGTTGTCCGAACTGGCGACGCTCATGTTTCTACGAGCCGCCGTGCTGGAGGCAGCTCTGGGGACTGTCTACTTCTCGTTGCTATATTAAGTGTTAATTGTACCTAGTGGATACTAAATCTATCGAGAGATTTAAATTCGTTTGTTAATTGTCAATATCCCCTTTTCGGCATCGGCATCCTGCTCCGATATACGTCCATATATTCCAAATCAGTACTATTTCTATCATTAAGTTTAGTAGTCAACGGGTAGGACATAATTTGTTGTAGATAAAAAGTGCTTGCGTACAAAGTACACATGTAAGAAGTGTAACTTCTTTAGAAAATTTATTTTAAATCTCGCTTATATTTACACTAATCTAACGTTTTAGATTAAAATATGAGCTGGTTATTCAAACAAAAAAATATGAACGTCCCACATTTTCGTGTCACGTATCATTTGTAAAAAATACCTTAATGCGCGCGAAGAACTTTCACTTCAATAAAAATATTTTGTTTCTTGTATTACTTTGTCCTTGTTTTGCAAAAGGACAATTTCCCGATAATATGATCTGGAGCCTTAAAACCGTAACAGAAACAAATCAAATAAATAATAATCAGACCAAATCCTGAACGATATTAGATTCCATTACGTCGCCATTTCCTGTTCCTTTCCGGCATTTTGTCTGATAATTATAAAATATCTTACAATACCAATAATAATATTTTTGTATTATTGGAAAGGCACCTTATTTGAGATAATGATATTCCTTTTGTGTCTGTATTTTGTTTGTAATCAAATCTATATTTAGGAGTAATAAATTTCGAGATCTCCATTTATAAATGTAAGTTATTTATGTTAAATATTTTATTCAAGTCATAAGATTTTTGTTTAATTAGACCATCAATTAACACCCTAAGTTCTTTAGTCTTAGAGTCTTGAACAACGTGATATATTGATAATATTGAACATATCTACAATTTGAATAGAAATTATGTATAATTTGGCTACGCAAACAGATAAATGTTATAAAGGTAGGAAAGTAGCTAAATGTAAGTTATTTAGTAACGAGGCACCCTTTTGAACGGACTAGTCACCCGTAGCATCGGCCGAAATTCGACCGTAATTTAAATTAAAAAACTAAACTTCATATTGTCCAAATTAGTACGAATATTTCTCTAATTCAAATCAAATGTCATCTGACATTCTTGACGTTGTGTCTTTTCATAGTAAGACATTGAATGTTCTATTTCATTTACTAAGTACATATGTGTTTGTGACAAATGCATGGTAGCGTGTGTAATGTATTTTTAGTTGATTTTATGTATGATATATGCGTTATTTGAAAAAAATATTAACATTCTGCACTCCTTCTCTACGTCCACTATAACCGTGCAAAATTTCATACTAATCCGTCCGCGGCATATTACTTAAAAATCCGTCACAAATTTTTGCTTCACGTATTAATATAATATAAGCTAGTTGGAAGCGACATAGATATTACATAGTTAATCTGCGTATAAAATCACTGTGACCATATATTTAAATTATAAAATTAATTATAATTGAAAGCTAAATCATATGTCTATACGCATTTACGTACTACAACGTTAGTAAAATAATATTGTTACAAAAACAACATGAATTGTACTGCATTAATTTTTGTTTACAGTTGAAATTAGGTTCACAGAAAATATTATTTTCAATCTGTTATTGAATAATTAACGTGAAAATTGCAAAAACAGTGTCAACATTCATTACAGTAATCCCTACTAATATTATAAATGTGAAAGTAACTCTGTCTGTCTGTCTGTCTGTCTGTCTGTCTGTCTGTCTGTCTGTCTGCTACTTATTCACGCCTAAACAACTGAACCGATCTTTATGAAATTGGGCACACAGATAGTGTTGACCTCGAGAAAGGACATAGGCTGCTTTTTATCGAAAAAAATGGGTTGAAAGCGTTAAAATCGAGCATAAATGTTTGTATGGAAGTTCGTTTTTGACAAAGTCCCATATTGACAAGTCCGTCAAGGGGTACGATAGACTTACTTGAAACCTTATCTAAATAATAAAACATAAAAAAACATTGATTTCGAGTCGACAACATATATCCGTAAAATTTGGATTGTCGCGTATTTTGTTAAATTCAAATGTAAATATGTATGACATGACAGTAATGTGACATGACAGTAGCCATAATGGCCGCCCGGATGTCATTCTAAATTAATTCAAAAATAATACGTATAAATTTGTAACTATCAATTATCATAAAAATAGATGTAATTCAAATTGATTTTAATTTAATTTATGAATTTAAGAAATATTTCAATAATAAAAAAGCATCCGTTGACGCGCTGCGGCCGCGCAGCTTGCGACCTAATGTAAAATCGCTCTTAGAGTACAGGGATTCCCAATTAATAACAGATAGCGCGTCATACTATTAAAGTAAAATAGTTATTCGAATCCAATAATTCAAAGGCGATAAAATGTTTTAACATTGTTTCAAAATAAAATTATCGACTCCATTTGTCAATCCATGTTCATGTTACATAAATAGTTTCTTAACTATTATTGCATAAATAAAGTTATGTTATTGACCACACCCGTACATTTTTTGCGAAAATAAATATTAAGGACAAAATACAATTGATAACCTCGATTTGGGTAACATTGAACATTTTTTACAATATTTGTGATATTATAATCTGTTTTATATTTATTGCACCTTGTTTTTATTAAATGAATAGTGTCCTTTTTAGCTGGTTTATTAATCTAACACAATAAATTTACGGAGAAAACAATTAAACTATCCACAATTACCCCTAAAACTCAAATTCAAAGTTATCCTTAGTTTTGGGTAACTTTGAATATAATTTTTTGAGGATATAAAATCCGTCATTAATCGAATATTTTAAGGTCTGAGTAAAATTAATTAACATATTTTTGTTAATTAAAACCAAATCTATAAAAAATACATTTATTTTGATATATAAATACAATAGACAACTTGGTCTTGCCATATGAATCAAGGTCGATCAATTTGGTGGTAAAATAAAATACTAGTTTTTTTTGATCATTTATTCCATCCATCCATAGGATGGACGGAACGTCGGGTACCTTTGGAAGGTTTCCCCCTCGAAAACAAAAAAAAAAAAGGATGGACGGAACATGGACATAACATAGGCCTCCCCTAAATGGCGCCACTCCAACCGGTCCTGTGTCCTCTGAATCCAACGGTTTCCCGCTGTCTTCTTCAGGTCACCGGTCCATCTGGTAGGGGGGCGACGGGTACTCCTTTTGCCTAAACATGGTCGCCACTCGAGGACCTTTCTTCCCCATCGGTTATCGGTCCTACGAGCGATGTGGCGGCCCATTGCCACTTCAGCCTGCTAATTTTGAGAGCTATGTCGGTAAGCTTCGTACGTCTACGGATTTCATCGTTGCGAATCATGTCTCGTAGCGAAATTTCGAGCATAACCCTCTCCATAGCACGCTGAGCGACCCTGAGCCTCCGAAAAAAATATTTTTTTATGATACAGGTAACTTTGAACCGTTCAAAGTTACCCATATAACATCCAATTTCGACGTCGTCAAAAGTTTAACAGTTTTACGCAATATTCAACATGGGATACGGATAGTACAGTTTCAAAATAATAATATACAATATACATTTTAAAGATAAACACCAAAACACACCTGTTTACGGTAAGTTTTATATTATAATTGCTATTTCAAAATGAAGCATCAAACACTTGCAACAAGTTCACTACGGAAAAGGCGGTATTTTTTAAAATTATGACATTCACAGGTACCTTTTTTTACTTTCATTGCTATTACAACATTTTGGCAAACCATTTTACGCAGGTACGATATTGAAACAACAAGAAGTTTCCATGTAATAAATTAATATATTTTTTTCACAACTTTGTTCAAAGTTACACCGCTGTTCAATGTTACCCAAATTGATTGTAGTCTTTTAAGCAAAATACTAACATTAATAAGTCGATCAGTATCTAAATAAGATATAACAATTATATCATGAATTATTATTATAAACAAGCTTTTGCAACTTTTGTGATAAATAATTGCATTTATGAATATTGAAGCATGGTTGATGAACACTTGGCTCTAATAACAAACGAGCAAGGTCAACATTATTGTTCTTTTTATATTTATGATATGTTCAGTAATAAATAATGTTATAGAAAACATGCATTTAAATAACAACATATTTTAAATTAATTTTAGAATAACAAAGTGTGTCAAAATAAGCCAAAATAGATGATGTTCTTAACTCTTAAGTATATAAATTTCGCATCTGTTATTAAAATCGTGATAGCCGTGTGGTGCCAAGTCGGGCGGATTAGAAACGCGAGGTCTGGGGTTCGAATCCAGTTGTCTTATGTACATTATTATTATTATTATTATTATTATCTGTAGTTTTCATAAAAACTAATTTTAGTATTATTTTTAAATAACCACCTCATTTTTAAATATTATTTAGTATCGGAAATGCAAAGCTTTCGCCCGCCTGGGAATCAATGTGTCACAAAGTTTATATGAAATTAATAGAGGTTTAACCTCTGTCAGGTAAAAGTACAAAATAATTTGGATTTACCTTGCCGACAAATTCAAATTTAAATATAAAACAAACAAGGCTTAATAAAGATAAACTATAAACATACCTGAGCGCCGCTTAAATGTTAGTAGAACCAAAATTAGTTTACGTATCATTGATACTGTCATTAGATTTTTAGTTTTAGTTAGATGCACTAGGAGGCACGGGTAAAACGTTTTTAATAAATTTACTATTAGCGAAATATATAAGATCTGATAGAAAAATAGCTATTGCCGTGGCGTCGTCCAGCGTTGCGGCTACACTTTTAAAAAGCGGTCATAATGCCTGCCTATTCGCCTTTGAGCGTCCACTCAAGATTTGTAGCAACGATTTCTCTAACATTTTTAATATTTCAAATCAAAGGAATACTGGAAATTCAATGCGGGATTGTTATTTGACTATTTGGGATGAAGATTCTGTAGATACAGCCATCGAGATCGAAGACATTATCCAACAAAATTTTTAGATTCCTTCAACCCGCCTCCCGGTACTCCTCCACACAAACTTTTTTTTTGAATAAAAATACGCTTTCTACACTCAATAAAACAGAAAATTTCAACAATTTCAATTTATACAATAGGCCCCACATTAGGACTTTTTCCTGTGTCGTGGGTACCATGGACACACAAGACGTATATAGAAACACGCAGACCCAGAACATGAATCTATTCAGATTCCTGTCTGGCCGGGAATCGAACCGGGTGTGGTAGCTGCTCCGCAACGCGGGTCGTCAAGGTTGTCAAATTAATGTTAAAAGTAGGTTCACCTATATGTAATCTTACTCAGAAATTTAACCAAATTACTTAAAATAGTATTTTTCAATTCATAAAAGTTAAAATCCATCTTTATAATCGATGCGCTTTGGTTTAAATGTGGAGGCGTTGTTTGAAAAGATGTATTCCGATATTGTTAATGTGACCACTAAGACTGTAAATTGGTTCAAAAAAGGGGTTCATGATATTCTGATTCGTCTTATTTTCATAACATTTTACATAACAATATGCACCTACCCACAAATAAACACTTAAAATTCGTTTTTTCACTCTGTGTTTGTCCGGATAATCCTTGACCGGCTAAACTGATTTTTACGGGTTTTTTTACTATAGAAAATGTTATGGAACAACATGTAGACTACTTTTATCGTAGAATTCCCACTGAGTGGAGATATGCGCGGGAAAAACTTTGCGATACATTGATTTGCTCGCGGGCGTAGCCGCGGGTACAGCTAGTTTATGATAAAACAAAGCATCGTATTAAAACTAATATGTTGACCACTTAGTAATATTTAATAAGCAAATTAAAAATGGATGCATATCATAAAACAATAATCTTCTAGTCTTATAATTATTTTAGTAGTGAATCCATTTAATCAAATTTTTGTTGTAATTTATTTCTAGTGTGGAACACTTCGTGCGTTTCAGTGGAAGGGTGTGGTTGCCGGTTCTCTTTTGTATAAGGCGACCATCCGAGAACTGCTCGGGAATAGCAAAGCATCCGTGATTGATGTCAGATAGAAAACTTGTTCTATATGAAGTTGCTTACAGATGACCATGGGTGGGGGTAACTACTCGCCTCAGGTGAACTGCATGTTCGTTTACTTCAATCTGATAAAAAAACATATAAACAATACTTGTATATATACACTAAATAATTAACTTTGTAATCGTATACATTTATTTGGGATTACAAAGTTATTTATATAATTGATAAATCTAGAAAACTGAGTTTTTCTTTGATTCATACAAAATACTCTAATTGTATTCTAAATTTGAAGCTTCTATGTCTGCTAAAAGTTCCTTAGATTTTTCATGATTGGTCAGACTGATAAAATTTCAAAAACAAAGAAACTTTGACTCGCTATAATTCTTATAGTACTGGTTAAAATTGAATGATTTTTTAAATATACCGTGTTTATATAAAGCCTGCTTGGTTATTGAAAATTTTAGCTTCTAGTTTTATCGACAACGAAGTTATAGGAGATCGAAAATGACCTGAATTGCTTCGAGAAAATGGTACAGCCGTGGCGCTTTTTTGCTCGACTTCCCGACACTGTCGTGCCCCCAGATTATGAGTTGTTCCGTGATACCGGTCTGGAATAACACTACACCCTCTCTTCACCTGGATTTCATAAGAGGCAAATAAGGGACTAAATCCAGGAAAATTCAGGAGATAGGCAGCAGTTTGTTCCTGTGTCACCATAACAGTTACCAATCTCACTAACATGCAAATCATGCTCTGTGATTTTTATATTTCTTGCATGTTCTCTGGTTGACCTGTGGGTAGAGAATGTTTCTAGCAATAAGTCCGCATTTGTACCAAAAATGCGAAGTATAATCAAGATATAAATAAATAAATTATTGGCAAATTAGTGAAGGTCTATGTCCATGTCCTGGTCTATGGCAAAACGCTGACAAATGTATGACCCTGTATTAATATAAGAAGCTCTTATTACAAAAAATATTAATCAATCTGAACGGCGTGTATATTTTATAATTATATTGTTTTTGTCGCGGTTTTAGTGTTTGTATTCGCATATTAAAAATCTATTCTTGGGCTTTAAACCACGGACGCTCACGCCCCGCATTAAGTACCCAAATTTAAATGATGAGGTTATAACTCATACCTATTTATCATGGAGTATTACTAAATTATAAAGAAACTACAGATAAATTACAATATGTCGTCAACCCATTATTGTCCCACTGCTGGGCACGGGTCTTCTCTCGGAACGAGAGAGATATAGGCCATAGTCCACCGCGCTAGCCAAGTGCGAATTGGTGGCCTTCACACACCTCCGAGAACTTTTTTTTTTAAAGAACTCTCGGGTGTGTAGGTTTTCTCACGATGTTTTTCTTCACCGAAAAGCAATGATGATTAATGTCTAATACGCACATAAATCAGTGGTGCGTGCCTTGGTTTGAACCTTGGACCTCCCGATCGAGAGGACAAGTTTCAACCATTAGGCTATCACTGTACATCAACTACAATATAAAACAATATAACTACAATATAAATGAATTTTCAGTAATATAAGAAATATCTCAACGTTGTACAAAATATATGAATATAATAGCCCGGTACTTATAGTTTAGAAGGGACGGAGAGCCCATTAAGCTATTTAACTTTGAATATCGAAACTTTGCACTAATTACTTAGTAACTAAACGGACTGTTTGAACAATTTATTGACGTGTATAACTTCATAAGTCCTTTTCGGCTTCATCTGTTCGCCCGTTGAAGTAAAGGGGCTTACTCGTTTCTAACGTATGGTTAGTGCTTTATTAATGACGATGAGAGTAGGTTTAATAATGGATCATGCTTCCACCCATATATTTGCTACAGTTATAGAGAAAATAGTTATTAAATTTGTTTTTGTAGTTGTGTTTATGTCTATCTTCTCTACTAGTGTCTATACGTGAAGCAAAAATTGTGATTCGTTTTTAAGAAATTACGCAAGGTTATAGTTGATGTAGAGAAGGATTGCGCAATGCTATTTTTTTCTAATAATGCATAAAACATACATAAATTTAACTAAAAACACAATAAATTCACTACCTTGCATTTGGCACAAACACATACTTACATAATAAACGAAATAGAATATTCAATGTCTTACTATGAAAACACATAACGTCAAAAATGTCAGATGTTTTTGTCAAAATACCCGCTATTGCTTTTAAATGCAGCTTAGTTATTAAACCTCTTTTTACCTTTAAAAAGTGCTTTCAAAATAACTTAAAAATTATTACAATTTATTTAAATTAGAGAATATTGGTGCTATTTTGGACAATATGACGTTTATTTTTTAATTTAAATTACGGTCGAATTTCGATTGCTGCGACGGGTGACTAGCACGAATAAGTATAGGAGTTAATATATGTTGTAAAATAGTATATAACGAAGAGAATACGTGAAATGTGACGTCAGGATGGCCAGAAGTTTTCATTATTGTCCATTCTTAAAGATTTCATGTAAAACACAGGAGTAAACTTCTTCGATTTATTCACAATTGAGGAGGTCCGATCGCTTCGACGGTTAAAACAAGAATCTTTTTCTACCGGCGTTCGCCTTTTTATAACAATGTTTGGTGGTGTGACAATAACAAATTTATGGAGGGTAAACTAAATTACAATTCTAAAAATCATTAAATGTTGGTAATTCAATAAACAAACAATTTTCGATCTTTAAACTAACTAAAATAATTATTATCGGCGACGCTGTTTTTTTTATAAATACGCGGTGTCGCGCCGACATCGACATATATATACGGAATATAGTAATATAAATTCAATAAAGTAATATTCTAACATTTAAATTACGTTTTTCTCTTTTATCACCCAACATTAGGATTCCTTGTTACTTTGGTGTCTTGGAAACTAAAGATGAGTATAAAATGCCAAAAAGTAACTTTAGACTCGTGCCTGGCCGAGGTTGGAAAGAGGAATGTTGCGTGTCAGATCATCACTGTGATTGCTGCTCATGGCTGCAAAATGTAAATATAGAAAAAAAAATGTGTGCGTGTACTAGCTTACACTCGTAAGAAGTGAAACTTCTTTATGACGTTATTTTTCAAAAAATAATTTACTATATGCAACTTTACAGAAATTGGTTAAATAAAGTTAAATTAGATAAAGTTTAATAAAAGGCTTTTATTAAACTTTATCTAATAATCTAATCTATAATAATCTATCTAATATCACGCGTGGTAGGGATAAGAAAAAGATGGCGCGTAACGGAAAAAAAAGATGGCGCGTAACAGAAAAAGATGGCGCGTAACGAAAAAATGTAACACAAAAATTTTTTCCAACCCCGATAAAGAAGTTTCACTTCAAAAATTGTATTACGGGTGAAATGATATGAAGTCAACTATAGATGTGAATAAAATTAATGCAAATAATATCTTTAAAAAATTGTAAGGCTCATAAGCCAATCCACATTACTACATCATTGAAATAAAACATAGTATGCACTCTGTAACAGAAAACGAATACACAAACACCCAGACCCAGAACAGGAATTTAAACTCATCATTCAGATACCTGGCTGGCCTGGCTGGAATCGAACCCGGGACCCATAGCGCGTCAGACCGGTTTGGTAACCGCTCCGCCCCGTGGGTCGTCTTTTAAGTAAATTACGACAAACCCTGCAGTACTCTAGTTAAAGAAACATTCTAACAGAAGTTTGAACTTATAAGAAAAGGCAAGATTTTCTCATTTCACAGACGCGCTACCAGTAAAGTAAACTTGTAAGTTCTCTAAGTAAATTCTTTGTAAGTAAATTCCTTACTGTTGAGTTGAGTTGTAAGATTAAGTTTAACAGACTTTTAGCACTCCAGAAAGTGTAAAAAGTCGTGATTGCTTTAATATCCTTTTCTAGACCGGTTCCCAAGAGTAACTAGTTCACTAGGTAACAGTGCTATATCTTTTAGACTCGCATAATTTCCTAATATTTGTGTTAGACAGAGCAGAAATAAGTCAAAGGATGTAACTACAATACAGTTAGTAATTATTAAATATACCTAGTCTATCTTAAATATAGTAATTGACCTCGATATTTAACAGTTTTACTCGTAAAATGTATTTTCCTTATACTCAAAATAGGGCTCGATAAAAATAATAACATGTAAATAACCTTGCCTATATAATTTTAATGCGAATATAATATCTGTGCTGTTTATCTACGATTTAATAAATTGTTAAGAATATCAGAATGCTTAAAACTTTTAAGCCTATTGATACAGATTCATCGAAATTTTATACGTTAAAATCCGTGAAGCCGTTTGGGCTGTAGAACCAAAAAAAAGTAGAAGTATGTACACACTTAAGTTTACTGAACTAATGATTGAACATAGGTACCCCTACACATTACCTTTCGGGTAAATATTACCCTTCGTCTGACGTAGTCGAGTAAAAATAGAGTATGAAAAAATAACGGGAATGTTCTACGAATAAACCGTAACTCATATTTTTGTAAAATGGTAACGCGTACAAAAATTGAAAAAAAAACGTCTATGCTCCAAAAATATAACATGATCGTAAAGTTTTTTAGCTTTTGCGCAGAAATTTAACAATTTTATGCTATAGTAAAGCCATTGTGTCCATTGTTGTCCATTGTCCATTTGTAAAGATAAATAGGAGATTATATTCAAGACAAACATACTTAACATAGGTAATACGAATACCTAATTGGAAGGCAACTTCACATTATTGTTTCGAGACAAGTTAATTAACAGAAATATATAGGTACATTCGGGTCAATGTATGAGGGTCGTGACGTACATTATGGGTGTTCTTGACAGCACCGAATACAAGCCCACCTGCCGTGAGATATTGAAATCAACGGTCGATGCTTTTCATTCTAACTTTATTGTTGTTGTTAATATATTTATGCCTTGTTGAACGGTTCGCACGAACGGGATGCGTTGTCAAAATGCGTTAATTGATCACGAGTGCGCATATTTGAACGGACCTTTACGCACGTCTTAGTAATAGCTATCTCAACTTATCCAGCTTCGCCTGTTTCTTTATTGCACCTCTATAAAATAAAATTTACAATAGAGCAAACTTAATGCCTGATGGCATTCTCATCTGTTTTGATTTTTTAACGTTAAAATCGTTATTGTAGTTTGTATAAATATACGAAACGTCATACATATAAACACCGGAAAGCAATCTCATTTTATCTCGAAAAATGCTACATTGCACTAAAATTCATAATTTTTAAATTAAGTAATTGTTACTTTGTAGATATTAAAGTTTCAACTAAAGACGTTTATCTAATCGTAACTTTCGAGATACGATAATTTCTCTCTCCTATTCATTCTCATATAATCTTCTATTCATTTTCCTGTGTCGATATGTCACTTTGTTTCTGAAACTTCTTCAAGCGTTTAAATAGGTATTTGTTGGGCGCATTTAATGTATGTATTGCCTACGCAATTTAAGAGCAATTTCATGTGACGGTTTCGAGGCAGGTAATTTAATACGAATTGTGTTGTATATATAGGTATGTTGGTAAAGACCGGGGGCGAGTGACGTACGTTAAGGATACTCAAACGCCCAATACCTGCCCACCTGCCGTGAGATATTGAAAACAGCGGCCGAGGCGATTCGCTCGATCTTTTTTAATGGCAACATTTCAGTTGTTCCGCGTTGTTGAGCGTTTCTCTCAAACGGGATGCGTTGTCAAATTGCGCTGATATATCACGTGTGGGCGTTTGTTCCGATCGAGTTATTGAACGCACCTTTTCGCATTTTTTATTCAGTAGGTAAGCATTTGTAGAATACATTTAAATCTCCGTTATAAGAAGAAAAAGCTACGATTAAAATACAATATTGAGTAGTCATTTCGTAACTTATTAAAACATTATCAAACCTAAGTATTATTCCATATGTATTCATTTCTTTAATATCAACATATTCCAATGTTTAATTTGTTGCTTAAATTAAACTAGTTGACCCGTCGAACTTCATTCCGCCTAAAACACTAAAGTCTAAAATTATCCGTGTTTATCTACTATTTTATACATAATTATATTATAGATAAAAACCTACATCTTGAATCGCTCTATCTATTAAAAAAAATTGCATTAAAATCCGTATCGTAGTTTTAAAAATCTAAGCATACATAGGGACAGATAGCGGGAAGCGACTTTGTTTTACACCATGTAGTGATTGCACAAAAAATAATGTACCATCTAAATCAACTATTTCCTTTGCATGAATATTAACTGATATTACTCTGGTTACTCCATGAGACAAAGTAAGTACCAGACATCCAATGACTTTCCGTTTGTGTGTTCCTCTTAATCGAGAGGGTAATTGTCTGAATAGCTTCAGGGATTATTGCCTTGGTGGAAGTAATGGGATAATTTGCCTTTGTTTAGCTTGTTATACCTTTTGTTATAATAACCATCTTAAATGCTGGTAAAGCACTTTAATGGTTAACTTAACGATTAACATCAGTTAGCTCCAGGAAAGTTAATTAAGAAATGGGGGTATACTTTCTTGTGTTTATGTCTCCCTATTGATTTATAGTTGTGTAAAAAGTATAAGATTTATCGCCGATTGCTATATTTTTATTAATTCTTTAATGTATGTGAAAGATCTTTAGAAGCACGGAATACGTCAGATCAGTTATGTGCAAATTAACTGAGAGGTGTTAAAGTGCTTCTGATTAATTAAGTAAAAGTGTAAGGACTATTCAGGAATTAAATATAACATACAAGCAGCAGGTAAGATATGTGTTCTTCTTATTATTTTGTTATCAACGTCCTTATACTGCCATTTTAAGGTTTTTTTTTGCGATTTTCTTTATGTATCGTACTATACTTCAAAAAGGTTACATACTAAGTGTACTTAAAATGCTTCATACCCAACTTAAATGATTCAAACTCAGATTCGATCAAAGCTCGGTCTGGTGTGGTTTTGAATAATGAAACTTAGAATATTACAAAAATTCAAATAAATCCAGAGCATTCAAGCGCAATGAAAAAGTATATAGGAACAATTTAAAATTTATTACATTTAATACTGGAATTCTCATTTGATAATGAAACTCCCTTAACCCTGTTTATTAAACCATATAATTTTCTTATTTGTTTCAAAAAAATCTGTGTAACCTAATAAAATGAGTTGTTTATCTACCAGATTATCGATATATATATTTAAAATTTATAAATTTCAATAACATAAATAAATAAAAAATAAAATAAAAAAAGACAATTAATATAATGGGACCCTCTTAAAAATAAATATACCCTTAAATTTGTTATTTTGTCAGAATCGATTACCCTATTCGAAATGTATCTCCTGAGGGGTCATGCGAAATTGTATACTCTTACATTCTTTCCTCGACAATATTTCATGCTTTCCTAACAGTTTATAAAGGTGGGCTTCTTCATGGTTCGATTTATTTGATGTGACAGTAGGTGTAGATATTGGATACTATTTTAAAGATACGGAAAATCAGGTTTACGTATTGAATTAAGCATTAATACGTGAATGATTTTTAAGTCAGTTTATAAGTAAATATAAGATGTGTGATGAAACATTGTATACATTAAGCATTAATACGTGAATGTGTTTTAAGTCAGTTTATAAATAAAAATAAAATGTTTGATAAAATATTGTATAAATCGTATTTATATAAAGTCGATCATATACAAATACATACATGTATATGTCAATGTACAACAGAAAAACAGAGACAAACTTTAACGCTTATACGCTAAAGCTGATTTTGCTTGATTTCGTAATAAATCAGTGTCTTGGACGCAATTAATAATTCTAAATGGAAATTGATTATTTATGACTCCAGCGCTACCTATTAGGGTAAAAAAAAAGTTCTTTGGCGCTGTACGGATAATAAACCATTTATAAATTATAGAACTTAGCTTTAAAGTATTGTCTAAACTAAGCAACAATAAGAAAATAATGTACGATCAGTTTAATGATTCGTTTAATGCGATGTAGTAATGATTGCACAAACACAGATTTAATAATGGTAATAGGTATCTTTAGAAGTTAACCATGTCGTTCTTTTAATTGATTACAGTCCAATCCAACTAGTGTTTGTTCACAATAAAACACTCAAAATAAATACGAGTGCTTCGGTGAAATTAAAAACAAAGCTGTAGCAACTACGTGGGTAACAAGATCATGCTCGTACTGCAGTCTTAATTTACTGGACGTCTCGAACCGAGCTGTGTATTTCCGCTGCGCTATTTATCAGTACCGTTGTTCGAGCAATTACTGATGTCGCATTCATTTCGACTCACGGTTCTGTAATTTTTTTTATTACTTTTCGAAAACGTATTTTACTGTTTTATTATATTTATAATAAACACAGCTTTAAAGTATTGTCTAAACTAAACAACATTACGAGAATACTGTACGATCAGTTTCACATCACAGGCATAGATTTAATAATGGTAATAGGTATCTTTGGAAGTTAACCACGTCGTTCTTTTAATTGATTACAGTCCAATCCAACTAGTGTTTGTTCACAATAAAACACTCACAATAAATACGAGTGCTTCTGCGAAATTAAAAACAAAGCTGTAGCAACTACGTGGGTAACAAGATCATGCTCGTACTGCAGTCTTAATTTACTGGACGTCTCGAACCGAGCTGTGTATTTCCGTTGCGCTATTTATCAGTACCGTTGTTCGAGCAATTACTGATGTCGCACTCATTTCGACTCACGGTGCTGTAAATTCTTTCCATTACATTGCAAAAAGGTATTTTACTGTTTTATTGTTATCGTCTATGGAAGATCCATAGACAATAACATAACAACATAATTATGATCCGTCAATAAAATGCTATTTCCGGTTCAATCCCCGACCAAACAGGTATATAAATTTAAATTTCTGTTATGATTTTGAATATTTGCGTATTCGTCTTTATAAATATTCATGGAACCCACGACGCAAGAAAAATCAAGTGTATAGTGTTAAAAAAAACGAACTTAATAATTTATATAGACGAATTGAGTATTTCATCTTCAGAATGTTCTTTTGTAAATTAACGTCTGAAAAACCTAAAAAACCTTACGCTGTCATTTCTTTATACACATTTGTGATTTTAATAGGTTAATTTGATAAGTTATTTCAAAAGCTTTTACTATCTAACGGCTGATTGTTCTCAGTAAAGCACTTACAATAAGTACGAGCGCTTCTGCGAAATTAAAAACAAAGCTGTAGCAACTAAGTGGGTAACAAGATCATGCTCGTACTGCAGTCTTAATTTACTGGACGTCTCGAACCGAGCTGTGTATTTCCGTTGCGCTATTTATCAGTACCGTTGTTCGAGCAATTACTGATGTCGCACTCATTTCGACTCTCGATGCTGTAAATTCTTTCAATTACATTGCGAAAAGGTATGTTACTGCTTTATTATTATTATTTATGGATCTTATAACAATGGACTAACATATGTTCAGTCAATAAATTGCTATTTCTGGTTCAATCCCCGACTAGACAGGTATCTAAATTTAAATTTCTGTTATGGTTCTGAATGTTTATGTATTTGTCTTTATAATTGTCTATGGAACCCACGACGCAACAAAAAATCAAGTGTATAGTGTTAAAAAACCTAACTTAATAATTTACATAGACGAATTGAGTATTTCATCTTCAGAATGTTCTTTTGTAATTAAACCGTCTGAAAAACCTAAAAAACCTTACACTGTCATTTCTTTATACACATTTGTGATTTTAATATGTTAATATAACAAGTTCTTTTGAAAGTTTTACTATCTAACGGCTGATTGTTCTCAGTAAAGCACTTAAAACAAGTACGAGCGCTTCTGCGAAATTAAAAACAAAGCTGTAGCAACTACGTGGGTAACAAGATCATGCTCGTACTGCAGTCTTAATTTACTGGACATCTCGAACCGAGCTGTGTATTTCCGCTGCACTATTTATCAGTACCGTTGTTCGAGCAATTACTGATGTCGCACTCATTTCGACTCACGGTGCTGTAAATTCTTTTCATTACATTGCGAAAAGGTATTTTACTGCTTTATTATTATTATCTATGGATCTTATAACAACATATGTTCCGTCAATAAATTGCTATTTCTGGTTCAATCCCCGGCTAGACAGGTATCTAAATTTAAATTTCTGTTATGGTTCTGAATGTTTATGTATTTGTCTTTATAATTGTCTATGGAACCCACGACGCAAGAAAAAATCAAGTGTATAGTGTTAGAAAAACGAACTTAGTAATTTACATAGATTAATGGAGTATTTCATCTTTAGAATGTTTATGTGTCATTAAAGCGTCTGAAAAACCTGAATAACTTTACGCTGTAATTTCTTTATTACTTTATTATCACATTTTGTGATTTTAACCAGTTAATATAATAAGTTCTTTTAAAAGTTTTACTATCTAACGGCTGATTGTTCTCAGTAAAGCACTTAACATAAATACGAGCGCTTCTGAGAAATTAAAAACAAAGCCGTAGCAACTACGTGGGTAACGAGATCATGCTCGTACTGCAGTCTTAATTTACTGGACGTCTCGAACCGAGCTGTGTATTTCCGTTGCGCTATTTAGCAGTACCGTTGTTCGAGCAATTACTGATGTCGCGCTCATTTCGACTTACGGTGCTGTAAATTCTTTCCATTACACAGCGAAAATGTATTTTACTGCTTTATTATTATTATTTATGGATCTTATAACAACATATGATCCGCCAATAACTGCTATTACCGGTTTGATCCCCGACTAGACAGGTATCGAAATTAAATTTCTGTTAAGGTTCTGAATGTTTACGTATTTGTCTTTATAATTGTCTATGGTACCCACGACGCAAAAAAAATCAAGTGTATAGTATTAAAAAAACTAATTTAATAATTTACATAGATGAATGGAGTATTACATCTTTAGATTGTTCTTGTGTCATTAAAATTGTCTGTAATTATTTTATACCTATATTAACACATTTTTGTGATTTTAATAAGTTAATATTAAGTTCTTTTAAAAGCTTTACCTACTGTCTAACGGCTGATTGTTCTCAGTAAAGCACTTAAAATAAATACGAGTGCTTCTGCGAAATTAAAAACAAAGCTGTAGCAACCACATGGGTAACAAGATCATGCTCGTACTGTAGTCTTAATTTACTGAACGACTCAAATTTAGCCATGTTTTTCTGCCGCACTATTTATCTGTACCGTTTTTGAGCAATTACTGAAGTCCTACTTATTTTAACTGAATATATTGTAGGTATTTTTTAATTATCTTGCGAAGAGGTGTTTAAGTGTTACATCACTGTGAATTATGAACTTTTTAAAATTAGATAATTCATCAATAGATAACTAATTTTGGTACCATGAATCATTTTAATGTTTTTTTCAAAAATTCTGTATAGTGGCGCTTATTGATAGTTAGATATATGTACGAAACCATTTGCCTCGTAAATGTATGCTGTTAGATGATGTAAATTCTACTCAAATTTATATAGAAAAAAGAACTTTTCTAATTATAACCTTGTACCATATAGGACAATTATTAAAAATAAATACGCTTATGCTCTTAAAAGTCACACATTATGAAATACAATTACAATTTTAACGCATTTAGATTTCTTAGTGTTTTACTATCTAACATCTTATTGCGTTTAGGTATACACCTACAATAAACAGAGGCTTTTGAAGAAATTGAAAATAAAGCTGTAACAACTTTCTACTAACAAGATCATGCTCGTACTTCAGTCTTAATTTACTAGACGTCTCGAACTTAGCCGTGTATTTCCGCTGCGCTATTTATCAGTGCCGTTGTTCGAGCAATTATTGTTGTCGTACTCATTTCGATCGACGGTGCTGTAGATATTTTTCCCTTCTTTTTTGAGGTGGTATTTAACTGATATCACTGTGAATTCTGGACTCTTGGAGCACTTGTTTTTAAAAGACAAATAATTTGTTTGTTTCAAAAATCCTGTGTCGTAGCGCTTATTGATTACTAGATCCGCGTATAAAAATTGTCAACTCTTCAATCCATGCATTTAAAACATATTTGTTCTACTTTATATAGAAATAAAGAAAACATTTTATCATAAAATAACCGTGTATTATTTTGTAAATTTAAGTAAAGTTCCGCTTGAGTGTTTTTCTATCTATAATAACTTCTGATTGTTCTCAGAAATACACTTAAAATATGAGCGCTTTGACAAAATTATAAACGAATCTGTAGTAATAACGTAGAAAAAAAATGACGCTCGTGCTGCAGTCTACTGAAAATCTCAAGCCTAGATCGTCTCTGTAGTTCCAGGATCAGAATAGGGCTACGGCATCCCCTGCCTGTCGTAAGAGGCGACTAAAAGGGGCTTCCGAGGTTGCAGGCGGCTAGAGTGGGAGCTCGAACCGTTCTGTCAGGCAATCTCCGGAAGGACGGTGGTATCTGTGGTCGCATACCGTCGTCAAGACTAGACAGAGCGGTGGGCCCTGCCGCCCATCTGGGAGGAGCCCGATGGGGCAACGCGCTCGGAGAATTCCGGTTGAGGTCGTTTTGAGATCGAGATAACATCTATTAAAATTATTATTTCAAGCTTATGAATGCTCTTTAAATTTGAGTTAATTTAAAGATTAATTAATTAATTTAATACGAGTTCATCACGATAAATTACTCTGCTCTCATGAGATACAAGATATAAAAAAATGTCAATGTATCAACCGGTATAGGGTACAATGATTAAAGGCACTTACACCAAAAAATTTAAGATATTATACTACAACTTATTCTTTTTATTACTTAGATAAGATTTTTAGGAATTTCTTAGATGTACAGTGTCGAAATGTTTTAAGATTTTAAAATTTAAACAATTAAAGCTTCCGCGTATTTGTACATTGCATATATTTACATATAATAATGGTATTAATAATTAATAACGAATGAAATAAAAAAACGTATACCTGTGTAATTAAAATAGCGTTAAGCCGATCTTGATTTAATATTAAGTTTATATTTATTTAAAATACATCAATTGTATGAAAAGCTACAAAGTTATTTTACGTTTTTCTTGAGTTAATCCACGAGGCAAGTACTAATTTTATATTTTGCAAGACTAGCAATATAATATATCACAGCTACGTGAACGGACCCTTAAGTATATGGCATGTATGTCATGTATGTATGTCAAGAATCAGCGTAAGCACATACTCGGCTGCAAGATTATAAATTTATTCATGTTGGAATGTACACGGATACCTGCCTTTCAGCGCCGGAGAGCAATTTAGAGACGAGGGTAAGGGAGGAAGATCTATTATTTTATGCTGAAACATATCGTTTGTACAATGTGGTAACTTTCCTTGCTATTTCCATAGTTATGGGGTGCGGGATTGTGGAATACATGGCTTTAAACGTAGACTTGTATTAAAATCGTCATTTTTATGAATACTTATTGAAATTATATTTCAAGAACTTTTATATCCTTTTATTGGCTTAATAATTATATTTTTAATTTTGCATGTAATAAAAAAGTAAAGACGTCTTCATTGCTTGTCTTTAGCTTCTTCTTCTTCTTTAGAAAAATGAATGTTTGTCTGTATGACCTCTATAGAGTCGTAATCTATTCATTTGATCATGTCTTGTCATGTCATGATGATCTTTAGCGTAGTTGTTATTCATGAGCTGGCGAAGGTTTCTGTTGTTTTTTTTTTCTTTTTTTTGTGATGGCTTAGCAACGCGTGCAGGGTACAGCTAGTAGGTATATAAATAAGAATTACCTCTGTTAATCGCAATTACTTTGATATTGTAATAGTAAATTGTGAAATAAAAAAGGATTAGAAACCTTGGAAACCATGGATATCTGTAATCAACTACACACACAACATGGGTTCCATCTGAAGTCAATCACAGATGCGTTGCTACTCCCGAGGACTATGATGTTCGCCTCATGTGAACGTGTGCCGGCAACCACACCCTTCTATCGAAACGCAAGAAATGCTTCACGCTAGAAATAGGTGTGGCGGTGGTACTTCCCTGGTCGAACTACACTGGTTTTACCACCTTGGGAATTTTCTTGGGAATTCTTTAAATTCCCTTGAAAAATAATACGAAATTCTATCAATGACAATTAAAAGTTAAATGGTAATTATTTGAAACATAACAAAAAAGTGTAGTAAAAAAAACTAAAAGTAAAAGTAACACTATTTTCGGTATTCTTCCCGTTTGAATAAGAGTATTTACTTAACAACGTTCTTATAGAAATCTTAAATAAGTGAAGTCGGCTATAGTATTTTAGAAAATGTTTAAATATGGTTTGAATTATCAAAGTAATCCAGTATCGAGGTCGATCTCAAAAACTTGTAGGTTTTCTAAAGTTTCGCGGCAAGGGCATTGTAAGTGGTAGTTCTCGTGTTACAACTCTATTATCACCGACGCTACACTATATTCAAAGTAGAGATGAAACAAACTTACTAATCCCGTTATACATTGAACTCCGTATATAATAGTAGCCAGCATCTAACTTTATAGTAAGACTGATAAAGCCATAAAGATGATTTTGATTATAAAACCAGTTAAATTCTTGCAAATTATCAAAAGAATCAAATCTAAAGATACATCAGAAAATGTGTTTATTGCGGTTGGGTCTAATTTTTTTTTATCCATATAATCAACCAATCAAACGAGCATGTCGTCCTCCTGATGGTAAGTGGTCACTGCCGCCCATGGACATCTGTAAGCATTCATATAGAACATAGGTTTTATCTGAGGTGAATCACAGATGCGTTGCTACTCCCGAGGACTAGGATGGTCGCCTCGTATAAAGTGTGACGGAAACCACATCCTTCCATCGAAACGCAGAGAATGCTTCACGTTAGAAATAGATGTAGGTAATCGATTTAAGAACACATCATCTACTTGAAAACTGCCTCTCAGCGGCTTAGCTTGTAATTATATAACCCTGTAGCTTAGCGAGCGTTCAACCAGCTAGTTTAGTTAGTACATAGCGACCTCCAGTGTTCATGACACTTGGCGAGTTGGCGCTCCGCCAGCGCAACTGACAATTGACGTCGGTCAGCGCTAAATGCCAATCGACGGCCCAACAAAATGTAATCCCGATATTTAACACCCTGTTTCCTGTTCGACTGTTTATCCGTTTGTGACGTGAATAAGTAAATCCTGGATTACGCTGGAAACAACACTATAGAGTGGAGTATTTGAATAAATAATAAAGTCCTAATTTATGTACATTATAAATGCATTACAAAGTGTGTGTAGCTGTTGCTTTGTCTCCGTCTTTATATTATTATGTTTATTTGTAAAAAACAAAGATACCTTTTGGCAGTATGGTGTTTCTTTTCGCGTTGATAGCTAAATGAACAAAGCTAGATCTGAAATTGGAATGTTTGTAAAATAATCTGATCTATATTTGAAGATTAAAAGTTGAATTGGTCGGTTTGCTTTAACAAACATATATCAACTAAATGTAAGTTTCTTAAATTAAACTATCAAGTATCGTTCGACGGTATTTCATAAAAAAGAATGTGCTATAATCACATCTATATCTTAATAGCAGTGTTAAGTTTTCTGTTTTACGTGTAATACGGCTAAGATAAACACTTTTTACATGCTTTATATTAACTTGGGTTGTATGTAACGGAACCTTTGAGTTCAATGTTCTACGCTTTCCAGAATTCTGAACAATTTGAAACTTTGCACACGTATCAAGGACCGATGACAATAAAATGAAAAAAAAAAAATTTTTTTTGGACAAGAGCGTGTTCTTTATTTTTACTAAAATTTATTCTAGCGCTAAACAGACGCTGCATTTCGGTGCCTGCATTTCCACTTATTGAGACTAAGCTCGTCGATTCACGCCAGCATCAACACTTTTCCACTGAAGCGCAAGAGCTGTTTCACACTATAAAGAGAGTCGAAATTTACTTGGCTGTACCTCACGTAAAGCAAAATGCTTTACACTGTTATTAAGAGGTTGAAATAATTAAAGCGCTCTATCTTACTAGATACAGTAATATCTCGAATCAGTGGATATTGCTTTCGTCACTCAATTTTTAAAATGTATATTATTATAAAGCCTAATTTATTGTATAGGTGTTTTTGTATAGTCTTATCTTATTGTAATACGATATTTTTATTATAACGATACCTAAAAGCATCGTGACTGTACCACAAAGAGTCTGGAATATTAAAGTTTGGTGGCGGCCAGCCAGTACATTTTATCTAAGGTAAGACGAAAAATATAACAGCATCCACAAAGTAGCCTTTGCAAACACACGTCCTGAATACTTGCATTATTAATATTTTAACGATTTTAGAAGAGATATTTTGATTTTACGTTTCTAGTGCGTTTTTGTTAACTTTTTTTATTTAAAGTATAATGTTATTAATACATATGTACATTATCTCTATCTATCTTCAAAGTAACATAGAGAGGATTTAACTATTTTATAATATTTTTTTCTATTAATACAAAGTTTTTTTTTACATTACAAACGCATATGATGACTATTTATGAAAAAATATCAATTGTTTAAATATGAGTTACACTAATGCCATTACTGTTTTTCATGAATTTAAACGTTTGCTCAGGTTGTATCCCCAGTAGGCAAACTGTCAGCGACCGACTGAGTGAGTCACAAATTTGTGGTGAACTGAAATTTGACTTAGCTGCAAACTCAGATCAATTTTATAGTGAGCGCAAACTAGCAATTTGTGAACACTCCATTTGTATCCACTCCACTCCATTTATATGGAAGGGCGTACTAAACCGATATGCTGCAAGTTCAGTCGGCCGCTAACAGTTTACCTACTGGGGACACAGCCTTATTCGAAATAAACAAGCGACGTTTGTATCGATATAATACAGATATACTTACTGTGCAAACTTTAGGCAATACATATAGATAGTGTTTATTAGCATTTTAGACGATTATTATTAATAGGCACAATCGAGTGTAACGTTGCCGCAATAGTGGAAACAAGCACATATATAGGTTGGTTCAATCAATATGTTAACGAACCTAGCTGTGGGGTATGTCAGAGATCTGTCTGTATCTCCGCCATGTTTGACCCGTTTTCCAAAACTATTTATGCAGAATGCACGGTTATTGCTTTGAGATGCTATGTGTAGATTTGCCTATTTTGGGCGCTTGGAATACTGTATCGTATTTCGAATCGTTGTAAGTACATTACTGTCCAAACACCTTATGAATTAAATTTATACAAAGATTTTTGGTAACCTTTGGTGTCGGCTCCGGAAGCTTCACCGTAACACCTAACTCTACCTAAAACAGTGTTGAGCCTTGCTAAGTTATGTTTGAAGGGTCTGATGTTACTCCAGTTTTTAAACGTCCCCTTCTCTAGGTGCTTTCATCCATCCATCAGTCTTTGAAAGTCCACTGCTGGACATAGGCCTCCCCTAATCTGCGCCACTTCGACCGGTCCTGGGCCATCTGAATCTAGCGGTTACCCGCCGTCTTCTTCAGGTCATCAGTCCACCTGGTCGGGGGGCGGCCTGCACTCCTTTTGCCCAGACGTGGTCTCCATTCGAGGACTCTTCTACCCCATCGGTTGTCTGTCCTACGAACGATGTGGCCTGCCCATTGCCGCTTCAGCTTACTAATTTTGAGAGCTATGCCGGTAACTTTCGTTCTCCTACGGATTTCATCGTTACGAATTCTGTCACGCAGGGAAATACCAAGCATAGCTCTCTCCATAGCTCGCTAGAAGCTTTAAGTTTATTAAAATTGTATATGTATAATATATATGTGTCGGCATTTGTTTTATATGCGACATCAATATCTTCATAGATGGTGTGGGCGAATATGGGTCTCGTGCAAAATAACAAATCTTGAGGACAATTCACTTGATATAATTATTACAAAGACTTTTATCACAAATACAGCACCGAATACATTCAATAGTAATTAATTTTATAAAAGACCGAAACGGAGAGACAGTTCCGTGTTGTCGCTTTTGAGTGACGTTCACAATAATGTGTCTGCCACCCTCGGCTGACTTCACGACTCTGCCAAGACGCGACGATGTGAAGTTAGCACCGCTCGACGCGCCTTTCCGCTTCGATTCAAAATAACCGAATCCGACATATGTATAAGTTATATATGTAAAGAGACGACTGCATATTAAAGTTATTAGCATTCGAGAGTTTGAACTCGAAGAATTCCGCGTATTGTTATGAGTTCTTTATAATATTCTCAATAGTATGCAAAGCCCATCACATTCCAATAATTCGATTTGCATTTACTTTGATTTTGACAATCGCCTAAGCCATTTTCTAAGTATTGAAACAATAAGTACTATGGAAAGAACGTTACTTCCTTGTGCGTTCGTTATGTTAAGCCATCAAATTTATAAACAACACTTAAGCAATACTTTACTCGTTCCTGTAGTTCCGGGATCAGAATAGGGCTACGGTATCCCCTGCCTGTCTTAAGAGGCGACTAAAAGGGGCTTCCGGGGTTGCAGGCGGCTAGAGTGGGACCTTGAACCGTCCAGCCAGGCGATCCCGGGAAGGACGGCGGTATGTGTGGTCGCATATCGTCGTAAAGACTAGACAGAGCGGTGGGCCCAGCCGCCCATCTAAAAGGAGCCCGATGGGGCAACGCGCTCAGAGGATTGCGGCTGGAGTCCTTTGGAGGTCCCGGAGTTCTCTTCATGCCACCGAGGACGGCCACTGGGGGGGTTTTAGTGCGGTAAAAATCCCACATAACCCTGCGTCGCTCCCACGGCGTCGGGTACCTTATGAAGGTTTCCCCCTCGAAAAAAAAGCAATATTTACTATGAGGTGTCATCTATATATTAATACGTGAAGCAAAAACTTGTGAAGCATTTTTAAATAACTTACCGCGGATGGAGGAGTATAAAATTTTGCACGGTTATAGTTGACATAGAGAAGGAGTGCAGAATGTTAATATTTTTTTCAAATAATGCATTTTTCATACATAAAATCAACTAAAAACACATTACACACACTGCCTTGCATTTGAAAAAAAAAACATAAATAGTAAACGAAATAGAACATTCAATGTCTTAAATATGAAAAAACATATCGTCAAAAATGTCAGATGTCTTTGTCAAAATACCGCTATTGCTTTTATATGCGGCTTAGACAATTAAACCTCTTTTTTATATTTAACGGGTGCGTTCAAAATTACTTATTTTTTTTTACATTTTATTTCAATTTGAGAAATATTGGTGCTACTTTGGACAATATGAAGTTTAGTTTTTTAATTTAAATTAAGGTCGAATTTCGACCGTTGCGACGGGTCACTAGTAGTGTTAATTCGAGCTCTGTGATTGCTCCATTACTTGTGGGCGCGTTCACTTTAATATATTTGACAAATTGTATAGATTTGATATTCCTATGTAGTAATATATGGATAACTATATTGGAGGATGGGAAATCTCTAAATAATATCATGTATGTACTACATGTACTGAGTACGTCGTGTTGATCGTTTTGTGATTATATGTATGTTTACTGTATTATATGTATCGGAGTATCTCAGGTTTATCATATTATGTATATATGTAACTCGTAACACGTTTGCGTAGTTAATAACTCTAATTAATAAAATAAAAGTTATTCTTGTAGAATCTTTCACCTAAATGTTAGCACTATTATTAATAGCTATTTTTGTTTTGAAGGTTAGCAAAATGAAAGCTTCGAATACGCTTTAGAGTTAGGATTTTAAGTCTACAATTTGAATTATTTATGGTTTTTGTTTCCAAACAGTGATGAAAATGTGTTTTCAACAATAATATTTTTATGTTATAATATTAGTCACAGACTTATTCTAACAATCTAACCTATCTTTTGAAGTTTTTTTTTATATTACAGTAATGCCGTCCGATTACTAGCAACAAACAAATTGTTGTTAATGATGAACTGCTTATTTAAATATGCTATGAGTTAAAACCTCACTGTGTTCTTCCAGATACCTTCTGTCGGAACTACGGATATACCGCATTTCTTGGTAGACCCGGCTGCATAGACTCATGCACTTCGATTATTTTTCTGTTTTAAGAGACATACATACACACTCTCATGACCTTCGCCCAGACCTTCGTTATGGAGGTTTCAATCATAAGATTAATAAAACTAATATTTTTTATTTTTCGAAATCTAAGTTTGTCCCCCTATCACTACGTTCTACTTAGGTCTCAGTCTCCAGAATCTATCTTTTGAAGATTTTGAAAAGGCTTAAGGCATATTTTTTCTAGGTAACCCGACATATGTCGGAACTTATTTACGGCTTTTTAAATCCTACAGAATAAGACTAGCTGAAAAAATACATGAAAACTTTAAAATTTAATTCATATTGTTAATACACTTGTCACTTGATGCCAGGCTGAAGTTAAAATGGGAATCAATTATGCCCTCTTTATTAAATATTTTCAGTTTTAGTTGGACAACGTATACGAATACATTTACCAGAAAAATGACAGCACTGACAGCGCTTAATAAAGATTTTAAAAGGTTCCTCTGACATTTGTTTTTTCAGTGTTGTTGCTGTAATTTAATATTTTCCGTACAAAACGTACTGTGAAATGGCATGCGTTTTTGTGAACCAAGCAAACTGACATGCAATTCAATTGTTATTAAATTTATTGATTGATTCCTGTAAAATAATTTATGAAATCATTGATTCTGAATTAAACTTCAAATGGAACGGGAGTCCTACTGATTTGTCTTTGTCGCCGTTTACACTAGATCACAGTATCGCAAATACTTTTGCAAAAGAACAGAAATATATCTATCGTACCGCTGCAGTCAAGCCAGATAGTATTCTACTACTATAACATTGGAGTATCAAACGAGCATACGTTCGTTACCAACTTCATCTATATAGGGGTCTATCTGAAGTAAACCACAGTTATGATAGTCATCTTAAGAGCCGGCAACCACATCCTTCCAATGAAACGCAAGAGTTATTTCACGCTAGAAATAGGTAAGGGGTCACCGCCAATCGAAACATATTCGTTCTACCTATCAATTTATAAGCAACAAAGCAAATACCGTACATACAAAGTTTACTTATAACTTAACGATATCATACATTGGTAAGCGAGACTTGCGCAAAGGGTCATTTTATTAATCGTAACAAGAACCGATACTGGCGTAAATTATCAGAGCAATTCGGTAACAAAACTCGTGTCAGTAAACCTTCAAAAATGCGAAACAAGTACCTAGATGTTGCCAATAAAAAAGGTAGATTGATTTCTTGGACAGTATTTTCAATATGTCAATACAGATGGATAAGTGTAATGCGAGTTCGCCTTATATTTTGTATTTTCTTACTAAATTTGAGATTTTAGGACGGTCCTGGTATCTACAGACGTCACATTATCCACGTCAGCGGCATACACGCCTTTTGGAAAATCAGGACGTTAGAAATAGGTTTGATGATGATTGTGAACCAGATGAGATGGACTAAAATTCATAGAGCTCGCGGCACAAAAGTGCTTAATGGAAAACTAAATAAAAGACTTTTCAGAAAGTACTCTATTGTGAAATCATTTGATGCCACGTTTCTTTATAAGCACAAAGCAAAAGTGGAATAACAAATAAGGGTCGGTTCAATGACCCTCAGGGAACAATAGCTGATACGTTCCATTTAAAAAATCAACGCAATTTGGAAACACAACCCGCTTTAGTCGATTCTTCGACAATGCGGAACAATTCAAATGTTGGCCGTAAAAAGGTCAAAAGCAGGGCTGCCAGTGAACAAACGTATGCAATTATGTCCATATGTAAGTAGTTTTGCTCCTTTCGTGTAAGTTTTATTTTTATCGTACTTACATATAATACAACATAAGCCCAATATAATTTACTGTATTTAAAATAATTACATGATCCACGCATCCACCAAAATTTTTTCGACGAAAGCAAAATATCATCCTTAATAGTTTATGTATATCCTTTTTTATACGATTACTACTTGGCAGTCAAATGCTTTACTAAATGTAATACATATTATCAATATTAGTTTTTATTTAATTATTAAGTTGTAATGATTAGAAGTGATAGACAAAATACGTTTACTATAATACTATTATTGCAATGAAACGTACAAAATTTATATTTATACGATTGTTTTTTGGTTATTGATTTTTATAGTATTATAATTTAGATAAAGAAATGATATACACGGCTACCAAATTATATTGATGTGTTTCAAATCGGACAATCTGGCAGCCCTACGTTATGTTAACTTGGAACGCCTGGAGCTGTTATGATGCTTATAAACGAGTATTGAGTGTTTGTCTAAATTACAATGAATATATTTGAAACATCTTACTGCTGAAGTCGAAACTTTACCCGTTACCTGAATGGAGTTACGAGTTAGGAGCACATTTGAAATTTAAAGCAAGAATAGCTACGATTTGTGAACAACCTAACTGTTTAAATTGTATGTATCTTAATAGATTTTACGCCAATTATTACATCCTACAAAAATAAAAAAAAATAAAAAAATCTATTAACACGGTTTCTGAGTAACACAATATTTTTGAAATATTTCGTGTAATATACGTGCTGATTATTAACGCGTAAGTCTAACTCATCTATAGACCGAAGGCGTTAGTTGGTGCATTTGACAGATTGCTGGTTGTATAGGGGTACGAAAGGATCAAATGAGTTTGAGTTCAATGTCCTAGTCAGCTAAGTCAGCCCTATGTGCTTACGGCGTGTAATCTATATGCTGCTTCAATTTACTATGTTCCCGTTCCTTCAATATCTCTATCTTGTTTACTTAAACATTAATTACAAGTTAATATTCTAATAATATATATTTTTTAACTTAATACCTTTAACCCATTTTAGTTTTTTACGTGGTACACATGATAATTGTACCGATATGTTACAATTTTTATTATATCCTATTTCGGAATTATATGATAACTTTTATCATGATCGATGGAGTAAATATTTACTATACTTCAGGATATATGATGTTAAGCTCATATTATCGCAGAATTAATCAATTTTAATATGTAGGTAACAGGTAAACACAATATGCGGCTTTTAAGTTCTTTTTAATTTTTTTTCCAACTACGCACTATACCTGTTTCCCCGACACCACAATTTATGTAACTAGGTCAAAATATCGGCAAAATGAATTGAAAAATAATTCAAACACCGCATGTTGTAAGTACTCATTATATATTGGAATGTAAACTTGACACTGTCATTACGTTAGGTTAGGTTATAAGGTGTAGCGGTGGTGCTTCCCGAATGTAACCATGAAGAGTTTTATCTTCAAAGTATTAAATAAATTTACTCTTAAATTTTATCTCCCATATCTTGATTTCCACTTTAGGTCTGATGACGAAAAGAAATGACATATGGTATTATAGTGTGCCATTTAAATTTCCAATTTGTTTTTTTGCGTAAAAAAATTGGTAATGGCAACACAATCCGTTTCAGTGAAACACTCAACAGCGCGGAACAAGTGAAATGTTGCCGATAAAAAAGGTCGATCGGCTCGCCTCGGGGCTGTTTTCAATATCTCACGGCAGGACGGGTATGGCTGCTGTCGCAATCACCCTAACGCGTCATTCTACTCCCGCGGTGTTGGGCTCGTTTAATTGTTTGCCGTCCTCATTTCGTGCCAAATTATTGTTTTATTTATTCTTATTCCAGAAGTAAAAAATGGTAGTAACAACAATTAACAAATATATCATCTGATGGCAAGAAGCCGCAGCTGCTAATGGAAATCTGTAATCAATTCAGGCTTAGTTTAGAGTTTTACATGAACTTACCCATAAATGCGTTGCTACACTTGCTACACTTAGCGACTAAGTTTAAACGCCTCCGATAGTTGTCTTCCTTATCAGATTTAATACAATACGATACAAAATTTCTTATTGTACACCAATATATATGTGACAAAAACAAAAGATACAAAATGTTAGGTAGAAAAGGCGGTCTTATCACTTAGATAACCATCTCTTTCAGACAACCTTTGTGGCTGGAGGAAATATTTAAGATGCAAGAGAGGGTGGGGAGGGAGGGTAGGGGTATACAGAAGTCCCTGTAGTTCCGGGGCCAGAATAGGACTACGGTACCCTCTGCCTGTCGTAAAAGGCGACTAAAAGAGGCTTCCGGGGTTGCGGGCGGGAAGAGTGGGAGCTCGAACCGTCCGGTCAAGTGACCCCGGGAAGGACGGCGGCATGTATGGTTGCATGTTGCCGTAAAAACCAGAAGGTGCGGTGAGCAGTTCACGCCCACCAGAGAAGAGCCCGATGGGGCACACGCTGAGGACACCGGCGGCGGTCAAGTGGAGTTCCCGGAGTCCTCTTCGCAGCGTCGACGTCGGCCACCGGGGGGGTTTTAGTGCGGTAAGAATCCCACATAACCCGCGTCGCTCCCACGACGTTGGGTACTTTTTGAAAGTTTCCCCCTCGAAAACAAAAAAAAAGGGGTGTACAGAAGTATACATTGATATAAATATAAATATATCAGCAGCTAAATAAGACGTTAAAGAAATAAGGTTTAAATACCTTAACGTTAAATTTATTGTTTTCTCTACTTTATATTTATGTATAATATATATAATAATTTTATCTTTACCACGTTACGTCACTGATTCATGAGAATGAACCTAGTAGTTATCTTGATTTTTTTCTTCATATAATCCTTTTATCCATTAATCTTTATAATTATGTCCTCTAATTGGCGTTTTTTCATGGTGCCAACCCATTATTGTCCCACTGCCGGGCACGGTTCTTCTCTCAGGATGAGAGAGTTTAAGGCTATAGTCCACCGCGCTGGCCAAGTGCGAATTGGTTTTCCATATAATAAATTAGAAATAGCTAAGAAGCACGCAGTCCACCTGACGGTAAGTGGTCGCTGCCGCCCATGGTAATTTGTAAGCAATTTCATTCCTGTTGTATACAGGAGTTCTGTCGAAATTAAATCACACTCTTCCACCGTCACAAGAACATAGACAGGTGTGCCGGTGGTATGATCCCGGCGGAACAATGTTCTTTCTATGACTTTGACCTGAAATTACGGGCTGATCTCTCGAGTGTACATGAAATAAATACCTTATTAGTCAGAACTATTACTAAAATCATATATGAAATTGAATTTATATCAAATAAATGTTAGTGTTTAAATTTTCTTGAATTATTTTATTATATTTTTAAGTATTCACATATTATTGTAATCTTTAAGGTCATAAGGCAACGATCTTAAATCTAAAATGAAATTTTCATATTGAGTTCAACTAACTTCTCGTCTTTGTAATATCTACTTGTATTACGATAAATTTATTACGACTGTCTGGATTTTGTCTTATAGGATAAGAAGCGAATTACAAGGTTAGCATTTTCATATTTCAAAATGGAAAAAATAAATTGGACATTTTTTTAACAAAATTACAAAGTTATGGATAGGTAATCAACAAAGCTACTTTTTGTCTTTTCTTGCAGATAAACAAGGATTAACCCTAATATTGAACAGTCAATAATAGTAATTTTAAAATACTTAAACTTTTAGTCAATACACCGAAAACGAAGGATTTGTATTGATCTCTATTTGCCAGAATGTTGAAAAAATCATTTTGATGCTATACAGTACTTCAAAATCTGTATCTCTTCATATATCGAGTTCCAGTTTTCTTTGAAGCTTCCGAAAATTAATCCACTCACAAGATAGGCATGTCCGCAACGCCTTTATCGAATGCATATCGACCTGTGTCTCGCAAATTGGTTGTAGGATTGCTTTGCGCCTTTGTCATGGCCGAATTTCTCGGAACCACCTTGTTTACTGTAACTATGATGTATTTACCTATAATCTTCGTCAATCCTTTATTGTCTTGCTGCTCGGCACCATTCAAAGGGGGTTAAGCCATAGTCCATTGTTTTAGTCAATCGCAGACGGCTAGACTTCACTCACTTTTAAAATATTTTTTATAAATCCTCAGGCGTATAGCTTCAACGGACTTTAAGATTATTTTTTGACTATTGTAGCTACTAGAGTACACTTAGACTAGTATTGGTTACCTTAATTTATACAAGTATATCATGTTTTAATGTGCAACTTTAGTACCTATTATTTGGAACGATATAAATCCTACTAAGTACAGTATAACGATTGTTATGCCACGCGGATGGCTAAAAACTTGAAGAAACGGCTTAAATTTATAAAACAATACTGAATTTAAAAAACGAGCCTTACAGTTTGCAAACGGGAATGTAATAATTAGTTACGTATGTTCGCAAAATGTGTACTGTACACATTTTGCAAACATTTCGGCTGATAAAATGATTTAACTTGATGCGGGCTTTTAAACTCGGATTTCGCTTTGAAATTATGGTTGTGGATTTTTGAAATTTATTATTTAAGCTTCGATTGACGTCGATTAGTACTGAGCTTTTGATCAACATCAGTTGTCAGCTGTACTGGCAGCGAGCCAAGTGTCATGCATGCTTGATACAGCAGTTACTGCTAACACCTAAACTGTAGGTAGTATAGCTAAACAATGTAACTAGTAATACCTTACGGGTTATCGGATTCGTATGGTAGTGTTAGTAATTGTTGAAATTCGATCTCCCAATTGAGGGTCAAAGGTTTGAATCCCGCACCAAAAAAAAAAAGTCGCGAGGAAATCTTTAAAAAGTTTTCAATTTTTATATATGGTTTCTACCAATTCGCATTAAAAGGCTTTTAGAACAGACCCGTGCCCAGCTAGAAAATAACGGGTTGATCATCACACCAGGTACTTTGAGGTCTTTGTCGCGATCTTTAAAATATTTTCTAAGTAATTAATTAGTTCAGCTTCGTCGATTTACCCATGTAAAAAATACATTTACTGAAAATTGTAATTATAACTTTTGATCGAATTGATAAACTTTAAATATACTTTCGATTCTCCATGTGCATAGATTAGTTATAAGAAGATTTAATAAATAATTAACATCGTGATGAAACTTGCATACTTCTAGAGTAACATTATGTGAAGTTAACTTTGCTTATTAGCCAAAATGTTTACTATAGCTATCATTCAGTAAGACTGAACTAAGCATTGTAACTTTTGTAAGTATTTAATCAAACCTAAAAACTGTGTAAAATATGTGATACTTCATATTAGTTACAGGTTTTATTCGATAGAAATTCGATATCACTTACTGTAGTAAAATAATTACGCACTCCACAGATTTTCATATAAGTCTTTTGAAGATAGCAAGATAATAGCATTGAAGACATAATATTCATGCAATATAATTAACCTTTGTCTTTACATATGATTCCACTGTTAAAGCTCACTGTTAAAGGTCACAAGGTTAACTGTGGACATCAGAATCTGTTATAACGGAACTAGTTGACCCGGCGTACTTCGTTCCGCCTAAAAGTCGAAGATCTAAAATTATCAGTGTTCCTCCACTATATTATGTATGAATTATACATACTAAACTTTCCTCTTGAATCACTTTATCTATTAAAAAAAACATTAAAATCCATAGCGTTTTAAAGATCTTAGTATACATTTGGACACAAGCGAGACTCGACTTTGTTTTACACTATGTAGAGATAGATGAAATGTATTTACAAACGAAAGATTGCATTGTAAACACTACCTTAGGTGCATTCGGTTTGTGTCACGAAAATTCATCCGTTCTCCGAATGGTGTCGGAATTTTACGTACCGTACGTACGGTATCTAGAGTCTGATTAACATTTCATGGCTACATATAAAGTATAATAATTGTATATTAAGAAGTATCACTAAAAATCATTACTTGGGGCTAAATCGAGGAGGAAATCTCGCAAATCTCAATATGTGTAATTCATACATGAGTAGGTACTCGTACATCTTATATTCACACATTTAATATCCCGTTAGCAGACAGCCATATTGAAAATCGGGCCAACGATCCATTTTACCTTATTTATTATTGGGACGTTTCACTTGTTCCGCATTGTTGACTTTTCGCGTTGACTCATTCTTATTTCTGAAATTGAATGACATATTTATCACGGAGATTTGTATGAAAAAAATATTTTGTTATCCATCTCGTTATGAGCGCTCGGCGAAGGGCGGTTTTGTGTAAAGTGACAAAAGAGGAGCTTCAGAATTATTCATTCGTATTCCCGCGACGCTAGTTCCTTCTAATATTTTGAGTAACTCAAAGTTGAGTTTGACAGAGAATAGGATAAGGTCGTGTTTTACGAAGAAAGTTTAAGGCAATAAAAATGTAATATCTTTATATATAAAATAAAACTTATTTTTACATGTTGTGAAGAAGGTTACGTAATGTCCGACCGTCTTTTGTAGTAAATTATAACCACAATTTTGTTACGTACGTATAAATATAAAATGTAAAATAAAAGTTAATTTAAGAATATTTTTTCTACATATAAAATAAGCAAATCGAGAATGCAATTCACTTAGCGGTAAGTGGTCACTGTCTCCCACGGAAATTTGAAAAGATGTTTATGTAGAACAAGGGCTTTGAAGTCAATCAGGACTCCCGAGGACCCGGTAACCACGGCCCTTCCATCAAAATGCAAGAACTACATGATCCTATTTTTGTTTCGTTTACGAAGGGGAAACCTTCAAAAGGTACCCGACGCCGTGGGTTATGTGGAATTCTTACAGCACTAAAACCCGTCCTCAGCACTGCGTGGAGGACTCCGGGCTCTCCAACGGAACACAACCGGAGTCCTTCGAGCGCGATGCCCCTTTTGGGCTCTTCCCTGATGGGCGAGAAACACTCACCGCACCTTCTGGTGTTTACGGCGGCATGCGACCACACATCCCGCCGTCCTTTCCGGGGTCGCTTGGCCGGACGGTTCTAGCTACCACTCTACGCGCCCGCAACCCCGAAAGCCCCTTTAGTCGCATTTTACGATAGGCAGAAGGTACCATAGCCCTATTCCAGAAACTACAGGGACAAAGAACTACATCACCCCAGAAGTAGGTGTGACGATTTACCACATATTAAATGTACGTTTCAAGTATGCTATAAAGTTTAGTCTAGTCACTCCTAATCCAGCAATACTTTGTTGCTTTTTCTATTTAAGACGTTGTATTTGTCTAACGTATTCTTCATTCAATATTTCTGTAATATTTAATTTTGTAAGCCTATCCTCTATCAAGCTCATGATTTAAAGATATATGAATCTGATACGACCAGATCGAAAGTATAATTTCATAATTGAGATTTTTAACTGGACACTAATCATTAAAACAATAAAAAATGTAAAATTTTTTCGTCTGCAGACGTTTTGGACCAAACATACTCATAAAACCGGAGAAGGAACGTACATACGAACGGTAGGACTACAAGATAATACTTTCCTCAATCATTCCTCTAACGTGCCTTACTTTATCCTCCGAGCTAAATTGTTTCCTCGCCCAAGTTACAGCACTGATATATCCGCGAACATTCCTATGCGAACGTGAATATGTAATTCTGCAGGATGAATGCGTGGTATGATTCTTGAAATGTGCGTACATAACGGATGGATATAGTACTTATGACGTATTCATGTGTTATGAGCGCCTTTGCATTCCATGAGTTTTTATTTTGTAACCTATTCATTATTCGTCGTAACCTGTCAATAGGAGTTTTTGAGAATAAACTGGATTTACAATATTAAGTATGTATATGATTTTCACAGGAATACTTAACGTAAAGTAGGTAATACATATTTTTTAACGTAATATATTCCTTTACCTTAAGGATTACGTCTAGTTTGTTAACTCAGGAATTTTAAATAATCTTTTAATGGCAATAACTGAATACCTACTCTCTCAGCAGTAAAGCAGCTTCTTATTTCCTGAGGCACTTTTATACGTATTTTATACAGCGGTAAAACTTTCAGAATTAGCTAGGCAAAAAGATAAGATACGATGCCGAGGAAATATTTAGTGTTCGGTATCCAATTCAGTGAGACCTCTCGAGAGCAATACATTTCAACTTGCGCGTTCGTTTTGAACGAATTGTTCCGGGCGTAGCGAGAGGAAGTGGTTTAGTTATGTAAACCGGGGCATCGTCCCGCCGTCGATACATTACCGTCCGATACCTCTGAGCTTAACAGGAAAGGGTCCATAGGTAATAATTTATTACTTACTGGTTTCGCATGCGTAGAACTTTGGGACTCCGCATACCTATATAACTGTCAAAGTATCATCGTGTCTCCCGTGTATAGCCCGCAGCCATCGCTCCTAATAAATGCGGCGTTTCAGTTTAATGACAAACGAAACAGAATGTATTTCGTTACAAGGAGTAACAAGAGATTTGTTTACATCCCTCATCGAAAACGAGATGAAATCAAATAATGAATTTGTAACTCGAGGAAAGTATTCGTTTATGTTCCACGAGAATTATTGCGATTGCTCAGCTTAACGAACAAAAAATTTATAAGGATATAATTCAAAGGATGTACCAATAGAAAGGGTGTTCAATCGTGCGACTTAGCTCTGAAAAAATCTCAAGAGACGGTTTATCCCTCGAGAACAATAGCGGTTGATTTTATTGTTTGCATATTGGAATTGTTAGGTTCATTTTTATGTTTATCAGCATTTGTATAGCCCGCATCAAAGCATAATTTCCACCACTATGTTCGTTGAATAATAATATACATTCATCTACTTTTTATACTTTTGATTGGTTCGGTGTAAAGATAATTATGGATGTTATAGGATGAATCCTGCACATGAAATATTCTATGTAATGAAAACAAATCATATTACGTCAGGTTTTCGTAAAGATATTATATTATCTCCTTTCCAAAACGAAAACTTTTCGTTAAGAAATCTCATGAAAAATTAACATTACTAACTTTCATTGAGAATCACGTAAGTTTAACCCTATATTATGTAAATTTATCTTTTATGAAGATTGTCTTAAATTAAAAATGTGTTAATATTAATGTCACTTTTCATATAATTGGAGTACATTATCAAACTTTTGAATATAGAACGCAGCAGCGCAAAAAAATGTTTTTATAAATGGCAGAAAAACTAAATTATTGTTGTAATTTAAACTTATCATTTATAAGAGTGATTTAAATTTTGCAGAAAGCATAAATGACAATTCATTGATTCATTTGAACAGGTCTCGTATCAAGAGCCATCCAAATGAATGTACGGCAATGCACGACACTTCGATATATGACTCTCGCGTACTGATTCAATTACTACTTATATTTTTGTAGCTGATGAGATTTAAATTTGATACAAAATTTAACATAATATAATCTATTTATTGAACTTTAGGGTAACTTTTAGCTTGGTTTTCATAATTAAATGCACACAATTATGTGAAAGTAACTGATAATTCTAACTTCTTTGTAGTTGATTCTAGTTTATTACCATTTATGGGACTGGTACCTACAAAAATACAACGATATAAAAAATATTTGTTTATCTACTAGAATAATCTTAAATACGGCGCATTATTTTTTTATAATATTTCCAAAGTAAGATAGAAATTGTCTTAATTTATAGCTTAAAACATTCTACACTTGACCATTAGCATGCACTATTTAGTAGAAATAAACAAAACACAGCCTATCATAGCATTCCGTTTTTGGTCAGTAGGTAATGTTCAAAGTGCAGGAACAGATGCCCAGATACAAACCATACCAGATAAGTATGAGATAATACTATGTATCATAAACCAAACGCTTATTGTTAGTAATCCATCTAATATCATCCGATATGGACGTTTGTTTCTCATATATTCTATTATCCATTGTGATTTATACCGCGGTAAGCACAATTCACTTTATAAAATTTCAAATGCGCATTCATTATATTTTTCCTATCCGTCTATTAGAGACGCATCCATTTTAATTAACACTTTTCCATGCTCAAAGAGTTTGCGACGTGGTTTATTATAAAACAATTTTCTAGATGCATGCATGTTTTAATTTAGCATGTAGGTAACCGTGACATTTGAAGGCGATAAAACGGGGGCGGTGTTCGTTAACCTTTGCTATTTTATTTTCCATTCCAATTACTGGCTAGAATATTAATTAATTACAAACTAATTGTATTTTCATTCAGTTGCGTAGCGTATGTAGGTTTATGCGTAGGTGTATGAAGGTATATCTTTGTACAAGGTGTATCTCTCTTAGGAATTAAGACAGCCATAGCATACTTATGTATATGATGATTCCTGCGAGATCATTGGAGTTCTTTGAGATGGATGATATATATATTTAATCTTAAGATCTGAGTATGTTTCATCCCTTTCACTCATAAACCGGAACAGTAGGTAAAAGCTTATAGCACTCGATATCTAGTAGTTACTAAGTTGCAAAGACTTTACTTAATATTGTTTAACGAACGTTGACAATGGCGAATTATTTAACGATTGACTCTGATCATGTACTGAGTAATTTATACTTACATCAAGAGAATTGAAGTACTCCGGTGCATTTCAAGGAATTAACAATTATCTTGCCTTTATGGAAAGATTTAAAAAATGCATGTCATTGTGGCACAAAATTAATATAATTATGTACCTATCCCGGAATCATATCATACTCATACTAATATTATAAAGGCGAAAGTTTGTGAGTGTGTATGTTTGTTACTTCTTCACGGCTACACGGCTGGAGCGATTTTCAAAAAAATTGGGTAAGAGTTAGCTGATACTCTGGATTAACATATAGGCTACTTTTTATTATGAGAAAATATCTTATTCCCACGGGAGAATCTTTGACAATTTTTGTTAATGCGGGCGAAGCTGCGGGATTCAACTAGTCTTATATAAATTTTGTAATTTTTTTTGTGTAATACTAGTATAATACTAATATAGAATCTACATTGTATACAGGTAAACGCGGACATACCAACATATACTTTGAATGATGGAAATGAGATACCGGCAGTGGCCTTGGGAACCAGTTTGGGACATCTGGCTGATGTAAGTACTGGACATAATTATATATGTATTTATTGTTAAAATTTTCAAAATCCACTACAATGTGGTACACATTTATTTATTTCTGATAGTGTAAACAAAATTCAAGAAAATTGGTTAATTATTTTAAAGTAGGCCACCAATTCGCACTTGGCCAGCGCGGTGGACTATGGCCTAAAACTCTCTCATTCTGAGAGAAGACCCGAGCCCAGCAGTGGGACAATAATGGGTTGTGAGTATAGTAGGCGAGATTTCTTACAATATTTTGTTTAATAATTAGGTATATAATATGGTTCGCGTTTACTTATTTTGTCCTTTGCTCATTACTTTAAAATGCTTTATATATCTAGCAAAACTCAATCCGATATAAAACATTTTCTTCAACACATGAATATAATAGGTATTGTTCGATGTTCGTATATATTACTATCTAAGTATTAATTTACATTGTTAAGCGATAATTTTGCAGCATTATTTGTGTTTTAATTATGTTCTATAGTAATTACATAATGACCATCAAATTGTTTGTTTAGGGTAAATCGATTATCGTTTATCATTAGATAAAATAATAAACTACAACATTAGATAATGGATTAATTAAAATATTAAAATGTATAAGTTCAAAATGTAAATTTTACGTTTTGTTTGGTTTTCGAGACTAATTACTTTACGGTATTCTTTTTACATTTGTACGCGTTGAAACAAAAACCCTTATGTCTGGCTTCCCCGATGCTTATTGTAGTGTGTTTCTTTGTGCTGTAAAGAGTAGTACCAGACACCCTTTTTATTAAGGCACGTAGACGCATGTTATGTATGCGTGGTTATGTAGCGAGATAAGTGCGTTCCCTTACAATTATTAAAATAAATAGGAATATGCTTGCGGCTTTACGGGACTAAGGGGTTTGGTTTCCGTTTGGGGGAAGATAGGGGCTTGATACTAATTGCTCACTTTTGTTTTGGGAGCTCTAAAGAATAGTCGTTTATAAAAGTTTGTTTTATGTATTTACATTGGAAAACAAAGACTGAGTTTTAATAAACGAGTTGAGGGAAGTTATATTTTTGTAGTACAAAAAGTGTAAGTATTTTCTAGAGTACTTTTAGAAAAGATTACAGATTACGAAGAATCAGAAGATTGCGAATGGTCCATCAACTCGCACAATTAGTGATACGATTTCTCGCTGCTTTCGTAATATCATGAACATTGAACATGGAGACTTTTTCTCAGTCAATTCCGTCGTAGTTAAAGCAAGACAATTTGATGCTACATTACTTTGCAGAATCAAACTGCACTAAATCCTTTTAAGGGATCATACTTGATGTTTGCTCATTTCGACAAGCTCTCTGTATATTCCTAGGGTAAACGTATACTGCCAGTGAACCACTCGCTCGCACATGCAGTACAATGGGCCCTCGAATCTGGCTACAAGCACATAGACACAGCCACCCTGTACCGCGTTGAAGACGAAGTCGGTCTAGGTGTGCGGGATTTTCTGAGAGACAACAACGCCGATCGACGGGATGTGTACATAACTACTAAGGTAAGACAGAAATCAGTTTTAGCTACAAAGAAAATAAGTCACTTTTAATATACGTTACAGTTGGGATTTTTATAAGTAACACATACCTACATACAAGTATAATTTTATTAATTTTCAAATAACAATATGAATATATTAAATAACTTATTTTATAACTATATGTATATATAAAAGAATAACTTAAAAGGTAAAGAAAAAACAAATATAATATATTAATATATCTTATATATTATTAATAATATATTTCTTATATATTATTCTCATATTAATATATCTTCCAGGGCAGCCGGTGTCGTGGCGACTGACGCTGAAATCCGCAAGTGCCAGAAATATGGAGATATCATTAAAGATTACATATTTCTGGCATTTGGCGTTGAAACTATGGGACCGTGGGGATTAAATGCTAAATTATTTTTTAAGCATCTGTCCAAACGTTTGATAGAGTCAACGAATGATCAGAAAGCTGGCACATACCTCGGTCAACGAATTAGCCTTGCTATTCAACGAGGTAATGTTGCCAGCGTTCTGGGAACTCATCCTAAGGACAGTAATTTGGATGCAGCATTTTATATTTAATTTAGCAATTTGTTTTTTCCCTACATACATAATTATTACAAGTGGCACAAACGTATGTACCAGTACTATACGGATATAAGATTTAATTCAAATTTAACTACTCATATCATTATATGAGTAGTTAAATTTTTTTAAATAAATTTTAAGGTTTTTTTTATCCAAAATATTGTATCACTTTATATAAACATTATGCAATGCATAATTAATTAATTTTTGATAAAAAAAAACCTTACGTGAACGTTTCGAAAATTGTCGAATGTAATAAAATGGCGTATTCTACTCTGTCTCACATTTTTGTGAACGCGTGAGGGAGACAACAAAATGTATCGATAAAAATCAATTGATCGCTGCTCGGTCGATAATTTTTGACAGTCTGAACCTACTACGCAAAATGCGAAACAAGATTTTTAAACGAGTGCTCGCGTCGATCGTGCGACTGCTCGTTTGAAAGTTTCGTACTAAGTCTACAGATGACCTGATGTAAGCGGACACTGCCATCCGCGGATATTTTTAATTCCATACAAGAATCCTTTAAGAGGTCAGCTATAGCTATATTAATCCTTTTCTACCTTTGAGGAGTAAGTTTAAAATGCCTTTGATAAGTATGGCAAAGATGTTGATTGAAAAAGGTATCTAAATACATGTAGATTCCACATCGTAACCAATACAGCAACTACAAAAAACTTTAAAGACAACGTATATGTATTATGGACAACGATAATTTGCATGTTATATTCTCGTCAACCCATTAGTGTCACACTGCTGGGCACGGGTCTTCCTCACAGAATGAGAGAGTTTAGGCCATAGTCCACTAGTTTCAACCATTATACTATCACTGCTCTAATGGATGTTATGTATATCCTCCAAAAGTCATAGGTATTGTAAAAAATGTTTACAATGTCTAATCTCATTTCATAAGAATTTCAACATAGAATTTGTAGGACTGTGATGAACAAACCGTAAATGACATTTTCCATGAATTTATTCGTTCTTTACTAACCGTTCTCAGTCAGTATTCGTGCACAAGCGATTATAACACACGGCTGATGACCATTCCATTATACAGACATCCATTTGCTGAGTACACATGGGAAAAATTCTGCGAAGTTAACCCTAACCCCGTTAGATTGCGAGTGCTTCCGGGAATACCGCCGACATGGCGATACTACTAGGTCGGCCATAAAAAATCTAAATAACGGACATATGATTACGTTGGTGAAAATATTTTACATGCATACGAAACGGCACGACTTATTAACATATTCTTTTACCTTAAAGATAATGTTTTTTCTCATCTAGGTAGAAATCTTAATTGTTTGTATCTTCCGAGTGACATCCGCTGCGGATGCGTCCATGCAACCTAATCGTATAATAAAATGAATCTCACCTTATGCCTACGATGTACTAAGATAGCTTATACACTTCATATAAGCCGTCTTAATACAACAATTCATAAGCTGTTTCACATCCAATTTGAAGTTGGTAGGATTTTATTATTTTTTTTTACTTAACTTTTTATGCAGACTGTATACATATTTTATATTGTTCATATGTATATTTTTTAAGTATTTGTAGTCATTAAATAATATCATAGTTATTAATTACAATTAAATACGAGTATTTCGTATGTATTTTGACTTTCTATAACAAAATATTAACCTATTAATTACTATACGCATGGCACGCCTTACCGAATATACCTTCCAGTTTCTATGTATTGACAGTATCCAATTCACAATAAGCAGGCATAATAAATGACTTTCTTTATTTAGCTATGGAACGACGCCCACGAGAGACATCAAGTTATACCGGCACTGAAGAATTCTCTCGAAGAATTGCTGATGGATTATGTTGATTTATATCTGGTGCATTATCCTATGGCGTATTACGTAAGTTTAGTTTTTATATTTAGTGTAATTTTGTAGTAGTATACGAGCATATACATTGTTAATCTGATAGTAAATAGCCACTGCCACCCAAAGATAACTGTGATTATTCTCAGATTGCAGTCTGACCTGAGGTAAACGGCCGATGCCTGATTTTGAAGGTGGTAGAACCAGTATAGTTCGATCAGGGAAGGACCACTGCCACACCTATTTCTAGCGTGTAACAGTTCTTGCGTTTCGGTGGAAAGGTGTGTTTGTCGGCACACTTTTATATGAGGCGACTATCGTAGTCCTCGGGAGTAAAGTGCATCTGTGATTGACTTCAGATAATACCCATGTTCTATATGAAGTTATTTACGATGTCCATGGGCGGCAGTGACCACTTACCATCAGGTGGACTTCATGTTTGTTTGCTATTTCAATAATTAAAAAATATCTGCTTTGCTTCCACTGCCAATTAGAGTTAAATCTCCTCGGAAAAGTATATTTTCTCTACCATACCATCGTAGCAACAGCTCTTATTCTATTATTGTTAGGCAGAAATAGGTGTAGTTCATTTGTTTTTACTGGCAAAAGCTGCGATGTAACCCAACGAAATACATGCATATAAAAGTTTTACTATGTAACTAAATGTAGGTTTCATATAACGCTTTGTTTTCGTGTTTGGAAAATGTTATTACTTGGTGATTGTGAATGTGTTTGTAACCATTTTGTTAAGCTGTTACTATCACATTTAATGTATTAAATTCGAAACTAATTGATGGATATGTAGAAATTAATTTTACGTCAGTGACTGAAATTAATTAGGTTCAATTCAATACTTGTTTAGACACAAGCGTGAAATAAACCAATATGTACGAGTCAAATACACGCTGTAATTATCGTATAATATTATCAATTCTGTAATAATATATGGTGTTGCATTAGGTAATATGTAAATATATTTTGAGGGTTTAATATACAAGCTAATCTGAATTTGTTTAGTATTATATGTACCTATATGAAGTTTGTATATCAATTAACTATTGTCTCTGCTCAATGCGATTTCCGTAGGAACACAAGGTATTATTAGGTATCAAAAGGGTTAAGTTTTTTGTGCAGTTATACTTCATACTAGTGAAGTGTAACTGCACAACTATTTTTGTAGATAATTCTGCATTTAGGTAGTATTGCATGTTAGGAAACATGTTTAAAATATAAGTATATATATACAAAAACAACATTTCTATAAATGAACAAATTAAAATACCTTTACATTCACATACACAGTAACTTACACGTTGATACGTACTAGCACGCAACACATACATACCTTGAAATACACACATGCATACATAATTAGATATACCTGTACCGCTTGCGCGCAAGCGAAGGAAATTGGCTCCACAGAATACCAGCGCTGCAGGTGGCCTTGACTATCTGCAGCAATAAGCTGAGTGGAGACCCTTTCGGTCAATGTAATGTAACTTACATCAATAAGTATTAGTTAGTGATAATAACACATGTTTGCTATTGGATGTATCTTCTTTTTTGTATAACCTTATGTACTGTACCGAATAAAGTATTTTCTTTCTTTCTTTCTTTCTTTCTTTCTTTCTTTCTGTGTGTTGATATTTTTTTCTTTGTATTTATTTATAGCAATCACTAAATAGGGAATCATAGAAGGGCCTACCATTTTCTTCGCCATTATTCCGAATACCTACCCGTAACTTAATTTTACTCTTAAGTTTAACAATATTGACACTAATTAATAGAAAAATGGAAGCATCAGTGACACCGATTACCTTGAGACCTGGAAAGGAATGGAAGACGCTAAAGATTCCGGTCTTGCGAAGTCCATAGGAGTTTCTAATTTTAACCTCACGCAGATGCAGCGACTTTGGGATAACTGTAGAATAAAACCAGCCGTTCTGCAAATTGAGGTTTGTACTTTTTATGATACTACAACATGAAAGACTAGTGCTTTCCAAAGGCAACTGCAATAAATTATAAATACGACATAAACACATTCTGGAATCAATATTACGCGTTATAATTGCTGTCCTCTAACAAATCGGCGCATCGATGTAGAATGTGAGGCAAATACTGTGGATAAATACCTGAGGCAAATAACTTACGTATGCCGGAGGCAAATACTACACTAGACGTTCTACTTCACATTACTGAGAGTACACAACACTTTTTTAAGACAGATATTTCACTAGAAACATTAAGCTTGAAAACTAAATTATATTGATCCTTAATGTCTTTAAATATACTCTTACTGCATCCGTAATATTTTTACTGATTACATTGCATTAGGCTTATATACGTGATGAGATCAGTATAAATATTGCATTAACAGATACATCATCATCATCACGTCAGCCTTTTTTGTTCCACTGCTAGACATTAGCCTCCCCTAAGGTGTGCCACAATGCTCGGTCCTCCGCTGCTCTCATCCAGCCACTTCTTATGAAAGAACGTTACTTCTTACGAAAATTTGTAACCACGCTTAACATTTGCGTCAGTCAATAGTGATCTAGGTTCCATAAACTATTACTTATATAAATCATGTATAAGATATATGGACTATAGTCCACAAGCGTGGACTTAGTATTCAATATTTCAGCGTTTCATTTACCTATATGATCCTCAGGTAAACCCGACAATAACCAACACCGAGTTGTTAGATTGGTGCAGAGAACATGGAGTCGTGGTTATGGCGTACAGCCCATTCGGTGGTATTTTGGGCCGCAAAAAAGATGCCCCGCCGCCTCGAGCTGACCACCCAGTGTTAACACGCATCGCTGATAAATATAAGAAGACTGTGCCGCAAATACTTCTCAGATATTTGGTAAGATCATGGATATGTTATTTTTATAATAGGAAAGCATTGCTAAATACTAGTGCTTGAGAATTGATCTTATACTGTATTTACTTATAATATATTTCTTATACAAAGTCAACTAATTTACATTTGGATAGTTTAGTTAGCTTTGATCGAACATATTTTCGTTCTAAAGGAAGATCTGTAGGCTTTAGATCTTCTATAAGTGGCGCAATTACAAAGAAAGAAAGGAAATACTATTGAACCCAATACTACTACTAATATAAAATCTATTAAAATTAATAACATAACAGCAAACGTATAAAATATTAGTGATATAAGTGCATTTACTGATTTTTGTTTCTTTCAGGTGGATCAGCAGCTAGTGGCTATACCTCGTTCAACGAACAAGGATCGCATAAAACAAAATATAGATATAATGGATTTTTCGCTAACTCCAGAAGAAGTTGAAGAGATGTCTAAATTCAATGTCAATTACCGTCTAAGAACTCCGGTTAAGTGGTATCCCCATCCAGAGTTTCCTTTCGAGAAGAAAAATTTAACTAACGCTGAAATACAATATATCATCGACCATAGTAAAGAAGATTAAGCACATAACTTAACATTGTTATGTACGTAAAATGTGTACTCAAAACGTATAAATCAAAAGTTTGTATTCTTGATATCATAAAGAAAAATAGTGGGGTGAAAATTATCCTGTATTTAAATAAGATTATACCAAACAGTATGTTTAGGGAAATAATATTCAAAGGATTATTTTATTCATCCATATCCATATCCATAATTCCGTACTAATTATAATTATAATTATAAATATAAATGTATAATATAATATAATTATAATTATAAATGTGAAAGTGTGTTTGTTTGTTCCTCTTTCACGTCGCCAACTCGCCACATAGATATTATATGATATGGTCTATATGCTGTGAGATAGTTCGGAGGGCGGAGAGTGATGTAGGCCACTTTTTACCGCGCTCTCTCATTCCCATGAGAATATCGATGTTTTATTATTTGATACATATTTAGTAGTTCCACATGTTAATAGATGGCGTTAGTAAAATTCATTTCTGTTCTGTTCATTCAGGTTCTGAATCACGCTATCAAATGCTAATGTTAATTCCCTTCGACCGTGCGAGCGAAGCCGCGTGTAAGAGCTAGTGTCTAAATAATCGTCACCAAACAAGCACTAGTAAGAAATCAAGAAATTGTATTCCACTGTGTGATAAATAATATGCAATTCAATATGGCACTAGAGTTTCGTAATCCAACTTAAGGCCAACGTATCGGTCGTGCAAACGAGTAGTAGTTGGGAACGAGTAGTACAAAGATTTGGCAAATATTAAGGTCATGATAATTTTGATCCCTAACTCCTTTTTTAGGGATTTTATTATTACGATATACTAACATTTATAAGTTATATTACAAATTTATGACGATATATGTATAAGATAAGATATGCACATGTGTTGAAATTTTTTATCAATTTGTTATTAATCCAGCTTTTCAAATAAATTAGTTATTATGTTATTGGGGCATTTTTATGCTATATTTATGTGCAAAGATATTTTTTCCACAGTTTTAAATAAATAAAAACAAAAATATCGTAAAATTGAACGATTAAACTCTTGACCAATTTATATTAAAATGTCTGCGCGGTAGAGTAAATGATCCATAATTAAATACTTTCACCTCACTCTATAGTCTTGTTGGCCTTTTTAATCTTCAGTATTACGTAATTGAATTCTTTTAACCGCGAACATAAAGGAAATGCCGCCGCTTTTATCTCAGCTTCAGGCTTTGCGATCGCTTAATTGATTTTGCTGGCAATAATTATGTACTTTATAATAAACTCTCCAAGAATTTTTGATGAAATAATTAAGAAAAATTAATCATGGCATTAAAAGCTTATACCTTAGTTAAAGAAGGTAATTACTAAGAGATTTTCACTGCGTTTTAATACTTACTTATCTTTGTTATATTTTCATATGCAAAAAACTTAAAATAGCTTATATGATAGCATATAATTCATATAATAGCTTGCCTTACTTGAGATGTCCTCAATTGTGAATTTTTAATGACTTCACTAAAGTCATAATCGATTTTCATGCAAACCAAACGCTATGCATAATTACAATGGCATTGGTCCCAAGGAAGTCGTTCATAGTTCCAAACTGTCCTTGCAAATACAAAGTTACGTAAAAATGACAAATATTTATACAAAATATCTAATAAAATATCGTATTTCGTTTTAAATAAAATAAATCCAAATGCTATCTAAAGTGGAAGTGAGATGCAGGTACAGATTTTAAGAATAAGCTTTGGGTATTCCAGGCACGACGTACAAGAAGACATTTCCTTTATTTCATAAAAATCCAATTCAAAAGAAAATCTCTGTATGATTTCAAGAGTTCACGTCTTTCGCCTCGGGACGAACTGTAATCCAATGTACGTTTCCAGGAATATTAATGAGCGTTGCCGGTCATTTTGATCTTAGTATTCCACGGAGGTTCACTTCTATTTTTATTGGAATGGAAGGTGAGGTAGTGCTGAATTCTTAATATCGATTAATTAGAGGTTTCTTGTGAACCGGCGCGAGTTAATGGTCGGTTGGTTTTTTCTGCGCCACATCCATGAACGCAGTAAGCTAGGCTGATTATGTGAGCTGACGTTTATAAGGCTTGGTTTACATTTTATTAATCCAGAGTGTCAGCTAATTTCCTACCAAATTTTATGAAAATCTTTTAAGCCGATTAGACGTGAAGAAGTAACATTCATACACTCCCAAACTTTTGCCTTTATAGTATTTGTATGATAATTTGTAAATATTCTCACGAAATTTTATAATTTGATCCCCGAGTCTATGCTACTGAGTCACATTAAGGATTAACTATGTTGTATTTTTGAAGTGAAACTTCTTTATCGGGGTTGTTGAAGTGAAATGAAACTTCTTTATCGGGGTTGGAAAAAAATTTAGTGTAACATTTTTTCGTTACGCGCCATCTTTTTCTTATCCCTACCACGCGTGATTCGAAGTATACTTTCTCCAGCTGAGTTTATATCGTTTTAACGGACTTACTCCACAGAGTACATTATATATATACTGAAATAGAGACCAAACTCTGACGTTTTACGAGTAATGCGACACGAGCGCCTCTGTTATCTAGTGTTGGAACTACTATAAATATAAATTGATGTATGTATATGATAGTAACAGCACTGTGGATGTGTGCGAAACAAACATCATATATACGTATGTGTGCGCCAGAACAAAATTACTTCCTTAGGGCCGGCACTCATATGACGGAGCGCAGCGCAGCGCATTTTTTGCTGTCAAACTATTATCGTCATTGTCCCTTTAGAAATAATATCCAAAATTAAATACCAGCAATTTATTTCTGAGGAGCATGGAAGCGACCACATGCGAAAGGTAGCGCGGGAGCGCGACCGCGCGCGCAGCAGCGCGACCGCGCGCGCACGACGCGCTACTCCGCGAGCGTCCGCTTTCGGTCGCCGCTGGCCGCTGGGAAAAAAAACGAATGACGACCGTTTGTCGAGTATATTCCAGCGCATGCTCGCGCATCCGCGCGCACCCGCGCGCATTCGCGCGCATTCTCCCAGTAATTAGCGCGAATTTCGGCTAGTGTGTGATTCGTTAAGAAAATTTCGCGGGCATGCGCTGCGCTGCGCTGCGCTGCGCTCCGTCATATGTGCGCCGGCCCTTACTCACAAAAGGATTTTTTAATAAATAAAACAAAATCTCTTTTAATTTCATTTATTTCTTTCTAATTTCTTTCTAATTACTTCCTTACTCACAAAAGGATTTTTTAATAAATAAAACAAAATCTCTTCTATCTTCATTTATTTCTTTCTTTTCAACATTTTATCGTAAATATTTTTAGCTTTAAATTGATTTAAATCTCCCTCGTCATATCTTTCGATTCTCCCAGCCAATATTTTATTTATATTTTTGCACTAAACGTGTATTGTAAATTTAATTAAAATTTTCAAATTCAAAAATTTTTTCGTTACGCGCCATCTTTTTCTGTTACGCGCCATAATCCGTTACGTTACGTTACGTTATCCCTACCAAGCGTGATATTAGACAGATTATTATAGATTAGATTATTAGATAAAGTTTAATAAAAGCCTTTTATTAAACTTTATCTAATTTTACTTTATTTAACCAATTTCTGTAAAGTAGCATATAGTAAATTATTTTTTGAAAAATAACGTCATAAAGAAGTTTCACTTCTTACGAGTGTACGCTAGTACACGCACACATTTTTTTTTATTTCAATGTACGATGTACATACTATCACTTCCCGTATATTTTCCTGAGTAGGTACGTCCGAAGGATTTTTCGAGGTCGAGTATATAAGTATATATAAGTTATATGATACGGTTTCACAGATTTCTATCAAAATTAGGAGTATCAAAATTGAATCTTCGATGGAATATTTTGGGTATATACCTTGTGACCACATCATGTATTTTAACGTTAACTTTTGCGCTAAAGTGCCGTGGCCCCACCACTAAACAGATACGTAGCGTTCCACAGATTAATTACACGCGGAATCAAACCCAGTGCGTTGATAACGATTGCAAATTGGGATAACGAACCGGAATGGCGGTTACGAGGTAATGGGATATTTCCAACTGTGAATTTGTTAGCTGATTTAAACTTATTGGCGGTGAAATACATTTTGCTTTCATTGCGTTGTTGGTTTATTTTGAATATGAGTTAGATATTTGCTTGTTAATGATATTGATTAATATGATATTTCTATGTAATGTTTGTATTCAGAGTAGTTACATCTCTTTATTAATGGTAAAAGTACATCGAGATGAAACTGTCAAACCTGAGAGCTCTTAATTGTTTAATTCTTAGCTATTACAACATGAATATAATCGATACCTGATTTTATAATTTTTATAAGTCACCGTATAGGTAAAGATATATTTTTTTTAATGTGGATGATTTTATCTGTGTTTTCTATAGTTCCCTATAACGTTCCCTATGAGCGTCGGAAGCTTTCAAAGGATGGGTGAAATGTCCTACAAAATTAGTGAGCGTTTATACTGTTGGCAATACCTAATTGGTTGTCTTGTCTAATGGACCTATTGTTCTTGTTGGACAGATTATTTTCGTAGAATAATATTTTTTCACCAACTTATTTCCAAACAACGAAAAATAACAAGCCCTGTGGGCGCTACGAAATAATAAGTTCTAAACGTGGACGGTGGACGAAAAAAGCTAGGCAAGTCCTAATTAAGATCGGTCAAAATGTACCTACACTCTACCCATATGGTAATCATACGTGAAGAAAATATGTGAAGTAGCTATAATTGGTTCTAATAATTGACAAAATCGATAGACCAAAAAGAGAAGGCTCTTAATTAATGACCTTTAGCTTCAATATATTTTTCCTTATTAACAAGCGTTTCCTCTGCTTGTACAAGTATGAGGCAGCGATAACTTTTAGAGGTTAACATATATACAAAAGAATTTACACACATACAGCCCCATACTTAGGACTCCCTGGGTCATGAGTACCATGTATCGACAGATACAGGACTTTTGTAGGGAGATTGACTTGGGGCATGAGCCATGGATCTTTGGTTCTGTCAAACCTTTTCTTAAATTGATAATGATTTTTTTTTCATCAAACTGGAGTAGTACATGAGCATGAGTGAGTAAATGAAATAGTAAATGGACATCTGTAATCAACTACACCCAGAACAAGGGTTCCATCTGAAGTCAATCACAGATGCGTTGCTACTCCCAAGGACTATAATGGTCGCCTCATGTGAAAGTGTGCCGGCAACTACACCCTTCTATCGAAACGCAAGAAATGCTTCACGCTAGAAATAGGTGTGGCGGTGGTACTTCCCCGGTCGAACTACACTGCTTCTACCACCTTGAAAATGCTCTTCGTATTATAAAAAATACTAAGTCGGTGAAAAATAGGTCATTCTATTACTGAAACCAGCTACCTAGCCTTAGTACATAATTGAGTTATAGGCCCGATTCACGTCGCTTACCGTTCCACATCACACACACAATCAACATTGCAGAAGTAATATATACCTATTTTCCAAATTCATCGATTGTACATTTGTCTATTAGGGGATCAAACCTGTAAAATTGCGGCTCGGATAAGGTTCTAGCGCCACGCTGTTGATATGTAATTTGCGGAAATATGTCGTAAGTAAAATTGCTTTAATATTATTCCAATGTTTTGTTCATAGTAAGCTGAGTTACTCAAATCCTTTGTAACATTCTGTACTCCAGACTTGCAAGATATCTAGTGTCGTGTGAATATTAACAAGGCGCGTCGCTCGTCGGCCTCAGACAATCCTTTGATAAATGCCGCGCTGTGCAAGACAAGAGGATTGCCACTCAACTCTTTCTGTTTTCTTTATTTTACTTCGCTTTTAAAGTTTGTTTGGTCTATATATAAAATAAGAGCAAAATTAAGAAGCATGGAGTAGAGTCCAATTGACAATTAGTGTCCAGAAAGCATCATAAAAATGTAGGTCTAAACTGAAATGCTTCAAATAACAAACCTGTAGAAATCAATATTTTTTAGCTGCCTTTTCTGCTATTTGTAACGCCTAACTTCCGTTAAATGAGACTTTAAAGCCATATTTATTAAAACTTATTTAGGAAACTTTTTGATTTACTTTTTCCAATCAGATTAGTTTGTTAGTTTAAATTAGATATAGCAAATCCCCGTCCCTATCTTTCCCTGGCCTATGGTAGACCCCCAACTTAATGTTATAATTTTTATTATGCAACGCAAAATACCGCCTAACATCAGATAGACTGTTTTTCTGTTTTAAAACGTAATATTATTCTAGTCTGTCGTGCATATGTTTCAAAATGCTATCGTTAGTTTGAACAAGGCACGTTGCAGTCTCTCGTCGGTCTTCAGACAATCCTTTGATAATGCCGCCATGTGGAAAACGAGGAAAGATTTGAGTGGCAATCACATCTTTTCTTTTTCTTTGTGTAACGTGATTTTTGTGTGTCTATATTTAAAGTAGAACAGCACAATTCGTAACCATTAAAATATTGACAGTCGGACTTGAGATTACCTATAGAAATTATAATTAAAGGAAACACTATAAAATTGTAAATGTGTGATTCATCTCTATAATATTCTATTTGATTCCCCAGTCTATGGTACTAAGTCATATTATGGATTAACTATGTTGTATTTTTTTATTACAACGTACGATGTGCATACTATCACTTACGTATTTTCCTGAGTGCTTCCGAAGGATTTTTCGAGGTCGAGTATATAAGTATATATAAGTTATATGATACGGTTTCACAGATTTCTATCAAAATTAGACCACGAGGAGTATCAAAATTGAATCTTCGAGGGAATATTTTGAGTATTTATCATTACTTTGTAACCAAATCATGTATTTTAACGTTAACTTTTGCGCTAAAGAGCGGTGGCCCCACCACTAAACAGATACGTAGCGTTCCACAGATTAATTACACGCGGAATCAAACCCAGTGCGTTGATAACGATTGCAAATTGGGATAACGAACCGGAATGGCGGTTACGAGGTAATGGGATATTTCCAACTGTGAATTTGTTAGCTGATTTAAACTTATTGGCGGTGAAATACATTTTGCTTTCATTGCGTTGTTGGTTTATTTTGAATATGAGTTAGATATTTGCTTGTTAATGATATTGATTAATACGATATTTCTATGTAATGTTTGTATTCAGAGTAGTTACATCTCTTTATTAATGGTAAAAGTACATCGAGATGAAACTGTCAAACCTGAGAGGGCTTAATTGTTTAATTCTTAGCTATTACAACATGAATATAATCGATACCTGATTTTATATTTTTTATAAGTCACCGTATAGGTAAAGATATATATTTTTTTAAGTGTATATGATTTTATCTGTGTTTTCCAAAGTGCCCTATAACACCCATTGTGAGCGTTGGAAGCTTTCAAAGGATGGGTGAAATGTCCTACAAAATTAGTGAGCGTTTATACTGTTGGCAATACCTAATTGGTTGTCTAGTCTAATGGACCTATTGTTCTTTTTGGACAGATTATTTTCGTAGAATAATATTTTTTCACCAACTTATTTCCAAACAACGAAAAATAACAAGCCCTGTGGGCGCTACGAAATAATAAGTTCTAAACGTGGACGGTGGACGAAAAAAGCTAGGCAAGTCCTAATTAAGATCGGTCGAAATGTACCTACACTCTACCCAAATGGTAATCATACGTGAAGACAATATGTGAAATAGCTATAATTGGTTCAAATGATTGACAAAATCGATAGACCAAAAGAGAAGGCTCTTAATTAATGACCTTTAGCTTCAATATAATTTTCCTTATTAACAAGCATTTCCTCTGCTTGTACAAGTATTAGGCAGCGATAACTTTTAGAGGTTAACATATATAAAAAAGAATTTACGCACATACAGCTCCATACTTAGGACTCCCTGGGTCATGAGTACCATGTAGCGACAGATACAGGACTTTTGTAGGGAGATTGACTTGGAGCATGAGCATGGGCCTTTGGTTCTGTCAAACCTTTTCTTAAATTGATAATGAAAAAAAAATTCTTTAATCAGACTGAAGTAGTACTTGAGCATGAGTGAGTAAATGAAATAGTAAATGGACATCTGTAATCAACTACACCCAGAATAAGTGTTCCATCTGAAGTCAATCACAGATGCGTTGCTACTCCCAAGGACTATAATGGTCGCCTCATGTGAAAGTGTGCCGGCAACTACACCCTTCTATCGAAACGCAAAAAATGCTTCACGCTAGAAATAGGTGTGGCGGTGGTACTTCCCCGGTCGAACTACACTGCTTCTACCACCTTGACAATGCTCTTCGTAATATAAAAAATACTAAGTCGGTGAAAAATAGGTCATTCTATTACTGAAACCAGCTACCTAACCTTAGTACATAATTGAGTTATAGGCCCGATTCGCGTTGCTTACCGTTCCACATCACACACACAATCAACATTGCAGAAGTAATATATACCTATTTTCAAAATTGATTGATTGTACATTTGTCTATTACGGGATCAAACCTGGAAAATTGCGGCTCGGATAAGGTTCTAGCGCCACGCTGTTGATATGTAATTTGCGGAAATATGTCGTAAGTAAAATTGCTTTAATATTATTCTAATGTTTTGTTCATAGTAAGCTGAGTTACTCAAATCCTTTGTAACATTCTGTACTCCAGACTTGCAAGATATCTAGTGTCGTGTGAATATTAACAAGGCGCGTCGCTCGTCGGCCTCAGACAATCCTTTGATAAATGCCGCGCTGTGCAAGACAAGAGGATTGCCACTCAACTCTTTCTGTTTTCTTTATTTTACTTCGCTTTTAAAGTTTATTTGGTCTATATATAAAATAAGAGCAAAATTAAGAAGCATGGAGTAAAGTCCAATTGATAATTAGTGTCCAGAAAGCATCATAAAAATGTAGGTCTAAACTGAAATGCTTGAAATAACAAACCTGTAGTAGTCAACATTCTTTTAGCTGCCTTTTCTTCTATTTGTTATTGTTTGTAACTTCCGTTAAATGTGACTGTAAAGCTATATTTATTAAAACTCATTAAGGAAATTGTTTGATTTACATTATTTCATTCAGATTAGTTTGTTAGTTTAAATTAGATATAGCAAAGCCCCGTCCCTATCTTTCTTTGGCCTATGGTAGACCCCCAACTTAATGTTATAATTTTTATTTTGGGTCGCATAGGTATGCAATATTCACTATATTGCATACCTATGCAACGCAAAATACCGCCTAACATCAGATAGACTGTTTTTCTGTTTTAAAACGTAATATTATACTAGTCTGTCGTGCATATGTTTCGAAATGCTATCGTTAGTTTGAACAAGGCACGTTGCAGTCTCTCGTCGGTCTTCAGACAATCCTTTGATAATGCCGCCATGTGGAAAACTAGGAAAGATTTGAGTGGCAATCAAATCTTTCCTGTTTTCTTTATTTCACGTGATTTTGTGTATATTTAAAGTAAAAAATAACAACTCGTAACCAACAAAAATATTGGCAGTTGGACTTGAGATTACCTATAGAAATTATAATTAAAGGAAACACTATAAAATTGTAAATGTGTGATTCATCTCTATAATATTCTCTATACTCGGGGCAAATTCGATATGGAATATTTAATAACAAAGCCTTGCCTAGCAACCACTGACAGGCAGGGAAATGCAACTTTTTGTTGTTTTATCAGCCGTCTTTTACCTATTATTAACTTTTATCTGTAACTTATAATAGGTTGCTAATCTCTGCATGGAATTAAGGTTGTAACATCATTAGTTATACAATGACGATAATGGTAAATAAATTTTGTTTGACTAGTTTTAGCATATTATCTTGCAATTGGTCGTTATTAGTTAATCAACTCTTCTTAATTAAATTACTTCCTGAAAATTTAATGCATACTTTGGTTGAATATAAAATGCATTTGTGTTTAAATTCGTGCAAGTTGGTGATAACCCTACATATGAATTTTTATGGTTTGTTTACATTTATTCCAGATCGAATTTGCCCCGAGTATAAGTGCGAGAAGACCACCAATTAAAATCCTAATCTACCTTAACGTTTGCAGTTTACATCAATCTCGTTCTTAATCATTCTATTTCTGCCTCTCTAGAGAGATTGATACTACACAATAAGGTCACGATTATGATCAGCAAAGAAGAACATCGTACTTCTATTCACAATAAGCAATCTATTTCCGTCACGCATCTCCAGTTATAAAGAATACTGCGTACTACGATGATTACTTTCCAAGTGGGAGGAATGGGGTTATACGTATATATGCTATACGTTGTTACATTGCCTTTTTATATCGGGACGGAAACTTGAAAGATCGTAAAAGCCAAGGCTTTCAGCACACGTAATTTTAAAAGGCCTACGTACAGTCACGAGCAATAAGATGTGACTATGGGAGATTGGCAAATTGTGACATCTTTCGAAAGCAAAAATATGTGGCAACGATTCGATTTCGATTCGTTCCAAAATAATGTGACCTACCACGGAATGCTAATGCTAAGGTCCACATTATTTTGGAACAAACGTCGTCACATATTTTTGCTTCCGAAAGATGTCACAAATATTTGACGTTCATCTTGATCACATAATTTTGACGCTACTGCATTGTGCTGCCTTTCAATGTCAGATATTTTTGCTGCGTTCGTGTCGTCGTCAACCCATTATTGTCCCACAGCTGGGCACGGATCTTCTCTCAGAATGAGAGAGTTTAGGCCATAGTCCACCGCGCTGGCCAAGTGTGTACGTGTAGTCAGATATTATTGAACTCCTTCTTGGGTCAGATACTTTTGCCAATCTTCCATAGTCACATCTTATTGCTTGTGACTGTACATATGTATGTCTTAATAATAACGAGCAGATGTGGGAGCAAATTCAGTAGGTAACGTTTCTAAATCCATCCCTTCGAGTTGGATCACGTTCGACAAATGTTTGCTAAACGAAAACACTGAGACAACCAGCTAATAGAAAGATAAACGTGTTGAAAGTTTGACTTTCCATTACATGAGAGAAATTTGGTTTATTTTCAGAATAGTTATGAGGATATTTGTTGACAATAAAGATAGTCCTGTAGCTGACGTGGTTGTTGTGGTGATGCGGATTTATTTAAGAAAAAGAAAATATATAGAGAGGACATCAAAATATTACTGAAAAAATAACTTAAAAATATTACGCTACCATGGCAGAATTTGTCATTCCAATAAAGTTTAGGTACGAGAAGTTGCTTTACCTATGATTTTTTGAAAATTAATCAAGCATAATGTTAAAAATGTTTGCAATTAATAAAGGTAAAATTTTGAACTCATAGCAGTACTGTACGTTGTATTCGTCGATATATACGATGTAAAGCACATAGTCTTCAGTCTACTCTACTGCATGATCGCTAACTTCAATCAGTTAAAATAGTCGCATCAACCCATTATTGTCCCACTGCTGGGCACGGGTCTTCTCCCAGAATGAGAGAGTTTTTAGGCCATAGTCCACCGCGCTGGCCAAGTGCGAATTGGTGGAATTCACACACCTCCGAGAACTTTTTTTTTTAAGAACTCTCGGGTGTGTAGGTTTCCTCACGATGTTTTCCTTCACCGAAAAGCAGTGATAATTAATTTCTAATACGCACATACATCATTGGTGCGTGCCTGGGTTTGAACCTCAGACCTCCCGATCGAGAGGGCAAGTGAAACATTAGTTAAAATAGTATTTCATTATAATTCAGCGGCTTTTTTACCACTCAACAATATTTGTTACATTTTTCCACATAGGTGAAATTAAGTTTGTTTATTACCTCGTAACTTCCGTTCCGAGAATATAAGTTACTGTTTCAAAAAATTGCCGTTATAAACTTACATTGATAGTCACACAAATGGTTAATAAGACTGAGAATCGGTTTTTGACGAAGAAATAACATAATTAGGTACACACGGTTTCTACGGTTTCACGATTTCTACACTCATAGCCCCACACTAGGATTTTCTCCTGTGTCGTGGGTACTATGGACACACGACGAATGCACAAACACCCGGACCCTAACATGAATATAAACTCTTCATTCAGATACTTGTCTGGCCGGGAATCGAACCCGGAACCCATTGAGCGTCAGACCGATATAACCGGTAACCGCTCCGCCACGCGGGTCGTCAATTTTTTTTTATCTGTTTAAAGTAACAAGTAGCAAATGAGCATGCAGTCCACCTGATGGTAAGTGGCCACAGCCGCCCATGGACATGTGTAATCAAATACATACAGAACATAGGTACCATCTGAAGTCAATCATATATGTGTTGCTACTCACAAGTAGATAGTCGCCTCATGTGAAAGTATGCCGGCAACCACACCCTTACAACGAAACGCAAGAAATGCTTGAAACAGGTGTGCCGGTGGTACTTCCTTGGTCGAACCCAGTGTAGTTCGACCAGGGAACCACCTAAATACGTATTCTTAACAAATTACAACGATGGAAATAAATTTATTAAGAATACGTTTTCATTTATTTGTATTTTTCTTTAGGATAAAAATAGACGGTTAAAAGCTTTCATTTATTGAAGTTTGATATAATAGCGGTCAAGCTTGAAAAGATGATAGAATTTCTTGCGAGAAAAGAAAAATGTTGAAAGCGGATCCTAGTTCAGCGAAGGTCGGATATTTATAGAAATTTGTAAAGTACGTAAACGTAAATACTTTATTAACTTGACCAGGTGGAGAAAGATTTATTTTAGATAAATAACATTTTAGTGTTTTTATAAGTTTTCATTGTTTATTTCTGTAACGCCACATGTAAATATCTCATTTACAATACAATATAATCAAATATTATATATTTTATACCAACTAATACAATAAATTTAATAAAAAAGCATTAATTTACATAACACAAAACAAAACGCGGTTTGGTATATCGGTTTTAGCTAGTAGCGATAAATAAGTAGGTAAACATAATGTGGTGTGGAGCTAAGCCATATAATATAAGTTAGTGTTAGAGTAGTGTTTAAGCAGTATCAATAAAGACATCAATCCAACAACACGCCTCTCAATCACCTCCTGCCACTGCGACAACACTACATGGCGACCCTGCCAGACCGGTGCGCGTGTGGCGCTGCCACGTTGCACGCGTACCGGGAGGCGTTAGAAAAGAAGAAAAATAATCAGTCCGTACCGGGAGGCGTTGGAAAAAAAAAGAAAAATAATCTGTCCGCACCATGAGGCGTTGAAAAATAAAGAAGACTAATAAGGAAATATCACGGACATGGAAAAACATCTGCATAGAAAATGGTTGTATGAAGACATTAACGACACAACATCATCGATTAACGTAATCCAGAAAAAAAAAACCAGAAGAAATAACCATCGGTCAGCCTGTCAACGGTACCGTACGTCTTGATAATTTGACAAATGCTGAATAATGAATGAGGACGTCACAATCGTCATCTGCTCCAGAATGATTATCACCAGCCCACAATGGTTGTTGCGGCCCAGCAACTCCGAGCAGCAGCAAGTTCCTTGATTGATCAACGGAATTCTACCCTGGCCAGCGTCATATTTATAACGGTAAAAAAAAAAACTTTCTAAAAAGACAATATTTCACATGTTATAATGGTGTTGCAGAATTTTAAAAAGTTTAGTTGTTGTATTATAAATCTTATATCCATGTTACTTATTATTATACAGATATTTTTGTTGTCAAATTTTACATCTTTATATGTATTTTTGTTCCACGTAGCAACTAAATTAATCTACAAGATTTTTGATGAAGTAGTTTAAAAATATTTTTAGAAAAACATTATAATGAGAAAGTTATTATTGTTTGTAATTGGTTGCAGCATCGTATTAAATACATTTAACTTCTAGTTATTATCTTTTTTAAGTAATAATAGTATGTTTTAAAGTTAAAAGCGTAAGTAAACACAGGTAGCAACAGTAGTATAAAATTTCGTTGTTCTAATTTTGCTGATAATCAAAAACGTGTTGTGACTCCTGTTACACTTCATTTTAGGAATGGAATGTGTAAGATTCGGATTGCAATGCAATGCTGATGCAGTTCTTATTACGTGTCCATTTAAAGGTAACCAATGTCGCTATGCAAAATTTATGAATGTAAAAGTACTTTAGATCTTTGATAATTTTGTAATTCACAACTCATCATTTTTGTAACTTTAATTCGCAGTAGTTTTCAATATAAGGAATGTTACACAAAAATAATTATGAATTGAATTGAACTGAAGTGATATGATAATTAATTTAGAATGTGATAGTAAATCAAAATATAGGCTTATGAGAGGTATGTATGGTAGGTAATTATGTATGGATTTCTTCTGTAAGTTAGTATTTTTAGTAATAATCGGGATTGATCCCCTGATAATTAAGAAAATATTAACGTACTTTTGAAATATTGTATGTTGTATAAGTTTTTAAGTCGGTTTCAAATGAGAGAAATAAAATTTTAAGATTGCAAGAAAGTATATAATAGTGTAAGGAAATCTTGATCATACCGTACGCGAGTCGTTTGTGTGAAAGAAATGGTTAGTGGAAAAATGAAAGAATTTAAGAATGTTAATAAGAAGTGAAAATACTATTTATGCCCAATTACTTGATCATGTAGTTACGCGAGCCGTATACGTGAAAGAAATGGGTAGGTATAGGAAGAGTTAAAATATTGTACAGAGAGAAGATATGAAGTAAAATGTTATGATAAATAATAAATGTAAGAAATGAAGTGATATAAAGATTATGTAATAAATAAGAATATGGTCTTGTAAATGAATAAACAAGAGTTGTATTGTTTTAAATTGACTATGTATTTTTTTACAACGAAGTAATAACTTGTTATAAGTTATGTATAAAGAATGAATATACTTAATATTACAGCTATAAAACTTAGATGTGACTATTGGCGCCTACTTGATTCATTTGATATAGGTACTCTAGTACCTCATGTTCATGGATATGACTTTTAAGCAATTATCGGATTTGACATTTTTTTATTTTTATTTTTGTTGTAATTGTAAGTGTATGGTATATGTCATAAGGTTATGTAATGTTCTATCTTTCAAATACTTTTGATTTACTTATTAAAATTACTTTTAGTGATCATTATGATTATGACTTGTTCTACACCAACTTCAAAATATGTTATCTTTTTTTGGCTTTAAATAAAAAAAAATCAAATTTCGAATTTAATTTTTGTTTTTCAAATACCCCAGGAGGTGTGGTGTGGAGCTAAGCCATATAATATAAGTTAGTGTTAGAGTAGTATTAAGACAGTTACAATAAAGACATCAACCAAACAACACGCTTTTCAATTACATCCGAGCCTGCGACAACACTACAATAATAAAAAAATAAACGATTATCAAAGTCCTTAAACAATTCCGTGAATGATATAAATTGCTTGAAAATATATGTATCGTTATCATTCATCATATCATTTTCACTTTTTTCTTCTAAATTGAATTAGTGTTGGTAAAGTCGTCAATAAAGCTATTAGCCACTAAGAAAACCTTAATGGGTATATTTAATAGCGTCATAAAGATATAGCACAGAATATGTTAATTAGTCATAGTAATGGTACAATTACCGGGCCCGACGAAATTGGGTGGGTACCCAGGCAGTAAAGGGCTTGTTTTATTGCGGAGGTCGAGCACCGCCCTAAATTTTAGGGCCGAAATGTGTGACACATAATACGATACGATATTTTTATGGGGAAGAGAGAAGTGTATAACACTGAAATTGAGCACAACTTGTTGCTATTTATAATAATAGTGAACGTCGCTGCATTTTTTTCATCTGATTGAAGTAAAAAACGATTATGCAGTTCACGTAATGGTAAGTGCTTTTTTTATATTTGTACCAAACGATAAGGCAGATGGGCCACCTGATGGAAAGTGGTTACCGTCGCCTATGGACTATGGCTACTGTTTCCATGGACATCTGTAAGCAACTTCATATAGAACATAGGTTCTATCTGAAGACAATCACAGAGGAGGACTGGACTTCCGAGGACTAAGGTGGTCGCCTCATATAGAAGTGTTCCGGCACCCGCTCCCTTCCAAAGCACAAGAAGTGCTTCACGCTATAAATGGGTGTGGCAGTGGTAGGTATCTAACCAGACGAACTGCACTGCGTCTACCTCCTGGATCTGTGGATAGTTCCTCATGCTCTCGTCAAAAACTGGTATATAGTACAGCATTACAATTCTTCCATCACTACATAGTATAAAACAAAGTCCCTTCTCGCTGTCTGTCTCTATGTATGCTTAGATCTTTAAAACTACGCTACGGATTTTAAAGCAATTATTTTAAATAATTAGAGTGATCCAAGAGGATTTTTTTTATGTATATTAGAGGAACATTGATAATTTTTGACTTTTCACTTTTAGGCGGAACAAAGTTTGCCGGGTCAGCTAGTATTAAATAATTCGGAAATTAATATAATTATATTCATGTGTTACTCCATAAATACTTAACCATATTGCTCTAACAACCTACTTCTAATTTTAAAAAGTATCAAAGAAAAAATGATGCCACGGATGTAGCATAAAAATCATTCAGTGTTACGTTCCATACCACAAATTTTGGGCTTCTACAATTAAAAATCTGCGATACTGAGCTGAAACATAACAAATACGGAATGAGAATGTTGGTAACATGTTCATTTTCAATGGAGCCTTTCGGGGAAAACTCCAGCGATATTAATTGAAATGCGTATTTCAATTTCAAAATTACATTTGGGCCAGAAAGTCCGTATACGTTCATTTTTAAAGTAATGGCGCTAACATTATTGGTGTTTCCTGTGTTTATCTTTTTACAAAATAAGTAAAATATCCCTTGATTTATTTATACCAAGTTGTGCCACGTGATTTCACCAGCGTTTAAAAATCGAATATAACTTTAAATTGTAGTTGCTTTTGATATAGTAAAGAGATTTGATGAAAGATTAAATGTTACCTCGAGATATGGCTATAAATATATTTTCAATCTTTTAAATTAGATTCAATCCTATTACACTTAGCAATTTCTAAACAGATAGAAATGCTAAACATTATAGAATTGATCTGTATTAAGTACTTCTGTAAACATTTTTTGCAAATTTATGAGATGAATAGACGCGCGGATTTCTCATTTTTGTCCATTGTCATGTCCATACATATGGACACGGGTAAAAACTTAACTTTGTTCAATATGTAAGTGTTATAATTATGTTTTATACGCCAGAACTACCATTAAGTACCTAACTACCTATTATCGGGTTATATGACAGATCTGATGAAAGAAGTTTCTGAGAAGAATAAATACGTGTACGTGTACTATACATATTTGCGTTGATATGAAGTGTTATTTTCTTTTATATTAGCTACCTATAAATGGTAGGCGAATAAAAAGGATAGTTATAAAACGGAGACCTTCATTTTTGAATGAAAAATGAAATGATAATTAAAATATATTCACACTATTTAAAATAACTGTTTTTAGGGAGAAAACTATCATTTGCTACATCAAGTGTATATTATTCTGTGCACTGAGCTGAAGGACTTATATCACCGTTCCTCTGCACCTCGTACCTATTTCATATACATGAATATCGAAGATACTTGCATGGCTTAGATGACTCGGTCAGACTACACTCGTCTCGGTGAACACTTGGTGTAGAAGTTAGCCTATAAACTAACAAATAAAACGGAAAAGCATTTCACATAACACATTTAAAGGCGATAAAACTGTTCGTGTTTCGACTATAGCGGCTTATATCCACTCGTATTTCCGTCTTATAACCGTAATATTAGCTTTCATGTTAGTTTGAAGGGTGTCGTACGACTAATACTAGGAAATGTGCTAATAAGCGTTCTAAATTAGTCCTCAAGGACAGAAAGTTTTTTAAAAATGGCCCCTAGTACCATCCCTGTTGTATTTTTAAGTAATAACTTATAATCAGCATGTTAGTTTTACTATCTATGTATATATTAATACGTGAAGCAAAAACTTGTGATCCGTTTTTAAGATACTTGCTGCGGACGGAGGAGTATGAAATTTGCACGGCTATAGTTGATTTAGAAAAGGATTACGCAATCGTAATATTTTTTTTCAAATAATGCATAACCATACATAAAATCAACTTAAAACACATTACACACACCTTGCAGTTGACACAAAAACATACATAATAAACGAAATAGAACATTCAATGTCTTACTATGAAAACACATAACGTCAAAAATGTCAGATGTCTTTGTCAAAATACCCGCTATTGCTTTTGAATGCAGCATAGCTAATTAAATCTCTTTTTACCTTTAACAGGTGTGTTCAAAATAAATTGAAAATTATTACAATTTATTTGAATTTGATAAATATTCATGCTACTTTGAACAATATGAAGTTTAGTTTTTTAATTTAAATTACGGTCGAATTTCGGCCCTTGCAATGGATGACTAGTATATTAAATACTACGCGTGTCAACTGCTACGAGCGTCAAAATTATTCGTTGTACGTTTCCTTCACATCACCAGTTTTCGCGAACATTTTACAAACACTATCACACACACTTTCCCATTCAATTCCAGTGGTTACAACTCCTAAAAGTAAAACAAGAGTATTTCCCACCGTGCTATAATTGGAACAAACACTAATTACTGCGAGAGCTCAGTTTGCATAGTCCAGCGCTGAAACTTGCTTTAATTTTCCGCTTAAACTGTTACGTTTTTCGTGCATAAACTGTGACGGAAATAAACATCATATATTCTAAAATATTTTAGTTGAAATTTATTTATGTAATTTAGTATTGAAATATATATTTTGATAGGTATATCTGATATAGGAATGTGGTGTTCTTTTTAGAAACTCAGTTTTTTGTAGAGTCATGGCCATTTAAAAATATAGCATAGAAATATTATTATTACGCTATATATACGCTATAAATAAAAACTACTAACAAAAACTTGACATATTTTATGCTTTTTGTTTGCAGAAATGTAAAACTTTGTTACATAAGTTTGACTGTCTTTCTCTTAATGTGCCACAAAAAAGTTGCACTTACTTTTTTGCCGTGAAGAGCCTGTAGAGCCTCATCCATAAAAATGAGACATTTACAAATTTCAAAGTAAATGTATAAAAACACATTTAATTTGAAATGTGATTTGATATTGATAAATCACTTAATTCTGGTCGTTCACTCTATGTACTCCACTCAAAAACAAGTTCGCGAAGTAAATCACATCTGAATTTGATGTAGGTACTCATTTACGTTAATATATCATTATACATCAAGATTATAAGTGTTCTTAACAAAAAGACGGTTCATTTGATATTCACATAATGGAGTGCAGTAAAACACATATATTATATTTAGACTGATGTCACTAGGTATAGGTCAGTGACGTCATTCAAAATCAAGCAGTGTTATTGAAATTAGACGTACCTGCCTAATTTCAGCTCTATAAGTTGGGGTTTACTGATTTAAAATCCAGTTGTAATATTTAAAGTAAAAAAATCAAGTTAAATAAAAAATAATAATAAAAATGAAAGTGCAAAATCAATAGTGAATTACAATATCTTCTAAAATCGTTTATTAAAAGTAGGTACATAAATGACTTTTTAGAACCTAGACTTCGTATTAAAGCGAGCGGTACAAAACAGATTTATTTTACTGACATGAAGTTAAACGAGCATAATTTATTGAACACCCTTAGCTACCCGCCGTAATTTATACTACTCACACAACATTATGTATATGTGTGTATGTTCTTTAGAATTTCGGCTTTAACCATAATTTCTACTTTATCGAACAGTGCCATGTTTGGTTAGAAGGGTCTTGTTAGTTGTTTGCTCGCAACATACTCTATAAGTACGATGTGCCTAGTCTGGAATGAGTATTGATTTTATTTACGTATCCAGATAGCATATAGCTTTGGCATATTTACTATAAATACTATACTAAATATAAATACTAAAAAAAATTAATTTTGACATCAGATAGAATCCATGTTCTGTATGAAGTTGATTAAAGGTGACCATGAGCGGCAGTGACCATTTACCATCTGGACTGTATGCTCGGTTGCTACTACCTACAGTCAGATAAAAAAATACCCGTATGGTATACATATAATCTAAGTTTTAATTGTAAAAAAGAATTAAAATTTTATCTTATTTTATATTATGTAATGGATGTACTGGAAGGGCATTCGGAATAATATACTAAATGTAGTGATAATTAATGTATACAAGTCATAAATACTCCTAAAAATTCATATAGGGCTCTAATCAAAAGCAATCAAAATGTTTTCAGCCCCTCAACATGCTGAGTACGGTTGTGGACTATACAATTTGATGAATAGCACGGAAAATACTTAGAATCTAACGGAGTATTCTTTCACAAAAGCACCTTAGATTCAGCCCTGAATCTCAAATCAAAATTGACCACTGGACCATTAAATTAAAAAATACTCTCGAGCTTCCAATTATTTTTATTATCCAACTACGTAATGTGTTCCAAGCGTATTTATGTATGTATGTATTTTTGTATGAATGTTTGTAATTTTTTTTGACACGCGGCTATAAGTCCAAACGATCGACGGATTGTAACATATTACATTTGAATCATCTTGGTTTGCAGAGCGACATATAATTATGTACTTTTTAAATATGGTTTCTGGCTATGGATATTATTATAAGAAAGAAAAGACCTTTATTTTCGTACAGTTACTGATAAGAAAAACATATACATGCCATAAAGATTAAAAAAAAAAAAGAAACAAAGACCAGCATTACAATAATATTACAAAAAAAAACAACAATAAACCAAAATAAAAAAATGTCGAAAAAAAGGGTCACACTCAGACTGATGCCATGGATGACCACAGCTGCTGGTTTTCAGTGAGACCCTGTTTAAATCGCGTAGTGCCAGTACATTATTGTTAAAATAAACCATAACCGTATAGGTATCAAATTAAGCTAGTATATATACCAATATATACAAAATTATTATAAAACTAAAAGTTTGACTATTTAAAAATAATCTACTGAAACTGAAGGCAATTGTTTTTTTCGTCAGTCGGGTTGATTAATTTAATAATTTAACAATGTTTTCTCCAAGTCTGATGCCTGTACAAGCTTCACAGTTTGAAACAAGACAGTAACGAGTTTCCAATTTTAGTCACACCGTGAGAAATTGTAATTCCACGTTATGTATGTGGAGTACGATTCCATTTGCTTGTGCTAATGAATCCGTCCGTCGGTATCGGACACATAATTTATACAGTCCTGCTTACATGCATACCTGAATGTATAAAGAAACTTGGATTTAAATAGATGGAAATACCATTGAAGCCACTATAATGAATGAATATGTGTAACTATTAATCAGCTCTTAGTATTGTCGTAGTTACTGCTTTTAGTGAACGTTTTACATGATTTTTCCAGCAAAGTGGTTGACTGATTTTACTTTTAATAGTTTGTACTATGAATATTAGCATAGTCACACTACTAGAAGCAGTAACTATAAGGGTGCAAGCAGATCTGGATAAAAAGATAACAACTTCAATACTGCTCCATTGTTAGTTCATTATTATGTTTACGAAGGTAATTACGACAAATTTTCATTCAATTTCATATAAACTAAGTTAGCTAATGGAATTTCCGAACATTGCTGACAGTGGCTTGTCTAACGACTTAAAACTGTGTAACTAATCAATATTTCTTGCATTTTACGAGGGTCTTTTAGGTTGTAGTTGTTAGTACGCTTGAGCAAGAACATAAGATTGACACATAAGTATATTGTGCTTCGTAGCAGGATGCAATGATTTTAATGTCTAGTATAAACTGAATATCTTGAGAAAATTCTTGAAATGTAAATCTGGGAGCATTATTTACTTGAACTTCTTGGGGTGACAAATAGTATACGCCATGAAATGTTGTAGAGTAATGATGAGTATGTCTGCAAAATTTGTCACTGTCAGTGTCATAAAATTTTACACCAGAGGTCTGAAAGATTAGATTAAATAAAATACCAATAATTTTAATCAATTTTCCAACGAATACATTACATTGTATTCGTAATGTTTTATTGTGTACCTATTTATGCCTAAATTTTTCCTGATTGTTTCTCTCTAAACTTAAATATATACACAAATATTGCTTGTCCATTAAAATTAATCATGTTGATATTAACCTTAATGCACATCGTTAGCATTTGGGTGGTAATTTCATCCATTCTATTACGTCTACTTTTTAAATATTAGGTAAGTAGGATGTAAACATTTCGTTCCATTGATGGCAATATCCACTGTCGCCAATGGTGATCAGCCTTAAAAATAATTAACGTCTTACGTAGTCTTTTCCTAATTACGCCAAAATGACAAATCAGTTTCACATTTTAATGTCTATCCTATTTTATGATCCTATATTACAATTTTATACGCCGTTCCATTGGGATCACATATGTGTGAGTTGAATAATATCGATCTATGTAACTACCTATTAACCCATTGTTTTGTTGCGGTTGAATCATCAAGCCCTGCCAGTCGCAGAGGCGCTAATTACACGCAAGGAATATTATAATAGAAATATAAATGTACATTGATTTTGAATAATTAAAGTAAATCTCCAGCGCAATTGAAATTTGAAATACCATGGTTAATTTCTCTACTTAACAGACAAGATCTTTAGTGAAAGCCATTAGAAATTAAATTTCTAAGCAATTTAACGAAATGTTTGTTACAATAATGAAGACAATAATTGTGGTATAATGTATTCTGATGATAAAATTGTAATACCGACTGAGGACTAGTGTAGCTTTTAGGAGTAGTAGTATCTATATATTAATACGTGAAGCAAAAACTTGTGATGCATTTTTAAGTAATATGCCGCGGACGGATTAGTACGAAATTTTGCAGGGTTATAGTGGACGTAGAGAAGGAGTGCAGAATGTTAATATTTTTTCAAATTATACATATAACATACATAAAATCAACTAAAAACACATAAGACAAACTACCGTGCATTTGTCACAAACACAAAAATAATAAACGAAATAGAACATTATATAAATCTTAATATAAAAACACATAACGTCAGAAATGTCAGTGTCTTTGTCAAAAGACCCGCTATTACTTTTAAATGCGGCTTAGCTAATTAAACCTCTTTTTATATTTAACGGGTGCGTTCAAATTACTTTAAAATATTAACATTTTATTTGAATTTGAGAAATATTCGTACTACTTTGGACAATATGAAGCTTAGTTTTGTAATTTAAATTACGGTCGAATTTCCGCAGATGCGACGGGTGACTAGTTACTATTAGTAGTGATAGTAGTAGTATTAGTAATTAGAAATGGAGCGTATACAAGCAATAATAATAATAAATAAATACTTGGACCAATATCAGGCAATACATGACTATGAGTATGCATTGGATTGTAAGGGTTCCTTTTCACTAGCTATGTGCGAGGTGGCTTGGTTATGAATGTGTGTCAAATGCACTAATATAATATCTTTTGTCAATCCTAATTAAACAATCCAGTTAGTGGATTTGACTCATTACATAGTATAGCTATCTCACTTGTCTCTGGTGGAGAATCACCCTTTTTTGTTCTCGAGGGGGAAACCTTCAAAAGGTACCCGACGCCGTGGGAGCGACGCAGGGTTATGTGGGATTTTTACCGCACTAAAACCCCCCCGGTGGCCGTCCTCGGCGCTATAAAGAGGACTCCAGGAACTCGGTCCGACCGCAATTGGAATCCTCTGAGCGCGTTGCCCCATCGGGCTCCTCCCAGGTGGGCGGCTGGGCCCACCGCCCCGTCTAGTCTTTACGACAGTATGCGACCACATATACCGCCGTCCTTCTCGGGATCGCTTGACCAAACGGTTCGAGGTCCCACTCTAGCCGCGTGCAACCCCGGAAGCCCCTTTTAGTCGCCTCTTACGACAGGCGGGGGATGCCGTAGCTCTATTCTGATCCCGGAACTACAGGGACGGAAGAATCACCCTTATTTTAAGAACTATACCCACTAGTCTTGTCTTAACTACATATAATCGCTCCTTCATTCGGTCGTTATCAGAGTTATTTTTTTTTACCACGAGCACTAGACGTCGTCAACCCATTATCGTCCCACTGCTGGGCACGGGTCTTCTCTCAGAATGAGAGAGTTTAGGCCATAGTCCACCGCGCTGGCCAAGTGCGAATTGGTGGACTTCACACACCTCCGAGAACTTTTTTTTTTTTAAGAACTCTCGAGTGTGTGTGTAGGTTTGCTCACGATGTTTTCCTTCACCGAAAAGCAGTGATAATTAATTTCTAATACGCACATGAATCAGTGGTGCGTGCCTGGGTTTGAACCTCGGACCTCCCGATTGAGAGGGCAAGTTTCGACCTAGGCTATCACTGCTTTTTAGCACTAGATGTATTTAGTAATAATCCTTCTATAGTTCGCTAGTAAGTATTGTAAGTGTAATATGGTACGAGTACATGCTCGTAAAACTTCTCTTACATCTTAAAAGCATAACGATAAGAACAAATAAATTTACTGTCAAAATTTATACATTTAACGCTCAAATGACTGTGGTTCTAAAGTATCAATTTACTTGTATTTTAAATGGCACAATTTGATATATGTACAATTACAGTTTTTAGTATCAATTTAAGAATAAATTAACCATTATTTTTATTATTACATAGTATTATAAATCTATTGGTAAAAGTTCGTTTCCTATCTTTCCTGATTAAAATTTGTACTTTATATTGAACCATTGGTAAGACCCTGAATTGCTAAAACTAGCTCCAAACTGCAGCATAAAGTGTGAAATTGATCAAACCGCGTCCACATTTGGGTCAAGGTGGGAGTAGTTCCGTTGGTGTCGAGTGGGCGTCGAGAGCTCTTGGTAGGGGCACGAGCTTAACGACCTCTGCAGGGTTGGCGAATTCTTACCAATTCCTGTTTTCTTGGTAATATTATGTAGTGCATACTGCCATATTCAAATACGGATTTAATTTTGTTAGTATTTTGTGAAAAGGGTTTCTTATTTATAAAGACTAAGTCGCTTTGAAGTTTTAATGGGGCTTACCTACTTAAAATATATTTACAATTTGCAAGAAACATTTATCGATTTTCCGAGGACCGTCTGAACTGAAATCTTGCATATTCATTGCATGGCAAAAATCTTTATATAAATGCAGTCGTTTAAAAATTCGTAGTTAACAATCTTTATTTAATTGACTGAATGAGTTTTCTTCATGCGCTTAAAATGATTTCGATTAATCTTGTTTTCGAACAGATAATAAAATAAGAATCGGTTTTTACTGTAGAAACTAAATATTTTTATGACAAATCCCATTTAGAACATTATAAATGAACTTTGTAACCTTAATTTAAAAATATTCTGTAAATCAGCTCCTTTTCATATATTTGAAATAGAAATTGCGGCCTCATTTTATCAGCCGCATTATAATATTCCGTAATAAAAAATGATATGAATATCAAGCCACAATGAAAAGGCTGTTAGGGAGTTGATTTATAGAGTGCCATTTCATTTAATGGCGGTACAATTATACACTTCAGGTTGTAATGCGACATTTTCGTCATTACAAACTAGCTCGCTTTTGTTGGTGGAAAAAGACCTACAATACAATATTAGATTTTGGTGGTGGATACGAGGTGGTCATAGGCTTATCCTTTTTGGGTCACGAATTTAATGATTTACGATACGTATAAAGTTCGATATATAAATTATATATGGAGAGCTCAATTATTTTTTCTATAAGTTTGACGTAGCAATGAACGAGCATACGTTCTACCTGACGGTACGTGGTTACTGACACCCATGGACATTTGTAAGCAACTTTATATAGAATTTTGATTCTATCTGAAATCAATAACAGATGTGTTGCTACTCCCAATGCCTAAGATGGTTGCCTGATATAAAAGTGTGCCGGCAACTACACTTTTATATCGAAGCGCAAAAACTACTTAACGCTAGAAATAAGTATGGCAGTGGTTCTTCCCCGGTCGAACTACACTGGTTCTACCACCTGATATTTATTTTGATAATCACATTGTATTTAAAAATTGTTTTCTTTCATTATTCACAGTTCTAATCTTACCTAGCACTAAGCTTAATCAACGTTTGGGCCTGAATAAAACTCATCCACAAAATGTAAGGCTTTAAAAACTGCTTTTTAAAATTCTGCCTTATCGGAATCGTACCAGATTTAGCAATTCCTCTTTTCTACGTATAAGCGCGTTGCACAACCTAATTTTTCCTGGCACTAAGGCCGATTAATATACATACCTGGCTTACTGAGCTTGCTTAGTACTGTGTAACTTTTCTATTTGAAATGCAGTAGTGAGCGTGAATACATAACTCAATTCGGTGAAATTGAAATGACGCTGTAGTAAATGAATATTATTAGCAACTACACAGAATTTGGCTATTTCTGAGTATTCTGTGGTAATGCTGTCGTCAACTCATTATTGTCTCACTGCTGGGCACGGGTCTTCTCTCAGAATGAGACCAAGTTCGAATTGGTAGACTTCACACTGCTCTGAGAACTTTTTTTAAAGAACTCTCGGGTGTGTAGGTTTCCTCATGATGGTTTCCTCACGAAGTAGTAATAACTAATTTCTAATACGCACATAATTTTAGAAAAATCAGTGGTGCGTGCTTGAGATTAAACCTCGGATCTCCTGATCGAGAGGACAAGTTTCAACCATTAGGCTATCCCTACGTCGTCCCTGTAGTTCCGGGATCAGTATAGGTCTACGGTATCCCCTACCTGTCGTAAACTACCTTTTTGCTTTGATAACTGTAGTTACTCAATAAAGTAAATGTAATTGCAATGAATTTGTTGTTGATCTCTAACAATATTACATTGTGGGGTTGATTATGTAATAGGTTTTACAAGTGGTATAATAAGTGTAGTTCGACCGGGGAGGTTTCTCCGTCACACCTATTTCTAGCGTGATCCATTTCTTGCCTATCGGCGGAAGGGTGTAGTTGCCGGCACACTTTTGTATGAAGCGACTATCTTAGTCCTCGGAAATAGCAACGCGTCTGTGATTGACTTCACATAGAACTTATATTCTACATGAAGTTGCTTCTAGATGTCCATGGGCGTCAGTGACCACTTACCATCAGGCGGACTGCATGCTCGCTTGCTACTTCAAACTGATAAAAAAAAACAAGTAGGTAACATGTAGGTTATGTAGGTTATGCTACTATTATAGTAGCAACTTTATTAATAAATAATAAATACATCTTTGCTGTTTAAATTATTAATAATAATACATATTAATTAATATTACATTGATCAGTATTGTTAATGACGTTCGAGTAAATCAGTGTACGTGTAGCAATGTACAGCATCTCTCTTGGGGTTGCATAGTCCGCATTGTTATATCTTAACTCATATCTAGCTTATACCAAATACTGCAATGGAATAAAGGAAGAGAACACAAACATTCAATGAAATAGAAAATTTTATGTTTCAAATCACGGAATGTATTTGTATTGGAAATTCGGATTGGATGGATTATGCTTATAACGTTGTGATGTTTATGTGAAACGGGAATAGAAGTAGTGAGTATTGTTATTTTTACTGCATTTTTATTATCAACAATTGTATAATTATTTAGTAAATATCAAATATCAAATTCAACCGTTACCCGTAACAAACGTTATAAAACAATATACATGAAAATAAGTAGTATTCGTAATTAGGTTAGGTTACGTTATATAACAAATTCAAAATCACAAGACAATTTAAAAATTAAAAGAGCTGTCTATACTATAAACTAAAAATGTGCTTTGTTAAAAGTTGAATTAAATTAAATTAAGTTGAATTAATTTAAATTGAGTAATAAGTACGAGGAGTTAAGTATTTCAAAACCATAAACTGGTATTTTCATTGAGTAAGACCATGACGGCATAGGCACACAAAAATAGATTCTTATAGTTGATATAATGTGTTCTAATAGTTCAATGTATATTATAATATATTTGTTTATTTATTTATTTCACCTTTATAATACAAAAGTTACAATAGGGCAAACTTAGTGCTTTATGGCGTTATCGGCCAGTCAACCCGCGTGGCTGGAAATTTTGCGGCAGGTGTTAAATTTAGAGAAAACTATAATATAGATACTTAATATACTACCTTACAAATACATACAAAATACAATTATACATACACATGTTGCCAGATAAAGTAATAAGGGTGACATATGTATGAAATTATAAGGCAACAAGAGTCGCTAAGAGAAACTAAGCTTGATTCTATTTATAACATCTGTAGTAATAAAATGAAATGAAAATTATTTATTAGCAATAGAGTAGTAATTAAATGACAGATGGTAACAAAATAGTTCATCTAAATAGTGTTGTATATTCTACTATTACAATAGCGTGCAATGTCATTATGTTAAATTAATTCAATTTTAATTCAATGTTAGTATTTTAATATGATTTCTGAATAATAAATTTATGTTAATGTCAATGTTAAATTAAATTGTAAAGATTATTTTCCAATTAAATTATTGAGACGAAATATTAAACATAATAAAATAATAATAATATGTCCTTTCATTCATAAATTCGATGTCAATTTAAGTTTTGTCAGTATTGCTAGTCCAGAAACTCATGGTTTATTGTGAACAAGCATGGCTATATTGAGATGGCGTCGATAATTACCGCTGAACAGACCAGATAGCGTGCGAGACAGTTTAGGTATTATTTAGGTTGCGGTAATTGGATACATGTGAAATGGAACGGAATATTATAATCATTTTGTGGTTAGAACACGTTGTAGAATTCCGTGAACAAATTACGAATTATGTTTTAGTTGTATCTGCATTCATTAGATTCATTCATACGAAAAAGTGCATTTTAATTTGGAGAAAAATCGGAGTACGCAATGGTAGTCATATTATTATTATAATGGTAGTATATTATTTTCGACAAATGCAATATATTTTTTACTATCTTTCAATAGCAAATAACATTATGCATGTCATTCAGTCTTAATTACGTTTATTTTTTTTAAGTAATAATTACTCGTGATTACTTGTTGTACCTACTGTGTTGTTTGTAAAACATTATGTAAGATTATTAGACATTATTCGTATTATAAAAGCCAAGCAATATAAAACACGTTTCTTAAAGTAATCGATGTTTTAGACGACATTCATTAATTTTAATAGTTTGAACTAAATTTGATAATTTAGTTTAAACTATTAAAATAATATCACCGCACACTGCTACGATTCCAGCTAGCTCGGATAACGATTTTAATTTAAAACTTTTAATTGCGCTGAATAAAGGCTGCCAGGAAGAGGGTTGGCGTTAAAGGTACGACATCGTTGTGGCGAGTGGTCTATTATTGTTACAATTACGACACTAGTTGCGATCTGCTAATGGACAAACACAGTCGCCGTTATTGTAACGACCGTTTTAAGCGCCTAGTCCGATAGTCGGACGCGCCAGTTAAAGTTAGCTCATGAATATTGAACGCCGCCCGGCGCCCAGCGCCGCGCTATTCCCGGCTCACACTATTTTCACAAAGCTCGATTTGCAAAGTGAAATCAATGGTATATTCAATGCTTCGTTGGACTTATCTCTAGAGATCTTATTAGAATGACAATTTAATTTCGTGTGCAGCAGTGCGATGAATCTTAAGTTGAATTTGCTTCGCTAACAACTAGAGAGATTCATTAGTAAATCGCCAGATACTCATTGCAAACACGTTCTTGCATAAACTGATTTTAAGATGTGATAGATGAATTTGAATTTTAGATTGCAGTTCTTAGGCTTTACAAATATAATAGTAACAACTTAATTGAAGTTTATTATAGTTTAACTTACAGTTATTACTTTTGTTTATAGCAATTATGAAAATTACGTAATTGTTAAATTAAATTACTTAATAACAGCTTGTGTTTTGTTTAATTAACGGCAATCGTATTGAAGGACCTTAATGTTGCAGAAATACACCGTCCAATTAAGCAAATACCAATTTACGTAATTACATTAATTTACCGTGGTCATTGGTATAATTCAAGTATTACACGTACCAAAACAGTAAAGAGATACAATTGTATCGGTATCTTTAACACATAAAAAGTTCATGTAGCAGCAAATAACATAATTGTGAGTGACGAGTGAGTTTTGTCCGAATGAACATAAATCTACTTCTTCTAACATTACCAGTAAGAACATACCCGTTTATAAAGGCAAGAATATTTATAAGACAAGGAATAGCTGAACGAATACCGTTACAAAGTACTTTCAACCAATAGGAGAACAATATTTTATGACTAGAATAAGAAACAACGCAGTTCTAAGAGACGTAACTTATAATATGGGAGAGAATGACTGGGAAGGAAATTTATGCGCCATGTTACGCTACGTGGTACATGCATACATCTTACGTAAATCTCGCTATGGTAATGAGGATCAACAACGCTAAGCCGTTGAATTATTTTAGCTAAGAATGCTTAAATCTCTTTAGGTTAAGACGTGTATTTTGCGGTATTCAAGCTATGTGGATATTGCAGTATCTTTAGGTAGGTACGGAGACTGGTAAGATTTTAGGAATTGTATGTTATTGTATTTTCTTACGAAGGCGTATTATATTTTGGATTGTTATGTTAGTTTATGGGATAAAGTGTATTTTATACGAAAGAGTACATTGATACTTCTTATTTTATTTGCGGAATTTATTTACAATCTATTCAATTGAAGCTTTTTTTTATTTCTTTGCAGGGATACTTACTACTGTACATAACCCTACCGAACCTCTGTTATTTCGGTTGCGAACTTGCATATTTCGAGATATATATACAGGTTTAATAGCAAAATTCTGATATTCCCGCTAAACCATTCGTATGTACCTACTAAAAACAGGCTGAAAAATAGAACACATTTTTTAACTACATGGGCCTTGTTTTTTAACGTACAAATAGTTCTTTTTGGGGTAATTAAGAAATCGAGTAACAAAGTCAAGGTACTTAAATGAATTAACGTTGAATTACCTGAAAGTAACAAATATCTTTTTTGTACACTAATTATTCTACTAATTAGCTTATTCCACAACTTATTACATTTATTTTTCCATAAACTCCAGAAATTTAATCCATACTAATAATATAAATGTGAAAGTGCTATTATATAATACACATAGCTATTATATAATATAGTTTATATATTGGGAGATAGTTAAGAGGATGGATAGTGACAAAGCCTACTTTTTACCGCGCTCTCTCATTTCCATGAGAATGTCGATGTTTTGTTAGTTCCTAGATATTTAGTAGTTCTAGACGTTTTTAATAGAGGGCTAATGGGATCAAATGCTACATGTAATTTACTTAAGTCAAAGGCAAGTAATAAATTCAACGGAATTTTGAATTTGTGCCGACTATGCGGGCGAAGTCCACCAATTCGCACTTGGCCAGCGCGGTGGACTATGGCCTAAACTCTCTCATTCTGGGAGAAGACCTGTGCCCAGCAGTGGGCCAATAATGGGTTGATGCGATGCGGGCGAAGCCTGTAGGGGACGATATTTTACTAAAACATTTTGCAATCTCACAATCATACATTATCGCGTTCATAAGCACTCAAGAGATCGTAAACGTCAAAACCGAATATAATGAAGTCTGTGTGGACTCAAGTGTAGAGATGATGCCAAGAAATAAATGAAATGAAAATTGATTTTTTTTGGACTAAAAACATCGACTTTTCGACGTCTCATGTTAATTTCTGTATGGTTATTTGATCTGGTTTGTCCGGTCTACTTTTTAGGCTATATTATCTATATTTTTTGCATTGTTTCTCGAAAAGATGTTTGACCTTTTTTCCGATATATCACTAGGTTAGATTTTTAAAATAAATAATCGATAATTGATGTTTTTACTGTATATATTAAAATTATTAGGCAAAGATATAATATGAAAATTTTGACCTTCAACTCCTCAACCCTGATGATGCAGGGTACCGTAAGCTCAAGCTATAGAAGCTGTAGCTGTAGAAGTTGGCCACTTGGAGCTTACGTATATATAATAGGTTCTACTTCGATATTTTTGTAGATCGATTTATCAGACATTGATTTGAATCGATTTTAAAATCGATTCCTATAAGGGATATCCCATCTCTATCGCGCTATCTTCCCGATCCAATAACGCCGAATGGAACAACGGGAAAAGAAAATAAATTGACGTATTTTGACAAGCATTTGACATGCCGTTGATCAAAGGCGGATCGTCACAGTGCTCACTTCTATAGGCTTGTTTACCTGTTTCTCTTTTCTTGCATACGAAATGATTGATGTTCAATATACAGTATTTTTATTATAATCTACTCAATATTTATTCGAGTTTAATACGCGTCGCATTATTCACGGTTTCCTGATTTACGGTAAACGTATGTTGGTTATAAATATTAACTTTTATTTAATTGGATTTTAACTTAACTATTCCATTAAAATTATCGAATAGAAATTCAATGATAGTTTTATTATATACCGAGTGAGTTCATGTTTTTATTAAATGCACATAATATGGTATAGACAGTATGAGTTTAGCGTAATGTTTGCTTTCTTGAGGAGTAAGTTTGAACCACCTTGCGCGTCTGTATTTTAGTTACAATCTTTAAGTCTGAAAACAACAGCGCAAGCACAGCTGCTGGGAAGTAAATATTTGCATATCTCTAATGAAATATTAATCTTTTAAAGCGCTGCTTCAGTCCTGATGCTCTGAGACGCTTTTCATAGTATAAAACAAGTAAGACGTATGAATGTGAAAGCATTTACATCCTGATTACGAGTCGCAAAAACAAAATTCTTTTCGCTTTACAAAGTAACTTGGTACCAGCGAAAGCCTAAACTGAATGTTAATTGAGCACTAAGCCGGGCGAAATGAGGTTGTGTACGACGCGCTTAAGCCTCAAAAAGAGAGCAATTTTAAAATGCTCTGCGACGCTGATAAGCAGGTTTAGCGGTATGTTCCTTATTAACATGAAACTTGCACTGAATATTTGAATCTAGGACATGACTGGGTTTAGAGATGAACTCTTCGTGATTTAAGAGCCGGGGCTCTACCGCACTTAGTTTAACGTCAACGAAATTTTGGATGTTCGAAGTTCTCTATTATTTTGTCGTTTTTTTGGTGTCACAGTTTGATGAAAAACGGTTAAATTCGATTTTGTCGGGCTTAAACCCATTTTATGAGTCTACTTACTTCAGTTCTCGTCAATTTATATGTAATCTAGCCGAAATTACCTGAAATTTTTAATGCATTTTTTATTATGAAATTTTTTAGCATGTAAGTCATCATTGGAAGCACAAATTTTTAGATGGATCGGGTAGCTGTAGATGCATAGTTTTAAGTTGTTCCATTATGTACAACTGTGGATTGGTGCCAACCCATTATTATCAAACTGCTGGGCATGTGCGAATTCCTGGACTACGAGTTTCTAGACAACTATGGACTAAGTGTATTTAACTCACAATTGTACATATTTACTATTACGTATTTTTTTTCTGTAAAGAAACTCTGTGTGACTGACACAAAAACATATTTTTTATTTATAAAAGTACTATTTAGCGCTAAAATCTTTAATAATTTCTTAATAATTCTAAGTATACGCATACAATACATCTATAAGAATGGAGAATTCCCTGTCCCCATGTCCGTGTTATACAGACATAGACGAAGCACTATCACTAAATTGGAAACCTCATGCGCTAGACCGCAATAAAATAGACTATTCTATTTTATCAAATCGATAAACTACATTTGCAACATTGTTCGAATTGGTGTGTTCTACGTAATGTGTTTTTCAGTATATATGTACCTTGTAGCAAGTATTTGTATTATATGTTGCGTTATTTGTAGCATTAATAAGCACAACAAAAAGAAAGAATAACAAAACAAAGGTTATATGTAGCCGGTGCTCAGCGGAGTATATGTTGTAGCGGCAATTTATATGTAGCGTTATTTGTAGCGGCACCAAAACTCGTGCTACAACAACGTCGTACAGTTTATCGTCCTTTGACTCACGGCCGTTTTTTCAAATTAAAAGACCGCGTTAAACCGCAGAAAGGAGATTAACTATTGGCAGTTCGGGAGTGAGCCGCGGATGTTCAATATTCATGGGGCGACGGTGCGATCGTTAAGCCCGCGGTGCCCCTACTGAAACCTCTCGACGCAATCTCGAGAGCAATGGAACTCTCACCTGACGTCGGAACAATCTCTAAATTGTTCTGAATATTTTACGTTCTTACGTGAATAAAGAATGTTGAATTGTCGAATGAGTACATTAAATAGTGACGCGTCAGCGCTGCCTTACTTAGAATTTTGGGTACCGGTCCTTTCTTTAGATGCTTGACTATAATATCCATCCGTCTTAGGAGTTTACTTACTTACTTACCTACTAAACTTACTAAACCTACGACCTAAAGTGAGTCTTGGCCTCCGATACGAGAACTCGCCACGGTCCCGGTCTTGTGCGGTTTCATACCATTCGCCAGCCTGAAGCTCGCGGAGATCTGCGGTAACCACACCGCCCCAACGATATCTGGGGCACCCAACTGGCCGACGACCCTTTGGTTGACCTACATAGGCTCTTTTTACGCCACGATCTTCTACCATTCTCTCAAGGTGACCAAGCCATCGGAGTCTGTGTCTTTCGTCTCTCCTATTATCTTCGGGCTGGCCAGGAGTGCCTCAATCTTAGTTTTAAGAGTTTAATACCAATTAATTACCTATACAGTCTACGATTCGATTTTCAGTCATGATTTCTGAAATATTTTGCCTTGAAGCAGTAAACACGGCATGTGTGCGTTTAAGATTAAGTAGTTCGTTCCATGATTGCAAGTTAATAAAATTAATCATCGTCAATCCATTATTGTCTCACTGGTGGGCACGGGTCTTCTCTCGGAATGAGAGAGTTTTAGGCCATAGTCCACCGCGCTGGCCAAGTGCTAATTGGTGGACTTCACACACCTCCGAGATTTTTTTTTCTCTAAGAACTCTCGGGTGTGTAGGTTTCCTCACGATGTTTTCCTTCGCCAAAAAGCAGTGATGATTAATTTTCTAATACGCAATTAAATCAGTGGTGCATGCCTGAGTTTGAACCTCAGACCTCCCGATTGATAGGGCAAGTTTCAACCATTATGCTATCACTGCTCATGTAATAAAATAAAATAATAGTATAATAATAATAAAATTTATAACTTTTGTTAATCGGTTTACATTTCACATTAATATTGCATAGCGAATCAAGTTGGATAAAAATACATTTCTATTTCAGATCTACTTGGAATAAATTCACAGCTCGTAGTAATAAAGCCAGTTAGCGAAGCCGCTACAATAACAGCTCTTACGCGTACTTAGCGCCTCTTTGCGGCTGGCATTGCCTGATAATGGCCGACGTACCGAGCGAGCCTGTTTTAACTGCCCGTTATTTTAATTCACGCAGAACTTTTTTTTTACTGAAATATCAAATGAGCAGGCAGTCAACTGATCGTAAGTGGTCAGTGTCTCCCATAGCTATCTGTAACCAAATTAGCGTAGAACAATTGGCGTGGCGATGATAGCGCCTTTCCAGTCAAACCATATTTGTATTTGGTTGCCACTTTGCATCTGTATTGCATTATATTTGTATTTTCATATATTTTAACTATACTCGTGTTTTGTACTTTGTACTTTGTTTGATATTAAAATCTCCTTCCTCTATATTCCTATTATTTATTTATTTATTTATTTATTTAAACTTTATTGACCATAAAAAAACAATGGACAAAAGGCGGACTTAATGCTTAATAGCATTTTCTCCCAGTCAACCTTAAGGAAGTGCAGAAAAATTGAAGGCGGTACAAAAATAGGGAAAAAAACACAGAATCTAAGAATAAATAAGAAATAAAGAGAAAAAAAAAGAGAGAAAAAAAAAGAAAAGATATATAAATACGAAGAAGAAAAGTAAATATACATATATATTGTTATATAAAGTCAATGTATAAAGAAATATATGTATTTACATAAAGTACATAGGAAATGAAAATTAATATACGTATGAATGATTAAGACGTATTACAAAAACAAAGTGTTACATCAAAAGGATTTAACTATATGTCATTTTAAGAAGGTGAGCACGAAGTTTCTGTTTGAAGCAGTTTTTGGAACAATTTGAGCACATCCTTCTCAATTCCTCAGGAAGAGCATTCCAAAGTCGCACCGCTTGGATCGTGAAGGAATTGGTGAGAAATCCAGAGCGATGAGCGGGAAGAGACAGAACACGAGAATCGGAGGAACGGAGATCTCGTTGGTGAAAATCACAGAGGTATCGAAATTTACATTTCAAATACTCTGGAGCAAGTGGATCAAAAAGAATGTTGAAAATGGAATTGAGCAAATGAAGCTGTCTACGTTCACGAATAGGGAGCCAATTGAGACGGCGACGATAGGAGGATATATGGTCGAATTTTCGTAGACAGAAAATGAAACGTAAAGAATAGTTAACAAGACGTTCAAGTTTGTTAAGAAGATTTTCATTGATGTCAGAGTAGCACACATCAGCATAATCGATGATTGGAAGGACGAGCGTCTGCACAAGATACTTTTTGGTAGAAATGGGTAAGAAATTCCTAAAACGGTTAAGTGAACGTAACGTTCCAAAAACCGACCGACTAATTTCAAACACATGAGTGTTCCAGCTCAATGTTGAGTCTATATATATATACCTAAATTTTTAACAACAGGTGAGAAAGGAATAACAGTATTATCTAAAGTTAAGGGAGAAACTGATTTTAAATCTAGTTTACTTAATTGACGCGAGCTTCCAATAATAATAGCTTGACATTTGGTTGGATTAACACTGAGACCAAAATTTTGCGACCACATATTAATGCTGTCTAAATTTCTGTTGATCTTAGCAATCCCAGCATCGATGTCATCTGCAACAATTTGTGTATATATCTGTAAGTCATCGGCGTACAAATGGTAAGAACAGTCAAGGGAAAATGTTATGAAATTTATGAATACGGCGAATAATATAGGAGAGAGAATACCGCCTTGTGGCACGCCAGACATTAGGTCACACCAATTGGAAAACACACGGTTAACTTTGACAGCTTGCTGGCGACCACGAAGGTAGGAGGAAAACCAGTCCAGAACTGTGGATGAGAAGTTAATATGTTGAAGAATGGCGAGGAGAATATCGTGATCAACCATATTAAATGCGTTAGAGAAATCAATAAGAACTAAAATGGTGACCAGTTTACTCTCCATGCCTTCTCGGATGTCTTCAGTAACTTTGAGAAGGGCTGTAGTTGTACTGTGCCCTGGTCTAAAACCCGATTGAAACGGGGAAAGAAGATTATTACTGAAGAGAAAGGAGGAAATTTGCTTATGAACAGTAGATTCAAGAATTTTTGATAGAAATGGTAATATTGAAATAGGCCTATAGTTGTTTAGTTGGCAGGGATTAGAAACTTTCGGAAGAGGAGAAATAAATGATTTACGCCAGACAGAAGGAAAACACCCTGTCAACAATGAACTATTGATAATGTGGGTGAGTACAGGGACGAGACACTCTAGAAGTGGAAAAATCATAGCTCTTCCCACATTGTCATATCCAACTGCTTTAGATTTGAGAGAGCATACTGTTTTCTTAATATCATCCACAGAAACTGGAGAAAAGGAGAAACTATTAATTTTGGGTTGATTCATCGAACGTATTTCAGAAATGGTCTTGGATTTAACTAACGGGTTAAGGGAGGAACACGACGAAAAGTGTTTATTCAAATCATTGAGAGAAAACGGTGGCATATTAGGGGAATTCGCGGATTTCCCTATACCTATGGAGTTCAGAAATTTCCAAATGTCAGCCGAGGAGGAGTTTGAAATATTGTCGTAAAAATAACGACGCTTGGCTGCCCTTACCATTTGGTTACATCTATTGCGAGCAGCTTTGTAAAGGTCCCAATTTTGAACACACCTGTTACGCTTGTATTTCCTAAACAATCTATCCCGACGTGTCATAGCCATCCTAACTCCACGAGTGATCCATGGGGCAGGAGGTCGCTTAACTTTAATAGGCTTTAGTGGAGCATGCAAATCAAAAAGATTCAATACCGCAGTATTGAAAATAGAAACCTTCTCTTCAATAGATGTTGCAGCAACCACTGAAGCGAAGTCAATGTGACAGGCGTCTTTCTTTAATGTATCGAGGTTTATCTTTGCAAAGCTTCGCATCCAAATGACTTCAGGTTTACGTTTAGGAGGCTTTGCCTTATAAGATACATATATAAGGTCGTGTCGGGAAAAACCAGGAGCCAGTAACTGTCCATGAGTTATAACATGATCTAAGGAAGAAACAAACATTAAATCAAGACAAGTATCTTGTGAGGTAAGATTATGGTGTGTAGGAAAAGAAGAAATTAGAGATAAATTGACGGATTTAAAAATATTTAGAAGCCTTTTAGATCTAGAAGAACAACTACTCATATCAGTATTAAAATCGCCCATGATGATGTGGTGTGTGTACTCTGAACAGAAAAATTCTAACACATTTTCGAGACTATCAAAATAATCTGTGTTAGGAGGACAGTAGACGACTCCAAGTGCGACCTTAGCATTATGAACTCTAACCTCAAGAAAAATGTACTCACAGGATGCAGAATATGGGGAAGGAGATGTACCGATGATATTGTATGGAATATCGCTCCTTAGATAAATGGCAACTCCCCCTCCACTCTTGCCGATACGGTCATTTCTTATGAGAACATAACCAGGGAGACAAAAAGAAACAGAGTTCAAAGAAGGATTCAACCAACTTTCGGAAATCAGGATAGCATGGATAGAGGAAGTAACAGAAAAAGTGTCAAGAAGGTCGGTAAAGTGAGAAGGTATGCTTTGCGCATTTAGGTGGCAAACATTGAAAGAAAAATCGGAAGTGCATATTGAATTATTCAGTAAGTTTCCAAGAGTAAAAGGCTCACTAAAGGAATCATTGCTCAAAGTGGATGTAACACTTAAATCACAAGCGGAGAGAAATGAATTATCATCAGATTCGTCGGACATTACAAATACACATATAAGCTCTTATTAAATAAATAGGTGTACGTAACTAATAATAAATTTTAAAAGGGTTGCAATATTACATTATATAACTGCACGTCCCGCCGGTAGAAATTAAACAAAAAAGTATATAAACAAAAAAAATAAAATTACAGTATTGTACACATACACATGAAACATTAAACAATGAAATTACAAGAGTAATGAAACGCAACAAAAAAAAATATTTATGGGTACTAAAATAAAGTTGAAATCCAAACTCTTTTTTTTTAGTGTGAAAATCACACAAAACAAAAAATAAAACTTAAGTAAAAAATATATATATATATATAAAAAAGAGAAAAGTTAGACAAAGGAGAAAGAAGATAGGTACATAATTGTGGCGTTCTAATAGCAAATTAACAAAACTTGACATGTAATGTCACAATAGTATAATCATTCTGACCAGACATTTTATGAACAGACAAACATAACTATATTATAATAATAACATTAAGAAACTAATAAATCTAATAGAAAGTATAATCATTTGTAATAAAAATAATTATACAGAAATAAAAACATAGTGTAATACAAATGCAATTTTAGAACGACAACCAAACACTGAAAAGTAATGTCCCAGTGACAGTTCAGTTCTGTCAGGCGTCTTTACAGTCAAAGTCGTGATGTTAGGGATAAAATATTATGATAACTGCCTATGAGTTTATAAGTTGTAAATACAGTTTTTCAGTTATACCTACATTATTACTACAACCAGAAATGCAAAGTATGTGCGGCGTAAATAACAAAACTTGTGAGAAGTTACCCGTAAATAATTAATAATTGTGAAACAAATTGGAATGAACAATTATGTAAACAAAGATCTTAGGAATAGATTGATTGTATAGGCAAATGAGGTACTGTTATTTTTTATACCTCGCCGCACGTTTGGACTTCAAATGCTGATCCACTGCCGGTGCTGGTGACGGAGACCTCGTACCCGGCTGGACTTGAGCATCACGCAAGTCGCTGGCTGACGCAATAATGCCTTTGAAGTCCTCCTCTTCAAATATCCGATGTCTGGAACCGTCTGACAACTTAACCATAATGATGCCGTCTGCAGTCCAGCAGTTCTTCATGCCAAAATGTTGCCGCGCTTGTAAAAATAGCGATTGACGGCGTCGAGTAAGGAACTCGGAAACAACATAGGGAGTTCCTTTAAATGCTGTTTTCTTCTTCCATACTGAAGACTTATCGGAATAATCACAAAAGCGCACTAGAACCGGACGACACTTTCCTTCACTAAGTGTACCGAGGCGATGACAGATCTTAAACTTATCACAGGAAATGTCTGGTACACCAAGTTTACTATTGAAAAGCTTGGCTACATACACTGGGAGCTCTTCAATGTCCTCTGGTATCCCGCTGACTAAAAGATATTTTCTACGGTGACGCATTTCACTAACTTCAACGGAGCGAGCTATCTCTGAGATTTGCTGTCTAAGGAGATTCAGTATGGACCAGACATGAGTCTTGAACTCAGAGATTTCTTCCTGCAAGCGGAGCAGAGTGACACCACTGCGTGGAGCAGAAGAAGCCTTCAGCTGAGACTCCAAGTCAGCAAACTTCTTCATCATAGTAGTCTCCAGAGCCTGTTGTGTTTCTAGGACTGCAGTGTAGTTTGCCATTGTAGCCAGACTCCAATTCACACACGGTTGTGAAAAATGTAGGGGTGTGACAGTGATGTGGACAGGGCAGTGCAGTTTAGTTATAGTATTAGTGCATGTATTGGATCACTAACACTTGTGAGTATCAATTGCAACCAAAATATCTTTTTAAAAACAAAAACTCAAAGAAAATTGTGAGAAATACTATTAAATCGTAATTTTAATACAGGAGTATAATGTTACTTTTTTTCCACCTACCGCCCAAAAAAGCAAATTATTATAGTCTTATCGTAAAATGAAACGTTCACAGCTCGTAGTAAAGTAAAGCCAGTTAGTGAAGCCGCTACAATAACAGTTCTTACGTGTACTTAACGCCTCTTTGCGGCTGGCATTGCCTGATATTGGCCGACGTACCGAGCGAGCCTGTTTTAACTGCCCGTTATTTTATTCACGCAGAACTTTTTTTTACTAAAATATCAAATGAGCAAGCAGTGCACCTGATGGTAAGTGGTCAGTGTCTCCCATAGCTATCTGTAACCAAATTAGCGTAGAACAATTGGCTTGGCGATGGCGTCTTTCCAGTTAAACCATATTTATATTTGTTTGCCACTTTGCGTCTGCATTGTATTACAATTGTATTTTCATATGTTTAACTATCTTCGTGTTCTGTACTTTGTTTGATATTAAAATCTTCTTCGTCTATATTCCTATTATAGCCCTATCGTAAAATGAAACGTTCACAGCTCGTAGTAAAGTAAAGCCAGTTAGTGAAGCCGCTACAATAACAGCTCTTACGCGTACTTAGCGCCTCTTTGCGGCTGGCATTGCCTGATAATGGCCGGCGTACCGAGCGAGCCTGTTTTAACTGCCCGTTATTTTGATTCTCGCTGAAAGCTCTTAGTTCGTTCCGTCTGTTACAGTTACCGTTTGTTACGTTAGTTTGATTTGTATTAATCCTATTGTAACAAAGCCTTTGTAAGACCAATTTGTCTGTGTACAACGGTACAAAGTTGATAAAATTAAACGAGGGAATTTAATATTTTTTTAAAAGAAAGAGGCTAACAAAGAATGTATTTTATTAGTAAGACAAGTACGATGTTAAGTAAATTATGAGACTAATGTAAGACTAATATTCTTTTGAAATTAAATCAAAATAGAAACTGTAAAACTACATATTTATTTCTTAAAAATTAATTCGTTTTCGATTTTTCTTCTAGTTATTTCTTTATACAAACAATCAAATAACCACGTATGTTCTATTAAGCAGATTAAGTCAAATATAATACACTTATATCTTCATTATTAAAACGGCTTGTTATAAAATGGTTCACATAAATCTCTAACTTCACGAAACTGTTAAATGTACCAACGATTTCACATTGAAAGCAAGATATGCGAAAATAGTGTCAAACGGGAATAGCGAGGCCTCGTGCGTCGGGGCGTTCAATATTCATGAGGTACTGCAACGCTGGTGAGTCCTATCTAAGCGCATAACGCGGTCGCTAATATAACACAATTAACACTACGCAAACAGAGTAATTGTATATAAGCTTGCTTCACGAAGGTTTCTGCTGAATAGCATAGGAGATTATGGATAACGGAGACATACACATGTACTAGTAGTGTAACGAATGCCATTATTTGCACGCGAATGCGAATCCGAATGTCCTCTACCGACATTCGCAAATGAAAATGTTCTTTTTTTAAGTATTTGGTACAGGGGGCCGGAGGATCTAGATTTAACAACTTTTTTATTAGATAGTCAAACTGCAGTTCGACTTGGTTTTGGATATATTAGGCGACCTTTTCTGCGAAGCATTGCAGTTCAATATTCGCAAAATGCGTATATTATATATTCGCATTCGTAAGAATAAATATATTCGCATTCGCAACCATGCGAATATTCGCATATTTAAACAACGGATGCTTCGGTAAGATATATATGTGTATTTTTTAAAGGCCTGTTTATTTGTAACGAATAGTTTTTCGATTAAACGAATAAACTTTATAGGAGCAAATGCATATAATATACAATCAATTTCGGACGGTATGTATCTATGATTGACTATCTCTGCTTAATGTCGTAGGCTATGCATGTATCTCTTGATTTTAGATAAAAAATACCTTTATACCGTCACCAACTCTTAAGCACTTTTTGTGTTATTCAATGCAATTAAAAGTTTAAAATTAAAAGCGTTATCACGCAAAACTTTTAGCGACCATGCACGGTGGTGTTTTTAATGGCCTAAAATACATATAATACAGATAAACTTTTCTGGAAAATTGTGATACTAATTACCTCAGGTGATATAAATTCCCATTAAACTTTTACGTATTTATGTATTTATATCAAAGTATTATTAAAATATTTATTAGTAATTTGCGGCTTAGTTTTCACACGTGGTTTAGGAAATATATCAGAATTTCGGTTTATAGCACGGATTTGTTCCGTGTTTTAATCTGTAGTGGCACTACGGCGAGTATGATAGCACGATTCATTCTTAGTTTTTAGATATTCATGCCATGACCTATAAAACGAAGCTAGTATTTATCCAGCTAACAGAGAATGCCGTAGTGTATTGAGACCACCCCATTATGTACAACAAAGCAACGTAACAAACCGCATTTTAAAACGTAACGCAAACATATTCGAACATAAATAATCTGAAGCATAAAATTTTCTATTCGGCCAGTTGTTTGTTCTCTTCTATTCCATTACGGAATCGAATATAAGTTACGGATGTTACGGATAACAATTTTGCTCGCTGTACTCCCAGAGGCACGACTCTTTTGATAAAGAAATAAATAAAAGTGTGATGTTTATGTTTATCTTTAGACCCGTCGCTTTTATTGTATCGTAATTTCAAACGGATATAAAGTCCACCTGAAGTAAGATTGTCATTGCAGGTCAAGGTCCAAAGAAAGGTCCCTATGGTTCCGAGATTAGATTAGGGCTACGGTATCCCATGCCTGTGATAAGAGGTGACTAGAAGGGGGCTTCCTGGTTGCGGACGATAGTGTGTGTGAACGAGTGTGAACTCGAACCATCTCCTCAGGGACTTTGGGCAGGACAGCTGTATGAAATGAAATGAAATGAAATGTCTTTATTTTGTATAGGCCTGCGGGGGCACTTACAAATTGTCAGTTACATTTTTTTTTCTTAAACTACCACCGGATCGGAATACGACCTCAACTGAGAAGATGTATTCGATTATACATACTGAGAAGTATGTATAATCGAATAACGTTGCAAAAACCAGACGGTGCGTCTAGCCTCTCGCCTGTGTGGATCCCAATGGACCCACGTGCTCAGGTGGCTGCGGTTGCGTTCCTGTGAAGATCCTGAATTCCTCTACGTAGAGAACCCTGCGTCACTCTCATCACTTCGGGTACCTTTTAAAGGTTTCTCCCTCGAGAATAAAGAAAAAGATACTCCCTGCAGTTTGAATTTTATTCGGAACTTATATACAGCACCATCCAGACTAGTAGGGAGTTATCGTGAGTTGCTAAATGCTACGAGGCTACGGCAGGAAGCTAAATCGTAGCTCTCAATGTTTGTCATTTAATCTTTATTAAATACAGGTGTTAAATTTGATTGCAAATTTTATGAAGTGCTTGAAAACACCTGATATAGATGCACCAATCCACGTAATGGAGTATATTCAATGCTAGACCTGAGGTAACTTTTTGCCCCGAAGCGGGACATAAAATGAATTGCGACTACGATAGAATGGCTGAATTACAGAGTTTTTTTAAACAAATATACTCCACTGCTTTTACAAGTAAAGCGATAGTGCAGTCAAGACGAGTTTCATTAAAATACATGTTCTGTATTTTATTATATTACAATTCAAGTTATGTTATTTTGTAGAGTTCCATACCCAAAGGGCAAAAATGGAACCTTATTGCTCAGACTCCGCAGTACATCTGTCAGTCCGTCTGTCTTTTTTTTTTATCTGACTGAAGTACCAAACGAGCATGCAGTCCACCTGATGGTAAGTGGTCACAGCCGCCCATGGACATCTGTAATCAACTTCATACAGAACATGGGTTCAATGTTCAAACATGAAGTCAATCACAGATGCGTTGCTGCTCCGAGGACTAAGATGGCCGCCTAATAACAGTGTGCCGGCAACCACATCCTTCCATCGAAACGCAAGAACTGCTTCACGTTACAAATAGCTGTCTGTCTGTCACCAAGCTATATCTCATGTTATATTATGCTCGGAATAGTTAGACCGTCAAAATTTTCACAGACGATCTATTTTTGTTGCCATTATAACAACAAATAAAATAAATAATTAAAATTAAAAAATTACCATACAACAAACGTGTTTTTTGGTTTTTTAATAGACAATGTTACCGAACCGAGTAAGCGAGTCCGACTCCCACATATCCGGTTGTTAACGTAGATAAAACCACGGCTAGTTTGGCACAATTCTATTCTACTTAGTTATTTTAAGGTGCGTTGCGTTAACACTGACGTGTTTGACATTGGCGTTTTAATAGTTACGTCAAACATATTGAAAGCATTAATTAAACACTTTAGTACTGGGTATAGCGCACAATGCGAGACTAATTAAATGTATGTTATTCAGTTGCCAAAATTCTGTGCTTAAATCAGTGCATCCACGATAAACACTAATTCTGCTTTAAAAGCAAATTCCATATTATGGAATAGCTGAATTAGCTACTCCCATCAATTATATATTTAGTTTCATCACTGTAAATTTATGGTTAGGGGATGTTTGTTTTAACTTTGAATGTTTATTGTCTAACATTGGTATAGTAGTATAAGAAATGTAAATACAAATAATAGTGTCGCAAATAAAGTTTCTTATAGGAATAGTGGAAGGAAGTGTGCATTTTAAATGGACAATCTTTTTTTTAACCAAATTTCACTGTGGTTATAATAATATATACATCAGAATAAAGAAGGCTCATCAATAATGATTTAAAAGTCCTATTTTAGTGTAAGAAGACAAATTAGAAGCCATTCATTCTCACACTTCCACAAATTTAAACTGTAAATAGTTCTTAAGTAATGAATATCAATGGTGTATAAATAAATTAAATTTATTAACCAAAACAAAATATGGCATTCGTAAAATTCAGCAGACATATCTTAAAATTTCGTACGTAGCTACAGATACGTGACGCAGCAAAATACTCACAATATTTTATCTCGAGGAATATTTCTTATACTTATTTCAATATTTTAATGACGATGAGCAGGAAAATTCCGAAACGAATCTGCTTTAGGTCAATTCGCCGACAGGGAATTAACTTAGATGGGAATTCGCTTACGATTCGTATTCAGCGGTAAGCACAATTGTCCATATTTATGCGAGAAGGAGCCAAGTGAGGTATTCTTTGATATGTTGCATATTAATATGTCCTAGTGTATGTGTTTGTTTTCGTAATATCAAAATAGCAAATGAACAAGCATTTCACCAGAAGGGTGTGGGTGTGTCGCTGCCACTTATTAACATGAACTAGCTGTACCCGCGGCTTTGCCCGCGTGCAAATCAACGTGTCACAAAGTTTTTCCCGCGCAAATCTCGACACCGTAGGAATTCTATGATAAAAAGTAGTAACATTAAAATCGGTTTGGCCGCTCAAGGATTACCTGGTCAAACACAGAGTGAAAAAACGAATTTAAAGTGTGTATTTGTGGATAGGAACGTATTTTTATGTATTTTTGAACCAATTTACATTCTTATTTACATATTTCACAATATCGGGATACTTTTTTTCAATCAACTCCTCCATATTTGACCAAAACGTATCGATTATAAAGATTGATTTGAACTTTTCGAATTGGAAAATACTATTTGAAGTAATTCTGGCGGATTCAAATTTCTTAGTAAGATTATAGGTAAACCTACTTTTAATATTAATTTGTGTTCAGGAGTTCCGGAAGGCATTAAGGAATTCAAAAATTCTGTTGGATAATGTACTGCTTCCTCCATCTCAATGACTGTGTCTACCGAATAGTAGATCTGTGACGCTGCTTTTCATTTTGAAAAAAAATAAATCATTTACTTGAAGTAAATCATTAGAAAATTGGAATATCACTGAACAGCGACATATATTCTAAGTTCATATTTTGTTTCATGTGGCCAAAGATAAGATGTTTTAAAAGGTGCATCGGGCTATTTGTGTGCGTAAATCCCGCATTGTTCTTTGTAAAGAAGAAGACATAATCAAAACACTTTTACAATTCATACGAACAGGGCGCACCCGCTCGCAGGGCGCTGCCGCACCCTGCTCGCTTATTTTTTATGTTTTCTTTTATGTTCCAACCTAACCTAACCCATCCTGTTTAAAAAGCTACAGCTAAATCCAACTCTTAACAATAACATGACAATACTCCTGCATTTTCAGGATTTAGGTATTCAAAGTGACACTTTTCATCATAATGTTCTCTCAGGAACGGGTTGTAATGTATTGTAATCAATAAGTACCAAACTAATACGGCTTAAGTAGGTTGTGTACTTAGATTATCAGGGTTGATGAATTGAAGTTTAATTTATTAATCACATTTCAGTTTAATGAGCTCTCATTAAGCTTATAATATATACTAAAAACAACCGTTAGCATTACGTGACTACCTTTTATAATTTAGGCTTGCACTATCCCGCGTCATCAGGGAGGAGTTGAAGGTAAAAAAAAATATCCCGTGTCTTTGCTTAGTATTCTTATTACTTATACGTAAGCACTTGCGAGCCAACTTCTATAGCTTGGACTTGCAGTAGGTACCCTGCATCATCAGGGCTGAGGAGCTTAAGGTCGAAATTGTCATCATGTGTCTTTGCTTAGTAATTATATTACATACCCGAAAGCATTAAATGGCCAACTCCTATGGCTTAGGCTTGAAGTACCCCTGCATCATCAGGCTTGAGGAGTTGAAGATCGAAATTTTCATCTTGTGTCTTTGCTTAGTAATTATATTAAATACCCGAAAGCACTAAATAGCTAACTTCTATGGCTTAGGCTAGCAGTATCCTGCATCATCAGGGGTGAGGAGTTGAAGGTCAAAATTTTCATTTTGTGTCTTTGCTTAGTAATCATATTACATACCCGAAAGCACCAAATGGCCATCTCCTATGGCTAAGGCTTGAAGTAACCCTGCATCATCAGGGTTGAGGAGTTGAAGGTCAAAATTTTTACCGTGTATCTTTGCTTGGTATTTTTATTACATAACCGTAAGTACCAAATAGCCAACTCTTACGGTTTAGTCTTGAAATACCCTTACATCATCAGGGTTGAGGAGTTGAAGATCAAATTTTTGTCCCATGAATTTGTTTAACAATCTTATTATATATCCATAAAAACAAATTGACTTACTTCTACGGTTCAGGCTAGCAGTACCCCTGCATCGTCAGGATTGAAGAGTTGAAGGTCAATTTTTTTTAGGAAATATTTGCTTAGTAATCTCATTCTACATTCAACCCAATTGAACTCCTACAGCTTAGGTTTGGCCGAGTATCGCTAATTTCGTTAATTTGCTTCAAAGAAATGAATCCTATGATCAGAACCGTATCAAACTCATCAGAGCACCCTTGAAGTACATTCTTTCAAATAAAAGAAAAATCATCAAAATCGGTTGGCGGGAAATTGAGTTATTCATCTATTTATCGCGCACATCGTTAATGCAAATATCAGACTTATTAGCTTTTCTTATGGATGCCACTGTCAAAAGTGAACTAAAAATAAATAGGACCCCATGACACGCACTACCTGTCAAATGAAAAAAAAAATCATCCAAATCCGTTCACCCAGTGCGGAGAAATCGAGTAACAAATATAAAATTAAAAAATAAAATAAAAAAAAATACAGATGAATTGATAACCTCCTCCTTTTTGGAAGTCGGTTTAAAACTATGTTTTAACATAAAAATCAAAGCGAAATACTAAATTTTATTGAGGTGGCCTCAAAATTGACTGACTTTCATACAAACTTACATCTCCTATTTGGGTTAAATTGGGGGGGGAGGGATCAGAATTACGTCTACGTCATAAAAGGAACCCCTAGTAAAAATCATATTCGTATCTTTAGTAGTTTAGGCTCTACGATGTTTATTCAATAGATGAGTGAGAGAGCATCCTTTCGATTTTATATAAGTATATATAGATATAGAGATATAGGTTTGTATACTATCAAATAACATAGGTACACACATAACCAATAAAAATACATAACAAAGGAATACATTTTATAGACCATAACATGTTTAGTTTCAACCAATTCAACTATGCAGTTACTTAACTTATTAACACTTTCGAACACAGAATAAATACTGCGTAGTTTTAAATTGACATAACTTTTTTATTTGTAAATGGATTTACATAAAATAAGCACTAAATGTTAAGTGAAGTTTCCCACAACACATCAGTGAAAATTATTTTCAAGTTGGATAAGCCGTTTCTGAGATTAGCGTTTTCAAACACACAGACAAACAGACAAACAGACAAACAGACAAACAGACAAACAGACAAACAGAAAAGATTTCTAAAAACCATTATTTTGGGTTCTATATCGTATTAAAGACCTCTAGAAATGGTTTTCACCTAAATTTATTCCATGTACAGACAGCGACCTCTTACAGATTTATTATAGTATAGAAGAAGAAGAAGAAGAAGATAGAAGATAGAAGATTACGGTCAATGATACTGAAATTGAAAAGTTTGAATGTAGACATAATCAGTAATTATTAGAGAAAAGATAAAAAAATATAACAATAGCGCCGCCATAGTGTAATCTCTAAAGAGTTCATTGTATATAGTAATTTATTTCTTCAATTATATGCCCATATATTATTTATATGCGCTATATAATTGAAGATAATTATTTAGAAATAAATTGAAATGAAATTAAATGTCCTTGTTTTATATAGGCTACACTTTTTTTTACACTACCACCGGATCGGCACACGACCTCAATCTGAGAAGATTCGGCAAGAAACTCAGCGGGTTTGTCTTTTTTGTTATTGTATTTTTTTCAATCATGTTTTATTAAATTGTAATGTAAGTTAGCCCCAGTATCTTGCTTGTATATAATTGTTCTATAATTTAAAAAAAAGAGTGAACCAAAACATAAAAAAAACATCATAATTGTATGGTAATTTAAAAATATATTATAATATTTTAGTTGTTTCACTTTTGCATAAATACGTACAATTTGCAATCAGCAAAGCCTGTTACTTTGCCAACAGACGTCTTTTATTTATAGAGCCATCAACCACATTATCATAACGATATTCACTTTACTAAAAGATGTTTGCCGCAAGGAAATTTTTAGGAAAATTTATGAGGGACTTAAATAAAAATAAGGGCAATAAGTAAGCTTGAGTAATCAGAGAATATGAATATGATATAAGAAAGAACAGGATTGTATCTCTTTTTATTTTTGGGAAAATTAATATTGCGACGATAACTGATCAAATATTCAAAGACTTTAATTTACAAAATGTTAAAAACTGTAATTTCATACATTTAAAATGGAAAAGTTGCCAGTCTATCAACTCTGACTTTAATGGTATCATCTAACAAAGATTCTATTAACATTATTTTGCATTATGTAGTGTATGTGTACTATATTAAACTCACGGAGTGGTCAATAGAAGGCATTGAACATTTGATCACAATTAAAGATACCTAAGAGGAAATTAAATTAAAACATTTGTGTGAATATTCAGTGTACCGATCCGGTGGTATTATGTATAAGAAAAAAATATTGTAACTGACAATTTGTAAGTGCCTCCGTAGTCCTACGCAAAACAAAAGACATTTATTGACATTTGGAGTGGCAATGATAGCTTTTCCGCAAACAAACTCAATATGTCTTTATCTATAAAGGACATGTGTAAATTGTAATTAAACACAGTAAATAAATCCACGGGGAATTGCTAGTTTACATTTCTTATACAGAATTTAATGGACCGTAATGATAAATGGCGAAACTACTGAAAAGACTCACCAGAAATGTCGCGTTTCTGAATAAACAAACACAAACGAAATGTTCTTTTATTGCTTTATCTTATTTGTGTCGTATTAGCATTCTTTTGTAAGCGTATTTGGATTGTTAGAATATATAAAACCTTGTGCTACATTTTTATATCAAAACAGAATTATTTATTTTTTGTAAAGAGCAAAAGTATATCAGGTTAACTAATAAGGTGCTCGTTCAATCTTTTAACGGGTGATAAATTTTCATGAGTGTCATATGCTAACGAAACAATGATATCAAACATTCATATGAGACAACTATCTTGGTTTTTAAGATTGTTAGCGCCTGCCTGGTAAGTCAGCCTGGTTACTATAAGAATTACCAGCTATTTAATCGTTGAACATGGTGATCCGACATTAATATAATTAATACATCCAAATTACTTAATAATAGAAAAATATTTTATTGATGCGCTTTTATTTTTGTATACTTTTGGGGAAACCATTTATAACAATATCAAAGGGTGCATAATCATAATTAGTCTGCCACCTTGAGGTGTCCGCCGGTATTTATATTACATTGTGAAAACGAAAGTTTGTGAATATGTATGTGTGTTTGTTACTCTTTCAAGCAAAAACTACAAGTCAGATTTCGTTAAAATTAGGCAAACATAAAGTTTATAATCTAGATTAACATATACGGTAGGTGCTTATTATCGCAGTAAACGTGGCCGAGGCAGACAGACCCGTAGGAATAAGTTAGTTTGATAGAAATGGAACGGATAATTTTAGAAACATGAATCATATATCAGTAGTTCCATTCGAATAGTTCCTGATCATTCACTATTGTAAAGTTGGTTTAACACAATGATATTGCTGATTACGGTAAAGTAAGAGCCAAGCTGTTAGGGTTAAATTAAATCTAAAATAATTTAACAATGCATCGCATTTATTTAGTCTCCGTTTTAACGAGATGGATGGAATAGATAGAACTGTACTGATCACAATCCTATATATGTAATAATTTATGAGATTTTGGTTGTAAGCATTATTTCGTTCTATAATGTGTCCCACCAATTCGTGTGTTGTCCACCAATTCGCACTTGGCCAGCGCGGTGGACTATGGCCTAAACTCTCTCATACTGAGAGAAGACCCGTGCCCAGCAGTGGGACAATAATGGGTTGACGAGAGAATGTGTCCCTATGTATATGTTCTATATTGAACCCTTAAGAAGTAAACATTAAATTGTAGAGTTCTTTATTCCTTATGTATATCATAACCACCTATATCAAATTTAAATATGACAAGTACGAAACATAGATACATAAGTATCAATTACAAATTAGATATATGTACCGAAATAGACCTGGCAAGCTTAGTTACCGTTTGTTATTGTTAGTGTCACGTATGCGGTAATTATATTTCCCTCAATGCGTTTATTACGTACGTGTACATTGTCTGAACACTATCCATTTCACACCAACCAATTATCGCTTCACAATGTTAGTATTAGCCATTATTGTCTACGTGTTGTTGGTATAGCGTATTATGCTGAGTCTGGAGAACACAAATCATTGTATCGGACTGTAGTGGAATTATGGTGGCTGTTACAATTCAGCGATTTGTATAAAAATTGATGTAAAAACTACTTTAAATTTGAAAAGTAATTATAGGTTTTGATACGACTTTAAACAGAAAGAAAAGGCATTATTAAATGCAATGGAGGACAATCCGAGGCGAAATAAAATCGTATGATGACTCCATACTAATTTGCCCTTAAACAAAAACTGTCTACTTGACAACACTCCTGATGAACTTTTATGAACGTAATGTATCTGCTCTTTGTATGTTATTTCCAACATATTTACGGTTTTATCTAGTATTGATTTTACTCCACTCTGCCTTATGCTATTTCAGGAGAGACAAAATATCTCACTCAAGAATAATTTCAAACAAAAAGTTTTATGTTCAATAATTCAACTCAATTTTTTATACTAATCAGCCATTCAACTAAAACAATGTACATTATTATATGGTTCAAATAAGAAAAGATTCAATTAGTACCCACTATAATGTGGAAGCTGACTTATAAATCAAAGTCATGCCGTCTAAACTAATCCATCCGACGAGCTAATTTGGTTTAGCGCATGATTAATTGATTTGTTTTAGTTACAAACTGATGAGTTGTTACATTAACTTAATGTAATAGTATTTGGCTTGAATAGTAGACATTACTTAGAAACTATTGTGGAAATTTATAGGTTAATAGAGTACAATTGGTGCCAACCCATTATTGTCCCACTGGTGGGCACGGGTCACAGAATGAGTGTTTTAGGCTATAGTCCACCGCGCTGGCCAAGTGCGAATACAAAGAGTACAAAGACTGTAAGAAAATATGATCTTGATATATATTTGAGGTACAAATATAAAAAAAATGAACAAAAATATTTTTTTGTGATTTAAAATTGAAATATATAAAATACATACATTAGCATAAAATACATTAACATGTAGCAACCATACATATAACATCTAAACTATTTATTATTAATTAAGCTATAGTAGTTAAATTTACAATAATTTAAACGCTCGTGTAGCCTTAACTAATTTCGCAATTAAAGGAAATGAGACAGTGCCGACATGGAAATGTGTTTAGGCGTTATTGTTCGCACAGGCTTCGCAAATTAATCGGATTTCGTACATGTACTCGTATAGTGCGCTGTTCTTCCTTATATCGAGGACCAAAATGTTTGTTACATAACTATTTTGAATATATACGTAATACTGTATTTGTTTAGCGTAAGACTGTTCTTTGTTATATTGCGGTCCAATATGATACACCTGAGCAGATTTGCTTATTGTGATTTCTTTAGCCTATATAAGTGGTATAATATGTATTCTCGAGAAGCTGCCTAAGAAAATAAAACCACTAGCAAATAGATGTTAGATATAAATATAGAAAATTATTTGGGCTGGACAACGGAGAGGGTATGACGGAGTTCAGTCTCCATCGTATACCGACTAATCCACCGATACTCAACCTCCTGTCCGCGGGCCGCAAGTGGCCCGCCGAGCCCGCCCTTTTGATTGGCCCAGCTGAATTTAATATTAGATTTGGCGATTTTTTTTTTGTTTCGGCCCAGGCGACACTAGACCCAACGCTACGCCATTACTTGCAGCCCGGGATCATTCCGCAGAAACATGTATGTGGCCCCTATAATAAAAAGGTTGAGTAACGCTGGACTAAACCAACGACGGTGTCATTTCGACAGCTGACGCCAGGAGGCAGGGATAAGCTTGCACATTGTTTTCACTGCACCCTCGGCAGATATTTATAGGTATACCTATGATAAAGAAAATCAAATTAAGTATTATTATTTATATTAGGTACTGAAATAAAAAGTTTAAGCTTGATAAGGACTAATACATTTTACAATAATTGCTAGAGTCCGGCCAAAACTAGTTTTCCGGCCGAAACCGATACCAATACCGAATGTTCGGCCGTGCCTTCAGTTTCGGCTGAAACCGCAACCAAAACTCAAGTGTTTAAGTTTATAATACTTTAAAAAAATATTTCGGAGCGTTTTTGCCATTATTCTACATTAATCAGGGACATGAAATGAATACATTGTATACCGTCATATGCCCTAACTCTTTACGAATTTTTATATTCCTCTGTTTGAAGCTGTGATATAAATTTGATTTTATAAGATGATCCATGTTGTAGACTCACTGTAGCACAGAAGACAACGAATATTTTACAATTTATTATTTTACAATTAACAATTTGTTAGGAATAATTATTTATAGACAATTTTTTAAATTAAAAAAAAAACATGCGTGCGTACAAAGTACACATGTCAGAAGTGAAACTTCTTTGGCGAACTAATTTATAAATCTTGTTTATATTTATACAAATCTAAAACTTTAAATTTCCAAGATTAAGAGGAAGGGAAAAAGGTGTGATACGACGTTCGCTCTGTCTCACTTTTTCTCTCAATCTTTCTCACTCGCTTGCTCCCTACTCTCACTCCACGGCTAGTTGCTCATGCTACGTTCGCCCTGTCTTACTCTCTCTCAATCGGTCTCGATCACTCTCTCTCTCTTTTCCGACACTTCCGTTGCATACCGGCGTGACGTTTCATCTGTAAAAATTTTACCCTCATGCGCCTAAAGAAGTTTCTCTTCAAAAATAGGCAATGTTTTTGATTCTAAGCCTAAAATTGTCTAAGGCTCTTAAGCTAAAATGAATAAGTTTAGCTTCATTTCGACTTAACCGAAAGTCTTTATTACTATTTAAAGAATTAAAATACTCTTACAGTGATAAGTTTTATTCATGTTATAGTAGATAAAATTATCAAGGCAATTTTGGGGCACAATTTTGTTTAATCTTCATACATTGGCAATAAATCTGTAGAACTGTTTCATACCATACCCAAAGTAAAAAAAAAAATATATATATAAAAAAGCTTCTATTTACATTATCTACTTTCATGGTTTAAGAGCCATAACACATGCTTTGTATCGATATAGAGCGTTCATTGAGACTACATCCTCGCCGGTCGGCTGGGAGCTGCTGTTTATTGCAATTTTGAATTTAATAGGTATGTTATTAGTCACATTTCTCTAAAAATGTCGTAAATAATATATATGTACATCTTTGATATTCATACAGTAAATTGTTTCAAGGCCAGGCAATGTTATGTTGACTTGTTCAAAATAATTGCCAAATTGTGCCTATTTATAAGTTTCTCATTACATTTACTTCTAATCAAACGACATGTTGCGAAATTAGTTTCGCTTTCGGCAAGTTTTGGCCGGAACCGAAATTGCCGCCGAAACTTAATTTTTTTGGCCGATTCTGGCCGAAACCGAAGCAGAAACTTCGGTCGGACACTAGTAATTAATTACGTATGGTATTTCTTCATCTCAGGACTTAATTTTTTAACAATAAAAAATAAGCTTGTATAAATACCTCTATAGTATGAGTACATTATTTCGTTCGTAATCATATTTTACAAAGGCTTGTTTTATTTGAGTTACTTGAATATAATTATGGCCCGCAATTTCAAATATTGAAATATTAAATCGGTGTTTATTTTGGAAAAAATATCATATTGTAATTTTAGATCCATTTTCATTCAAGTTTATATTTAATGTTATGAAAGTCACTTTTAATACTACGAGCATTTTACTTATAATCCTACTTCCTACTAATATTATAAATGCGAAAGTTTGTGAGGATGTATGTGTATTTGTTATTCTTTCACGTAAAAACTACTCAACGGATTAGGTTGAAACTTTACAGTAGTATAGGTTATACATCAGAATAACACATGGGCTATAATTTGTAATGTTTTTTTTTTATAAGGTTATAATATAACGAGAAATATCAGGTTAGTCGGAAAAAAAGTTGTGCTCTGAGAGCTATCTTCGCGTACGCTGCCTAAACCGTTGGAGATATCCAAATATAATGTACCGTGGGATTGTTTGGCTTACATAGATCTAAATAAAAGTCCGCGACAGCATATGTCTATACTTTATGTATAACCCACAATAACTCTTTTATACTTTGAAAATTTTAAAAATATCAAGTTGATGTTTCCATGGGTTTTATACAAACTAAATATTAATCCTTATCAAAATAAATGATTTCAAAAAATCAAGCATCTAATAAAGATCGAATCTGCCTTTTACACCATGTAAATTGGATAAGTAGTTTAGAAGATATTACGAGTATAACATATTGCGTACTCAATTGATTGACCAGCAGTACGCGCCGTGCGCCGCCGCCGTATACAACGAAGTTGTATGATATTAATATTTGAATGGTTATAAAACACGGAGCAAAATGTGAAAGGTCAATGACGTCTCTGTAGTTCCGGGAATGAGGCTACGGTATCCCCTGTCTGTGGTAAGAGGCAACTAAAAGGGAGCTTTCGGGGTTGCGGGCGGCTAGACGGAGAGCTCCAAACACCCAGTCAGCAACTTTGGGAAAGATGTCAGCATGTGTGGTCGCATGATATCGTGAGAGCCAGGATGGACGGAGCTTGAACCGTCCAGCCAGGCGATCCCGGGAAGGGCGGTGGCATTCGTGTGGTCGCATATCGTGGTAAAGACCAGATGGAGTGGTAGGCCCAGCCGCTCACTTGGGAGGAGCCCGATGGGGCAATGCACTCAGAGGACTCCAGTTGCGTTCCTTTGAAGATCCCGGAGTCCTGGTGCTATAAGAATCCCAGATAACCCTGCGTCGCTCCCACGGCGTACCTTTTGAAGGTTTCTCCCTCGACAAAAAAGAAAAAAAGTCAATGAGAATGAAACAGCGGAAAGGTTAAATATGTTATTCTATCGTCATCGACCTTTTAATGTAACACAACTCGGCACATATGTCAGATTAGCAATAGTTTAGGTCGTAGTTGACCACGCTAGCCAACTGCGCGTTGGTAACCGTCACGCGTTTTGAGACCCTTTCTTAAAACTTTTAATTTCAGAGTAAGCATTAATATCTGTTGCCGACAAAACTAATTCAAATTAATATACGTGCCTGTGATTTGAAATTTGAACACACTGATTTAGGCGATTAACACACGGCACCGCGCACCGCTGCGAATAGCGGTGCCCCGCGCGGTAAGGCGGTTTACGCACCTGTACGCGCGGATGGACCGATCATCAAAATAAACTTTTCGACATCGAATTACATTTTATTAAATTGCAACACGGTCTGCATCAACGATGATCCGCGCGGCTAGGCGCCAGCCCGTGTGTGAGGCGCCGACCCCCCGCACTGTCGTTGGCGCGGAGACACGGTGGTGATGAGAACACCGCTGGACCGCGCGGCCAGTCGGTGTACGTTTGTTGAGGCATCAACGGATTTATTAGACCCCAATACAACATGAGATCCGCTTCACCGCCTACCGTGGCAGTGAGCGGTACCGTATGTTAATCGCTTTAGAAAGTAGGCCAAGGGTTCAATCTGAAGTAAATCACAGATGCGTTGCTACTCCCGAGGACTATGATGATCGCCTCATATAAAAGTGAGCCGGCAGGCACACCCTTCAAATGAAACACAAGAACTGCTTCACGGTAGAAATAGGTGCGGCGGTGATGCCGCCCTTTTTTTTTTTTTTTAAGTGGGTAATCCTCATGGGTACCCAGCCGCCCGGGGCAGCAGCTGGATTATGCCGGACTCTTACTGGCTAAACCCCCACTGTGTTTTCACCTCCGCACCGTTTGGCGTGAACACGGGCGCCCTTTCACATTCATCCGCGAACCCGCCGGTGACTGGTCGCTTCCGCAACCCCTCCTCAAGTGGAGCAGCGAGCTCCCCTCCAACAGGAAGGCGCGCCAGAAAACACAAAGGCGCGCCTTACCTCCAAGGCTCCCATCCACAGGGCGACGGACCAACCCCAACGCAACGCCAACGCATCTGACGGTGCGCCCCCGATTGGTCACGGGAGACAGGGTGCACGGCAACGACACACCGGGACACCTCTCCTCCCGCGACCCCTCCTGGCTGCGGAGGACAGAAAACACCGTCCCCCGCAGCCCCCTCGGATGCATCCGGAGCGGGCCTCCAGCTAAGCCCACTCGGAGCGTCCCCTCCCTGGAATCCCTCTTGGCTTCACCGCGGCGCCCCAAGCCACGGTTACTGAGCCCCCTCACCACGACAAGGTGGAGATCCCTTCGAGGGGGGGTGATGCCGCCCTGGTTGAACCATTGCTCTACCACCTTGCAAACTTTATATGGCAGACTAAATTCCACGCGAGCGAAGCCGCGGGCAAAGGCTAGTACAACATAAAGTCATATGTAATGTTATTCTTAGTGAACATATGTGCCAAAAAAATATAATAATTTGCCCATGTAGATCCGGCAGCAAAATACCCTTACCCTTAAACCTTTGCCACACTATTGTTCACTCCAATATGTTCCCGAAGACTGACGTGGGATCTATAACAGTACAATAAATTGCTTATATTGACCACGACAGCTGCTTGTAATGTGCGTTACAGACAGTTATATGAACACTTCGAGGTGAGAACTTTCTCATAACTCAACATAGGATAAGTCTTTTCGAAGGTTTGAGTACCTTCTGCTTTTAATCTAGTTATCCAAATGGATATTTTGTCTTAAAGAAATACAGAACGGTTAAAATAAATATAACATATTACCATTATATTTATGAAACACTATAAATGGAAAATATTAGAAACCTGACAAAGTAAAATTTTAATCAAGTAGTTAGTATGTAGCGATTTGTATACCTGCTTACTCTACATTTATCTACCTTTAGGAATCCAATGCTAAAATTATATATATTTATGTCAGCAATCTCATATTCATTCATAGAAATGTATCAAACTCTGATGTTATGAGAAGATAATCATGACAGAGAAGATAAAAAGATAATTATGAAAAAACACAGCAATTAAAATAAAATTAAATAAACGCATATGAACTCATCATACAAATTAGATAGTTTTTTTTTGAGAGAGAAAATACATAGTTACGGAAGAGTTCATTCATTTTTATAAGCTGAGTTAAGGTAACAGCTATAATACGCCATTAGCTCGTGACAGCCTATTTGAGCCGCGACTAGCGATTCTTATTAAAAGAAACTCGTACATTTACGCCAAGATAGCTGTCTAAAATGGATATCATTTTATAAAATGTTTGCATGCGAAATTGTCAATCATTTCATGAACTCTAATTTAAAAATCCAATACTAAATTCCGTATTAATATATAACCAACATGCTTCTCACGCAATTCGAATTCTGGAGCATCATTATAAAAATGAAGTATAACAGTAATACTCGTACTTTTAGATACCTACAAATTAAGTTGATATAACGAAACTTTGTCTTCACTAAGCTTGTTTATATTGATGATATTAAATTTAAGGTCTGCTGCCTGACATACTCATCTACTACTTGCTACACTTTAATTGATTTGGTGCCTTCTGAATTCGGTATTTTATTATGTCTTCTTCAGGATATCAATCCACGTGCAATCAATTCGTGATGCGACCTGTGCAATGTTGTTTAAACGCGGTTAGCACACGAGGCTTTATCTACACAATCGGTCATCATCCTCCTTCAAGTGATATGCTCGATCATTGCCACTTTAATTCGTTTATTTAAGAGCTATGTCGGTAAACCTACATACTCAAGTATGTCGGTTGTTTACCTTACATAGTATGCTGAGCTTTCTAATAAGGCCTACACATGTTATATAAACATATACAATGTTGGACCGTATAATGAACATACTGTAAGTTGTGTTTTTTATACTATTATAGGCCAACGTTTGGCCGCTATCTTACCTAGAGAAAGCCTATTCACCTTCGTCTTCATAACTTCTAGAAGTGAGCTGGACTCCTTGGCAGTTCGCATAAGTTATAAAAAAAAGTTATTTATATTACCTATTACATAAGTTTGAGAGTTATAAACTGCGACTTCGTATCATAAATTCTCCTTAAATGGAACTATCAAGTAGTAAGTACTTCTATACATTAAAGAAACCTCGTGAACTCGTTATTCAAATAAAAAGTTGTTTTCAGACGCAGACTGCAAGGTACGCCACGAAAGTCAATATTAAAAGCCGCGCCAAGATGCCAGCTCTAATGCACTATTAGCTTACGACGTCGTGTTTGAGCTGCGGTGAGCATTTCCTGCTCAAAGGAAGTCTACTTGTATCTATACAAAAATGCACTGCGTTATGTCATATTAAGTTTAAAAGCAACACATTATTTGTATGGTATAAACATACACTATTTTAGGGTTCCGCACCTAAAGGGCAATAATAGGACCCTATTACTAAAACTCAGCTGTCCGTCTGTCCGTCTGTCCGTGAATCTGTTTGTCACAATGCTGTATCTTATGAAACCTCGTGAACCCGTTATTTAAACAAAAAGTTGTTTTCAGACGTAGACTGCAAGATCCCAACTCTAATGCACTATTAGCTTACGACGTCGCGTTGCTTGCATCTTGCATCTATACAAAAATGCACTACGTTATGTCATATTAAGTTTAAAAGCAAGATATTGTAACCGTGACAGCTAGATGGTTGAAATTGTCCCAGATAATTTTTCCAGTATTTCTGTTGCGGATATAATAAAATTATATCAGCAACAGAAAAACATCATCATTATAGTAATTAGGCAAAGGGAGATCTCCCGCCGGGCGAGGTGATCATGCCTGGGGACCGGCCATGCTCCGACAGTCGTTGTATATATACTGAACTTGTATATATACGGGGTATTGAGAATACTTCGATAGCGTGTTTCAGAATACTCAGAGTAGCGCCATCTCTTGATGAATAGCGGGAGGTCGCAACAATAAGATAAAATTATATTATATATCATAATATAAAAGAACAGAATAAAATAAATATTTTATTGGGGCTCCCATACAACAAACGTGATTTTTTGCCGTTGTTTGTAGATACGTGACTTTACGGTACACAACTTAGCCAGTTTTATCTACAGATAATGGTACGGAACCCTTCGCGTCCGACTTACACTTGGCCTATTTTATAAATCTTCAATGCAAATTACGGTAAGTAAATATTAAATTAAGAGGAAAATTTTAAATAAAAGTCACGTAAGCTCATTTCTAAGTTAAGCGTTGTTCTGAAGTAAGGGAGTAAGTTACAACGTGTTTCCAGCGTGTTAATATTTAAGGTAGTTTGGAGATGAGCTCGGTACGCAATTAACTCTTGACCGCATACTCGAGCGATGTTGAGCACATCTTGTTCAAAGAACATAAATGTATAATAAACTACACTTATTACGAACATTTTACACAGTATTTTCACCTATGAAATGTTGATTGTCCTTTAGTAGTTGTAATTAAAAATTGTATTGTTTTTCAAACAATGATTTAACAAACAAGCTTGTCTTCTTAATATAATGGCTGCCGCATCGCATAGGCACCTGTAATCTTTTTTTCTTGTTGACGGGGAAGAAACCTTTAAAAGGTATGCCGAAGCCATGGGTGAGACTGCGGGTTATGTGGGATTTTTACCAACTAAAACCTCCTCTATGGCCTTCCTCAGCACTTGCTGGGGACCCCGGGATCTCCAATGGAACGCACCGGTGCCAACTAGCGCGGCACCCCTTATGGGTTCGTTACTTGGGGGACGTGTAGCTGTCCCCCTGCACCTTCTGGTGTCCACGACGATATGCAGCCACATGCCGCCGTCCTTCTCTGGGTTGAGCGGCTCGAGCTCCCGCTCGGACCACCCACAACTTCAGGAGCCACTTTTAGTCGCCTCTTACGATGGGCAGGGCATATTCTCTTTTCAATTTTAAAAACTAAACTTTAGAGAGTAACTTTAAAAATTTTGCTAAGTAAGCAGACGTGTATTTAGTTGCTCTGTTATAAATATTGGTAAATTGCTATTAAACCCTTGAATTATCTACAAATTATGTTATGAATAAAAACAATAGTGTCTAACGTGTGTTATGAACAGAAGTTTTTGTGAAATAACAGTATATAAACTCAGAATTCTTTCGATTAATGACCAGTGCTCAGTGCAAAAACAATCAGTGATCGCAAGAACACCCTCATTTCAGTTAATAAATTCAATTAACTATTGCTTACTGACAGCAAAAAAAAAACAATACTGCAATAACAATAGAATATTTTCGTACTTACGCCCAGCGAGTGTTTGGTGTAGTGGTTTAAAGTTGTACTGTATAGTGTGAGGTTGTAAGTTCGCTACGCACCAAGATAGAGAAAAAAAATTTTTTTTTTTGCTTTTTTTTTTCTCTTTTTTAATAATTTTGTTCATTACAAATATATATAATTTGCAAGAAACTACGTGAAGAGAATAAAAAAAAGAAAACAAAAAAAAAAAAACTTTAGTAAATTGTATCTTTACTAAGGAAGCGATAACGTTATAATGCCTCGGGTTCAACGTACTCCCCCATCGAGAACAACTGAGACTGATGATATAAGTCAAAATCAACCTGAATCACATGTAACAAAAGCTCCATCTGCTATCGGGTCGGATAATTCCATGATCCGGTCAAAACGTCCATGTACAGAAATCTCACCTGGAAATGAAGACGACTGTCCTGCAGACTCAACGCCTGCACGAATAGATCAGGATACGCTGGATACTATACGGAAGGAAATCCGAGCTGCTATTACTGCCGAATTTACCTCCACCGTAAAATCTTGTCTTAGAGCTGAACTAGACGACATCAGAAACGACTTGGCTCTTCTCCGCGATTTAAATAATAGCGTCCAGTTCATAAGCGAACAGTATGACCAAATGAAGAAGGAATTAGATAGCAGCAAGGAAAAAATTGCGAAATTAACATTTGAAAACGAAGTTCTGAAAAGCGATATTCGTGATATTTCATTCCGTGTAAACGCGTTAGAACAATTCACGAGACAAGAAAACCTAGAATTAAGTGGAATACCTGAAAATAAATCCGAAAATATTGTAAAAACAGTTATGCAGCTTAGTAAAGTTGTCTCTTTTAACTTGCAAGAGCACGATATTCTCTCCGCCCTCAGAATAAGGAAACTCGATGCAACAAGTAGCAGGCCACGATCTATTGTTGTTAAGCTGCGTAGTACTAGGACTCGTGACGAATTTTTGGCCTCTGTAATAAAATTTAACAAGGCTAACACTAAAGAGAAGCTTAACTCACATCATTTGGGATATGGTGGCACTAAACAACCAGTATATGTCTCCGAGCATCTTTCTCCACTGAATAAACGTATTCACGCCGCCACTAGGAAAGCCGCTTTAGATAAGAACTATAAATACGTATGGGTTCGCGATGGCCGCATATTAATTCGTAAAGATGATAAGTCACCGGCAAAACATATGACTAGCCTTGAGGCTGTGGCTCGCCTATAGCTCTCACGAACATGTACTTGACCGCCAGATGTTATTATTCAAAATTCAATATTTACTACCAGAATTTTAGAGGAATGCGCTCAAAACTGCGCGAAATTCATTTGACGTCTCTCGTTTATCAATACGAAGTTATTGTTGCTACAGAGACATGGCTCAATGATAACATTAACGATGCAGAAATATTTAACGCTTCGTACAATATATACCGTCGCGACAGATCATCTACGTCCCTTAGAGGAAAAGAAGGAGGAGGAGTCTTGATCGCCGTGTCTAAAATGATACAATCATCTCGGTTAAACAAGTGGGAAACCAACAGCGAGGATCTATGGATAAGCCTGAAAATACATACAAATAAAGAAGCACGAACCCTCAACATATGTCTAGTCTACTTACCCCCACCTGTATCACAAATATTACTGGATTCATTTCTAGATAGAGTATCAGAAATATTGAATGTATCAAATAACGAGACTATAATTATCGGTGACTTTAATCTTGGCTTTATAGAATGGAAGCCAGAATCCACGTTTGAAAACGGGTCGAATACCATTCCAAAGAACTATGATAACAATTTAGGATATTCACTGATAGATTTTATGTCACTTAATGGTTTTGAACAAATTAATTCCATTACAAATTGTAATAACAAAACGCTTGATTTAGTATTATGTAATTTTGGCGATGGGATGGTGAAAAAATCTTTATGCCCCCTGTCTAAAATCGATGTACACCACCCGCCTCTGGAAATTCATTTGAACTTTAAAATTAAGCTTGTGTTAAAAGATAAACAGTTTGCGACTAGAAATTACAAAAACGCCAACTATGAATCAATGAACTGGAGGCTAAGACAGATTAATTGGATAGAAATTTTCATAAACTGCCGCGATGTTGACAAAATGGTAGAAAAATTCTATTCTACTATATATGCAATTATCGACCTGGATGTCCCATTAGTTAAAAAGCATAATAATAAATTTCCTATTTGGATTTCTGGGTCACTAATCAAGTTATTGAATGAAAAGGAAAAGGTTAGAAAGAAATTCAAAAAATATAATAATCCTAGGGATGAAATCGAGTATAGAATTTTAGACGTGCGCTCACGCACAATGATTTCTGAATGCCGTAAGACATATACCCATAGGATAGAATCAAGTCTTCAACGTGACCCGAAGAATTTTTGGTCCTTTGTTAAAGCTAAACGTGGCAGCACTTGCGATATTCCCTCGGAATTAAATTTGGGTAATAAAACTGCCCGTTCTGGCAATGAAATATGTAATCTTTTCGCTAATCATTTCTCAAGCACTTATTCATCCGCTGTAAAATCTAAATACAACCAAGGTGAAACAATCATATTTCCACAAAATCTACTATCCCATATTCAATTTACAGAAAAAGAAGTCAGATTAGCTTTACAAAAAATTAATATATCTAAAGGTCCTGGTCCCGATAGCTTACCTCCCATTTTCTTCCAAAGGTGTGCAGCTAATCTAGCCTTACCTTTAAAATTAATATTCAACAAATCCCTGGAAACATCAATATTCCCGACAAAATGGAAAATGGCTAATGTATTTCCGGTATTCAAAAAGGGCACTGCTGGGGATGTAACTAACTATCGTCGCATTTCACTTCTCGATGTCGCATCTAAAGTATTTGAATCACTTGTATGTCCTATACTAACAGCTCATGTCGACACCCAAATTGCCACTCAACAACATGGTTTTCGGGCTGGTAGGTCAACTGTAACTAATCTGGTATCGTACGCAAAACACTTAATAGATGCAGTTGACTCCCGTTCACAGGTTGATGCTTTGTATACCGATTTTTCTAGTGCTTTTGACAAGGTAGACCAAGCATTGCTAGCTAACAAATTGTCAATCTATGGCATCCACGGCAGATTGCATAAGTGGTTCATATCATATTTAACCAAAAGAGAACATAAAGTAGTAGTCAAAGGATATGAGTCACCTGTCTATATACCATTATCTGGCGTACCACAAAGTTCACATCTTGGGCCAATCTTATTTGTAATCTTTGTGAATGACATAGTTAATTGCATCAAACATAGCAATTGTTCTCTATTTGCAGACGATCTCAAAATCTATCGAGAAGTTTCATCTGCCAAAGACTGTGAACTGTTGCAGAATGACTTAAATGCAATAGACAATTGGTGTAAAGTAAATGGCATGATGCTAAACGTAAGAAAATGCCAGCACATAAAGTTCACTAGGAAAAAGCGAATCGTTCCATCATCCTACAATTTAAATGGTATATTACTTCAAGAAGTGGATGTAATACGTGACCTAGGTGTACATTTTGATAGAAAACTTTCATTCAAATCTCACATAGATGGCATTGTCGACAAAGCTGCAAAAATGTTAGGCTTTATAAAGAGGACATGCTACGAATTTAACCACATTGGGACTTTGAAACTACTTTACTATGCATTTGTACGCAGCACACTTGAATACGCTTCTCCAGTTTGGAATCCATCGTATAAAAACCAGTGTCACCGTATAGAGCGCATTCAAAAAAGATTTACGCGTTATTTGAATTTTAAAGACATGGATAACCCTCCTCTACCTAACTATACAACGCAGTTAAATCTCTACAAAATGAACAGTCTCGAACATAGGCGTAATATAGGTGACCAGGTCTTTTTGTATAAGTTGATCAATGGACTCACAATAATCCCGGATCTGCTACGTGAGGTGCAGTTCTTCGTCCCACACCGAAGTACACATAGAGCTCGTAATATGCCATCAACGTTCGCGTGCAGGATTCGACGAACAAAACTTGGTCGATCCTCACCTTTACACCGTATGGTGGTTTTCTACAACTCCATGCACACATCGCATTCTAAAGATCTCGATGTATTCTCGACCTCGTTAAACAAATTCAAACGCATTCTTTGTTCATTGGATTCATTGTTGGCAAATAATTCATAGTTTTAATCGTATCTTAAAATCTAAAAAAAAAAAAAACTCGACACATTTTTAATTTTATTATTTTACAAATTCCAAAGTCGATTACAATGAATTGATATATGTTTATTTTACATTTTTATTATTTAACTTGTATTGAATTGTATTAATTTTAATTTATTTGATTGAATTTTATTTATTATTCTTCGTTTATTTTTATTAATAATTTATTACTGAATTGACATAATTTTATATACCTAATTTAATGGAAAACTTTATTCACTATTGTACCTAATAAACTAAACAGTTTAAAAGATAAAAATACTATGTTCTGTAACTATCTATTATGTTAAATCTAGATATTATGTTTGCTTTCCATGTAAGCTGAGCGTCCTTATAAGTGACAATTTTACTCTAGAATATTGCAAATAATAGTTTATTTTATAGTATAAAATTTGTAAAATGTCGTTAGGATGCCTTTTATCCAATAAATAAATAAATAAATAAATACCGTACCCGCATTCTACTCCCCGACTACAGGGGACAGATATCTATAAGCTAAATGAAAATATAATAGAACAACGATTTTGCTCTATTACTTCGTTTCATTAATATTTTTTTAATTCAAGAATTGAACGCGAAGGTAAAAGAATTTACAGACAGAATTATTTATCAAATACTAAAAAAATTTGCTTTTGATTCAAATTTCTGCCAACGCAATATGGTTATGAAAATAATAAAGTAAATATAGTTAAATTACATATATATATGGTATAAATTATATTCTGAAAGTTTTTAATTGTACTACCATATCAAATGGCGGTCTATAATACAGCATGTAGAAAAAATATTTCTATTTAGAATAGTTCTACGGACGAACAGAAAACAAAGTGTAAAATTAATAACTGGCAAATAAAACATAAGCGGTTTTTCAATAATAGTCGAAAATGGTCTTCTAAGATTTACATTCAAATCCATTAGAAATGTAGGTTCTATATTGAAAAGGCTCTATGAAATATGGTTTAATACTCTACAGTCACATATTGGATTTTTAGCCAAATAATTCCAAGTAATCTTTTTCAATTTTGCAGCACTGATTGCACCAAGCCATAGTTATTTTCTTTCACAATACAATACGTGCTTCAATTGTCTTTAACCATTCTTCTATTCTGTAAACCTATTTTGCTACTTTCATATATAAAATTTAGAAAGACGAAAATAAATAACACTACAACGTTTCAATACGTGATGAGTAAATAGGTATGATAGTATATTTCTTAACAATGTATCGCATACTTTTAGAAAAGTGTATGTGTGTACCACCACATTAACTATTATCTACAGTCAATCGACAGCCATGGAATTATTACTCGAGTAGATGAAAGATAGAATGGGTTTTCATATTTTTATTTGTTGCCTGTATGCTTAAGTGCCGCTGCGCCATATGGATATATGGCGCAGCGGTCGCCATGTCAGTCTATTATACACCAGAGACTTTCAAATTTTTAAATTTAAAAATTCAGCAGCACTGAAAATCTGCGATATACTTGAGTATTTATTCAAAATAATATTTGATTTCACAATTAAGTAAATATTTCAATCAATTGAATGTTTGTTTTTAATGAATTGATATTTTTGAATGCTGGTACCCCATTTTTTTTGTTCTCGACGGGGAAACAGGGTTATGTGGAATTTTTACGGCACTAAAACCCCGTCGGTGTCCATCCTCGGCGCTACAAAGAGGACTCCGGGATCTCCAAAGGAACGCAACCGGAATCCTCTGAGCGCGTTGCCCCATTGGGGTTACGACAGGCAGGGGATACCGTAGCCATTCGTTCGGTACCCCTAAGAACCAAAATAGAGAATTAAAAACAAATTGAAAATATGACAAGTAGGTACGGTTCAACACGATACGACCAATTTAAGTGTCGTAGCGTTGTATTTTTATCTAGAAATATTATCAAAAATTACTAGCAAATTTAATGGAGTGTAGATAGTGAGTTATACGTGAAATAATAATTTTAGTACGCCAATGCATTTGTACGTGACTTTGGGAACCCCTGTTATATTTAGTGATGGTTACAGACGTGCACTTACAGTCAGGCGGACCTCAACGTCGCCTTCTTTAATTTTATGAAAAGGAACAGTTATTTATATACTAGTGATGTAACGATTGTCATTATTTGAACCGACATTCGCGAATGCAAATGCATTTTTTTTCAGTTTTTGGTGTAGGAGACCAGAGAATGTAGATTTTGCAAATCCTTTTTTTAGTCGACTAACTGAAGTTAGACTTAAAGGTGAATTGATATGGACATTTTTTGCAAAGTACAGCATTTCAATATTCGCAAAACATTCACACAACTCTTGCAAATGCGAATCTAAAAACATGCAAATATTCGCGAATGCGAATGCAAATGTTCGTTCACTTTTACATACTATAAAATCGGATGAAGTCGGCCTTTTTATCCTCAAGTTGGCTGAAACACTCGTGTCTAGATCTCAACCATGCATAGAGCGTAGTGCGATGGACCAACAAATTATTATCGTCCAGGGAACACGAAATATCGGCACGCGCTGCGATGTAGCCAAGAAATTTATATCAGCTCCAACGTCTGCAGGAAAATCGAGAGAATACAGAATGAATATCCTTAGCGGGCGTATGTTAACACGGATGCATGCAACCAATGCTATATTTTACAAACCAGTAAGCACTCGTTCTGATTTAGATTTTCGATTTATAACACGTATCGTATACTGTTTGTTCAGTTGATATTGTAATAAGTAATATTTCTATCAAAGGCCGTCTAAACCCACTATGAGACTCACTTAAATCTAATCTAAAATAAAGAAACATTAGCGTTTTGATTAAAACTACTATAACTATATGGTGACTTGACATTCTTAAATTTGGGCATAATAATCTTAATTTCGGAGATCAATATAAAATTCTGAGATACATATTTTCAGGTATGTTTGGGCTTAAACTTTTAAAATATTAAACATTTATAATGTTAAAATTTAGTAGGATACAAATGAACTAATTTTAGTTTATCTGTAGATATTTATCTCAGAAGATTAACGTAGCGTTGCTTAAAGTAATTTATAGCAAAACGTTACATACATTAAAATGGAAAAAATAAACTCCCCTTTGAAATAATCACAGAAGTATTATTCCAAAATGTAGAATTTGTTGCTTTATAATGTTAAAAGTATAGAAATCGCAGTAAATTAATCTCTCAATTTCAAATCTCTCTTTCAATTAAAACTAACTAAAGTAAGCAATAAAACGAAAGTATTCATAATCAATCAATAGCGATTGGTAATAAAAATATATTATTATTTTCCTCTTTACTCCATACAAATAATTGTGGGATTATAGTGTATATGACTCGTATTTAAATATCATCCACAGGTATCCATTAAGCCGCAAAATGGCTGATACGGCGTTTTGTTGAAAACCGGTAAATTAATAGTGCGATCGTCCATTATCCAGCATTAAGCACTCGGTAGTGGAATGGGAAATAATGACTCGATGTTACGCTTTTACGGTTCTTGTGTCACAACCTTTTAGGGTATAACAGATCCTTAACAAAAACAAACAAAGCCCGTACGTAGGCTTTCGGTTAGTAGGTTTGTCGTATAAAATGTAAGTGTTATTTGATGGTCTCTTGCCTCGTGTGACATGAATCTCTATTTAGGTCGAGATAATACTGAATGATTTGTAATTTAATTTTTTATTTAAAAGTGTGACCTCATCTTGGGCCTTACTGTATTGAATTTAAAATGATGCAACTGAGCTCAGTTTTCAGTCGTTTGTTTCGTTCGGAGTTCTCAATCGTCGGATTTGGACGAATAGCGCCTTGTCATACGAAGGGCCATACTCCTCAGAGGTAAGAAAGTTAGGTAAAAAAAATATTTTGAAAAAATCTAACATAGTTTTAATGACACACCTAATAATGCAAAGGTGTTCCGCAGTGACCACTTAGAGGTATCGATTGCAACTTCATCAACATAAAAAAACCTGTGACTTAATGAACCTTTAAAGTGCATCTCACTTGAATAGGCTGCGGTGGCTAGCTAGAGAAGCTAACTAAGCGTTATTTAATGAGTTACTAGCCACTTTGAAGTACTTCTTCAAGAAAGTATTTTAAAGCGTATAAATTTCTGCTAATATAGGTACTATATTATTTTTATATTATACCTATATATGCAGTCAAAGAAATCTTGTCAATTATTTATCTATCTAAAGTCAGAGAGATGCATCGCTACGTCCAAGAACTAATATGGTCACCTCATATAAAAGTGAGGCGGCAACCACAGCCTTCCATCGAAAGCAGGATTAGCCACGTTTGAACTCCTGTTTTTTTATGTGACTGAAGTAGCAAACGAGCACGCAGTCCACCTGATGGTAAGTGGTCACTGCCGCCCATGGACATCTGTAATCAACTTCATACAGAACATGGGTTCCATCTGAAGTCAATTACAGAAGCGTTGCTACTCCCGAGGACTATGATGATCGTCTCATGTGAAAGTTTAATTAGTAATAATAAGTATTTATTAATCATTCCATTAGTATTAAAATTAAATTATGACATTAATAATAGAACAAAAAATCGCGAAACTGAGTTGTAGCAATATCAAATATATAGTTACAACTCGTTTTTTATAGAGATTATTATTATTTGCTTGCATCTACATTAATTTTACTTTTTATCAATACTTTTGTAATATAGGGACAGAAAAGTTATTTTTACATTTCATTGTTATATATGCATGTAGGTACTAGTAAGTATACCAGTGCTGAATGTTAGGTTATGTTATTACTAACATAAGGTAGGCAGCGTAAGAGCAAAGTTAATAAAGAAATAATAACATATCATAGATTATTGTTAAAGGTAGAGTGAGTTCTGCCCAATTGAAAAAATATGCGCATGATTTCTTATTATAAAAAATACATTTGAGCGTATTTCTGTGAAAATATTGTAAGCTGTAGCCCTGAGAGATGGAATGTAAGAGCCCGGTGAAAATATCTATCGCCAATTTAAATGACATTTTCTTTTGACAAAACTGGCGAATCTTTTCTCAGTATAAAGATATCTATTTTCTTAAATAACAGAGTTGTATTAGTAATCATCATACAAGTTTTTATCCACAAGTATCTGACATGTCTTGAGTTATTCGGTATTACCTTCCATGCGCTAAACTAAAAGATGCATGGAGTGCGTCTAAGTCAAATTCACGTAATTTTTTTGCTATATTTCGTTTAAATTAATTTTCTTTATAACCACTTTAAAATATCAAGTGGAAAATGTTTTAGATAAATCCCTTAAGTATTATAAAATTCTTGATAAAATATAGTCCACTTGATAATAAGTGGAATTTTTCGCCTATGGACGTCTGTAAGCATCCCAAATAAAAATAAGGTCCTGAAAAAATACGTATCGATGTTCTGACAATTACGTTTGAATGCCGTGTAAGTGTTTTCCGTTACCATTCTACAAATCAGAGCACTACAGTACTTAACATTGTTATGTTAATGTACAAATTGGTAAGTTCCTGAGTAGTATTATCATTCGTCAACGTATAATACTGACATAAATCTCATCTATCTTTCTACGTAAATCTCTACTCATTGTATATTTATCATTCGTTCCAAATTTACAATTACAATGCCACTTAATTAAAAGAATGTTGAACTAGTTACACTATACATTTATTTCATAAGATTGAAGTAATAAACGAGCATACAGTCCACCTGTTGGTAAGTGGGCACTGCCGTCTATGGACAGCCCTAAGCAACTTCACATATATTATAGTTTTTATCTGAAAGAAATTATTTACGCGTTGCTATCCCCGAGGACTAGGATGGTCGCATATAGTGTGCCGGTAACCACAAAATGGTATACAGTATGGTACATGCAAAATCTAAATTATACAAAACCTTTTCATTGCAGCAACCCATTAAACATGTAATACCCCGTCTTGTAATAATGGAACGGTCCGTGAAGTTAATGCAGAATTGCATTTTTAAACTGAATGAATGCAAAAAAGAATGGAATTAACATCTGTCGCGCACGTAATTGGATATGTAGAATATACACTCTAATCAGAGTAGCGGAAAATAAATTTAAGCGTTTGAAATCGCTGGGGGTTTTCGTACTGGCAATGAATATGTGATATACTCGTATCGCATTGTTTATGTGTAGAATAAAACTAATGAGATCGTACAAGTTGGATAACATAGTAAAAATACAATGACATTGCGTTAAAATAATGTACTAATATAAGAGCAGTGATAGCCTAATGGTTGAAACTTGCCCTCTCGATCGGGAGGTCCGAGGTTCAAACCCAGGCACGCATCACTGATTTATGTGCGTATTAGAAATTAATATTCACTGCTTTTTGGTGAAGAAAAACATCGTGAGGAAACCTACATACCCGAGAGTTCTTAAAAAAAAGTTCTCGGAGGTGTGTGAAGTCCAAAAATTCGCACTTGGCCAGCGCGGTGGACTATGGCCTAAACTCTCTCATTCTGGGGGCCAATAATGGGTTGATGAGATGTACTAATTTATGTAAAAATATATGGAAAAACAGACTGTAATGATACTTCAGCTCTATTAGTGCCATTACAGCTTTTTTGTTTTCTTTTTACAATCCATTTTGCAGTATATTTACAATGTATTCAACCGACTTGATAATGAGGTAGCTCATATGAAAATGTATGCAGCCCATGAGAAAACAGGTATAACGAATCATAGATCAGACAAAGTTGCAAGCATAAGTTACTAAAAACACGGTAAAATACATAAACGCTCGCAAGAGCAGGCACTATTTTTTAACTTATCAGGTCAGTGCTTACTATACATAATATATACACATGCAAATCGACTTAATTTAAAAGTAGGTAACAAAGAAAGCTACACATTGTAAACACACACAAGCTGAAGATCTACATGAAACCCATGAGACCCCGGAGCGGTTACCATACCAGTCGTTTTTTTTATTTGACTGAAGTAGCAAGCGAGCATGTAGTCCACCTGGTAAGTGGTCAATGCCGCCCATGGACATCTGTAATCAACTTCATACAGAACATGGGTTCCATCTGAAGTCAATCACAGACGCGTTGCTATTCCCGAGGACTATGATGGTCGCCTCATGTGAAAGTGTGCTGGCAACCACACCCTTCTATCGAAACGCAAGAAATCCTTCACGCTAGAAATAGGTGCCTGTAGTGTAGATGTGTGTAGTCTGACGCGCAATTGGTTCCGGGTTCGATTTCCGGCCAGATAGGTATCTGAATGATGAGTTTAGATTCATGTTCTGGGTCTGGTGTTTGTGTATTCGATTGTGTGTGTTGTGTGTGTCGAATGAGTGTAGAAAGCGTGTTAAAGCGTGTTTCTAAAGTTGGATTGCCAACTCTAAGGTTTAAGTTAGTAGGCTTTGCAAATGTCCGTCAAGGCAGAACCAAATAGTGGTAAATACTGTTATCATTAAGTAGAAAAAGTCGGCGGAGCTTCTGGAGTTGAACCAAAAATAAGTCTTTCGTTTTTTGTTGTTCTCTTAAATTATCCTAAAAACTAAAACGTTTTAACATCTTTTAGGAGGTTTATATTTCGAACATTGAAAATCATCATGTTAATTTCATTCGACACCAAAGATTAGATTTCATTCGTTTATACAAACTGAAAGGGTCATTCGATTATACGCTTAATTAACTTAAACAAGTATATTACAAATAGCTTACAATAGCGAACTTCTAAATCGCAGGTATGACGTCTAATATATCACAAAATTTAAATTACTATCATAACATACTACCGTCCGCGGTCGGGTCACCCCATTGGGACCGTAAAGATAATTTTCATATGTTTATTTACTATGATAACTTGTAACTTGAAAGTCAGTGTTTTTGAATAAAACTAATCTGCAGTGGCTACCCAGAGAACTAATAAAAAAGACTAGCTTTTTATTATAAAATGATTATATCTCTTTGTAAATCTGATTTGAGGTTTTTTTTACTTTTTGATACTGACTATATAGACAGATTTTTAAAAACATAGGTATATTTACTTAATTATACTTAAAAATTGTTTTAGAATCACCAATTTTATTAAAATTATCTACTTTTTTATTTGACTGAAGTAGCAAACGCGCATGCAGTCCACCTGATGGTAAGGGGTCACTGCCGCCCATGGACATCTGTCATTTCATATAGAACATGGTTTCCATTTGAAGTCAATCACAGATGCGTTGCTACTCCCGAGGACTGTGATGGTAGCCTCATCTGAAAGTGTGCCGGCAACCACACCCTTCTATCTAAACGCAAGATATGTTTCACGCTAGAAATAGGTGTGGCGGTGGTACTTCCCCAGTCAAACTAAACTGGTTCTACTTCAGAGAAGGCAACCATTATAATCTGAATAAGATTACTGGTAGGTACCGTACATTCGCATACAGCGAGATAGAATTAGCGTATATACTCCTTTTATATTATATTCATTTAAAAACCTAGTAAAATCTTATTATCTTCAGTACTAACTTCGTCTTCTCTGTTATAATTTTTTTAACTTATGCCACCTTTCTCTTACTTCTCATTGCTATCTTCGATATTTGATTTGATTTATGATAGAATGTTCACTTCCTTTGTTATCTTGTTATTTGGTTAAGCTATTCTTTAAATTAATGCACCTTACCTATTCTTTATATTTATTGTTACTTTAACTCCTTACCCAAAGGTTGCCTGGAAGAAATCGCTGTTTAGCGATAAGGCCGCCTTTTATATCGTTCTTTTAATTTGTTTAGTTCTATGCTGTGTATACTTTATGCGTACAATAAAGAGTATTTATTATTAATATTATTATTATTATTATACTCGTATTTATTTTGTAATGTGAAACTGTACATTTCCAGGAGAAACTGTGTATTCAAAAAAGTAGCAGTCCAACTGCTACGAACACGGGTGGTGCACGGACAAAAAGCTAGTTTTCGCAATAAAACAACCCTTTTCGCAGGCATTCGCTGTAAATCAAGTTTCCCGGTCGCCCTTTCGATTTCCTGACCGCAAAGCTGCCTTCGAATGATATTCTCATTAGTAATTCATAAACTTTGTTTTACCTTTGCTACTTAGATTATGCAAACAAATTATATGTAAATTTGTTAATGTCGTTTTATTTATGTCCACAAATATAATTATTTGGCTGTCCATTTTGGAAGTCATCTAATAATTTTAAAGTTTTTGAGCCTTCGTGTTTCGAATCAATAGAATCGTTGTTATATTAGTCTAATTTACAATGTATAGAAACATGGAGCAGTGATAGCCTAATGGTTGAAACTTGTCCTCTCGATCGGGAGGTTCGAGCTTCAAACCTAGACACGCACCACTGATTTATATATCGTGGGGAAACCCGAGAATTCTTTAAAAAAAAGTTCTCAGAGGAGTGTGAAGTCCACCAATTTACACTTGGCCAGCGCGGTGGACTATAACTCTCTCACTCTGAGAGAAGACCCGTGCCCAGTGGTGCCCAGTAACAATAATGGGTTGATGACAAACATGGTTTGACCGGGAAGGTACCACTGTCGTACCAATTACTAATGTGAAGCAGTATTTGCATTTCGGTGGAAGGGTATGGTTGCCGTTTGACACTAATATGAGGCGGCGATCTTAGTCCTCGGCAGTAGCAACGCATATGTGATTCACTTTAGATTGAATTAATATTCTATATGAAATTGCCTTCAGGTCTCCTTGGGTGGCAGTGGCCAGTTACACCCAGGACATGGACAGCATTCTAGTTTGCTACTTCAATTTTATAAAAAGAATATACATTATGACAGAGTTAAGTTCTGCTGTGATCTGGCTAGGGAGGATACTTATCCATAAGTTTTATCTTCAAATTTGGGAATGATAATAGGTGCCCAAGGGTAATAATGATAAGGTAGTAATAATAATAATAATAAGAGCCTAAACTCTCTCATTCTGAGAGAAGACCTGTGCCCAGCAGTGGGTAAATAATGGGTTGACGAGAACATATATTGCGATCAAATCCACGTGATGATACATTCGTTACACATCTATGATATAAAAAAATACATCAGTACATGACCTCAAGTAGAACACCAATCCTATTTCAGGTAATTACCTAAACGAAAACAAGGATTATTAAAAATAAAATGTACCTATATATTAAGGCCTGGAATTTTTGAAATATGGCTCGTAATAATTTTGCCGTGGTGGTTACATAAAACATTCGTCAATAAATAGTATACCATCAGTTTCAGAATTGAAAGGTTTGTGCGTTAAAACTGACAAGAAATGTGGTCATGTAAATGATTTTAGTATAAAAGTGTATTATAATTTATATGTATACGTATACGAAGTTTAATATACCCGTAGAATACGTTACGAAACGTTAAAATACCGTTACACGAAACAAAGAAGAAAATAGTTCAAACGGTAACAGATTTGTCAATATTGTTGAGTATTACTTTATTTTGGTACATTTAAATAAAACGAGAAACAGATTTACTGGTAGTTTATTAGATTTACTTTGCTAGCAGTCCCTGAATACGTAATTGGGTTTTTAATTGTAAATAAAATTTCACAGGCCCGGCGACCGAATAAAATTTGTGGATTCTTGAAGCTATTTGTTATCAAGCTCTATGCAGGCCAGCGGGATCCTGAAGGATTTTAACTGTGTTTACGGAACTTTTTATAGTATTTTACCCTTTTAATTATAAAGTGGGAAATAGAAGTTAATTAATTTGTGAGAAAGACGGAATTAATTATAACAACTTTATTAAATCCTTTGTTGATTAAATGCTTTGCTGAGAACATTTTATACCCAAGTAATGTAAATAAAGTTTTTATAATTAAGGGCTAGGCACGATTATCGTACCTATTTCTGTCTCTCACATGTATGTGCCCACATACGAACAGACATATTATCATGCATATATACCTTTTTTTGGTGATGGGGAGGAAACCTTTAAAAGCACTTCGAAGCCTTGGGAGATATCCCGGGTTATGTATATCCACTAAAACCCCTTTGGTGGCCTTTCTCAGCGCCTGCAGGAGACCTGGGATCTCCAATGGAACGCATCGGTGGCACCTGTAACTGTCCCTTTTAGGTGTATTAGAAAAAACATATTTTTTTATTTAAAACATATATGTTGTCAGATATGATAGTATGTCACAAAATTTGGAAATCTAGGCTTCAACGCGAGCAATGCTGCGGCCAGAAGCTAGTCTACTATAAAAGATGTAGGTACATTTAGTATAAACTCTAGAAAATTATTTCCTGTTAGAAACTTTATAAACGGCTAATTATCCATATTCAATGTTCTTGTACAACAGCTTGCTTTTATAAAAATGTTTCTGCATTATCTTCAAGTAAGAAGTTTTTTAACCTTTTTAGCAAGTTTTTGTTAAGTGGAATTTTTCTCCAAGGCTTTACTGGTAAAAGATTCAACGGGTTTAAACAAAGTTTTATATTGTGAATGGTTTTTAATAGGTATTACATATAGGTAGGTATCAAACGAGCAGTGGTAGCCCAACGGATTAAACTTGCGCTCTCGATCAGGAGGTCCAAGATTCAAGTCACAGGCAAGCAACACATCTGATTTTTCTAAAATTATATGCATGTCAGAATTAGTTATCATTGCTTACGGCGAAGAAAAACATCGTGAGGTGACAAATCTATACACCCGAGAGTTCTATAAAACACGTTCTCTGAGGTGTGTGAAGTCTACCAATTCTCACTTGGCCAGCGCCTATGGCCTAGATACGTGCCCAGTGGGCCAGTAATGCGTAGACGATGAGGTATCAAATGATATCGAATTTGTAAGTATATGCTAGTTTGTGGATAAAATAGCGCAATAATATTTTATGAATTCTAATTTGAACCGTTTTATCTCATTCGTGTTTTTTCAATAAATAATCTGATGAATGATTTGTACTGTATTTTATAATGAATAAAATCCGCAATTTACCGTCAATAAATGAATAAAGATCTGTTGAGATTTTCTGCTAGCTATTAAATTTTATTCAGAGTTAATCCTCTCAAGTGCCATGTTATATATCATTATGTGCAATCAGGATATCAGATTTATCCTTTACATATAATAAAAATGTTAGTTCCATTTTTTTTTATGTGATTGAAGTAGCAAACGAGCATGCAGTCCACCTGATGGTAAGTGGCCACTATAGCTCATGGACATCAGTAATCACCTTCATACAGAACATGGGTTCCACCTGAAGTCAATCACAGATGCGTTGCTACTCCCGAGGACTATGATGGTTTCCTCATATAAAAGTGTGCCGGCAACCACGGCTTTCCATCGAAACGCAAGAAAGCTTCACGTTGGAAATAAGTGTGGCGGTGGCACTTCACCGGTCAAACTACACTGGTTCTACCACCTTCCATGTACCTATCTGTACGTAACATACATGTATTTGCAAAAAAATGTACGGAGGACAAATATTAGAAATTTCTAGTCACAGTCACAGTCTACACTATCAAAACTAACTACATTTTGAAGTTACGTAACCATTTCTAAACCCGTATAAAATCGCAGGGTGCAATTTGATAATGTAAATCTATCCATAATGAAAATATTACCTCGCTCGTCCATGGTCAAAAAGAAGAGTGCAATAAAGCGATAAAGAGATCCCCGATAAAAAATAAATAAAAGAAAATACGGACACAATACACAGAGGTGTTTAGGGATATGGATATGGTGGTCCATTAATCAAACCGGACATAGTATATACTAGATGTGCCCCCAGTTTTACCCGCGTTTGAAAACTGTAACACAACTTGAAATCCTAATCGTAATTTTAGACAGCGTTAATGTATTCTTAAAATGTAAAGATTACGCTTTCTACGTGTTGTGGGTACCATGGATACACACGACGAATACACAAACATCTAGACCCAGAACATGAATCTAAACTCATCATTCAGATTCCTGTCTGGCCGGGAATCGAACTCGGGACCAATTGCGCGTCAAATCGGTATGGTAACCGCTCCGCCACGCGGGTCGTCAATTTAATATTACCTATACGGACTCAAAATATATTCGATTGTATCCGTTCAATTAATATCACTGTTTTTGGTTAGATGCGATTTCAAACATAAAGACAGACAAGTAAAATATCTGATAATCTGAGAAATGCCTATTATTACTTATTCTTAGTCCTCAAGCAATTTTTTTTACAAATATATGCGATGTACAAACATGCAGAACTTATTTTTTTATTATATGTACATGGAGGATATCGTTCAGGATGTGAAGCGTAAACAATGTGAATTACTGTAGACGTACGACAACGATCATAATATGTAATAAATACTTTTATATTATTTGTCATTAGTCTCCGTTGGACTAACGTATTTGAGCATTGATATTGGTATAACACTAAGGCACTGCTGCATTTTGTACGGAAATGATAATAAGGAACGGTATAAAATTTGTATAAAGCTTATAGAATTTTCTACACTTATATGTTTTCATCATACACCGTTGTCAGAAATCCGGAAACAGCTTTGTAATTGAAAAGGATTTGATTTGACTTAGCGAAGTGAAGGTATTTCTTAGAAAGACTGGTAGAAATCATTGTTTTACGTTCTTTTAAAAACCAATCACAGATATATGGTGGTTGATAAAGAGAGAATTATAGAATTGAGAGAAGTCAAAATTACAGAGCATTAATCCTTGAAAAGGATGATGTTAAATTATTATTATTGTAAATTTAACTTTTTTCTTGAATGATCTATACATAGTATTTAATTGTGGTGTTGAATATCAATTAATTAATTATAATTATTTTTATTTACACTTATTCAAATAAATATTTAATGCAATAAAAAACCTTAAGCTTACTGTAGGTATCTATTACGCTTCTGAAGCTAATTACGGTCTATTAGTAATCAGGTTGTTATACATAATTCATGTGTTTAGTGGTTTGAATAAATTAGTTAGACAGATTTGATTTACAATAACTGCTTCATCTTAGTCCTGAGATTTAGGAAGTGATTTACGAAGAAGCTCAGTGAAATTCCTGTTCCATTAAAAGCTGGTCACATATCCACGGGCAAAGGGGAGGACTTAACATTTGAAATGAAATTAAATGTCTTTCCTTTTTTTCGAGGGGGAAACCATCAAAAGGTACCCGACGCCGTGGGAGCGACGCAGGGTTATGTGGGATTTTTACCGTACTAAAACCCCCCGGTGTCCGTCCTGGGCGCTAAAAACAGGACTCCGGGATCTCTAAACAAATGCAACCGGAATCCTCTGAGCGCATTGATCCATCGGGCTCCTCTCAGATGGGCGGCTGGGCCCACCGCTCCGAGTAACCTTTACGACGATACTTATCGTAATGTATAAGATTTTGCATAGGCCTACGGAGGCACTTACAAATTGTCAACTACATTTATTTTTTCGTACACTACCATCGGGTCGAAACACGACCTCAATTGAGAAGATACGGCAAGAAACTCAGTATACATCTATACATCTGTTAGCATGGCTGGTAACTGATTCAAGTACAAATAAAACTTTGCCGTTTCATTATAAGGTACTAGCAAACAATCATGGTATCTACCTAATTGTAAGTTTACCACTGTCACCAGTAGACATCTGATTTCAACCCCAGTTAGGATCAATGTCTTAAATGTGGTTGGCTACAAGTGCTACTCTTAAAAATTAATTTGGAGCGATTTAGATAGGGATAATAATAATAATCTTTATTGTACCCAGAAAGTATAGATAACAAGAAACATACATAGAAAAGTACACATGTCAGAAGTGAAACTTCTTTGGCGAACTAATTTATAAATCTTGTTTATATTTATACAAATCTAAAACTTTAAATTTCCAAGATTAAGAGGAAGGGAAAAAGGCGTGATACGACGTTCGCTCTGTCTCACTTTTTCTCTCAATTTTTCTCACTCGCTTGCTCCCTACTCTCACTCCACGGCTAGTTGCTCATGCTACGTTCGCCCTGTCTTACTCTCTCTCAATCGGTGTCGATCACTCTCTCTCTCTTTTCCGACACTTCCGTTGCATACCGGCGTGACGTTTCATCTGTAAAAATTTTACCCTCATGCGCCTAAAAAAGTTTCACTTCAAAAACAATACAAAAGGCGGTCTTATCGCTAAACAGCGACTTCTTCCAGACAAGCTTATGATATGGAGTTAAAGTGGTAAATAAGAATAAGTCAGGTGCAAAAAGTAAGTTTTAGTTTGAAGATTTGCAAAATAGAGCTAAGGAATAATTTAACGATATTAGGGATGTTTCCCTTTAGATCTGAAATTCTGAACACACCTACACTGCTGTTATTAGGCAGAAAAACAAACATTTAAATCACTAATAACAATAACCGATTTCATAAATAATCGATTACGACAAAAAATCGGACGTCTGAGCTGAACAAAGGGTGTTTCAATGAAGAGCCCATAAAAAGTGTCGTGTAACGTTGCTATTACTCTCTGTTATTACCGTTCAGGTGTGTTCGCTGATATACTGCCGGCAAATCGCATCGTTTTTGTGACTGTATTGCTGTTACCCAATTGTTTAGATTAGTTTTACTACACGAACAGATGTATATTTGTAAAGCATCCAATCTATGAATTGTAAATTTTAGTTTACTGTTGCAACGTACATATTGATAATTTTTGATATCTTCCATGAATATTGTGAGTGTCTGCCTAAAACAACGGTATAAGGACAATTTCAACTTCAGTCGTGTACAAGTTGTTTAGGATAGATTGCATAAAAGTTTCGTTTGGTAATTGCTTGCGCGCTTGCTAAAAATGGTAAGCGCTTGTCACTCGTGGCCACGCCAATTACCTACTGATTATACTACTTATACTGTTTCAATACTGATACGCGCATTCGCGTTAGTGTAAAAATAAATGTTTATAAAAACATTATCCGCGTTTATTATACATAATTAGTAAAATTCGATAAATTGATAAGAGTCGCCAGCGATATTGGGTCTATTCGTAAAGAACATTTCAAGATATTTTCATAGATTAGTTTCCACAATAATATAATTTTTCAAGTTATTTTATTTTATTATTTATTAGTTTGAGTGATCAAGAGCTTGAATATATATGTACTTTGTTTAAGCTAAGATACTATAGATAGCTCAAGATATCAAGTGCAGTTGAAAACGATAAATATAACAAAAGGCTCCTAATAATAACAGCTCTTAAGAGATTTTCTTTTTCATTCAGATAATAAAAATGTCATAAACGGTGAGAAAGGTACAACTGTGGAGGCAGCGTCACCTATGACACGGTCTTATTTCATTTCCACATATGAGAAAGTTACCTCGAAGTGATATAGGCATGTGTTTCGCACATTACGTACAGCCGTCGCGGCCGATACAGGCAATTTATTGAACTCTTATCGAACGATTGCTAACCATTATTGAAAACGCTGATATAGAATAAGCTCTATGGTATAAAATTCACACATACTGTGTTAAAAGATATCTGAAATGTGTCAAAAAATGTTTAATTACGTTTTATCAGGCGCAATAATTTATCGGTCAAATGGACTGTCATAAAGAGTAAAAAAAACATTTTTATGGATGCTGTTATTAACTTTGTATTTTCGCAAAAAAATATTAAATGTCTTCCTGCAACAAGACACTAAACCGCTTTGATTCTGAGTTACTCACAACATTTACATTACTCTGTCTTGAAATATACATTGCATAGAAAGTAAAAAGACGGCTTCGCTATAAAGAGTATGGTTAATGACATGAAAATATTTATAAATGCTAATTGTAATATTTTGAAAGCTTTACAATATGACCTGCTTGCCTCCACCTTACTCGGTGACGGCCAGAACAAAATAAATTGATAAATATTTCAAGGTCCATTCATTCTATGCTTTTAAAAGTGAAAATTAGTTCAGTGTAAAATAAAATCCTATTTTAATGAAAAACTTTTTACCACTTGAGTAAGTTTTTAATTAGTCAATACATGAAAAGATTCCGTAGTGTAAAACTTAATGTGAATAGCGAATAATATAATGATATTTATCATTAAATTAAATGTAAAGCTTACAAAGGTATTACATTTCACGTAGATTTTAAAACCCTACAGACCCCTAAGCCTCTGATATGAAAATAACATCGTAACAGCGGCACAAACTACCTAACGAATAAGGCGATTACGACTGTTATGAAAAATCTGCAGTCGATTCCTGATTTAATTTTTGCTAAACTTTCGCAATATTTCTCGCGAGAGGTCGACATAAAGCGTAATTTGCATATTCAACAGCGAAATTTACGTCACAAACAACGCGCTATTACGGTACAATGGAAATGTCTTTACATTGTAGCGGAGGCCGGCGCTCTCGTCAGCGCCGAGATTTCCAAAGGGCGGCCGTTCGGCGCTGATTTACTGCGAAGACCTGTGGCTGTTCGTGTTTAAATGAAAATTACATACGGCCCCGCGCCCCGGCGCGACCTTTCCCTCGTAAAGTAACTAATTTATGAACTCGTGATGCTTCACCGGAGGTGCTCGCGCTCCGCTCTTGAAATTTTAAGCACCGCCGCTACTTTATATACCGTGAATTTTTGACGCTCGTTACACATCCCATATAGTTTCGCTCAAGATAAGAGTACATATAATAATTCTACATGATTTTGCTTAACAGTTACGTATCATACATACCAAAGGAGTATTGATAGCATAATGGTGTAAAATTCAACAAGGTTTGAAAGGTTCCGAGGTTTGATTATCAATCACGCCCATCTCCGTTATTTCCAAGCATTGGACGTCCTATTAATTAAATTATATTTGATTTAACGGTCCAGTAAAACAATGCGCTCAATTGTAAAAAGTGCTCAAAGATGAAATCTACAAATCCGCCCTTGGTTCACAGACTTTAATATAATCTAAACCATTTTCATTAAGAAAACCGTGCTTAGTTGTGGAATAGTAATAAGTGGACGACAACAATTCCCACTTGCAACATTATTATTCTTTCAGACTAAAGTTGTTACGATAAAGTTATATCAATTGTCTTTACACAACATATTTGTTTATCCTTGTTTACCTGACCTGAACGTCCATAAACCGAATCAACATAATTAATCTGTGCATATACAAATACAGACTGCTTTCCGTATATTAATTCCGTGTCAATTCAACCGAAGTTCAGTTATGATTTTGGTTTATAATTATGCGAATATTACTAATGGAAATAGCGTTTATTATTTTCACCGTAATATTTAGTATTGATGTAACGTATCACTGAACAATTTATGTTCCCACACATTACCATGTATTAAATTAAAACTTACACAAACGAAGTCTAGCTTTAATTAAATCTAAACAGTATACAGTATACGTATTAGAAATTAATTATCACTGCTTTTTGGTGAAGGAAAACATCGTTAGGAAACCTACAGCCGAGAGCTCTTTAAAAAAAAGTTCTCGGAGGTGTGTGAAGTCCACCAATTCGCACTTGGCCAGCGCGGTGGGTTATGGCCTAAACTCTCTCATTCTGAGAGAAGACCCGTGCCCCGCAGTAGAACACTAATAGGTTGAGGATAGAAACAGTATAACTGCCTTTAATATTTATGTTGGCTGAAACGTATAACTAACTCCTAATCAGATTATCTTAGGATTAACTTTGATAACAGATGTATTGTAAATAAATACAACAAATAACATCTTAGGTATACAACAGATTTCCTCTCTTGCTACATATCTGGATGTGGATACATCAACAACATCAGAGGTGCTTTAAGGCGTAAATAGTATTTAAAGTTTCGCTTTCATATTCTAAACAAAAGTTACCACCTTAAATCGCAGTAGGTATCTATACCTATATTAATATGTGAAGCAAAAACTTGTGATTCGTTTTTAAGATATTTGCCACAGGCGAAGGAGTATGAAATTACGCACGGTTATAGTTGATGTAGAAAATGATTGCGCAATGCTAATATTTTTTTCAAAGATTGCATGAAACATACATAAAACCAACTAGAATACATTACACTCACTACCTTGTATTTGACACTACACATAAATAATAAATGAAATAGAACATTCAATGTTAACGTGTACTATGAAATCACATAACATCAAAAATGTCAAATGTCTTATTTAAATTAGAGAAATATTGGTGCTACTTTGAACAATATGAAATTTAGTTTTTTAATTTAAATTAGGTTTCTAACTGAACTTCAACGCTATACTGTATAAAGTATAGACGCCTTTCAATAAACGTTCGATATCAGGAATTTTAAATGATGGGTGTCTAAAAGTTTGCTAGTTGCTATTCAATACCTAGCAACGTGGCTTACCCGTATCCGATAAATTATACGAAGCTTCCATCTGTGTATAGATATAGTAGCCTGTAATGCTCCCGGCACCCGTATCCATATTGGGCTTGACCCGGAATTTTGATTAAGCGTAAACTAGATTATGCTAAGGGTAAAGCGAGCCCGTTTCTTAAACTACTAACAGTTAATAGTGTTGCCCCAAACTTGGAAGTTACTTATTTGCTCGCCTACATCGGCTATGAGAGTTATGGAGTAACTTCGCACACTACCTCTTGTGTATCCAAAACTCTTAAGCTATGCAAATCGCGATACAAATCTGTGCTATATCGTATGTGTTCGGCTAAAACGAATACATACGACACGACGGGATATTTTTATATCGTGTCGTGTTGATGTCGTGTTGGGATTTCATTCTTAAACTGATTTTCATCATGAATGACTGAAATCGAATTCTGCCTTTTGTCTCTTTAACTTCAACAAAAAGAGAACACGTGCACTGTCCACAAATCTGAATGTTTTTTTTTATATTATTGAAACGTGAAATGATATTTTCCACCACGAATGACGGATAGAACGATCTGAATAATGACGGATATTAATAACTATCTAAATAAATAAGTATAAAAGGTAAGTTTTTTAGTATCGCTACGTTCGCTACCGCTTTTATTATATATCTATGTCATTAGGATGCAGAAGAAGAATAAATTTACTAATGTAATTATTTGTTGTCTCCTAAATTAAACGTGCAAGTAAAATTTCAGCTTTAATCGATCATTAATCGATCATTTATTAACCTATTAAAACTCAGCTCCAAGATTCACCCAAATAAGCGAATAAATATCTAAATTTTCACCTTAGGGAATCACGACACGATGTCGTGTCGCGGCACGACGCGCGACGAGCCCCGATGCCACACCGTAACGTGGGTACGTGTCCTAGCCTTTCGGGTCCGGCTTTATCCACAGGAATTAAATAAGCAAAGTTATTGTAACTGTCGTCTAATATTTAAATTGGCGGAGGTTAACCTCGCATGGCATGATTTAACAAAATGAGAGACCTATTTTAATGAAAGGAAATAATTTGAAATTACAAATTCTAATTTTATTGTACACCACATTTATTACATTTGTAATCATGCTATGAAATTGTTTCGTAATAAAGTTTGTTTAATTAGTAATTCAAATGAAATCTAAATGAGTTGTTACTTTGCTTGTAAATACACAACGTTTACTTCAACGTCATTTAAGATTTGTTCTCTGATATTTATAATACCTATTAGATATAATTTAGGCGTAGATATATTATATTTATCATAGCTAATACAAGTACATATCAGTGATGCTCTAAAACAGTAGCAAAAGAGCATTAGATCAAAGTCAGCATTTTAGACTCCCAGGCAGCAAAATGACTTCATTTTTCCGTGTCTGTATAACCCCTTTCTGGTTTACAAAACAGTACAGAAATTTCGAGGTTATCCAGCGTAGCTTTTGTGCATAAAAGTGGCTTTACACTTTGAGTATATTCCGCGGGAGTCTAGTCTGGTGTAAATCAGCGAGTCCATAAGTCGGTTGAGTGTCCGTAAACTGAATATTTATGGAACGATGGGGTTATATCCACCCTTAACCCGCCTCCGAGACTTGCGTCAAAACGATTTTGCATAACTTAAACGCCAAAATACTTTAAAATGCTTTGGCTGGGATTTATAAGATAATTTTGAGTCATTTTTTTTATAATAAAAGTAGCAGAATTTAAAAAAACATTATTTATTAAGTACAGACCTCCAATTTACTCATCTCCTAATCACAAATAAGATTAAGTTTTTTTATGATCTACTTATATAGGCTTTTCGTGCTCCTCACCTTGCTTTGACGAGTGTGATAAGACAAACAACGTAATATAAGTCCTTCTAAATTAGTCCTCGGGGCCGAAATGTATTTGGTTATGGAGTCCATACGAATCAAAAATCACTCAACAGCAGATCAGATAATTAACTGTATACTGTTTTTAATAACAATAAATATATACGTTACGCTCATTCACACTGGACGTCGTAGAACGCTGGCATACTTTAATTATTTGTAAAATTCGCACAATGCTTACACAGTTTATAGGAGAACGGCGCGAGAGATTAATTCGCAATTTACCGCGAGGCACAATGCTCGCAATTCATAAAAAATATTTTTATGAAAATTTTAATACTCGCGCATACATGCGGCCGCCCTCATAAATCAAGCACTTCCGAGCGTCCTTTGAATTTCCGCGCCGATGATATACCGCGCCCGCGACAATGCGGCCACCGCCATTATACCTACACCGATATACCTTGACGGGAACTGAAATTGAACTTGAAAGCCGGATTTCACTTAAGATTCGTATCGCATTAACTTTGTTTCTGGTTAGTATCTCAGTGACAGAACAACAATCTATCCGTGCTTAAGGTTTTTCTTTGCGTTGTTGATCCGTGTCTTCTAATGCATAAAAACAGCGTCTATGTAAAGATACGATTTTATGTTTCTAGACTGAAGCTAATGAAGAAAAATAATTGATACGTACATGATGCTTGTGTTCCTTATGCTTACAAAATAGTATGAGCTTGTTCTTTTGAGCGTTCTACGAGTACCTATGGACATTGATGTAATACAGACTATCAAAAAAATAATAGAAGGCTTTTATACATTATATAAGGGAAACAGAGAGAATTCATAGCGACAACGAGTCTCTAAACATTTATTTCGTTGAAAGTAAAAACGTGAAAAATTCATCTTTTTGCTTTAAGCCCTACTAAGTCTTTCGTCTTAAGTCGGGCGATGACATAATTTACTCTTGGTTCGCATTTATAATCCACATTTTTTGTAATTTAAAGAATCACTAAGTATAACGGGGAGTGTGAACAATTTTTCGTAAAACTAAAAGCACATCATTTCATATACCGGAGACACGTCAACACTGCTAGGTTTCCTCATTTTTCAGAACATATTCATAAATTATTGTATTCTCTTTTCTTTTGACACGTCGTTGTACAATATTAAAAGCAATTTTAGTAATTTATAAAATCAGATTATGTAAATGACGTCTTGTAAATTTAATTTTCTATTTGGATTTAATTATAACTTTTCATAGACGTCTTTAACTACGGTGTTAATTAGATTGAGTGCTTGTTTCATAATTACATTTATGACATAAAATATTAATCTTTGAATAAGGAGAATAGTATTTACATCACTAAGTTTCTAATTACCTCATGAAACATTTCGCTTTACTACCGTTTAAGTTTAGTTCGGAGGATACCATATGCACCACTGGACGTAGGTAAATAACTTTACGAACATGAGAGTACTCAAATATTGGTCGAACGTGGTCTTAGAGAGACGGCTAAGATTTACTTCAGAGCCCGTTAGGAACCTGAATCACATATTGAATATGTGCGATGAAATATGATTCTAAAGTATTATCTGGGGAAGTAAATTTTCTACTTAGACATAAGTTGATTTTAATATAGACTTATATTAAAAGATATTTCAGCTTACTTCGCTGAATTCGAATGCTGAAGAATAACCGCTTTATAGCTATTGTGGTGGACTTATCCGGATAGCATAATGGCCTTAGATCTTTTGCTTTAGAAAGTTATAAAGATAGTAACAAAAATAAGGAACATTTATCTGATGATACTTCTGTATTTTATAAAATGCCTGCCATCAAAATAATGATTATCATTATGAAACTATGATTTCGTAACGATACTTAAATTTATACTACATGACGTAATTAAACGTGACGTATTAATACTACGTACTATTACTTACGAAAATACTGCAATAAAGATAATTATTTTTATTGCAGTATTTTTCTAATTAATTTGGACATCGCAAATATGATCATGTCTCTCAATATCGTTTGAGACTCAAGTGGCTCCCAATTCCTCTTCGTCGGAATACTCGTAATCTTTTTGCTTTGGCCTGCATCTTGTTTAATCTTAACAGCCTACACTACTTTAAGAAGAAATTTAAATACCGACATCTCTCTCACGACACTCGCCTACTTCGTTCAACCGAATATCTTTCGCTCTTAACTCCTTCTTGCTCTCCATTGTTCTATGGTAAATCCTTTACTTCAGTGGCTGTGCGCATATGGAATTCCATATCAATCGTTATCCGTCGTGCACAGCCACTGGACTCCTTAAAAAAACAAATGAACGACTTCTATCTTTCACTATAGTCTAATTTTTAAATACTCGTATATATTTGTCCATCTTTATTTAATTGTATCTACTTGAAATACAATTGCAAATGCAATTATTTCTCGGTTTATTTCTATTCTTTCAGCTCTTTAATGTCTAAATTAGCTGCTGATACCTATAAATATTTACATTTACAATTTATTAAATCAGTATGTCATAGTTTTGTACACTCCTACCCTCTCTTGCACCCTTAATATTTTACTTCAACCACTAAGGTTTTCTAGAAGAGATTTTACTAATAAGACCGCCTGTTGTACTTTCCATGTTGTCTTTTGTTCTTGTTACCTACGTTTTGGTGTACAATAAAAAAATGTATTGTATTGTATTATTAGTTCAAGTATGATAAGAATGAAGGTTTGAAGGAGCTTTATAAGTAGTCGTTAATGCAGAGAGAATAAAATAGTACGATGCACCGACAAATTATAACTATCGAGGAACCCAAGCTATTGATCGAAGGATCGATCGAAACATTGTCCGCATGAACCGTAGTTTCTGATTTAAATTTATTCTAAACAAAATCATCTTCGTATCGATATCGGTATCACCATTGTGCCAGGATACGAAAACAAATAAATTAAGGATGCCGCTTGGAAATTTATCTATATAAAGATAAAAACGACAGAATATACACTTTTTAATCGTCGCAAACTCTGTAACGCAGAACTATTTAATTTGAACCATAAGTCTATTTTATGTTGTAGTCACCCTATAAGGATTTCTTAATACTCCAACACAATAGTGGTAAGTTTGTATTTTAGTTGTTTTGTTTAGTCTGCGCTAACAAACTACATTGACATATATTATATGACAAAAGAATCAATTTGTAATTGCAAAACCACACACAATACAAACACAATAGGAGTTTATACAAAAAGACTATCAATTTCACTTATAGCAAACGTAAAATGTGAATATTTACATTTAATTTTGAATCCAACATACTAAATATTACGAAGCTATGAACAAATTTTAAGCTTCAGCAATACAATAAAAATGTTATTTAAGATTTTTTGAATCAAAAGTAAACAGTGATCTATAACCACAGCTTACTAAAGAATTAAGGCTTTTAAATTGGAAATTCCGAATAGGAAGAGAGGATAAAGTCATCAATTTGAAATACCCTCTTGAAACTTAAAAGGACTGATTTTGCAAGACACCAGTTACCTACTATCAAAATACAGTGTAGATGAGAAACAAAGAGATTAAATGTATACTCACGTAGCATATGTGCTAACTTTATTATAGACAGTAATAGAGTGCCTAGTTATCGTTTGTCATCAATTTCCCAAGCACCAATGACGATGATCATTCATATCAAGTCCGATTGGAATGAAGGGTTGAAGGAGATATATTGTCGGCAATACGCGGAGTGTGGTGCGATGGACCGACAAATTATAGCCGTCCAGGGAACACGAAATATCGGCCGGGATGCATGCGCTACCTACCAGAAATATACGATATTCGGTATTTGTAGTCTGCATCTAACAGGAATGCGGAGTAAATACAAAAGGAATATTACTGTTTTATTAGTACAAGGAAAAATGGGAATGTATTGAAAATTTGAACGTATTGAATTATATCGGGAGCCAGAATGTGGTTATAGTATGTTAACCACATATTGTGTTTCTTTAAGTAAATTATGAGCGAGGCTTTTGTTTCAATTTCCAAAAATGTTTTATCGTTTGTATAAAGTTCTTTAAATGCAACATTTGATAAATTTATTTAGACATACGTTATAAATATTGTTTCTGTTAGGTAATCGATTTCTGTTAATTAGTTGATATTACTTAGAATTTACATTTTGATCCGCCTATAATCGTTAATAACAAAAAACTATTTTAATATCTACTCTATTTCATACTATATATTATATCATGTTGTAATATTGTAATTGAACTAAGGCAATCGCCTTTGTAATACAAAGCAAAAAATCTGACAAAGGAAGAGAAAATTCTCATTTTCCGAGAGCCTAATTTAACTTTCTTTGTATTACATGCTCATAAAGGAATGTTTTCCGCATGGTCAGTTAGTAATGTGCGGTGCCTACAAACGTATTTTGCGTATAATATGCATGAAAAAGGCGGGCGAAGGGTCATTTTTCCGGCCTCAAAGGAAAATGGTAAGATCAGAAAACATAACAAAAGAATTGAACATCTTATCCTTTACTCTTTACTTTTTAAATATTATATTTTGCTATGTTATCGTCATTTTCTAAAATTGTGCTTGTTGTTCATTAGTTTTAAAGTTTAACTATTTTTTAGGGTTCCGTAGGGTAAACCCCTACCGAACGGACAAAACCCTATAACTAAGCCTGCGCGTCTGTCCGTCCGTCGTAGAACTCAATCATTTGAAAGATTAGAATAATTCTTAATCAATAAAAACATTTTTTTTTAGATAACATAGATAGACAAGAATTAATATACTTGTATTTTTGCATCAATACGCATTTTTGCATCAATACGAAAATGTGTATGTAGACACATAAGGCACAGACGTGCCTTCCTACTCGCTCTATGATGTCTGCAAATTTAACGCTGTAGTAAGATATGTTCATATAATTGCAAATTTAATTATCAACGACGTAAAATATCATAAATGTCCATTATATTTATAAATTTTTCATCTATACAGAACTTTTATACGCCATTGACCAGACTACATATCTGTATAAAAAAGTACAAAATATTCCATTTTCTAGTATTAATTATGTAAAATCGTTTTGACGCTGGACTCAGTGGTGCGTTTAGGGTGGATATAACGGACGCCGCTCCATAAATATTCATTTGCTGACATTCAACAGACTTGAGGACACGATAATTCAACTAACCGCAGGGACGAGATGAAAAACAAAGTTTCTTACGTCAAGTAAAAATTTATAAATATATTATAACGAAAACACATCATAATATTGTTCATAGATCGATCTATAAAGATGGCTAAATTATATGAAATTAAATTGTCTTATCTTACGCACCTTAGGGTGACAAAATAATTGAAAATGGCCGACCTTTTTTGCGCACACCACCGCTGTTGAGCTCCACTCTCCCTGAACAATGCTACTAATTAATATATTTAATACAGTACAGTATATTATTATCATTATTTAACCATATGCTTCCCATGTTTTTTAATTATATGCGAGTAGTTACTTATCAAAATAAAATGAACTGCTACTTAGAAAGAATATATTTTCTAGGTGCTCTACATAAAAGCTTTTAGCTAGCATGAAAATTGTCAGGGTCGAAGTGTTTTAAAATAAATAAGGATTTTACAAAACTGTGTGACAGTATCGCGCTTGACGGCAGCTAAATGCTCTACCTATTTGTCTACGTACACTCGGTACGATTTATCTAGTTTATCTAACTTTGCCAGAGGCCTTTCGCTTCAAAATAATATTCGTAAAAGTTCAAACTCACTAAATACACTAAAATTACAACTTATGCACAGACTGTTTTAGTTAGATAAGTATGTATATGGTTCATAATTTCTAACACTATAATTTAAAACTTGATTCTATATAAAATACCAAAGGTATTTATCTAATCTAAATGGACATAGTTTTGCCCATGTATCTAGTACTCTGAATTTTATTTCGGATAGACAGAGGTATTTATTTTTTACACGTTTTACGCCGTCGGATGACATAAAAGCCAAAAAAGAGTCACTGCAATAAAAGCGTAACGCATGTTTATTATTATACTAGCATAAATCGGGATGTGTAACGCGCGTCAAAAATTTACGGCATGCAGAGCGGCGGTGTTTAAAGTTGCAAAGCGGAGCGCGAGTACCTTCAGCGGAGCATCACGAGTTCATAAATTAGTTACTTTACAAGGGAAAGGTCGCGCCCGAGTGCGGACCCGTGTGTAATTTTCATTTAAACACGAACAGCCACAGGTCCTCGCAGTAAATCAGCGCCGAACGGCCGCCCTTTGGAAATCTCGGCGCTGACGAGAGCGCCGGCCTCCGCTACAATGTAAAGACATTTCCATTGTACCGTAATAGCGCATTGTTTGTGACGTAAATTTCGCTGTTGAATATGCAAATTACGCTCCACGTCGACCTCTCGCGAGAAATATTGCGAAAGTTTAGCAAAAATTAAATCAGGAATCGGCTGCAGATTTTTCATAACAGTCGTAATCGCTTTACGTAACGTGTCGCCCTCGTCGGAAAACGTTGTTAATTTAAAATCACAAGGTAATAAAATAAAATTTATGTTCCTGCTGAGTTGTTTGAGCGTTAATTTTATTTTCTGTTTGACTTTAAGTTATGCTGATTTATGCGTCATACGCTGACAGTATTTTTGGGTTTGTAAAATTGAATATAGGTACCTAAATAAAATAAAGTTGATATTAGAATCATCTCAAATCTTATCTTAAGATAGAAATAGTTTGATTGTACTACTTTTACAGTCTAACATCGAACATTACTGTTATCTTATTATTCGAGTTAATATTATGAATGGTATAGTTGGTAATGATGTTTACATGTTAGTGACTTTTTCACGCACAATTTCTAAACTCAATTTCGGACTTTACTCAAATGCGAGACACACATATGACACACGTATGTCCCACATTAACACATAGGAGACACATTACTATGGTAGTGTGGTGACCTTCCGCAACGTCAAGGGATGGTGCTACCAGCATTCACGCTATAGAAGTATTCTGAATACCCTGCATATATATATAGAAGTTCCGAACAACGACTGTCGGAGCACTGCCGCTCCCCAGGCATGATCAATTAGCCTGGCGGGAGATCTGCTTTAGCCAAAGTAGACTTGCCCGAAGCAAACGAGGCCACAAAAATAACCTAGTTTTTATATATTTATCAAAAGTCAATAACATAAACCGCTTTTATTAAACGTTTATAAAATTTTGTATAAACTATGAAGCACTTAGTGCTACCACAAATAGTATAAAATCCATTAAGCCGGCGTAGTGGACTTTAACAGGTCGTTAGTGACTATGGCTTTCGACACAAACCAATTTCAGATAAAAGGCAGGTAAGCTTAGCTTTAGGATTAATTGAAGTAATTCCGTTGTAGATATTAACTTATCTCGTTAGTACGTTCCCAGATGTTAACACGGCACAAAAGGTATTGTAAATATTGGTTGTTACTTAGGGTTGTTACATGTTTTGTGTGTTTTGTTAACAACTCATGTCTGATGTTATAGGTACATTCAGTATCTTTTTTAACGTTACTCAGTTTCTTTTTTGTTTGGTTGCTTTTATATTTTAGTGACATATGAATAGTTTAGCACTATCGCTGTTGTTATAGCTACTTATAATAACAATAGGTTTTGTTTAATCTCTTCTAATCTGGAACTCAACATACGGGTCCGCGAAAATACTTTTTTTCTTTACATGAGCTTTTTTCTTCTACATACACTCTTATTGTGACGAGTTTTTAACATAAATAAATGCAGTAAATATTAATTTGTCATCACCTACGGACTATAGGTACAGGAACTATCGTGTACCTATAGTATCGTAGTAGGTACTACCTACTCTTTAAATTATAGTAATATTAGCTAGTCTAATTACTCTTGGTCAGCGTAGGGTACTATGGTCTAAAATCCTCTCACTCTTCCAGGAGACCTGTGACCAGCAATGGCCTAGTAATGGATTAGATAACTGAAAACCGCAATCCGAAATTATGGTGTTAGCGAACAGGAATTATGTAGATAAATTTTATAATGTTCAAACATATTATATGCTAAGTTATTACCTCGGCGTTGCCTACTTTGGTCTGATCTATCAGGGCAATGATTATTCTATATGTCAGTGTAGATTAAAAACTATGTTCTTTGGTACACCAAATAATCAAAATATCCTTTCATAGCGGGTGAATCTATAGTCCAAATGTCAGTTCTTACTTTAGGTTCTGCGACTAATCATTGTAGTGACTAATCATAGTCAAAGTGAGCACTTGTCGTGCATATGAAGATACATAGTTATAAGTTGAGTAGCGAAGACATGCTTTTGTAAAATAAGACAAAATTCCAAGGCGTTGTCGCCAACCCCGAAGTGATTTAAAGCGTGCATTTATCATACATGTCGCGCATAAACTAGATTGAGTTTCAAAATATTTTGCAGGAAATCCACTCGTGGAAATGATAAATACGTTTACTATCATATATTCTTACATTATAGGGGACGTTTTCACTTCATATAAGCGATAGTGACTTTCTTAGACAATACAGATAAGTTATCAATTTTCTAAATAGTTTTCAAATATGTATGTATATTGACGATAATAAGATATAGCGTATGTTACACTACAAGGAATCAAATATGTGGCATTTTTTATTTGATAACTGGCCTTCTTCGTTTTTAATAATAATACAGTAGGTAGCACATATGTCATCGTGCAATTTTATTCGTTCAAAGTTTGGTAATTTGATAATAATGAACATAATGAATTCAGCTCAAATACGTTAAAATAATATTGTAAATATCTTTAACCAAAAATTAATAAGATGGCTATGTGAATATAATGGATCATAATATTATTAAAAACATTTGTCATATTGTTGATTGTAATGGTAATCTTAATATCGTGTTCTGACTGGTTACACACTGAAACTGCAGAGACTGGAGTAATACTCCGCCACGCTGTTCCAATATGAATGGATCATCAATTACGTAATGGATAGTAATTATCCAGCATGAAATTTCAGACGAAAGAAAGAAAATCTTCAAGCGCTCAGATGCATGCAAGCTGCATATTATTATGACGTTTATTACTTCCCGCGAAACTCAACATTACGGTCCATTAGCGGTGCTTTTAAATTCGAAAACGTATTTCGCATTTACTGAGAAGTATTCGCTGTAATATTTCCTATGAATATGCATACTAATGTAATGTAAATCATATATTTCGGGAAAGGTTTAATAAAACATAAATCATAATATTATAGGCTTAAAAAAATATAAATTTAAAAATATTATCACTATAGATATGATTATAAAGTTGTATTATTTTAAAATAGGATGAACATTTATTAAAAACAAACTCGTCCTATAATGTAATATTTATAAATATTACTTGAAAAATAATAACAAAAATAAATTAACGCGTCTATTTAAAATTGTTGTACAAGTCATTTCCTTTACTTGCAGTAAAATGCTGAAGTCCATTCGGCTTTGTAGGAACACAACGACTGCTTCTCATATCAAACGTAAGCGAAAAAATACAATCAAATAAATTAGTATGATGTGTCCACCAAATCGCACTTGGCCAGCGCGGTGGACTATGGCCTAAACTCTCTCATTCCTAGAGAAGACCCGTGCCCAGCAGTGGGACAGTAATGGGTTGACGACGGAATTAGTATAAATAAGAATATCTGTCTAAGGTGTACTTATTACTAGAAGAGTGGTATATTCAAAACTCTATTTATTACGGTGTGATACACGAAAGGATTCGAGTTCCATTCCTGACCAGTCAGATATATTTATTTTGATGTTTTCAAAGCACGGTGTTTTAGTACAAGTAAGATATTCATTTTGTCCATGACTATAGGGCTGTTGTAACACTTATTACATACTAGCTGAACGCCGTAGCTTCGCCCGCGTTGAAAAACATCGATGTATCGATTGTCCCGTGGGAGTAAGATATTTTCCCACAGTAAAAAGTAGCCTATATGTTAATCCAGAGTGTCAGCTAACTGCCCACCAAATTTTATGAAAATCTCTCCAGCTGTTTAGACGTGAATAAGTAACAAACATACACACTCACGAACTTTCGCCTATATAATATTAGTATGATATATTTTTTAGGCTTATAAGAGTAGAAATCGCTTATTTTATCTTCGATAGGTTATGGAAATATCATCTATTGCCTTAGAAGAATAAAACAACATACGACAATAACATTAACTTTCCTTTATTCTAAGGAAAGGCTGACATTTACAAAATCTTAAAAGAATCAAATCATCGCCCACACATCCATTAAAATAAAGTGAGCTTCGTAAATTACTGTCCCACATTTTTTTACTGTCGGCTTATTTATGTAGCAAGCACGAATAGGCACAGATAAAGAAGACAATTACACTCAGCCCCGGAAAAGAAATTAATTTCAAAATTTAAATGTGAGATCATTAGGGTTCCGTATTCCATTCCGTCATGTCTATCTGTCCGTTTGCCCGTATGTCACAGCCACTTTATTCGGAAACTATCAAGACTACAGAGTTGTAACTTATTAGATCAGTATTCTGTAAACCGCTTTCCGAATTATGTACAAAAACAAAAAATATATTAAATTTAAGAGGGGGGGGGGGAGGGCTCCCCATACATAGAACTGAACCTAAAACTTTTTGACATTAAGGTACATTTTTTTCTCAAAACCGACTGTTTCAGAGATAAGCCCTGTCAAAGTGGTAAAATGTGTGCCCCCCTCTAACTTTAAATTTAAGTAAGTGAAAAGTCTGGATCAAATGTATGTTGTAGACGCCAAGAAAAACTTTTAACAAAAATTAGCTCGAGCAATATCCGGTGCTCAATTTCTGAGATATAGCACTTTTCAACAACATAACTTTGTAATTCATACAAACACTATGAAAAACAAATTGAGTTGGTAGATGGAAAACTGTTCAATTTTAATATTTATGGTACGAAATGGTACGGAACCCACCACGCGCCAGTCCAACTCGCACTTGGCCGATTTTTTTTATTTGGAATACTACGAAATGCATACTTATAAGGTACTTCACTATAATGACAAAGGCCCATAAACCAACATACCATCAACATACCATTATCATAAAATAGAAGAGAACCCGATTAAGTACGAGTTTGATTTATGCACGAAGGGTTCCGTGCCACCTATTATATATTTATTATAATATTTAACGCCATGAATTATTAAAAAAATATCCTTATATGATACCTTATTTTATTATATGCGGTCGTTGTAATTATAATGATTGAATGTATTGCTTCTTAGATTGAATAACACAACGCAAATTTTATAGGTGAGTCCAGTAAAAATTCTACAATATTTTTTGTTTAATATTTTTAATGAATGAATTTAAAATTACAAAAATAAATTAAAATGTCATTAACCACGGAGTAGTTAAAGCACCAAGCTTTCACTTGTACGCATTTTTTAATGAAACTGTATATTAACATATTGATGAGATTGATGAATTTTAAATCGTGTTTTTTTTTCATGCGAATCAATGAATATTTTGTGCAAATTTTAAGGAACACCAAGAATTTTTTTCTTTTACGCCTACCAAATTTATTTTACCTTTCTTTCTTCTTTTGCGTGATAAATAGATATGTAAAGCGATGATACATATATACTGTTATATAAATTAAAATGTTTACCTACTACGGGTCATAAGATACTTCCCTGTAACACTCGAATGGACAGCGGTGCTTCGATATTAGGGCAACGTTGGCACCCTGCGGGTATGGAACCCTTAAACATACAAAATACATTAGGAAATTAGGACTCGCAACTTTGGGGGTAACTATATGAATTTATAACTTCCCGAATACCGTCTTTACATGACGCTCCATTAGTAACGCTTTTAAATTCATTACGGTATTCCATAAGGGCCTCATCAGACTAGCTACTTTAAGCATCACCAATCGGCGACTTAGCTGCTTATAAAACGCAATTGCAGCGACCAAACGATACACTCCATACGCTAAACTCAATATAAGTAATGAACATAACTGCAATAGCGAAAACTAGCACTTTCATTATCACGATCAGCCACAGCTAATCGCTAAAACGCGAATCGCCTTTAGTAAGAGTAGCTAGTCTGCTAGGGGCGTCATGTACTTAGAGACACATTTGCGAGTGTAAAAAAATACCCCAGTTGCCATGATGGCCGTTTAAACATTATGAGTTTAAAAATGTGTATTTCAAATTAAAACTCGTCTCTTAATGAGAAAGTATGGCACACAAAAAATGTGGCACGGTTTGGGATGTACTATTAAATTGTAGAAATTATTGTCTTTTGCTTACGCCGGGACATGAGCGTAGGTGGAAAGTTTTTGTATTTAAAATGCTCGAATATTTGCATGACATTTCGTATAATAATTTCTAGGCTAACGAATCGATTTACTGTTCACGTATATTAGTAGAAAAAATAGAACTAGTCGCAGTCAGGAACACAAATCAACGTGATCGTCACAATAGGACTAAATTACACTTGATTACACTGGCGCACACTAAATAAACTTTTTGTATTTTCAAGTGGTAAAACGGTAGTCGATTGGAACGGATAACAAAACGATAAAAGGTTTGAAATTGTACCCATGACGGCATTGACGTGTGGATAATATAAAAATAATAGATTTAGTTTACCTAAATGCGTTAGAAGGAGGGTGTTTTAACATATGGAAGAGGGTTGGAGTGTTTTTAACATATTAAGGTAAGTACGTCATTTCAACATAAGAGATTTATAACATTCAACATTCATAATGTATTTTTAAATTCTAATTACCACAGTATGGATATTAAAGCTAATTAATAGACTACAAAACATAGATTTCAGTAATATTGTTAAGATAATTATAATAACATATTTGTGTAAACTATTTAGAATGTCTAAGTACATATTTTGAACTAATGCGCGTGTTATATTGACGACGCGCGTGGTGGAACGATAACTATGCCGTTCTGATATGCAGTGAGCTCCGGGTTCTGTTCCAGGGTAAACAGATGTCTGAATGATGAATTTATATTTCTTTTCCGGGTCTGCGTACTTTTGTATTTATTTATATATGTATGTCGGGTGGCACCCACGACACAATAGAAAATCCTATTAAGGGGTTATGAGTTTAGAAAGCGTTATGAAGCTTATAAAACTTTATATAAAAGGAATCTAGTTTCAAGTTTTAAAGTATAAAACGTCCAGATATTAAATATTAGAGAATCTCAGCACGTATCTTTCGAAAAAAGGAAGCCCGTACCATTATGTTTAGCGTCGTGGAAATTGTCAATAAAAGAGATGGTCCCATGGAAACATTTGGCAAACTTGATCGTAATAAGGTGAGAGTAGACTTGTATCTCTCTACCAAATAGAATTATTTATATAGCAAACACTTCGTTCGATCAATTTGGCACCTACTGACCTTTATACTTACGTGTTTATATATATACTAGTTGACCCGCGAACTTCGTTTCGCTTAAAAGACAAAAAAATTAATTATCGTTAAAAATTATCGTTGTTTTTCTACTATGTTATACATGTATTATAAAACCTTCCTCTTGAATCACTCTATCACTTATAATAACTGCATAAAAACCATAGCGATCAACCATAGAAATCTACAGACAGTAGACAGACAGCGAGATGAGACTTTGTTTTATAATATGTGATTCATGGTAATTAGTATCCTGTGTTTTAATCTGGGTCATAAACTATGTGTGTCACAAGTTTAAGCGAAATACGAGCAGTAGCTTTTGCGTGAAAATATCAAACTCACGTCTTCAGAAACTTTCACATATACGTATTATACTGATGAAATATATTAAAGTCGTAATAAAACTTCTTGTACATTTTTAATGTCTATATTAAATACAATATAGTACGTAACTATAAAACACCGTTCACAACTTTTAAGACGATTGTCGTCTTAACTCTTTTCTTAAGTTGGAAATAAGTTTAAAAATAAAATACGTCCTTAAAAATTCGGCATAAACTTAACCTAACTTATTTATAAAATGTATTAAATCAGTGTGGCTCGATCGAGACGGTATCGTAATAAATATTTCTACTTTTCATTTCGTAATAAGTCTTGGCCATCTGCACAATTGTTAGTTATGATTTCACTTGTGATTCTTGCACGTATACCTAAATTGATTTAAAAATTCACTCTTTAAATCAAGTTATGTATACGTGCAAGAATTCACTCTTTTTTTTTGTTTTCGAGGGGGAAACCTTCAAAAGGTACCCGACGCCGTGGGAGCGACGCAGGGTTATGTAGGATTTTTACCGCACTAAAACGGTGGCCGTCCTCGGCGCTGAAAAGGAGGACTTCGGGATCTCGAAACAACTTCAACCGGAATCCTCCGAGCGCGCTGCCCCATCGGGCTCCTCTTAGATGGGCGGCTGGGCCCACCGCTCCGTCTAGTCTTTACGACGGTATGCGACCACACATACCGCCGTCCTTCCTGGAATTGCCCAGCTCCCACTCTAGCCGTCTGCAACCCCGGAAGCCCCTTTTAGTCGCCTCTTACGACAGGCAGGAGATGCCGTGGCCCTATTCTGATCCCTGAGCTACAGGGACGAAGAATTCACTCTACACATAAAATGCATGTGTATACAAATAAATTAAAGTAGTGCCCTTACTTTAGTTAATTTGTTTACATTTATGCCTTTGTTACAGTTTACACGATACAAATAATTAAAATTTATAAAAATCTTCTTTGTATGTACGCACCTTTTTGGTAACTGTCCTCTGTTTTAGCACGTTCCACTAATATTTGAGTGCCCGAGCGTTAACGAAAAGTTAATAGTCCCATTACAGAAAATGCACAGAATTTTGTCAGTTTTCACTGTTTTTACCCGACTGCGTGAGAAGGAGAGCAATGTTTTTATAGTTGTTTGAGACACAGATCGAAATAGACAAGGAACGTTGGAAAATAAATCATCGCATCGATACTTTTACTTTGTCTCTTCATTTAGTTCTTATTTTTTTTTATTTATTCAGTTCAAAAGTGTTAGAAATTTTTGTGGTTCGGTCCTAAAGTACCATCGCCACGCTTATTTCTGTCTAATAAAGCTGGGTAGCAACGTATCTATAGCTAGCCTTAGGTGATGTCAGTGATTTTCACTTTTTAGTAATTTTGTAAATAAAATATATTTTTAAAATATGAAAATTTTATAAATAACGGCTCTGTAATTTCAGTTTAAATAGCGCCCTATAAACTACTTACAATACAGTTCAAACTATGTTCAATTTGTTTATGGAAAATGTGGAAATTACGAGTATCCGCATAGAATAATTAAACTTCTACCCTCACGATTATTAAAATGATTAAAAAAGCACACACTACCCTAATACTTTAGTTGGGACTTAAACTAGATTTAATTTAGATAGGTAACTAATTTTCAGTACAGCGTAAATGCTGCGCGTGTTCACTTTCATTAGTTTAGTCCCAAAAAGTTGCGCTAAGTCTAATTGCTAAACTAACTTTGCCTACCAGAATAGCAAGTAGTGATGTTTGATAAAGTATAACATTATAAAATAAAGTACTTGTATTTCTATGTATACTTTCTTATACCCTTCGGTCAGTCAGTGTTTTTTAAATGCATAAGAGAAAAATATTATTGTACCTACAAGCATTTTTTATTATAATAACATTTTATACTATTTGATTTTTAAATGTATCGGTAAACTCAATAAAATCTGTCCGTTACGAGAATACCAAAACTAATAGAAATTTTGCTACATATATACTTTTATTGGATTTTATCTTAATGCACAAAAATATATTTATTCAGGATTAGTGTATATTTTTAGACTTTTCATAAAAGTATAAATACGAATACAAACCAGTACATCCCTATTCCCAAACTTGTCGCTTTAACCGTGACCCGGTCTAATCTACATACAACACGATGTTATCATTTAATTATAACGTCCGCTTTATAACTTAAAACCGAAAAATGTGAATTGTTTTCACCTTGTAAAAGGGTAATAATTGAAGTGGTAATTACTTAATTTACAGTGGTACTTCTGACGTTTAACTTTAATTTTGGTAGCGCCAAATTGGAGTAAAAATGATTAGGAAATTTCGTTACAGTTAAATTTATTTATGAATTGATTTTTATCTAAAAATTGTCGAGAAAATTCATGACATGATCTTATCGTTATAAAATATGTTCCACGAGGTAAGGTATTTTAAACTCAGTTAAAATCTCACAGTAGCATTGACATTTTAACAACTCCCTATTTTTTGACAACTAGCTTTCTTGAATCCTTCTCTAACTAAACGAAAAGAAATTGCTTACAAAATATTTTTGAGAAGGAAGGAAGCCTGTTCGACGGCTACTTAATAATAAGTAGCCTTCGCAATCGTCCTATTATCGACTTTAAATAGACTGCAGATAGTATCTGAAGTCCATTCGTCACCGTTCCTTAGGAAGCAATGCCTTGTGCTTTTATTCTCTTGAAACTAGAACTTGATCAAATAGTAGAACTAGTAGAGTTCGATCGAGAAGGTACTTCCTCTGAACTTTCTTTTCTATTACTAGCTCAAAGTAGTTCTTACGTTTTGGTAGAAGAGCTAGGTTGCGGCTCACTTTCATACCAGGCGACCACCTTAGTCCTCATGAGTAGCAATGTATGTGTGATTGAATTTAGATAGAACACTTGTTCCATATAAAGGTTATAGATGTGCATGGTCGGCAAGGATACTTACCATCAGGTGGACTGCATGCTAGTTTGCTACTTCAACTGTATAAAAAAGAACAAAACTACTACACTGTTTAACGCAATTCACACGAGCTACGACGAGCCAAACAACCTTTAGTGTATAATCCCGCAAACAGTATTAATTTATGTAAGTGCAATTTATAATTAAATATCCCATTTAGGAGTCCGGCGTAAGCTTCAAAAATAGAATTTGTAATTAAAGTGGTGCGCTTCGGTAGACCGCGGTAAATCATTTAAGTCGCTATTTCGTCTCTCCCCAATTTCTGACAGAGGAAAGCTTGCACGGTATTACAAAATATGCTCCAAATATGATACTTTAAGTGACTGGCGCGTAGATAGGTGAATTTGCCTGAATTATAAAGCAAAATTTCAGAATTTAAGCACTCATTTTCGTAGCAAAATTTCGTCTGCTAACTTATCTTCGCGTCCTTGTAGTAAATATGAAACTGGAATTTAGTCGACGTTTTAAAATGGGATAACTTTTACCCACTCGTTTCATTATCATTATGTACGGGATAAAACACTACAAACTGTTTTGAGATATGAGTATTTTGAGTTGGACATTTAGCAGAAACCTTTAAAAAGGCTAAGTTAAAATAAAATACACCGGTAAAGTGAGCAACGATCTCCCACATGATGGTTTCGTTAAATGAGAAATAATTAATATAAAACTTTTAACTTTGATACGTACATATCGGAAAACATAACTTTTTTAAACATACAAGAAAACAACATAACAGTTACGATTATATTTACCATTATTAATACAATAATAAATAAAATAACGTTGATTTTGTACTTTAGGGGCGCGGAAATTTATATATGTACTGAATTTCAATATAATTGGTCCGTTAAATTCGGGACAAGTTGGCCGTGACGGACGGACATCAGATTCACGAGTGATGTTATAAGATTAACGTTCTCACGGACGAAACCCTTAAATAAAACGTAAGGATAATATTATTATTTGTTACTCAAGAATGTTGTTAAATGCGGTTTAATTTTCGATTTTACATTTTAAAACCGTAAAGGTTTAAATCCCGGCATTTGACAGATACATCCTTACATAACGTAACTTGATTTCATAATCAACTAAAATAAGTATTGTCTAGTTAAAATAAAAAAAGATGAAGCACTATGTTTAGTAATTTACTGATACAATATATAAAGTGAATTTTTAAATCCGAAACCATAAATGTGTTTAAATAACTATTTGTGGTTTAAGAAACTAAATTCTCGGGAAGAAAACGAATTTAATTTCAATAGAACGTAACTTGCTTATTAAAATTGTAATAATTTAAAGAACGTAGATAACGAAGAACGTAAAGAACGAAGAAAGAAACAAGGTACAATAATTTAATATCCCTTTACATTTGCTTATTAAAATTAGTAATAAACATTGTATCACTTAATCAGTGTCCTTTAATACGCACCTTTTTGGTAACTGTCCTCTGTTTTAGCACGTTCCACTAATATTTGAGTGCCCGAGCGTTAACGAAAAGTTAATAGTCCCATTACAGAAAATGCACAGAATTTTGTCAGTTTTCACTGTTTTTACCCGACTGCGTGAGAAGGAGAGCAATGTTTTTATAGTTGTTTGAGACACAGATCGAAATAGACAAGGAACGTTGGAAAATAAATCATCGCATCGATACTTTTACTTTGTCTCTTCATTTAGTTCTTATTTTTTTTTATTTATTCAGTTCAAAAGTGTTAGAAATTTTTGTGGTTCGGTCCTAAAGTACCATCGCCACGCTTATTTCTGTCTAATAAAGCTGGGTAGCAACGTATCTATAGCTAGCCTTAGGTGATGTCAGTGATTTTCACTTTTTAGTAATTTTGTAAATAAAATATATTTTTAAAATATGAAAATTTTATAAATAACGGCTCTGTAATTTCAGTTTAAATAGCGCCCTATAAACTACTTACAATACAGTTCAAACTATGTTCAATTTGTTTATGGAAAATGTGGAAATTACGAGTATCCGCATAGAATAATTAAACTTCTACCCTCACGATTATTAAAATGATTAAAAAAGCACACACTACCCTAATACTTTAGTTGGGACTTAAACTAGATTTAATTTAGATAGGTAACTAATTTTCAGTACAGCGTAAATGCTGCGCGTGTTCACTTTCATTAGTTTAGTCCCAAAAAGTTGCGCTAAGTCTAATTGCTAAACTAACTTTGCCTACCAGAATAGCAAGTAGTGATGTTTGATAAAGTATAACATTATAAAATAAAGTACTTGTATTTCTATGTATACTTTCTTATACCCTTCGGTCAGTCAGTGTTTTTTAAATGCATAAGAGAAAAATATTATTGTACCTACAAGCATTTTTTATTATAATAACATTTTATACTATTTGATTTTTAAATGTATCGGTAAACTCAATAAAATCTGTCCGCTACGAGAATACCAAAACTAATAGAAATTTTGCTACATATATACTTTTATTGGATTTTATCTTAATGCACAAAAATATATTTATTCAGGATTAGTGTATATTTTTAGACTTTTCATAAAAGTATAAATACGAATACAAACCAGTACATCCCTATTCCCAAACTTGTCGCTTTAACCGTGACCCGGTCTAATCTACATACAACACGATGTTATCATTTAATTATAACGTCCGCTTTATAACTTAAAACCGAAAAATGTGAATTGTTTTCACCTTGTAAAAGGGTAATAATTGAAGTGGTAATTACTTAATTTACAGTGGTACTTCTGACGTTTAACTTTAATTTTGGTAGCGCCAAATTGGAGTAAAAATGATTAGGAAATTTCGTTACAGTTAAATTTATTTATGAATTGATTTTTATCTAAAAATTGTCGAGAAAATTCATGACATGATCTTATCGTTATAAAATATGTTCCACGAGGTAAGGTATTTTAAACTCAGTTAAAATCTCACAGTAGCATTGACATTTTAACAACTCCCTATTTTTTGACAACTAGCTTTCTTGAATCCTTCTCTAACTAAACGAAAAGAAATTGCTTACAAAATATTTTTGAGAAGGAAGGAAGCCTGTTCGACGGCTACTTAATAATAAGTAGCCTTCGCAATCGTCCTATTATCGACTTTAAATAGACTGCAGATAGTATCTGAAGTCCATTCGTCACCGTTCCTTAGGAAGCAATGCCTTGTGCTTTTATTCTCTTGAAACTAGAACTTGATCAAATAGTAGAACTAGTAGAGTTCGATCGAGAAGGTACTTCCTCTGAACTTTCTTTTCTATTACTAGCTCAAAGTAGTTCTTACGTTTTGGTAGAAGAGCTAGGTTGCGGCTCACTTTCATACCAGGCGACCACCTTAGTCCTCATGAGTAGCAATGTATGTGTGATTGAATTTAGATAGAACACTTGTTCCATATAAAGGTTATAGATGTGCATGGTCGGCAAGGATACTTACCATCAGGTGGACTGCATGCTAGTTTGCTACTTCAACTGTATAAAAAAGAACAAAACTACTACACTGTTTAACGAAATTCACACGAGCTACGACGAGCCAAACAACCTTTAGTGTATAATCCCGCAAACAGTATTAATTTATGTAAGTGCAATTTATAATTAAATATCCCATTTAGGAGTCCGGCGTAAGCTTCAAAAATAGAATTTGTAATTAAAGTGGTGCGCTTCGGTAGACCGCGGTAAATCATTTAAGTCGCTATTTCGTCTCTCCCCAATTTCTGACAGAGGAAAGCTTGCACGGTATTACAAAATATGCTCCAAATATGATACTTTAAGTGACTGGCGCGTAGATAGGTGAATTTGCCTGAATTATAAAGCAAAATTTCAGAATTTAAGCACTCATTTTCGTAGCAAAATTTCGTCTGCTAACTTATCTTCGCGTCCTTGTAGTAAATATGAAACTGGAATTTAGTCGACGTTTTAAAATGGGATAACTTTTACCCACTCGTTTCATTATCATTATGTACGGGATAAAACACTACAAACTGTTTTGAGATATGAGTATTTTGAGTTGGACATTTAGCAGAAACCTTTAAAAAGGCTAAGTTAAAATAAAATACACCGGTAAAGTGAGCAACGATCTCCCACATGATGGTTTCGTTAAATGAGAAATAATTAATATAAAACTTTTAACTTTGATACGTACATATCGGAAAACATAACTTTTTTAAACATACAAGAAAACAACATAACAGTTACGATTATATTTACCATTATTAATACAATAATAAATAAAATAACGTTGATTTTGTACTTTAGGGGCGCGGAAATTTATATATGTACTGAATTTCAATATAATTGGTCCGTTAAATTCGGGACAAGTTGGCCGTGACGGACGGACATCAGATTCACGAGTGATGTTATAAGATTAACGTTCTCACGGACGAAACCCTTAAATAAAACGTAAGGATAATATTATTATTTGTTACTCAAGAATGTTGTTAAATGCGGTTTAATTTTCGATTTTACATTTTAAAACCGTAAAGGTTTAAATCCCGGCATTTGACAGATACATCCTTACATAACGTAACTTGATTTCATAATCAACTAAAATAAGTATTGTCTAGTTAAAATAAAAAAAGATGAAGCACTATGTTTAGTAATTTACTGATACAATATATAAAGTGAATTTTTAAATCCGAAACCATAAATGTGTTTAAATAACTATTTGTGGTTTAAGAAACTAAATTCTCGGGAAGAAAACGAATTTAATTTCAATAGAACGTAACTTGCTTATTAAAATTGTAATAATTTAAAGAACGTAGATAACGAAGAACGTAAAGAACGAAGAAAGAAACAAGGTACAATAATTTAATATCCCTTTACATTTGCTTATTAAAATTAGTAATAAACATTGTATCACTTAATCAGTGTCCTGGCGCGAAACAACTAAACAATGAGTTCTACCAAATGGTCTAACTGCTCGTACACATTGTTATCTAATTTATAAGGAAGAATTTATGAGGGTAGAGGTCTAGTCTCAGTGCTAGCCGTGGCTGTATTGGGCCGCAGTCGTGATATATGGCTTTGAGTCGTAATACTGCCAACTAACACTTATTATATGTATTTATTTTATGTTTTATAGGTAGTAATATAAACAGCACTGGATTACTGCTATGAGGTTGAACAACTCGATGGTTGGAATAAAATATTATTAAAATAAAAATAAGTACTTCAATGATAGTATATTCAGATAGAAATTAAATAATTTGATGAACTATACAAGGTGATAAATATGGTCTGATGAATTTTTTAATACGAGCTGTCGTGCTGCGTGTAAGCGTGCTGCTAATGTAATGTATATTTGGTAGAAATGGTTCAATACGTTTAATCATTAAAAACACGTAAAATCCACTAGAAATAAGATTAATTAGGGTCATCAGCACATAGTATAAAACAAAGTTGCTTCCCGCTGTCTGTTTTTATATATGCTTAAATCTTTAAAACTACGCTACAGATTTTAATGTAGTTTTTTTATAGAGTGAGTCAAGAGGAAGGTTTTTATGTATCATTTATTATACATAAAAACTTTACTCACTCTAATAATATAGTGGAGAAACTCTAATAATTTTAGATTTTTGACTTTTAGGTGGAAGTTCGCCGGGCCAACTAGTAACACAATAAATCGCTTTAATTTCGGAAAGCAAGTTAATTTTTATCCGCCCCGTCTACTAAGGGGAAAGTATGAATTGACACGAAATTAAACCAGAGTCCGCACGCCGTGCTCCAAATGAAATGTTGATTTTCCGTTGCGCTTTCCGTCCTACTGACGGGAGATGAAACAAAATACACGTTCATTAGCGCACTCCGGGAAATTATATTACAGCAGCACTTGATTATGAAATCACCGAGCCGTCGTGCTGCGTAAAGGTACTGTCAAGTTAGACGCCCGTTTTAAACATTTATAAGGCGTCCTTGCGGCGCTAAAACAGTCACTAAGGAGTTTTTATGTCAGAAGTAGTATATAGTTACGTCAACTCTTTGTCTCACTACGGTCATAAAGCCCGTCTCAGTTTAAAGGGTTAACCAGTCTCCACTTTATTTTGCGTTGGAGCAGCGTAGTGAAGTATATTGTAGGTTTTTCCAGTGCAGAGAACATACCGCCCAACAATGGCACATAAAAATTGTTTGTTGTCAACCCATTATTGTCCCACTGCTGGTTTTAGACCATTATCTACCATATTGGCCAAATGTGAATAGGTAGACCAATAGCTGAAACATCACTTAATATTCTCATTTTCTCTTTGCGGTGATGGTGTTTCTTTTTTTATACATCGGGATAATTTTAGCGTTGTAGTACGCCGACCTGATATGGCAAGAGAACTTAATTCTTTCCAAAATGTGCTTGTTTGCTTATTTCTGGTCATACAAGAATAGAATGAAAAATTCTGGTATGATCCACATGATCCGCATGTGCACAATGAAGAATACAACCATAGGTTAGAGAAAAGAAGCAGAATTTTATTAGGTACTTATTTTGGATTAATTGAAGTCGCCGTAGTAATTTACGTTACCGACTTGGTGACTTTAGCAGTCAAAAAACGTTAAGCAGACTTTATACAGCCTGTACACAAAAGTAATTATATACTTACCTACTAGTATGCGAGCAAAACGTATATACGTATTGAAACAAGGTTGTACTGCTCCTGGATATTTATAACGTATTTTTTATGCGATCGTAGGAGCAAACGAGCATGCAGTCCACCTTTTGGAGGGGAAGTAGTAAATGATAACTCCAGTCCAGGGATGACTGAGAAATATTTTATTTTACTGTAATATTTTGTTAAAATACATGGTCAATATTCACTGCCGTTCTTGGCCATCTGCAATCAGCTTCATATACAACAAGAATTCCATCTAAACTCTATCACAGATTCATTTCTGCTCTCAATGATAAGAGGATTGCTATAAATAAAAATTGAACCAGCATCAGCGTACGAAAGTTAGCTCCAAACTTTTTTTGAAAAAAATACTAAAATGCCAAGAAATGGTTCGTCGAAATATATATTTGCTCCATTAAAATAATTTATATCATAGTTAATACGTCAAAATTTAATTCTCGATTTTTAAACCTCAAAAATGCTCCTTCGTTTTACCATCCACACACTTCCAGCAAAACGCAAGCACTACTTTACGCTAGGAATAGGAGTGTCTAAGAAGACAAGAACTCGATAATAATAAATAAAAAGGTAGGTAAAGTACAAAAACCTCCGCAATTTCTCTTGCGGACATTTCGCTTGTTTTTATTGGTTATATTTATCAATGCGGCCTCGTACTCGTAAATAAATCGTTCCCCTGTTTCAAGTAAATCTCTTTTTCTTAGTAGCATCTCTCGTAAATATTCAGGTGGCAAATACTGAGTATTAAGCTCATTGGGTGCTTGAAAAATTATAAATGATATTTATTTTGATAAAATTTGTATTTTATAAGATTTTACGTATCGTCGTTATTGTTCATTCCTGTTTGTGTCAGTCAAATATGGCAATGAATTATAAAGAACTTTGAACATGCCAATATTTCATAAGTATATGTTAAAATTACCCTTATTAACCTTAATTGCATACTCACTTTCATACCCCATGATAAAAAAAACCTGACTATATTCTGCGATTAAATAGAGATATGCATTGTATAAAGCACCTAAGTGTTACGTAAAGACACAAGGAAAGGTAAAACCCCACTCCCATTTTGCTTGGAGGTACGTTTAACGAAGCATAGTTACAAGACTTACGAATACACTGTCGGAAATAGGCGTAGCATTTAGATTTAAGCGATTATCCCACATACCGTAGACGATAAGCTTACAGCAATCCGAGTAATTCAATCGCGCGTGTAATCAGGTGTTCCTTTGAGTTGTAGCTACATTCCGCCTTGTGTTTATGTATTTTCCTTACCAATCTAATGAATTAGGAAATAATATGAGAAAGGTATATAGTTTTTGTATGATAAGTTGCAGACGAGCCCGCAGTCAACCTGATGGTGACCGTTGAAATACGTACGCTCATATATAACAGGACTTCTATCTGAAATCAGTAACGTTGCTACTTCCAAAGACTAAGATAGTCGCTTACTATAAAAGGGAACCGGCAACCACAGCTTCTTACCCAACCCACTAAATTCTTGACGCTAGAAATTGGTGCTTCGATGTTTCCTACTCGGTCGAACTGAGCGCGTTTTACCTCGCAACACAAACTTGTGATATAGTAAACTTAATATTAAAACAATATTAAGGATTTAGTATTAGTATACTATGACTATATATTAAATATGTAAAAAATAAAAGTAAGCCTAACCTTGCAATGAAAATTTAAAAAATGTAAGTATGTCGGCAGCTTATCATTTTTTAAATCAGGCATTAAAATATTATTATATAAATGATTACTAAACCCTTTTTTCACCTTAATAAATAACGGACTGTTAAATCAATGGCTTTGCTCAACTGCAAATATGCTAGGTACTACAGAAGACTCTGTTTTCTGTTCACCTTTTTCCGTGTTCTATTTACTTTTTCGACACCAGCCTTACACCAGCAAGACGAAACTTCATTAAAAAATGACGGTAATTACTTCAACAAGTCATATATTACAATAAAAAAATGGATTATGCCATGTCCTTTTCCCTGTCGGCGCCCGCCACGATCATTTAAAGCCAGTGTGCTTTAATTTCTTACTTCTTGAAAGATCGTTAGCACAAAACCACCTGTAATCTAAATCTTACATTTGCAAAAAATGTCTCAATTTTGCATTTTCACTGTAACTTTTAATCACCAGTTTATTACTAAAGAAAATCTCAGTCAAAACTCAAAAACACTTTTTTAACTCTTAAAAAAAATATTGCCAGATTAAATTCGTATATAAAATATAACTTCATTTTTTCGTATTATTATATCTCGGCAAATAAATATAAAAATATAATTACGTAGTTGAATACAGTAATTTAACCATACAAGCATGAAAAGAACTACTTAAGTACCCCGAGGACGATATTACAGTGGAAGTAGGGTAATACAAAATGAACATGAATGCATTTGTTCGCTGGTTGCAATTACTGCAGTTTCCTTGTAGCCATACATCCACGCCAGCGACGCGGAAGAACGGGAAAGCTTACGAGGCTTATTTTTTATTTACGTCTCTTCTACGATTTAACGAACCACTGACCTCTTTAGTTTAACTGGCTTCGTTGTGCCTGATTCGGCTGGGTATTCTTTGACTCAGATCGATAAGCCGAAATTGAATTTTATTATAGCCATAACGCGATTCGGCATATAGTTATGGCTTAAACGTAGAACTTGGTATATTCAAACTTAATTATTAATGAGGTGCCATAATTTCGTGAAACAAATATCAATTGATAAAAGAACCTTCCGATGAATAATTATCATGCAACGCACATTTAAATTTAATGGAAATCATAATTACAAAGTCCAAATAGAGTTAAGCGAGTCAGAAATTTTCGTAAAAATGAAATGCTATTTAAAGAGGTTTCCGACATTTTGGCTACGAGCTGCCTTGCTGCGGTTTGTTCAAACCAACAAAAGTGCAAATTTAATGCATTTTCATGTTTATAAACCGTTTCGGATTAATCTTGTTAATATTTTAAGAGATATGACTTTATTAGGTCCTACATTTTGGTCCTATCTTTCGTTCTACACTATATATTTTACGGTTTTTTTAAATGTACGAGCTTGTAGGCTTTTGATAGCCTAGTGTTTAAAATGGTTTTGAAACTTGTTTTACAAATAAGAAAGAAAAGAAAAAAGAAACCAGCTCAAAGGATTTCATTGCTTTTTTTTCAAATAAAGTCATGTAAAAATATAATTGCTTACTACGACGGCCAAGGAAAATATGTTATAATTGGTCACGGCTCAACTCAAATAACACCACCACAAGCCGTGCAACTGAGTCGAAATATCGGCAGAAAGAACAATAAAATGTATAAATTCCGCGATAATATTTGTTTCAATCAAATTTATGCGTTTTTATTTCAAATAACTCTTTCTATGAAAAGTAAATTTTGCATTTAAAAATTCATAAGGTAGAATCAAATACTAATTTAATAAAAACATTATTGTCTTCTGTGGACGTGTCTAATTATGTAGAAAGTGTTATTTAAGCAAAATCGGAAATACACACTCATTATAAGTGTTTTTGTATCCAGCAAAAATACACCACTATGTTTTTATTTCATTAAACCAACACTCTACTTAATTTTCCAACTTTAAAGGCTTTGGCACTAAGCAAACATACTACCACAATGAACTACTTAACAATCCATTTACTCTTTAACTGTTGATTTAACCAGCTCATTTATGAGATGGTTTTTATTACGTACGCTATTTTCTTTCAGTTTTTGAATATTTAAAAGGACCAGTATCCGTTGTTGCCGCTTATAATATACATGCCAGTTTGATAAGTATAGCGGATGCAGTCTATTCTTTGATGATTGACCTTTAATAAATTATTAATGACACGATCTATGGTTCAATATAAGATCATAATAGATAACATTTAGCAGTTTGTGGATTCACTATTTGATGGGCTACTTTACTAAATATTTACCAGGATGGTGTTGATTTACGCATTGAGTTAGTTATAAGGGCTAATTAAGAAGATCTAGTCTTCCACACTAATCTATCTAAATAATTTATGTAATTAATCTATGCAAAGATTGCAAGAACAGGAAAATCAAAAATAAACTCAGAATAACATATAATTATTCTTATTCTTATTCCTACTGGATCCACTTGTCAACATGGCTCTCACAGACCTATATAGCAATGGATTGAATTACTCATTATATTTCTTTCTATTTATGAGAATATATAAATTGTATCTTGCTATCATATCTAGTACATAAAGTAGCAATATACGAATATATTCTCCTTGCAGGATTCTTATATGGCGAGGACCTTTTTTGCATTTATGTATTTATATTTTTATCAGCTATTGTATTAGGTACAATTTTAAAAGAATCAAATAATTAATTTAGGTTTGTAACAGCATTTAGAAAAAATATATGGATATATTTAGTATCTTTAAGATCAAGTAAACGTCATCGCCAAAGTGTATAAGATTAAGAACCTATGTAATTAACCCACAAAGAAGAACATTAATACGGTTTATCAAATCCTTTTGAGGATTAAAGCGTAATATAAATATATGATACGAAAACGTCACACACATTGACGTTGATTGAAGGTGACAGGAGGAAAATTAGAAATGAAATACAATATTCTCTACCTTAACATAATTTTATCAATCCGATCCGTTTTCCGATCTTGTAAAAGTATTTAGTGGTGTTAAATGCAATATTATACGCATTTTTTCTAAATATTAGTCCTTGTAATTGAGTTTTATTTTTTATTTTATAGAAGTACCAAACAATTGCCACTTATTTAGAATTTACACTTAGAAATGATTTGATTTGTTTAGACCCACGAACGCTAAGTTGGAACACTCAGTTAATGTGCTCCTCTCTTACCACTTACTCTTACTATTACGACTTAAAAGCTTTCCGTGGCAATTGGCAGGCCACATCGTTCGTAGGACAGACAACCGATGGTGCAGAAGAGTCCTCGAATGGAGACCACGTTTAGGCAAAGGGAGTGTAGGCCGCCCTCCGACCAGGTGGACTTATGATCTGAAGAAGACGGCGGGTAACCGCTATATTCAGATGGCTCAGGACTTTCAAAGGCTGATGGATGGATGGATGAACTTTCTGTGGTTATACGCTGCCATATTCTAGTCTAAGAGTGTAGTAAGGGAGACAAATTTATTCAGACGTTCCAACTTAGTCATGAGGAGTAGAAACTCATATGTTACCTACCTTCAAGTAAGACTTTGATCTAATCTGGGGCATATTACAAATGCCCATCAGTGGTAGGGACCACTTAATACTTATTCGGTGGACTGTATGCTCGTTACAATTGTAAACCATTGAACATAAATACATTTACTCGTAAGGATAATTAAAATCCTATTTTCCTCTATCACATAATATCTGAGTAATGTCAAGAGGAAATAATACGAAAAGAAGCTTATATTCCATGTTTTATGGAAAACTGTATTATGGGGATACATTTACCACGATTTCGTCATAAACGAAACATTTTATGACCCCTTAGTATCTTATTAACATGCATAAACAATTTTGCAAAAGATTTATTATGAATAAAAATATTTATATTTTTATTTCATGTATTTCTTTACTATATTAGGTAAAAAACAAAGGATAATTTAAATTCTGTTTTACTCTATCACATAATATCTGAGTAATGTCACGAGGAAATAAAACGAAAAGTAGCTTATATTCCATGTTTTATGGAAACCTTTACCACGACTTCTCCATAAATGAAACATTTTATGACCCGTTAGTAGCTTATTAACATGCATAAAGAATTTTGCAAAAGATTTACAACGAATAAAAATATTTATTTTTTATTTCATGTATTCCTTTACTACACGTGGTAAAAAATAAAGGCTTTTTTAACATTTTTTTTATTTTGCACTGATAACGACAATGCTAGAATAACTTCATTATTTTGTAAAGTTACTGTGAAATTTTGTTATACAACACAGGTTGTGTACTGTACTAAGTTGTTAAGTCTAATATAGTGTTAAATGCATCCTGTATAACGTCGCAGAGAGCGCGTTTAATAATTATACAACACATTAATAAACTGTACCTTAAAAGTTCTTAAACACGAGGATAGCTTAACTAAAATGCCGTTTTATTTTACGCCATACTAGGTCTGAACCAAAATTTTATTTCAATTCTTTTTAATTTTTATTTGTAACCATGAAGCTAGCTGTATATTTGTTAAACAAAGAATTTCGATTTTTTGGATGAGTTTACAGGTATTGGTCCATATCTTAAAAAAACTACTCTGTGATTTATAATAGGACTTGCACTGATTCCTAAGTTGAAGTAAATTTAAGTCATGAAAACAATGTGGTTGTGATCCGATTTAAACTCTTAGACACAAAAATATACGCGACACAAAAGAACAAAAATATGTATGTTCGGAATTTCTTATTTCAATTTCCCAAATCAATATTAATCATAACATTTTTCAATACAAAACGTATTTGTCTTACGCTTAGATTATAAATAAACTGATAATTGAAACACTTTTAAACCAATCTATACTAATATATAAAGCTGAAGAGTTTGTTTATTTGTTTGAACGCACTAATCTCAGGAACTACTGGTTCGAATTTAAAAATTCTTTTTATATTGAATAGATCATTTATCGATGAAGGCTATAGGCTATATAACATCATGCTGCAACTATTAGGAGCGAAGAAATAATGGAAAATGTGAAAAAAATGGGGAAAATTAGTCATCCTTGAGGGCTTCCGTTGCGTGCGCTGCGAAAACGGTACAAGATATCAAAAATATATGTATTAAAGAAGAATTATTTCTCTTGAAACGATCAAAAAAAATGTCCGCGACAGTATATATCTATCTTATAAGATTAACACACTAGAACCATTTTCATGGTAATCAAATTCGGTCGAAATTAGTTAAGAGTTGTATCAACGTAATAATATTAATCTTTGTCCAAATAAATGTGTTGTTGAGTAAGAGTATTTAATTGTGAACAAAATTGTCTTTGACATCACTTAATTTCAATGAACATCTTAGATATGACAATTTTAAAATAACACCGATATAGAGTTCAGCCGCGCCGCATGATGTGCAAAACATGAAGCTGCAAGGAGGAGGGGCGTTGCTTGCGAGGGACGCGGAGAGAGGGGTGAAAATAAAACTAAAAATATAATTTATGCAGAAGTACTCAAAAATAATTATGTTCTTTTCAAAACTAAATTGTCTAAAATAATAATAGAAAATGAAACGGACAAAGTCGTGGGTAACAGCTATAATTTATAAAGCTGAGGAGGTTGTTTGCAAAAATAAATTATGCCCAAAATAACTATTCCACGCGGACGAAGTCGCGGGCACAGCTAGTAAGTTTATAATTCTCTTTGGTAGTTTTCTAGTCAGTGAATTAATAAATAAACATTTTAGTTAGGTACCTAATTTTTTAAAATAGCACGAAAATTTGGTAATATTAAAGACACTAACTTATTGTTATTAATAGATTTTTCCTTGGTTTATTTAATTACACGTATTCTGAAATTTTCTTAGAATTAAAACACTAATGCCTGGTGATACTCAGTGTAAGGCTTCAGCTTCGAAGGAACCCGCCGAGACCACCTAAGTAGCTGAAGTCAGGGGAAATTTCGCTACAAAAAGTTTGACTAACAACAGTGTGCGCCGCCCCGGGGACACGGCCGCAACGAATTACTGGCAAACAACTTGCAAATAAATTAACTCTCAACTTTCAAGCATTTACTTTCTTTTTGTTGGGCAAAAACAATTTTCTTTGTGTTTTGCTTACGCCGTAATGTGCTTTGGAATTCGGAATAGAGATACACGCGGGCAACGGGCACAAATTTATCGAACGCTACAACCTTTTGTTTTATAAGAGTGCATTAACTTGCAGTTGTTTATTGTATTTCGTGTTTTATTAATTGTTTCGGCGAGAAACTTTTGTTATGTTGTGTTTTGTTTTATAAGACATTAACTTTATGGTATTTTCTATTTGTTAACCTGTAATCTACAAAAGTGTATTTATTATACTTATTATTTTATTTATGAACGTCACTCTTAAAATAAGATTTTTGTACATTATTAAAATATTCTATGTATGATATCTAAGAACAAATGATATAAATCGTGTATTAAACATGTTTAACTTCATAATTATAGAACGCAGATAAAATACCGTTTTAAATCGATGGATTTAAATGAATAACTCGCATCCCCTACTTGTACGTACACTCACATCCATCTTGCTTGAGCTAATAATTAATTAGTATTAGCGGCGAGAACCTATGTCTTGTTTCGTACGTAATTTATGGGAGGTATCGTTAGAAGAGGCTCCTTTATCTAATAGTACTTATCCTTGCCAGAACGTAATTGCTTTAGAATCAGTTACTAGTTGTAACAATCGCAAAACTTCAATCCAATCACAACTACAAAGACCTAAGAAAGTTTCGGGCTGAGATACCTGAATGTTTAATTATTTCATTTGTAAGCCAACTGATATAAAATAAGATTTAGAACTTCTTAAATAATCTACTTTGTAACATTATTTATTTAAGTTCAAGAAATTTGCAGGGTGGTAGAACGCACCCTGTAGTTCCGGGACCAGAATAGGGCTACGGCATCCCCTGCCTGTCGTAAGAGGCGACTAAAAGGGGCTTCCGGGGTTACGAGCGGCTAGAGTGGGAGCTCGAACCGTTCAGTCAGGTAATCCCGGGAAGGACGGCGGTACGTGTGGTCGCATACCGTCGTAAAGACTAGACGGAGCGGTGGGCCCAGCCGCCCATCTGGGAGGAGCCCGATGGGGCAACGCGCACAGAGGATTCTGGTTGAAGTCGTTTCGAGATCCCGGAGTCCTCCTTTTTAGCGCCGAGAACGGCCACCGGGGGGGTTTTAGTGCGGTAAAAATCCCACATAACCCTGCGTCGCTCCCACGGCGTCGGGTACCTTTTGAAGGTTTCCCCCTCGACAACAAAAAAAAAAAAAAAAAAAAAAAGGGGTGGTAGAACGACTATTGATCGACCTATTTCTAGCGTGAAGTAGTTCTTGAGTTTCGATGGAAGAGTATGGTTGACGGCTCATATTAATATGAAGCGATCATCTTAGTCCCGAGGACTAACAGTACAGGACTAACAGGAACGCATCTGTCCGATTCACATACGACACGATTGACTTCAGATGGAACCTTTATTCTATCACTACATAGTATAAAACAAAGTCGCTTCTAGCTGTCTGTCCCTATGTATGCTTTAGATCTTTAAAATTTCGCTACGGATTTTAATGCATTTTTTTTAATAGATAGAGTGATTCGAGGCAAAGGTTTTTATGTTTAATATAGTGTAGAAATATTGATAATTTTAGATTTTTGACTTTAAGACGGAACGAAGTTCGCCAATCGATTGCAGATGCTCATTGAAAGCTTTGCTTACCATCAGATGGACTGCAGGCTCATTTGCAATTTCAGTCAAAAATATAAAGAAGTAAATTCGTTGATAAAAACGAAAACAAATAACTTTTATTGAATTTGCTCTTTAGGCATTTTATACTTCAGTTACATATAGAATAAAATCACGTCTTCTTTGTTTTTTAAACAAAATTGCACTGTTTTTTTATGTTTGTCTTTTATAGCTCAAAACTTAACTGTAGCCTCAAACCATTCTCAGTAAAGGTCAAAGAAATAAAAACCAATCTAAATTGTTTCCATCATACAAAAGAAAAATAAAATGTTTGTGAAGTTGAGAAATAATTAATTCGCAATTTGTTTTAATAACATGACTGTTTACAACTCCGTTGCCTACAGTTGTTACATATTTTGTTACAAAGTTACTCCAACAGCTTAGAGTTGCATATTAAAAATATGGTTTTAATGTGGTATTACAATTCATTACAATTAAGAAGCTGAAATACAATTACAGTAAAAGAATAAAAAGAAAATTTAAATGTGGGTTCATTTGTTTATAGATCTTTTTATAATACTAGCACTGCTGCGGGCTGTGCATCAACATTAGGGTTATGTAACATGTGTGTTCTCTTACAATTATAATTATATTTCGTATTATTATAAGCCCTAAACTAATAAATATAGATTATATAAAAGTGGTGAACGTATACACACCCCGTGTATACGATATTTTTCACATCAGTGGTGAGCTATGGAATTGTTAAAAACTACGGTTGAGTGTAAAATAACGCATCTACTACAATATTTTGAAGAGCTCCACGTCAAAACGGTTATAAACTTCAGTTTGTTTATTTATGCTTGTGCACATGTGCGGTTAAAATTAATGTGAGAACCTAATACTTTAATTAAAGCTTTCCTCAATCAATTTAAATCATTGACATATTATAATAATGTAAATCCTTAAAATTTTCTAAAGTTGTAGTAACTTAAGTGATCTGGCTGAAGGACCTTATGAAAGGCAAAAGGCAGTTTTAGGAACGCAAAAATCACTTACGTGACATACTTGTTCAATGCTTATTTCAAATATAATAAAATCTTTTTTGGATAGTTTAGCATAATTCTAAATTATTGAGCTAACTTGCAAAATACCGAAACAGAATACCGAAACCTTAATCATCAATTTATAACTGACCCAAGGTTAGATAGGTGTCTCATCTTACCAGCAAAAAATATTTGTCACTAGCTGTACCCGCGGCTTTGCCCGCGTGCAAATCAACGTGTCACAAAGTTTTTCTCGCGCAAATCTCGACACCGTGGGAATTTTATGATAAAAAATAGTAACATTAATATCGGTTTGGCCGCTAAAGGGTTACCAGGTCAAACACAGAGTGAAAAAACGAATTTAAAGTGTGTATTTGTGGGTAGGAACGTATTGTTATGTATTTTTTTTTAAATTAGATTAATTCTAATATGGTAAATCGCTTTTTTGAACCAATTTACATTTTTAGTGGTCTAATTCACAATATCGGGATACTTTTTTCAATCAACTCCTCCACATTTGAACCAAAACGTATCGATTATAAAGATTGATTTGAACTTTTCCGAATTGGAAAATACTATTTGAAGTAATTTTGGCGGTTTCAAATTTCTAAGTAAGATTATAGGTAAACCTATTTTTAATATTAATTTGTGTTGAGGAGTTCCAAAGGCATTAAGGAATTCAACAATTCTGTTGGATAATGTACTGCTTCCTCCATCTCAATGACTGTGTCTACCGAATAGTAGATCTGTGACGCTGCTTTAAATTTTGAAAAAAAATAAATCATTTATTTTATCGACACGTGCATTGGTGGGTGGGTATATAGCCGTCTTTTGGAACCAATTTATAGTGTTATTGGTTGTATTAACAATATTGGGATATACTTTTTCAACCAACTCCTCCACATTTAAACGAAGACGTATCGATATAAAGATTGATTTTAACTTTTCCGGATAATAAAGCACTATTATCTACTTGAAGTAAACTATTATAAAATTGGAATATCACTGAACAGCGACATATATTCTAAGTTCATATTTTGTTTCATGTGGCCAAATATAAGATCTTTTAAGAGGTGCATCGGGCTATTTGTGTGCGTAAATCCCGCATAGTTCTTTGTAAAGCAGAAGACATAATCAAAATACTTTTTCAATTCATACGAACAGGGCGCACCCGCTCGCAGGGCGCTGCCGCACCCTGCTCGCTTATTTTTTATGTTTTCTTTTATGTTCCAACCTAACCTAACCCATCCTGTTTAAAAAGCTACAGCTAAATCCAACTCTTAACAATAACATGACAATACTCCTGCATTTTCAGGATTTAGGTATTCAAAGTGACACTTTTCATCATAATGTTCTCTCAACGGGTTGTAATGTATTGTAATCAATAAGTACCAAACGCATACGGCTTAAGTAGGTTGTGTACTTAGATTAATGAGCTGTCATTAAACTTATAATATATACTAAAAACAACCGTGAGCATTATGTGACTACCTTTTATAATTTAGGCTTGCACTATCCCCCATCATCAGGGAGGAGTTGAAGGTAAAAAAAAATATCCCGTGTCTTTGCTTAGTATTTTTATTACTTATACGTAAGCACTTGCGAGCCAACTTCTATAGCTTGTGCTTGCAGTACCCTGCATCATCAGGGCTGAGGAGCTTAAGGTCGAAATTGTCATCATGTGTCTTTACTTAGTAATTATATTACATACCCGAAAGCATTAAATGGCCTACTCCTATGGCTTAGGCTTGCAGTACCCTGCATCATCAGGCTTGAGGAGTTGAAGATCGAAATTTTCATCTTGTGTCTTTGCTTAGTAATTATATTACATACCCGAAAGCACTAAATAGCTAACTTCTATGGCTTAGGTTTGAAGTACCCCTGCATCATCAGGGTTGAGGAGTTAAAGGTCAAAATTTTCATCATGTGTCTTTGCTTAGTAATTATACTAAAAAACACCAAATGGCTATCTCGTATAGTTTAGGCTAGTAGTATCCTTCATCATCAGGGGTGAGGAGTTGAAGGTCGAAATTTTAATTTTGTGTCTTTGCTTAGTAATTATATTACATACCTGAAAGCACATAATAGCTAACTTCTATGGCTTAGGCTTGAAGTAACCCTGGATGATCAGGGTTGAGGAGTTAAAGGTCAAAATTTTCATCATGTGTCTTTGCTTAGTAATTATATTAAATAACTGAAAGCATCAAATGCCCATCTCAGATTGTTTAGGCTAGCAGTATCCTGCATCATCAGGGGTGAGGAGTTGAAGGTCGAAATTTTCATTTTGTGTCTTTGCTTAGTAATCATATTACATACCCGAAAGCACCAAATGGCCATCTCCTATGGCTTAGGCTTGAAGTAACCCTGCATCATCAGGGTTGAGGAGTTGAAGGTCAACATTTTTTCCGTGTATCTTTGCTTGGTATTTTTACTACATAACCGTAAGTACCAAATAGCCAACTCTTACGGTTTAGTCTAGAAATACCCTTACATCATCAGGGTTGAGGAGTTGAAGATCAAATTTTTGTCCCATGAATGCGTTTAACAATCTTATTATATATCCATAAAACAAATTGACTTACTTCTACGGTTCAGGCTAGCAGTACCCCTGCATCATCAGGATTGAAGAGTTGAAGGTCAATTTTTTTAGGCAATATCTGCTTAATAATCTCATTCTACATTCAACCCAACTGGACTCTTACGGCTTAGGTTTGGCCGTGTATCGCTAATTTCGTTAATTTGCTTCAAAGAAATGGATCTTACGATCAGAACCGTATCAAACTCATCTTTCAAATGAAAAAAAAATCATCCAAATCCGTTCACCTAGTACGGAGAAATCGAGTAACAAATATAAAATTAAAAAAAAAAAATCAGACGAATTGATAACCTCCTCCTTTTTGGAAGTCGGTTTAAAACGATGTTTTAACATAAAAATTAAAGCGAAATACTAAATTTTATTGAGGTGGCCTCAAAATTGACTGACTTTCATACAAACTTACATCTCCTATTTGGGTTAAATTGGGGGGGGGGGGGGTCAGAAAATTCATTCTTAACTGACGTCTACGTCATATAAGGAACCCCTAGTGAAAATCATATTCATATCTTTAGCAGTTTAGGCTCTACGATGTTTATTCAATAGATGAGTGGGAGAGCATACTTTCGTTTTTATATAAGTATATATAGATATAGAGATATAGATTTGTATAGTATCAAATAACATAGGTACACACATAACCAATAAAAATACATAACAAAGGAATAAATTTTACAGACCATAACATGTTTAGTTTCAACCAATTCAACTATGCAGTTACTTATCTTATTAACACTTATCGAACACAGAATAAATACTGCGTAGTTTTAAATTGCCATAACTTTTTTATTCGTAAACCGATTTACATAAAATAAACACTAAATGTTAAGTGAAGGTTCCCACAACACATCAGTGAAAATTATATTCGAATTGAATAAGCCGTTTCTGAGATTAGCGTTTTCAAACACACAGACAAACAGAAAAGATTTCTAAAAACCATTATTATGGGTTCTATATCGTATTAAAGACCTCTAGAAATGGTTTTCATCTAAATTTTTTCCATGTACAGACAGCGACCTCTTACAGATTTATTATAGTATAGAAGAAGATAGATAGATAGATAAGCATATACTATTTTAAAATCTTTTATTTAAATTGCAACGTTTACGGGTAAGCATGTAAGTACGTACGTGTTTAAGTTTAAGTTAATGAATTGATCGATTGAGCTGAAATTGGAACACGCTTATAGTTCTGATGATAATGCAATATGCAATCAATATTGTTATTAATACAAAATGGCGGTTACAACAAAATGGCGGATTATTTCAAACTGAATTTAACGCTTTAAAGTAGACATACAAAATAACGTTTTTTACCTATTTACTTAATGTAACAAGAAACGGCTGCGAAAAAGAATACACTTGAAACAGGGGAGCGATTTATTTACCGGCGCGCTCTCGCATTGATAAATATAACCAATAAAGGCAAGCAAAATGTCCGCGAGAGAAATTGCTGCGGTCTTATATACCTGTCCTTTTACGCTGTCGAATTAGGAACTGGGCACTTTTATATTATTGGGGTAAGCGTTATTTATTCCAGTTCATTATTTTCAGTGAATGAGTTTAAAAGGATCTTTTGTAAATTAAATATAGCTGTAGTATTTGGTGGATGTATAGCGCTAGGTTAAGCTAAAAAGTCAAAGCAAAGGTCAATGCAACAATGCTGACAAGGGCTAGAGAATTACAGTAGATATGACATAGGTCATAAGGATAGATATTTAGTTATAAGTCATAAGGATATTTAGTTATAAGGATCGCTTATAACTAAAAGACTGATTGAAAGAGACAAATTGATAGTTAGTAATAATCATTTTATCCTGTAACGACAGACATCAATAAAGTCTTGTTAACGGTGAGTCAAAAACGTTCAACAATAAAAAAGGAAAATAAAGCTTTTTTCCCATTGCTGATGGAGGCCGTAAGAAAAAAAAATAATCCGACATTGTAGACAAGAAGCAAAAAAGGCCAAGTTTAAACAGAATTTATTTATCCGAATACTTAGGAGAAGAGAACGCAATTCCCCTTACGATTCGTGAAAGTAAATCAAATTAGGAAATCAAAAAATACATAATTCTGACATAAATATCATAGTCATTTATGTGAAGCAATTTCTCGATCAATAGTAATAAATTTGGGTTTCTTCTATTGGATACAGAATTAGCGGGTATTCCGACCTTACTTTACGACCGCGATAAAATTCCCCGTAGACTATTTAGACATTGCGGTACTAAAAGCGAGATTTTAAAATTCCTTGGGCGTGATACCGGAGCGTCTCGTAGTACTAGTATTGTAAAACGCGTTAACTATTCATGAATAATGTGGCACATGTCCCGCGGGCCCGCATGAGGCGAGGACGCGACGCCACGTGGCCGCTCGTGAATATTCAGGCTCCAACGCCACCCGCGACTCCATCCCTATCGCACATTACTCACCCCACATATTTCCTTATGTGTCAACCAACCCAGAAATTCCCCATTTAACTTGGCAACTTTGCACGAAAATAAACGTAAAACGTGAAACAAGGACGAGCCGGAAATTAAATAGAGAGCGTTCTAAAATCATAATTCCGTACGGATACTGAACAAATAAAAGGAACAGTTAAGGTTTGTTCCAAGTGAAAACATTCACCCTAGTTCATATCATGTTACTTTTGAGGGGCTATTATTTACGCGAAGTTGCTATCTTTGTACTTTAATGCAAATTGTTACTGGAGGGACACGTTTTAGTAAGTACGAGTTATTTTCTTGTTTATCTATATTAGCATTTCAACATAATGTCTCAAAGAAAGTAATTAACAAGTCGTTTCACACAACGAGTTTCGTTAATGTTTTAACATAAAATACTGAAGTTAGATATTATTTTTTGTTGTATAAATTATATTATAAAAGTGGCAAATGAGTATGTTGTCTACCCGATGGTAAGTGGCTACTAACAATCTTGAACATCTTTATTGGAAATTCGGAAAAATTGGAAGTAAAATTTAATAAGCTTAGGTAGGTTTATCGGGCACCGCCCAAAGAGACGTTACCAATACGATCTTAATTGGGACGTATCACTTAAGGTAGTCGCCCTTACCACTCTTCCAGCCGAAACACAGTAGCGTTTAACATTCCTGCTGCTAAGTTAAAACTGATTTTATGACGCAGAAATAAAAAACGGCAGCGGTGCCTTCGGCTAAGAACAAAGGATCTCCATATTCCACCACGTTCACAACACAACCCGTATATTGGCTAGGTGAATAGCCTCGGACATAATAACTTTAAGTGGTTCCAATCAAATCAGTTAAATGTAGCTGCAAATTGGTGAGTTCCAGTCGAGCGGTATTGAGCGATGACCGCGGCGCGGATATTGATGGCCGGTCGCGTCGCGCCGGTGACGAGTCAATTTGTCAAAATCTAATACCATGAACGAAAGCCAGGATACACCTTATTTTAACATTTTCAATGTAGTCTTTGTAAAGACTGTCGTTCTCGGAAATGTATTTAAAATAGTTTTTCTTCGCAAATAAATGCGGCAAAGGTTATGGCAGGGATAAACTGTAACTATAGTTTTCTCGTGAGGGGGTGGGTTTTTTTTATCTAACTGAAGGAGCAAACGAGCATGAAGCCCACCTGATGGTAAGCGGTCACTGCCGCCCATGAACGTCTATAATCAACTTCATACAGAACCTGGGTTCCATCTGAAGTCAATCACAGATGCGTTGCTATTCTTGAGGACTATCATGGTCGCCTCATGTGAAAGTGTGCCGACAACCACACCCTTCTTTCGAAACGCAAGAAATGCTTTACGCTAGAAATAGGTGCGCACTTCCCCGATCGAACTACACTGGTTCTACGACCTTCAAACAAACCAATGGTGGTGTCCAACAAAGGCAATCACCGAAAAAGTGTCAATTAGTTACTGTTTTTTTCTTTAATAGAGAGAGAGGAGGATGCCTAGAATTAACAGGAACCCAAATGTATTGATAAAATAACCCTAAGGTTCTTGTGTTTAGAGATTTAATTTTTTCTTGTCTGTGCTAGAAACAAGTCTGTAATCCTTAACTTTCATAATATACCCCAATGAGCAGTAGATGAAAATGATTTTCATAAGCTAATAGATAATACTCGGTAATGTACATACCATTACAAATTAGTTCTTAGGGACAGAAAGCTATGCGCTTGTAATTAATTTTAGTTAGGACCCTTGTCCCATTTAAATTGGTTGACTGCTATACATTTACGTTCGGTATTTATTATCTAATTGTTACTTCCATGACATAAAAACCAAAGAAAAAGTACCTTAAGGACAGATAATATCCAAATATAATAAAAAACTACTTCAAAAAATAACTATTTAAAACGCAACGAAGGGATCCCTCGTCTCGTCTCGTCAACCCATTATTGTCCCACTGCTGGGCACGGGTCTTCTCTCAGAATGAGAGAGTTTATACAAACGAAGGGATACTATTAATAATTTCACTATAAGTAATGTTACTTACATTACTGTAAGATCAGCGATGGACTTTAAATGGCTGATTAATGGTTAGACTAAACATACTATCCCCAAAGCGACCGTAAGTTTTTCTTTGGACATTCTTGAAACCAAAAATACTTCCCCACTTGGTAGTTGATCCTTTTGCTCTAAGTATATTTGACAAGCAAATCCCGTACAATCGTACAAGCAGAGGAAATAAGAAATTGTGTTTACTTAACTCATGTAGGCGCTAAGATAAGAGGTCACGCGCGCACGTCTGTCGTTACTCCGCGCCTCTTACACTTTATTGCGTACCATTACCCGGGATTAAGTCAACGGTTCTGTTTCATGTTGCCAGCCTTCACGCTAATGTTGCTCTACTTATAAAAAATAAATTTGAGACCTAAAATACTGCGTAGCGTAGAAATGTGTGTAACAAGAATATATGGTTATGGTGACGCTCAGAGGACAGCCGTAGTTGTATGCCATCTTGCCTCAAATAAACCCTTACGATAAAGTGCCGTATACTTACATTAAACATCACTATAAGAATATTTTTTTGTTCCATGCATTTTCGAATGGCAAGCCGGCGAACTATAACCTGCTGATAATCGAAGCATTTCTTACGACACCGTATTTTCAAATTATGATAAAAAAAAATTGAAAGCATATACTTATAAGTATGATACTCCTACGTACATATATACCGAAGAGAATTATAGCCCTCCTTTTCGCTTTACCGTAATCGGGTAAATATTACAAGTTGTTCAAAAATATAGCTCATTGTCTACGCAACCTCAAGTCTATTTTAACCTTAAACCTTTAAAAGCGTCCCTGCCTATAACCCTAACAGAATACATTACCATCTAATTAGGGCGTCACAGGGCTTGATGAAAGGCGTACCAGGATTTTCTGGCATTAACCCTTTGCGTAAGGGTTAAATGTCACCGTAACTAAATAAAGACTTCTTGAAATTTTACGCCGCCTCAGGCTAGTTACATAAAATATAAGCATAGCATCTGTCTTAACATTAATATAACGCTTTGTTGTTTTAATAACCAATGTTTTTGTACCAACGTACCTAATATAATTAGTCATTTTATATATACATGTACGAGTATACTTATGTAGTGATGTAGCAAACGAGCAAGCAGTCCGCTTGGCGGTAAGTGCTCGCTGTCATCAATGACTAATATATGTTTTATTGTAGACCAAAGTAAGTATATTTTCATATGTTGCCTCTTTTTATCTTTGTATACCGCCTTAGTTGTAACTCTGACTACCTGAAGGTTGACTGGCAGAGAATGCTTATAGCATTAAGTCCACCTTTGTACGATACTTATAAGGTACATGAAGATTAAATAAATAAATAAATAAATAAATGACATATGTAAGCAACTTCACACAAAACAAGGGTTCAATCTGAAGTCAATCACAGATGCGTAAGTACTTTCGGGGATTAAGATTGTCGCCTCATATAAAATTTAGCCGGCAACTACATCCTTCTACCGAAATGCAAGAACTGCTTCATGCTAGAAAAAAGGTCTGTCAAAAGGTAAATGTCCCAACAATCCAAGTAGGACCGATGTCTCTCTTTAGCTTGGCAACAAATGCGTTACTATCTCTAGTTTCATCTACGACGTCTTAAAGTTATATATGAAATATCAGGTCCATCCCATTCCAACTATCCCCACTAGTATGGGGATGGTTCCTAACAGGAAGAGTATTGCTTTTAAAACGATTAAAATCAAGAATTTATATACATAAATCTATATTTTCAATTTAATAGGGCACATGTAACTTTGTGCGGCATGTTTGATATCAGACATGTGCTCGGTTATTAAATGTCGGCGGTATGTTATTTCCAAAATCTTGGTGGGCGTCGAACATTGTTTCGAGCATCTGATTGATAGAGTTAAATAAAACTAAGTGTAACGAATAAAATATACCAAAAAATGTAGGTTTTAAAACAAGTACGTGCCTAAGTTTTTTTCAGAAGCAATGAGTAAAATAGGGCTTTTACATGTAATTTAAAAATGACGGACAATTTCTAAAACCATGTACATATTCGTTAGCATAGCGAAAATTATTTTGAATTGCGTTTAAAAATAAAATTCTGACAGCCTGCCTGTCTGTCCGAGTTAGTTGGAAAGGATTTTCAGTACAAAATATTTCGGCTATATTTTACTTCAAAAATATCTGCTTCTGCTTTTAAAAATTTACATCCTATACACTATTGCGCGTCTGCAAAGTTACTAAAACTCATGAAAATTGCGTCTCTTACGCGTGAATATAAAAATATGTATATCTATTCAAACGAATTATGTAATACCAATCCTGCGTAACCCAACATCTCGTAAACGATCAATATAGGTATTGCCTAACGCAGTCATCACAAGGTTGAGTGACTTTCATTGACTATAGTTATTTACAATTTCGTGCTTCATAGGTTATTTTAAGTTGTCGGCCATACTTTTTACTACAGCATAACGGTCGTTAGACCTCGCCTTGGACTTTTTTGAGGCACAAATATATCCGGCACATACTGGTCATGCACTCTTACACTTTTTTTTAATATTGAAGTAGCAAATCAGCACAGAGTTCACCTGATTGCAGTCGGAAAAAAGCGCTTAATGCTGTGTAACTAGCCAGATAGAGGTATCACAATGTTGTTATCGAATTCCAACAACAAAGGGTCGATCAAAATTATTTCATAAATCTCCATTAAAATAAAACTTAAGGAAGGAAGGTGCCCTTCCACAGTTTTATAGGTATACACCTCTAAAGTCAAAGTACGTCAATTTTATATCAAGTGTGGCCTATAAAATAATTTCCTAGCACGTGGTAAAATGAAAATTTCATAACTGCTTTGACGCTAGCGTATCTCCCGGCGTCAATGAAATAAAACATTTAAACAGAACGTCGTAATATGTAAAGGCGTAAAAGCGTGGTTATTATACACGAGAATATGTTTTAGCTGGCAGTATGGTGCCTCGAAAATTCTATAATCAAGTGCGAGGTATAATACAATTCTCGGAGTGCGCTAATGAACGTGTATTTTGTTTCATTTGCCCTCATTTGGAATCTCTGTAAAATCAACGTTTTACAATATCACCCAGGTCGTTAAACATTTTGTTGTACATGAGATGAAATAACCATATGTATTTAGGTCCTTTATAGCGGCTAAGTACGGAGCTTAAATGAAGTTTGCCAAAATTTGTTATTATTAGACGCTTCCGTTATAAAGATGTCATAATCCTAATCACTTTTTAACTTAAAAGGGCTTAGAACGTAGTACCACATGTATTTTTATAATAATGATAGATCGTAAAATTGTCATTCGTTTATAAGCAGTTAAGTTGCTGAAATGTGTCAGAAATCGTTATCGACAATTTAAATTATATGTAAATCTGTAGCGAATAATAAGTACAACAAAAGGTATCACAATTCATCCATTACTTTGTCAATTCCAATGCTGATTACGGGTGTTTACTCCTACTACTCGTCAATTGTCCAAGAGGCATGGTTGGTGATCACAGAAGGTGTAGGAGTAGTAGGTACACGAGATGGTACTGTTGTTCACTTGTTGGATGCATTTTTAGCCGTATGTGTTACAATGCTATGTTACAATATCCACGTGTAGATCGGGTGTTATGCTATTCAAAACTGACACCATAATTATGCATATAAACATGTTTTTATTAGCTTTTTATTAGCTTTGGTGCATGGTGTCAATGGTTACCGATATTTTATTGACAGATATGAGTAGAGTGATTATCATTTCGATAATATCTTAAAATTTATATTTTTTTTATTCACACTATTATTAATTTATATTCATTGAAATTTTTAACACTATTTTCTTAATTTAAATTCATTTAAATTTATTTTCTATTTTTTAGTTCGGTTTTCTATAATAAGCGTGTTTTTTAGTTTTTTTAAACTATTATTTATTTAAGACTAAAGGTGTAAACAGGCATGTAGCCTATTTGATGATACTAGTCACCCGTCGAAATTCATCGTAATTTAAATTAAAAAATAAACTTCATATTGTCCAAATTAGCACCATTTTTTTCTAATTTAAATAAATTACAATAATTTTCAAGTTATTTTGAACGCTCCCATTAAAGGTAAAAGATGTTTAATTAGCTAAGCTGCATTTACATGCAATAGCGGGTATTTTGACAAAAATATCTGACATATTTGACGTTATGTGTTTTCATTGTATGACACAAACACATACTTAATAAACGAAATAGAACATTGAATGTTCTATTTCGTTTATTAAGTATGTGTTTGTGTCAAATGCAAGGTAGTGAATGTAATGTGTTTTAGCTGATCTTATGTATGTTATAGTTGGCATTGCGCAGTCCTTCTCAACATCAACTATAACCGTGCGTAATTTCATGCTCCTCCGCCTGCGGCAAGTATCTTAAAAACGAATCACAAGTTTTTGCTTCACGTATTAATACGTAGATATATATAGAGATGTGGTAATTGCTGCGCATGGATATTTATAGGCAACTTTATATTAAACAAAGATTCTATGTTAAGTCAATTACAGATGCTGCTATTCAAGACGACTAGTATGGTCCCACTGAAACTAGGTATGGCGATGGTATCGCGAAGTTGAACAATATTCCTACTACCACATACCAAATAATACTATATTCCAAGCAAAGTTGCAACCGTCTAGGATGTATTGCACATTAGAGGCTACTCCGCGGCGTTAAGCGTTATTCCAACTTCCTTCGGGACCGACCAAAGCTTTCGTACTTAACAGACTAATTAGCCGTAAATTGCATTCAATCTGGGCTCTTACTGGAAAATTGAGGTTTGAATATCTAATTTTGTAGGCCAAGCCAAGCCAAGATATCCTCGTGGTACAGCTATTCCTTGTTACGCTGCATTGATAATTAAATATCTTTGTTCATCACATGCTACTCAGATAACAATACGTTTGCTTCACGTATTAATCTATACTAATATTATAAAGCTGAAGAGTTTGTTTGTTTGTTTGAACGCGCTAATCTCAGGAACTACTGGTTCGAATTCAAAAGTTCTTTTTATGTTGAATAGACCATTTATCGAGGAAGGCTTTAGGCTATATACATATTATAAAAGCGAGTGAAACCGCGAGAACTGCTAGTAGATTTTATAACCGAATTTGTTTGCTGATTCTTACGATGCGATTTAACATAAATCTATTTTTTAAATAATTGTAACCTTAAGTGTAACTTATAGGAGTGTTTTTAACAAATTGTTTTATAACTAAAGCTATGTTAAATTATGGTAGATTTAAACGTTTAAAATAGATCTTTACAGATCTTACTGAAAAACTTAATGGGGGCTCTTTAAACGAAAATGGAAGAACAATTAAAAATCTTGAACGAATCTTAATTATTTGCCAAAAGCTTGTATTGCTTGCCAATAGGTCAACAATTATGCAGTTGCTGCAATAATTAACGAGCCAAAAGATCACTTATAATTTGGCACATAAGAATTCATAATTACAGCATAATAAAGTGTTTTAACCCATCAGATTTAATGACGTGAAGTCCCATAATAATTGCGATAAATGGATACAGGTTTCGAAGTGCATGTTATTAAATTCTATATACTTTAAACATGATCGGTGACTTATAATTAAACAAGATACAGAAAAAACATTGAAGAAATTAAATTTGAAAGGAGATCTGCTTATCATCACATTGTAAATACACTACACGTGGGCGCTATTGTAATTTTTTACCTTCGTTTTGATAAAAATGTAGATCCAAGCCTGAACATAAGTTAGTATACTTGAAGTTCCTGGAAGCCTTTACTGGCTGGACGCATTACGTGGGAGGTTTGGAATAAATTGTAGAAACGCAGTGATTTTCTAATCCTTTTGTTGCATTGTATCGGTCAGGACTTTTATATAATTTATCACTTTAAAATCACTAGAAATAGGTGTCGCGGTGGTACTTCCCGGTCGTACTACACTGGTTCTACCACCTTAAAAGTTCAAACAATTATGCTACTTTGCATGGTGCACATGGTGCACTCCGTATGATTGCCTTTTCTATTATATCTTTTATTATATCCAAAGTTAGGCACATACGCAGCTACTCCAAAATCTAAGATGGTCGGCTCGTATGAAAATGAGTCGTAAACACGCGCTTCTACCTAAACGCAAAAATATCTTCACACAAAATATAGGTGACGGTGGTATCTCCCCGGTACAGTACAAATATAGAACAGTATGGAAACTAAGCCTAGTTTATAAAATAATTACCTACACTCTATTGAAGCTTGGCTTGAATAGGCTTATCTCTGTATTTTTTTTTTAATAATAATAATATTATTAATTTTTATTTTAGCATCAACTGTCCTGTATCAATCAATCGAATTGTAATATTTACTCAGTTTACAAATAATATAAAAAGGTACGAAGTCACGACGTTAATTCCAGCATCAAGATAATAATTATTATAGTTTTAAATACGGAAAACAGTTTAATATTGATACAATTTGTAGATCATTGACTTTTTGTAGATCTTTAACATGTTATTACGGCGTATTTTATTACAAATTTTGGTGAGAGGGTACACGAGCCACGATCGCGACGCGACACTCGCTAAGGAAGCACTGCGAAAACCCCTTAGCGGCCTCGTCAATGCGTATGTTTGTGTGAGTGTGCTCTTTTCGAACGTTTGTAGGCAGTTTCCATACTGCTCATATTTATACTGTGTCCTCGGTCCAGTTACACAAGTACTGTAACGATTATCACCTAATAGATGGAGCATGTGTAAGCAGCAAGTAATGGAACACAACTTATTGTAATAGATTTTTGTAGAGTAATAACTTTTTCTAAATTATATATAATAGGCACTTTATTTCTTCGTATCTAAAATTATGTTCCACAATAGAATTAGTTACTTCATACTTTTGTTACAAGCTTACAAATTACATGTATATAATGTATAAACCTACTTCCGTTGGCACTAGAGCGCCGTGGTTACTGCAAATAATAAGTGCAATTTTCCACAACGTTGCAGTTTATACAATCTTTTACTTGAAAACTTTTCCAGAAAATTCTTAAATCACCTCGCTCGGGAACGTGACCTTAATAACTGGCAATCCACACAATACTTAGTTCTACGTGTACATCATGTACATTATTACTTGGAGTCGGTAAGGTGCGTTCGCCTTGGAGCGTAAATTGAAACTCATGTTACCTTTATTTGTCTTACTACATAATTGAAGCCCTTTAGGCCAAATAGCAGGATACTTACTATAGCAAAATTACACGGTTTTCTACACTCATAGCCCCACAGTAGGATTTTTTCCTGTGTCGTGGATACTATGGACACACACAACACGAATACACAAACACCCAGACCCAAAACATGAATCTAAACTCATCATTCAGATACCTGTCTGGCCGGGAATCGAACCCGGGACCCATTGCGCGTCAGACTGGTATGGTAACCGTTCCACCACGCGGGTCGTCAAATGGATTGTATGTTAGTGGAGATGTTTTTTTAATACTAATGTTTTTGTTCTTAATTACTAATTAATGTACACTTTTCATAACTATAAAATAAGTTTCTCGCTTTGTACACACATAGCCCCACACTAGAATTTTTTCCTCATGGGTACCATGGGCACACACAAGACGAATACACAAACAACCAGGCCCAGAATATGAAACTAAACTCAGCATTCAGATACCTGTCGAGCTGGGAATCGAACCCGGAACCCATTGCGCGTCAGACTGGTATGGTAACCGCTCCGCCACGCGGATCGTCACAAAATATGTATAACTGTCTAAAAATGTCTATAAAATAAGTATAACTAGACTATTTAGAATTATATTTAGTTTCCGATCAGATAAGTTTAACATGATATGTTTTGTATAAAACTTGGATTTATCATGATTATCATCCGGTTCTTACCTAAATTAATTCAAACTTGTACTACTGGCAGTATGACAGCGAATTCACGTAATGACGGATCATTTACCATCATATTTCTCACACTTCATACTTCACATTTATCATTTTTATTCTAGAAAGAAACTTCAAACGTTCTTTTATTTGAACAATAAACATAACATTACCGAGGATTTTTTCTGTCTCAGAAAGAATATACAAAGTCTTTTAACTTTATATGAATTGCATGCATATAAATCGCTTACTTCTGAAGAAATTATCATTTTTAAAGGTAAAAACACGGTAAGCGGAGCATAAAGAAGACGGAACACCGTTTGGTTTGCTAATAGAGCGATATAGGCATATGAAGTGAATATAAGGAAAAACAATATAAATATTTATTAGATTGTACTTCCGTATTCTTATTTGAGCGATCTGTTATCTTTGTTGCACTAAGTACTTGTCATTTGCTTACAACTTATTTTTTCCTACTAGTTTTCCATACTTTCTACACTCATGGTTTCTAAATTCATTGAACTACAATAGGATTTTCTCCTGTGTCATGGGTACCATGGACACACACAAGACGAATACACAAACACCCAGACCTTGAACAGGAATCTAAACTCATTATCCAGATACCTGTCTGGCCGGTAATCGAACCCGGGACCCATTGCGCGTCAGACCGGTATGGTAACCGCTGCAACACGCGGGACGTGAAACTTATAAAAATAAAACGTAGTTTAAAACATGTGTTTTATTATACATACTAATTTTTGTTTGATTCTATTTGTACGTATTGGGCGAATTTGGTTTTCCATGGTTGAGAATTGATTATTCTGCAGATTACAGAGATAATAGGGAAATTATAATACTTAACAGGTACTCACGATATGCGGTTTATGAATTCTTCTTATTGAATTCTTTTTGCCGATATTACCCGTGAGTACCCGTTAAGTACTATAATGTATCAATTCCGCGATAATACTAGTCTAAAATAGGGGATTATTTATACAATATTTTTAATCAAAATAGTTTCTTGAAAGCTAATTTTGGTCAATATGAGACAGCTGAATAAATGTTTAACAATCTAATATGACATAAATGGTAATTGCAATCAAAATTCAGTTCTTGGCCGAAATTCAAGTTTGCGGCGAATAAGTTAAATTTTGCGGGAAAACGGAAATTGCGCGACAATTCATTTGTCCATCTGCGTGGCAGAATGTCTGTAACTTCGAGATAGCACCGTGTCGACAGCCAATAGACGTAATAAATGTAATCAGATAACCACTAATGGGTGTTTTCAACTTTGGGAACAAATATTTAAGTGGCATTTATATTAAGTGATAAAGACTGTTATGAAGTGAGGCTGCACGTACAAAGCTTTACATTTATATACCTAAGACATTAATGTATCTATACTATTACTATAAAAGGTGAAGGTTTGTAAGTCTGTAAATGTTGTAAGAAATAGTCTGTGGAACCGATTTTGAAAATTATTTCGCTAGTAGAAAGCTACATTATTCTTTAGTAAGAGAGGCTATATAGACCTAGGCCACGTTTGTACACATTTCTTTAATCGCGGGTGAAACTGCTATTTAAGGTATTCCATCTAATATACTCATTGCAATACAATTTCCTATATTTTAAGTAGTATATAAATATACAAAAACTTTTTATTTTATCATTTAACGTCTACCTTGTCATACATCAAACTTTAAACCATGATCTTTAATGACTAAATTAGGACCAAAATACATGTTACGTATTCATTCCTTCGAGAAATATATTTGTATATTAAGTGGTGAATGTATACAAAATACTCCAATGCACTCTTGATAATTATAAGAGCTGTATTCAATCGCGTATTGCTGCTTTTAAAGAGCAATTGAGACACAGGATCAGGAAGTAATCGTCTGTATACTTGATTGCTTTCAAATGGGACTTTAGTATTGGAAAACGTGAAGCTCCAAAACACACGGCGAAAATAAGCTCAGCAAGGTCTTTTATGCTTGAAATGAACATTCGGTACAATTTGGTAATGGTTTGTATACTTAATTACAATCAAATGAAATATTTTAGGTGTATCTTTAGCTCATTTTCATATTTGTTCTTGAAAGTAACAACACATCTGTTCTATGAAATGAATCTGTTCTATGACGACTCGCATGGCGGAGCGGTTACCATACCGGTCTGACGCGCATTGGGTCCTGGGTTCGATTCCCGGCCAGACAGGTATCTGAATGTTGTGTTTAGATTCATGTTCTGGGGTCTGGGTGTTTGTGTATTCGTCTTATGTGTGTCCATGGTACCTACGACACAATAGAAAATCCTAGTGGGGACTATGAGTGTAGAAAGCGTGTTCCAAAGATGATAGAACTATATTGCGGTTAGTGGCTTATCAATAATAATATGAAATTTCATAGAACAAGGGTTCTATCAGAAGGTAATCTATTTGCTTACAGATGTTAGTGCATTTGCTTACAGATAGACTAACAATGTGGAAGCAATTTGTAATAGCGGTCACCACTAACGGGCACCGTCGTGTGGACTGCATACTTCAATCTTATCAATTAATAATTATTCTTTTGAAATGCAGGAGTAGAAACGCAATCGTAATCGGTATCGATAAATGTTTTTTTTGAAACAGATATTTCACCTCCTCCTCAGAACACCTCCGAGTTGGTACGACACGTGAAAAAAATAATACTAAAGGAATTTACTTGATCACTACCGTCTATAGACATTCATAAACAGCCCCAGATATAATTAGAATCTTCCCTGAGGTTGACCACAAACGAATTGCTATCCAGAGCTCTGTGCTGAAAGTCCTCCAATCATTATGCCTAACTTGCCACACTGTTCAGATCAGAACAAAGTGACACTTGACACCGATATTATTTAATAGACATAGGTAACAGTAGTGCCTCTAGATTCAAACAAAAAAGATTTCTACCACATTTGCATTATAACTCTAGCGCAGTCACTAAAAACATCCAGTATGTTATATCTTTGATCTTAAAACAACAGTGGTATAAATTTAATTTGCATTTAAATTCTGAGAGCGAAATTGAAGTACCTCTCTGTTACTTTTGTCTTTGTTTCAAACAACAGCCTATCGACACGGTCATACAAAGCCTTTGTTTAAATAAATACATAAATGGAACAGCAGACGGTGGCGTCAAAACAAATTGTAGACGTATTCTTTTATAAAGATATGTTTATTCTTTTATATGTAACTAGCTGACCCGACAAACGTTGTTTTGCCATATAAAAAAATAAGGGTGGACAACCCTTAAGGGGTATGAAAAATAGATGTTGGCCGATTCTCATAGATACCGGATAAGCACAAAAAATTTCATCAAAATAGGTCAAGCCGTTTCGGAGGAGTATGGCAACAAAAACTGTGACACGGGAATTTTATATATTAGACTAGCTGTCCCGACAAACGTTGTTTTGCCATATAAAAAATAAATGTTAAGGGTGGACAACCCTTAAGGGGTATGAAAAATAGATGTTGGCCGATTCTCAGACCTACTAAGCATATAAAATTTGGTAAAAATCGTTCAAGCCGTTTCGGTGGAGTATGGCAACAAAAACTGTGACACGAGAATTTTATATATTAGATTTAAAGATGTAGATTTAAATAATTTATTTAAAGATTTAGTACAACTATGTTTACTTGAAAATATACGTGTTATAGTTGATATACTTAAGAGTATGTTATGAAAAAATAAAATTAATTAAAATGCGTTTTTATCGCAAAGTGATTAACACGGATTTTAATAAATTGAACAAAAATAATAATATTAAAATTAGTATAAATAAAACATCTCGTATGTAAAATCGAAGTAAGTAATTAATTAGATAAAATAAGTACGAAATTTCAAAATAATTCAGCGTGACAAAATTTGAAGTAATTTTTGAAAATAATGCTTCGAAACATACAATGTTGAGTTGGAAATTGCAGTTTTTTTGACACTCTCGATTTTCAGGGAATATACGAGTATTGCGCAATTCAATTATCTATTATGCTACATCATCCATGTCCTTCTTGCTAATGATTTATAGCCACACAAACACATCTATCATGCTGGTGAGCTATTAACAATTAGTGTAAACGCTAGTACCTCAGTACCCATTCACATGTACCACCACCATAGAGAATCAAAGCGACAAGTAGTAAGCACGGAATTGTAACGCGTGAATTGCTTTTGTTTTATAATTTGAACTCTAGCTGACCAGGCGAACTTCGTTCCGCCTAAAAGTCAAAAATCTAAATTTATTAGTGTTCCTTCACTGTATTATGCATAGAAACATTCCGTTTGAATCACCCTATCTATTAAAAAAACTACATTAAAATCCGTGGCGTAGTTTTAAAGATCTAAGCATACACAGGGACAGACAGCGGGAATCGTCTTTGTTTATACTATGTAGTGATATGTAACTAGATATGTATTTTTATTCCTATCTGTTCATACCAGCCATATCTTAACAGGAGCCTCATCTAAAAAAAATAAGGAGTTATTATTAGTACCTATATGTTTTCTCTTTATTATTTTATTCCTCGCCTATTAATTATTTAGTTTTACTGCCACCGTCCGCACCTTAAATCTACCACAATGTTTTCTAGGTGAGGAAATGAGCACGACAGTAACCAATAAGTTCTTTCTCAATTATGAATTACGTTGTAGGATATTTTTGTACCTGTTGTGTGGTAATCACTACATAGTATAAAACAAAGTCGCTTCTCGCCATCTGTCCCTATGTATGCTTAGATCTTTAAACTACGTTACGTATTTTAATACAGTTTTTTTAAAAGATAGAGTGATTCACGAGATAGGTTTAGATTCATGTATTATACATATGAATAATACAGTGTAGAAACACAGATAGTTTTAGATTTTTGACCTTTAGGCGGAACAAAGTTCGCCGGGTCAACTAGTAAAATAACAAAACATATCTTCGCGACGATCCATGCAATTCCCGAACAGACTCGTATCCCATCAATAAATTAGATTTTTGTTCCAGATATTGATAATATAGAAGCAAATCTAAGCATGAAGTAAGCGTAGAAAGATTTATTTGCGTATTATTAGTAAGAATCCAACGCATTTTGGTTTCAGTTATGGTTGGATTGTAGCTGTGATTTAGTTTAATCGTCCACCCTGTGGATACAATCTGTAAGAATATTCAAGTCCGAGTAATTAAAACTATTTATTTTCTGACAAATATGTACCCATCCACGCATATATCGTTGTGATTATAGTAAATGAATAGGCACTAACAGTTTTGTAAAATAGGTTTTAGCGAAAAATTACTAATACTCGTACTATTTGTTTTTTGCAAAGTGTATCCAAACCAAAGATCCGTAAGCAATCCGAAATAAAAATAATATCCGAAACCAAGTAGTATAGACATTTTACTGTATACTGATTTCGCGCTTTAATTCTGTTAATATATCAGAATGTATCTTGTATATGTAAATTAATAATGTAATTTATTCCCTGAAGTTCGAAATACGTCGCATGTAAAACACGGTGTATAAAATATGAGTGATTATGCACAGCGAGCAATATGGTAAATGACAGAGAATGTGGCGGGATGAAATATACACTGTCTCGGTAATACAAACTGGTATTATACAAACGTAGTGCATGTTCCTTGGTATACAATGCTTTGTTTAGTGTTACAGTTTGTATTTATGATACAGTAGGCGTTATTTGCTGGACTTCTGTTTATGTATTTTGGTATATCTGTATATAGTACGTAAATTATAAACTGTATATTGGGGATACTTTATTTTTGTGGATATCTGTTAAAATTACCACGCCAAATACTCTATTATTGACTATCTGTATATTTTAGTATGAACTGCACCTATAAATTGTTGCATAATTCAAATTCATCAATTTTAAGTCTAATCTTTCATTTCTCCAAAAATAGAGAAGAATTGCAAACTTTGTGCTCTAATTAGAGCGTGGTTAATGGCCTTTTGATATTTTTTACTCATTAAAACGATATTAATCAATCCAAGAACTACGTACCTTTTTTACATATCTGATTGAAGTAGTAGAGTAAGTGGTCAATACCGCCCATGGATTTCTGTAAGTAGCTTCATATGTCTACATGAGATTTGTCTGAAGTCAATCACAGATGCGTTGGTGCTCCCAAGGACTAATATTTTCGTCCCATATAAAATTGTGCCGGCGTCCACAACCTTCCATCGAATTCTTCACGATTCAACGAATGCTTCACTAAAAAAAATGTGGCGGTGTTACCTCCCCGGTCGAACTATATTGGTTTTACCACTTGCAAAAACCTTATAAATGAATCAGTTGCTTTATGTTGTATTTCTTTGGGAAAATTTGATTAACTCATATGAACATTATGAGCTCAATTCCTGGTATTGTCGTAGTATTTTTAACAAATGGACAGGGTCCCGTTTACTATGTCTATTACAAAATTTAAACTATTCCTAAAAAAACGCTACAAAACTTCTCCTTATTTTCCAATACCTGTCTATTGATCGTATCGTAAAAAGAAGCTAAATAAATCACCGGAATTTTCCTCAACATAAACTCAACTCACTTTATAGCGGGCACTCTAGCAGCTTTTTTCGTTCCCACCTTTTCACTTAAAAGTTAAAAACTTTGAACTAATTACTTAATCCGTAGTCCGTTGATTAAGATGCTCCGGAATGCTTTTAATGTAACCGAAGCGAACTAAGCTTGAAAGGAAGAAATAATTTGACTTAATATTTCGTATTTTCGTCAAAATATTGCTTTTAGTGTTGATCTAAGATTTGAATAATGAAAGTGACTCCGAGATTGGCAAAACCATCACAAACGATTTAATTAAATTCATTTAAGGATAGACGAAATTATTAATGCAACTTTATTATATTTTGATTACATCATTAGTTATACTTAGTAATTTCTAATAAGCCTTCAAAGAAATAAACTTTTATAGCTACACTAGCTACAGCCTGCGACTTTGTATCCATAAATTTTATAGTAAAAGCATTTAACCCCTTTCTTAACCCCTTAAGGTAAACATTAAAAAAAACCCGCTCTTAGTAGATAATGACGTCATAAAATGAATCTATTGTATAGATTTTTTGGTTCTAGTTTAATTAATTTTGCTTCTGTGACGATTAGTCATAAGTTCATTATCTTCCAACTTTATTCATAAGGCTGTAATCATCACATCAAAAGAATGAGAAGCAGCCTTTACTGAAACTTTATCCAATGAAATGGCATTTCTCAGTATTTTTGTACGCGAACGACTATTATTGTGACTAAATAGACATTGTGACTAAATACATCTTGTCCACCAATTCGCACTTAGCCAGCGCGGTGGACTATGGCCTAAAACTCTCTCATTCTGAGAGAAGACCCGTGCCCAGCAGTGGGACAATAATGGGTTGACGAGAGAAATACGTCTTATTAATACTTAATATTATAAATGAAATGTGTTTTTGTTACTCTTTAACGTAAAAACTACTTGTCAGAATTCACTGAGATTTAGTACACACATTAAATGTTAATTACTTATGTAGGTTAACACAAAGGTTGTTCATCTCCGTAGTAGACTTGACCAAAACAGACGAGGCTGCGGAACTAACTTATAAGTTATAAGCCTAATGATAATTTTTGTAACAGTACGTATTATGCTAATCGAAAATATTCAAAATTTCAATAACAAGAGGAACCCTGGGCGTAATGTGTGTATTATCTAATTAATTTAAAAAAACACTCCTTGGTAAGTTATTTCGTTAACTTTGCTGTTTCTATTCAAGACATGAAACGTGATAATAGTTTTCTAAGAAAATAATTGAATTAGCTTCCGTCAATAGGATTAAAGGCTTCGTTCGTTCTAAGTACTTAGTACTAGATACTTTGTTAAAAGTACTTATTGATTTAAGTACTGTTAAGGCATTGTCAATTAATTGGTAAGGACTAAATAATCCAATAATCAAGTTTAACTTAGATTAAAGAAGTTACTAAATAAGTAGGCTTGAGAATTATCAAAATAAATTGTATTGTACGATACGGATGTTGTCGCTAAAGCTAATGAATAGATAGGTAGGGAATAAGATAAATGTAGAACTATAATAATGAGAATGTATAATAACATTATTTTCTCTTAGAAAATGCACCATAAAAATGGTTGATATAAACATAATGTGAATGAAAATGCTCAATTAGTTGTATATATACCTTGGAAGTATTTGACTGGATTATGTGTTCCAGACTAAAAACGTTAAAAATAAAAACTGGTTTTTATATGCATACGTTTTATATATATATGCATACTATTTACCTCTTTGTGCTTTGACTTTGCATGCTCTTGCCTAATAATAGTGCTAATCACTGTGATAGGCTGATGTGAAAGGTGTGGTCATCAGAAGTTACGTCGCAGGGACTAAGTAGGTAATTTTCAAGATATTATTTACGACTGATTACTAATGTTCATGTACTGCAGTGGCCACTTTTTTTTTTTTTCAGCTACGCCTCCACAGACAGATCGTCCGTGCCCTTTTTTAGCATGGTTTTATTTTTGTCTTCACGTCATTATTACAGCTCCACTATGAGCCTTCGCCGTCGACATCGCCCACAACTAGGTAACAGTGTAAGCTGGGTCCCAGCTGTGTGCGGTGGCGGCAGCGGCGGCTTTACAGAAAACCTTATCTATGCTTACTATATAGGACCAAGTTTTTTTTTTATATTTTTTTTTATTTTTTTCTTTTATTTTTTTAATTTTTTTTTTATTATGTTTTGTTTTGTTTTGTTGTATACATTTTGGGACATCTTAGGGCTTGCTTTTTTTATAATTTATCGCACGTCAAGCCATTGACGGTTTCGACTCCAAAAATATTTTTAATTCACATCGAACGAGTGCTTGCCGATGTATTGAATTTTTTGCCTTTTTTAAAAAAAAAAAATATACTTTATGGCAGTCTTCTCTCTCTCCAAATGTTGAGCCGTTGCTGTCTTGACGTGGCGTGCGATACACTATAATTATATACCTTTTAGTTCTTTGCGGAGGCCATTTCGAGCTTGCGGTTTGTGGCCTTGTCTATGTATGAGCCAGTGGCCACTTACCGTCTAATGGACTGCATGCTCACTGGCAACTTCTTAATTATTAAAGATTCCAATCTCAGAGCCGTTGGAATCAATTTCATTTTGAAGTAACTCTCTTTACTGCATTTTTTAAAGTTTATTTACTTTCAGATATTTTTATTAAAATCAAAAATATCCCCTATATTATCAAAAATATAAAGAAGGTCGAAAAATATAATGTTGTCAAATACCAGAATGGGATATCAAATTACAAGTAAAGAGCCCTATATTACAATTAGATATGTTTCATCAAAATCAGTTTAGCTAGTTTACTGGATACGGAAGTTGAAAGTAGGGAAGAATAATCGAATACTTTCAAATTTACCCACGTGGGCTATTAAGTGAGATGACGAGTATGTTAATAAGTAAGTTATATCAAACTCGGTCACACACTTTACTATGTATGGTGAAAGTGGCGATAATAATTGAATCCTGTCAGATGTCACAGCTCGTTAAAATTGTACTACAATGTCGCGGCATGGTACCACTAAGTTCAGAGACTAAAGCCCACATAATCATCACGTTCCATTTAACTCTAGTAAATAAATAGATAGTCAATCGAATAAAATGTCTGATTTAGATAAGCGGTACTCCTCAGCCGCGACAATGTAGTACAATTTCAACTAGCAAATGATAATATAAATAGCAAATGATTAATATAAATAGAAATATCTCTATAATTAAAATATATGTGGAACGCGCTCGAATTTGATAGCTTACCTATAAATATTTTTTTTGTGACTTTTTAAATGTTTGCTTATTTAACTTGGGTTAAATAAGCAAACATTTAGCGTTGGGAGTTTTTCTTTTTTATTTTATTTTATTTTATGTTATATATTACGGGTTTAAGACGATTCACAATCACAGGTGAGATTTAGGTATAATTAACGTTTACCTAAATATGCTAGACTCATTTATCGTACCTATCTTAAGAAGGTATACTTGTATTGTCTTTGGTTGCCAATAGGTCAAGAAGATGCAGTTGTAGCTATAAATAAGGCGCCAAAAGACCTCTTATAACTTGGCATACACTGATACTTTAATATTCAGCAAAAACTTGTAATGATCTTTTACTAAATAAGAGGTAGTTCAAAATTACAAAGTGAGGAAATTTGTGTAAAATTTATTAATAAACAAAAATACAATTGTTACTGAACGGTCATAATTTTATATACCTAATTTTATGAAAAACTTAATTCACTATTGCACCTAATAAACTACACTGTTTGAAAAGAAAAAAATATTATGTTCTGTAACTATCTGATATGTTATATTTAGATATTATGTTTGCTTTCCATGTAAGCTGAGCGTCCTTATATGTAACAATTTTACTCTAGAATATTGCAAATAATAGTTTATTTTATAGTATTAAATTTGTAAAATGTCGTTAGGATGCCTTTTATCAAATAAATAAAAAATAAAAATAAATACAACATTAATTTACTTCAAATCAGTAAAATAATGGGCTACTCGGTGACATGTTTTTTTATATTCTTTAACGCAAAATAAATTAAATTAGCCAAATGTTTTTGTTATTCTACTTACATTAAATAAGTGAATTATCGAAAGAGGTATAAAAGGTAATTTGGCAATAAGTTTAAGTCAATGTCAGCATTAAAAAGTATTCAACGCTCAACAACAACAGATCGGCATATAATAGCTGTAAAATTCTCCATTATCCCACAGAATTAGACATTAAAAACTCAATTTCCGGACAAGTGCCCAATTTTGAATCCAATTCACAGCTAATTAGACTGTTAAGTACAGAGGTTCGGGGAGTCGCTGCTAAAGGGAATGGTCGTGGTAACGGGTAAAAGCCGGCCTTATGACTCAAACATCCTTTTCATCGGAGTCCTAGTGGCTTGAATTTTTAATTTTGATGTTATGTTGAAAGTAAGTGGTTACTTTAATATTACAAACATAGCAGAAGAAACTATTTTTTCTTCATTTTGGGGTAAAAATTAGTTCAAATTTTTATTATCTGACTGTTTGCTACAAACGAGCATGCAGTCCACCTAATGGTAAATGGTCACTGCCGCCCATGGACATCTGTATTCAACTACATACAGAACATGGGTTTCATCTGAAGTTAAGCACAGACGCGTTGTTACTCCCGAGGACTATGATGGTCGAACCATGTGAAAGTGTACCGGCAACCACACCCTTCTATCGAATAGCAAGAAATGCTTCACACTAAAAATAGGTGTGGCGGTGGTACTTCACCGGTCGAACTACACTGGTTCTATCACCTTGTTACTGTAATCATGGATAATATTTCCCTACCGATGTAATTAACGAACATGCCCATTACTTGCGAGGCGCGGGTGTTGTAAGAGAGTGAGAAAAATTTTGACCATAGCTAACCATGCTGGCCAATTGGTAACTGTCAGACTTCACATAACTTCTTCTCAAGATCTCTGTAGAGTGTTGGTTTCCATATTTCACTTCCACTTTAAAAAAAATAAAATCGAATGCACATAATTTTGATAAATCCGATGTCAATATTTAGACCTTGGATTGAAACGGAGACGCCTAGTTTCAACTACTAGGCTATCATTGCTAAGAGTTTTGTTTTCCGCAGTAAATCGTGTTCTTAAGTGCTAAACTTTCGAATCATAGTCATAGTGTTTTAGCAGTTGGACGTATGCCATTTTTCTATGTTATAGAAGTAGTTCTGTTAATGGCGTCTTTTTTCTTCAGTCCTAAATAATTTATAATAGTATAGAAGTTATAAAGACATGGAACAGTTTTCTCTCCTTGATAGACGTATTGCTTAGCATTGGATGAGAAAATCTATTGTATAGAAGAGTAAATTTTGTTCAAAGCATTATTTCAATCTGAACAATTCATCTTGTAATCAAATCAAAAACTCGCAAATACTTTATAACGATATTTAAACATCAAAACATAATTAACTACCCAATCGTTGCGTCACTCTCAATATTGAAACATCAGTCTCAATAAAACCGGAAGCGATATTTTTCCAAATATTCACTTAAATTATATATTCCTTCCTTTTAACTTGGCTACATTTACGCTAAAAGCATTTTGGAGCTTCTTAATCAACGGACTACGAATATTAATTTGATTAGCTAAGAGTTTTTATAACTTTTTAAAAAGTGGAAATGAGATAAGCTCTCTGAGGGTGCGAAAGCTGTAAAAGAAACTTGGGCTTTTGACTTAAATACGCCATATCTACGTACTTTATTAATGTTGTTAGCTAAGAAATGCGAAAAGATACGAAATGTGGAATATTCATAGCAGAATTTTGATATTAATAATCAAGTACATAACTTGAATTCAATTCCTTATATATTACCTTTATTTAATATAACATTTTGATTTCTAAATAAAATTATTAAACTTATAAGATTGTTTTTCCGTACATTTCAAAATCAACGCATCAGTATCTATTTTTTTATAAAATCGAAGTGGCAAAGGAGTGTGCAGTCCATCTAATGGTAAGTAGCCACTGTCGCCCGTGGACATTTATAAGCATCTTCACACAGAACAGCGGTTGTATCTGAAGTCAATCACGGATGCGTTGCTACTTCCTAGAACTAAGATGGTCATATTATGTGAGCCAGCAACCACAAAAATGTCGGGCGCTACCTCACCCTTCAAACAACACTGGTTCTACCACTTGGAAAAGTATAAATAAGTGATATGATTATCCTTTTAAAATTTTGTTCAATTACATTCAATTCATTTATTGCAGAATAAACTGCAATACATAAATTACACTTATTTGAATACAAATGCTATTCAGTGGTTTTCTTAGAAAGTACCTTGTGTCCAATGCAGCTATTATATTATTTTGAAAAAAGGCTTAACGAAAACAGAACATTCTTTTATTTCGAACAGGATTGCTCATGTAAGAAACAAAATAGATAAAAACGTGCCTAGTATTGAAATTGAGAAACGTATTGATGCATACGAGCTCAGTGTTATGAGTTTTGCTCTGCCGCCGGATATTTGGGTTCAAATCCAAAGATAACATCTCTGAATTTGCAGTCTGAGTATTTGTAACTAGCTATTACACCTTTTAACAAAGAAAATAAGCCATGTTGTTAATGTGAAATTTACTATTTTTACCGTGAGAGACAACTATGCCCAATTGCTTGAATATTTCACATACTATCTGGAAGGCTAATCTGTGCGTTCTGTGGTGTATGTATATGGGGAGTAATAATCATATAAAATGTTTGGAAGCTATTCTTCTTGTGGCGATTTATGGACAGCGGTTAAAGCTATTCTGTTTGGGAGGAAATAGTAGTTTTAAAGGCAAGCTTTTTGCACTTCATAACAGATTGTTTTAAGAATTACACGTTTACTTATAATTTTAATAATATATTTCTTTTTATTGACGATTTTAATGGATGTAATTAAAGACGAAATCTACAAAAAACGGAAATCTACAAACCCGATAGTTCTTTAAAAAGTTCTCAGAAGTGTGTAAAGTCTACCAATTTGCAAATTTCAATGTATACAAATTAAAATTCATGTTATCAATTTCCAAACAACATTACAGTAATGAAGATGAAATGCTAGCACGCGCATGATCTACAGAAATGCACGACCCCCATAGCAATATGTCACAAGGATCAGTTGTATGTCAGCATGCTACAATGCGCATAATACATCACATATTATTCGCTTGTACCATGCTGACATCACAGATACGTTGCATGCTTCCTCCGACGGAATGTTTTGATATATGTAAGGTTTACTGTCAACAGTGATAACTTATTTTATAGCATAATACAGAGGTAGTTGTTTTACAAGGATTTACATGGATTTCGGAACAGTACAACATTTATGCATCAGCATTGTATTAAGTCAATTTTCTAGGAAAATCGAAAACCTCAAAAATGATAAAGAATATTATTTCTTACAAACTGAAGATCGCTTTGTACAATAGCAATTTATTTAATCCTAAAAATAAACATAACTGTTATATTAGGGTAATTAGCAAATGATAATATATGCTTAAGTTGGTATAATAGGGAGGTGCGTACTCAATTAATTTGTATAAATTTAATTAATTCGTCGCCAATTCACACTAGTCCAGCGCGGTGGGCTAGGGCCTTAACTCTCTCATTCTGAGAGAAGACCCGTGCCCAGCAATGGGTTGAAGAGACGAGAGTAATTTAATTAATTAGTTATATTTTTATAGTCAGCATTTTGAACGATTGAAATTAATTTGACCTTGATTTACTTATATGACCTATTCATTAATTTAATTTGTTTTCTTTATAGTTGACTGAGTTCTGTTCTGTTAAGTTGACGATGGCCCGCGTGGCCGAGCGGTTACCATACCGGGCTGACGTGCAGTGGATCCCAGGTTCGATTCCCGGCCAGACTGACTGGCCAGGTATCTGAATGATGAATTTAGATTCTTGTTCTGGGTCTGGGTGTTTGTGTATTCGTCTATGTGTGTCCATGGTACCCACGACACAGGAGAAGATCTTACTGTGGGGCTATGAGTATAGAAAGCATTTTAAGTTTTTAAGTTAAGTTTTGTTTGATAGATTTTTATTTCTTTTTTTGGGTTTGGATGTTTGTTTATTTAATTTTTGTGTACATATGGTTCCCATCACACAGCAGAAAAACATATGAAGAGACTATAAATGTCGAAATTATTATCCATTAAACCCTTTCAGCAACCTAAATAATATTAAGTTACAATAATAAATAAATTTATACATTGGTAAACCTCTTACTCATAAATTCTCATTGTATGAATAAGATAAATATGGTATCTTTTTTCTCGCTATTCCCTGTGGGGTTGTACAATTTTCCGGGACCAAAAGTATGTTGTTCTACATGATACAACTGAATGTAACATTTTTTGCGTATTATTTATAACGAAGTGGTCGTGTGACGTCAGGAAGGTCAGGGTCTTGATTACTATCCATTCTTGAAGATTTCAAGTAAAAGGCAGGAGTTATTTTTTTCGATTTATTCAAAGTAGAGAAGGTGCGATCAATTCGACGGTTGAACAAGAATCTTTTAATACCGGCGTTCGCTCGCCTTTTATAATAAAATCGTGTTAAGTGACAATAACAAATTTATGGAGAGTAAACTAAATTAACATCCTTAGAAGTCACTAAGTGTTGCTAATTTAATAAAAACATTTTTTTATCTTTAAGCTAACTAAAATAATTATTTTTGTCAACGTGTTTGTCATAAATACGCGGTGTCTCGCCGACATATATGTAAGAACAATCAACATTACAATAGTGACTTAATCTTTCTTTAAATTATGTATGGAAAAAAGGTAAACCTAGTTCTTCTGTCCTTGAAATTTTCCCTAAATTAATATTATGTTAAAGCGAGAACTTTAAAAATAAAATAATAATTATTATGTCTGTATGGACACTGTATGCCCATAAATATAAACTCGAGGAGTATTTCTAGTTGTGTAATCCCAAATTTGATATTTCCTATTAAGAATATCTTAGATTATTTGTGAAATGTAATGAATTAGTCTCATTACATTTTGTTGACAGTGAAACAAATATATTTAATGCATACTACTAAGTTACTTATGTACATAAATTTCATTCCAAACTTAACGTTGTCCCGTATTTCCTCGTAAAAGTCGCTATGAAAATCAAAAAGGGTAATGAAAAATAATCTTCACGGCGCATGAACTATTTGAATATCCGAGCCTGACTTAAATAGTCAGGCGGAGTGTCGCGAGTCGAACCGTAAAGCCGCTTTTAGGTAAATAAACCGCAGGTCTGCGCCGGCACTTAGACCGCCTAGCCTACAGGCCTCCGTGAATACGTAATGAGCGGCCTTTTATAATTAAAATTACTGTTTATGAAAAAAATACGTACGATTCCTTAAATAGAAGTAAAGGTACGTCAAAAAACTTTCCTTGGAATTGAGGTTGAAAACACGTATTCATTTTTTTAGAAGTTTGTACTAAAACGGCCGTGTAGAAACTGGGCACATGCAATCGGGAATTAATCTAACTATTATGTCTTACTGATCATTTTTTTCTATCGTAACTATTCTTTCTTAAATTAATATAGGTAGTTTATGAAAAGCGATACACTTATGTTACTTTTAAATTCTAAAATATAATAAGACGACCCTCGTGGCGCACCGCTTACCATACCGGTCTAACACGCAGTGGGTCCCGGGTTCGATTCCTGGCCAGACAGGTATCTGAATGGTGAGTTTAGATTTTTGTTCTGCGTCTGGGTGTGTGTGTATTCGTCTTTGTGTGTGTCCATGGCACCCACGACACAGGAGAAAATCCTACTGTGGGGCTATGAGTGTTTTAAGCGTTTTAAGCGTTTTTTTTAACTTTAATTTATCAACAAATATTATTCCATCTACGCCGTAGACCGCCTACGACTTCATCGCTAGGTCGTAGAACCACGTAAGTATCTATACTTTCCGTTATAATAATAGATATGTAATTAGAGTTGGTGTAATTTAGATGATAAATATTTTAATACGAATGTAATTGTTGCACGAATGGGCAACTGATGGTTTCTATACTGATATCTAATGTATGAAATGATATAATTGAACAATTATGATAAGCTCATAGTTGCGTGTTCTCTACGAAATTTATATGGAAAGTAGTAATTATCGCCGTCACGCGAACTGTTAATTATTTCGCTACACGCACACACATCTCTTTGTAAAAGTTTTGTCACTTGCGTTTCACCTTGATTTTTCTGTGTATACGCCCAAAAACAAAATATACATAACTATTTTTGCTTATGGCTTTTTACATTCATAAAAATTGTCAAATTAATCTTATTCCTATGATGTTTTCAATTTACTATTGTGTATTTTTTCTTTTGATTTGTAATGTTTGATGTTTGATCTTAGTTAGTGTAATTGGACTTGATGGCCGTTCTAGCTAACTATAAATAAATAAATAAATAAATAAATAAACTTCAAAAATAATTACGCATATCGTTATGTAACCGTTTTATATGGATTATAAACATAGGTATTTGAACAACTTACATCTGTTATTTTACTATTACTTGTGATAAAAACGTCACACTAGTATTACTCAATATATTCCACTATTCGGAAAATAAAATACAATACGGAGTAAATAAAGCGACTACGAAAACTTTGCTTTATTCGCTTTATATAAAATGTGCATCCATTGTTAGTTAATATCATCCGTTACCTTAAGAACGAATTCCGCTTCATGCTATCTTTGCTCCGGAAATGCAGTGCACTCAGAGAGGAGCTAGACTTATAAATTATTCAAGTAGCGAGACACTTCAAATATAGCAAAGTCGCTGCGTTATTTCAGGAACAGCGATGCTGCTGACATCATCGTGCTTCATGACCGAGAGAAACACGCGTAGGCAGTGAATCAATGGGTAGAAACTAGTGATGTAACGAATATTCGCAATCACATTTTGATGTCTTATAATTCGATGGAGCCGGCTGCACGTACCAAATGTCATGACTCATGCGGCGTTACCTCGCTCTGAGGCGTTCCATTTAAAGCTTGAAGTGCAAGCGAGAGCGCGGAATGAGCGACAAAGAGGCACAATCGGCCTCCACGTTCGGCAGCGTTCGACATCTATCTCTCTCCTACTTACCTAAGTGAGCGATGCGTCCGCGTGGAAAGCTGCTGTACAATAATACATTTACATGCTTTCATCAAGTATGAAGTGCAGTCAAAAGTGAATGTGGTATGAATTGTTTACAGCAACGATAATTGCACAATAAGGTATTCTTTCGATATTTAATATAATTATGTTACTTGATCAATCCTATTGTGATTTCCATTTACCTCCTTCCCTATACCCATACATAATATCTATCAAATAAGTAAAATCAAAATCTTTTGAAAAATGCAACCATTCCATCAGTATTTTCTTATGACAATGTCACGTTCAACTATCGTCAGTAAACCGACTTTACAGACAACCGTTTTTGTTAGGTATTCGCATTCGCAAGAATTGTGCTATTTTTTTGTGAATATTGAATTTCAGTATTTAGCAATACGAGGTCACCAAATTTATAAAAATTAAAAAATATATATATCCTCCAGCATCCTACAACAGGAACTAAAAAAAAAACAAAATTCGCATTCGGATCTGCGAATGTCGGTAAGGAATATTCCCATTCGCGAATATCAACTAATGACATTTGCTACATCACTAGTAGAAACGATGACCTACATGGCACATTGCCGCCATATTGGTCTGCCATGTATTGCTATGTTGTCTGTTAACATTCAAACGATGGAATGGAGCGTATGTGACTTTTGATATTTTTGTGGAGGTAGCTTTTATTTTACCTTAATCGAAGTGAGCAGGATAAACCATAAGCATGAATTTAATTTAATGTTTAACATATTACCCGTGGCGCTTTTCTTGCGACATGTACTTACTCTTTATAAAATTATTATTTTCGTAAAATTTAGATCAGCCAGATTTGAATTCTCTCATTATAAATTGTATTTTACAGTTAATTCCATAGTAAGTGTGTAATAAAGAACGTTCGTTTATTCATAATCAACTCAATTCTATTCCACTGTTAGACAGGATTTTTTTAAGAAAAGTAATTTCGGGCTACAACATTCATAGCTAGATAGTGTTTAGCAAATTTTATTTACCTTTCAAAAATTTAAATCAAACTTAATAAAATGTACATGATTTTATTACTATTGATCTTCTTATCTTTAAGGAATGTGTTAATTTCATCTTAAACGTATTTGCGATTTAAATAATCAAACATTGTACAGTGGCCAAAATTCATACGACTAAATCTTCGCTGCCTTTTTTTATTTTAGCTCTTGAAAACTCTTCACATCTCTTTCCTACTTCTGTTTTATAAATGTTTAGTCAATAGAGCTTTATAATAAAAATAGGGACCATATTAAGCATTAAAAATGTTGCAATTTATATTGCTATCCCATTCGAAAGTTTCGTATGAAAAATGTTTAGAATCTTGTATTGATTTTGAACTCAAGTGTACAGATTCTAGATATGCTGGTCACGTTTAGTTATTGGGCGTAGTTACGTAAACAAATACCATAATATCGCACCTTCAGAATTACAATGACTGGAGTACAAATACTATGCAGTCAACGATAATATTTATTTGAAAGAGTTTTGCTTTAAATTTTTTCTTATTATATTTAAGTATTAATATTATATGTATAAGCTATGACATATGTATCAATCATCTATATGATGGTTTTAATCATTTTTTGTAGCCGCATATTTAAAATTTAGATATAACAAGCCGAAATATTCCAATGTGTTGATCTACCAATAAAAATAATATATAGCATTATGTTATATTATATGATGTTATAGTTTTTTCGTATTAATAATTTAAAACGAAAATACAAATGGCATAAAATAAGACAGATTTTTAAAATATAAACGAATATTTACAATAACTGTTTTAGCATTTGATAGTTTCTTTACGTTTATAACAATGTAAAATACAGCTAGTATTATAATATAGCTGTTATAATACTAATTGTTGCTCCCTAGTTTGTATATACATTCCTAGTTTGTATATACATTAGATAATACAAATAACACTTATATAGGTGAGTTATAAAAAAAAAGACATTTCTTGGTCGAGCATAAATTGAACACCCTGTCCAAATTTCATGATTAACTTATATCGAGTGAATAATTAGTCAAAAGCTATCATCCGCTCACTTTTAATGTATCTCTATAAAAATATGTGTAGACTAAAGTTATCTTTGCGAAGATTATCAATTGTATCACGCCGATAATAAAACACGTTCCTTACTGCAGATAGCAATTCTGTATTTTTCAAGCTTGACTGAGACAATAAACGTTTGAACGTTCAAAGATATTAACTTCTTTGTGTCTATATACACAGTTTTTCATCACATACTCAGTTCAAAAACTGTACGTTACAGTCTGCTTACAAAAACGAAAATAAATGTAAACGAGAGCACTAATCACCCGCCGGGTAAAAAACTTTGAAAAACAGAACGAGTCAGATTAACTTTACTACAAACACAGTTTTTTCGAAATAAGAATGATGCGGTGACATAAAATAATCACACAAAGACCTTTAAGAAAAGGCTATTATCTTTTCAGTGTACGGCCTTAACGTTTCACGGGTAAATTAAAATATCTTTGCGTAACAAAATGAACTCCAAGCAAAGAAAGATTTTTTAAGATTCTTGTTTTGTAAAGTGGCATTACAACAATAGATTTATATTATCTCGGCTTTTGTGGGTATTTTTCTGGATGGTATTAGAAAAGTTGCTAATGGAATAGTCACAATAAATATAAGGCTTAAGGAATTGAATATCTACTTACTTACGAAATTTGAAGGTGCTAGAACCCTCGTGTTTTTGCATTTTGACATTCTTAAACGAGATATTAAAGTTGATAAGATATTAACGCACTTGACGCCAAGTTTTAGAAGTAGCAAACGAGCATGCAGTCCACCTAATGGTAAGTGGTCACTGCCGCCCATGGACATCGGTGAGTAACTTCAAATAGAATATGGGTTCTATCTGAAGTCAATCACAGATGCATTGCTACTCCCGAGGACTACGATGGTCGCCTCACGTGAAAATGTGCCGGCAACCACATCTTTCTATCGAAACGTAAGAAATGTTCACGCTAGAAATAGGTGTGGCGGTGCCGGTGGTACTTCCCCGGTCGAACAACACTGGTTCCACCACCTTGAAAAAAAAAATAGAAAATAGAATTGCTACTTCTACATTATGAAAGATATTTATTCTAATTGTATCAGACATAGTACGAATACATAAAGAACTTTACTAAACAAGGAAACATACGCATCTAGTAAGAGCATTTCCCTTTAAGAGTACTTATTTCTTAAAGCTTTCACCAACCTTCATTACAACGTAAGCTCATTAGTACGTCCACAGCCTTTCTAGTTTGAACTCGGCGATAATTACTGAAGGTCTGGCAAGTCGCGAAGCACCTTCAAATAAAGCACACATAATTGCAAAGGCGAGTTGTGTGGTATGTGGCGTAGTTATAAGCGTGAGACATAACTTGAATCCGCGCCAAGAGCCCGCAGTCGTCAGTGTTTCACGGTGTTGCAGACGCGAGTTCTTGTAGGCATATGCTACCCTAGTACGGTACGCTGCGCATATTTCAATACAGTTTTGTATTCTTTTGCTTTATTCTACTGTTTTAATAGTATTCAATAAGTATTGTAGACCAGAACATTGTGATTTGCAATTTACATACTTATTGTTACAATATAATGCATTGTGAATAAAATAAATTATGTAGTAAATAATTTGTTCCTTTTCGTGTTATGTTGTTCCTAATGATTGAATCATTTTTAAAATTGTTTTATAATACCTGAAAAGCTTTTTATTTTCACTTACGTAAAATCAATTTCTATGCAAAGCTATAACATTGTAAATTATTTTCAAGGTTTGACTATAAAACTTTAAGGTATAAAATCAATACACTTCCGTATTTTCATTAAAATAAAAATATTGACATATACACCATAGATACATCCACGGAATGCCGCTAAACGAGAAACACATTTAAAGAAAGCGCACGTAACTCCGTACTGTGTGGCTGTGGCTTAGTTATTTACCTCGAAACATAAAGGTTTGAGTCAGAGCCAAGAGCGCGCAGTCGTTCACCGTGTTAAGATTACATCGTGGTTATACGCGCCTGGTAACTGTAAGAATAGCCAATTATTATGTATTAGGTTATTTCTGCGGCGTTGCCCGCTTCTATGAACTTTATTAAAGTAATGACTATCCTATGTTAAAATAGTTCATGAACTATCTGTGTGCGAATTTCAATGCAAATTTCAGTGAAATCTGATAGGTAGTTTTTGCGTGAAAGAGTAAGAAACGTGTAAAAGGCCCCATACACCGGAAGTTGAAGGAGAACTTTTAATGTATAAATTAAATCACCAGATATTAACTGGTCTATGTATACTAAGTTAATGTGTAACGAACCACAAATAGGACAAGGTCTTCTCTAAAAGCGATAACGATGCGTCTTTAGTATTAGTGTCTCTAAGGACTAACTTAGGACGTCTCCTGAAACAGACTGCTTTATCATACTCTTCAAACCGAAACACACTAACGCGCACTCTATTTCAAATCATGCAGGAATTTGTCATATAATTCTAATAGTCATAATCAAACAATTGTATAAATAGGACATAATTTGTCCATTGTATCCATCGCCTCAATAAACTCCGAAGAATACCAATTTAATTAAATAGCCATTAGATACATACATGTATACGATACAGACATGTATACGTGAAAAAATATATCTATGCATGTATTCGTATGTATGTTTTAGTATTTACTGTGTCATTTTACTAAAAGAAATCTAAATAATCCATTTGTATCTAAAACAATTAGTAGGAATAGCCTACCTGTGAAAGTAACGCAAGTGTTCGTCGCACATTAGCACCGTCTGCACACCTTGCTACCTTGTTTGCATAATTACCGCGTGATGCTATCTACTGTGTAGGGAAAATGGATGATATCTTTTTAAAATTGTTTGCCTCTTTTTTTAAATCTCATAAATGCCTTGAGTGCCATCGAATTTGTTTTTTATTTTTAATGTGTTATACTGTAACGTTTTATTGGTAAAAATCAAATATATGAGTAACATAACGTTTTCATTTAAGGCAACGTAAATCTTACGTTCACACAAAAAGAAATTCACAAACCGCATATCGTGAGTAGGTACCTATTACATATTAATATGATAACAGGTGTCTAATTGTTATTAACTGCTCAGAGATTATTCAGTGTCAGTTTATGCTTCTATACAGTCAACTCTTAAACAAACGACTGTTAATAATTTTAAGATATTGCATAGCTTATATCACTGGCTTTGAGTGCGGCGACCTAATCAAGAAATTCCGTAACGAAAAAAACCTAACACCCACTCCGCCTACCATGTTAGGCGGCCGAGCGTTTGCTTAACGTGTATATGCTACGACAGTACGAAGCTCACTCGGATCGAGACGAGCTGCTCGGAAATCGGACGAAGCAGCTGTTTGTAAGAAATTATGTAGTAGAAAAAAATACTGCTTAAACAAATAAATAATTGTAATTGCATAAGTTGATCAAAAATTCTACGCAATAACTTTACCGCGACAGTCCCCGAGTGGCGCACGTTTTTTTTAATAAAATCAAACATAGGTGGCTAGCACTAGTGGATATAGCAGTAATAGAATGCATGCTCTTTTTAATAGTTTGTGTGACTAGCAAATAGCAATCATCGTGAAAACAATAGTTGCCAATTAAGTTAGGCTTAGTCTTGTCAATAATAACAAGTTTATCGTAACTATCGTATAATAACAAGTGTATCGTATTATCTTAACTGTAAAATAATAGAAGTTTTCACATTGACTTGTATGCTACAAGTCAATGTTAAAGTTATATCAAAAAACGCATGAAGGCAAACATCAATATTTTTTGTACAAGGGACCGTCCTTATTAATCATAGAAGAACATAGAATTTCAAGTGTTGTTATTAAAAAATAATAAAAGTTAGAATGTTTGCACTGTCGATTTGTAGGGTATTATATAAATAAGGGCGTATGATGGTTCGATGATGCGTTACAAGGGACTGTCCTAATTAATCACCGACCTAGTTTAATACGAGTAATAAGAACACTCGCTGTTGTTAATTATGTATTATCTAAGATTTACATTTCATGTATTACAAAAATATATTTATTATAATTATCTAAAGTAAAGTAGGATGTGTTATATAACATTGCCATTAGTAATCTCTATGCATGTTTTACAGGTAGTGGAACCAGTGTAGTTCTACCGGGGAAGTGCCTCCTCCACACCAATTTCTAGCGTGAAGCATTTCTTGCTTTTAGATTAATGGAAGGATGTGATTGCCGACGCATTTTTATATGACGCGACCATCATAGTGCTTGGGAGAGGAAACACATCTGTGATTGGCTTCACATAGAACCAATGTATTATTTGACGTATCTTACACATGTCCGTGGGTGGCAGTGACCATTTATAATCAGGTGGATTTCATGTTCTTTTACTACTTCAATTAGATAAAAAAAATGCGTAACCCAAAGTAGGTGATAAAGGCTAACAAGATCGTCACTAACCTAAATTTCAGATTAAATTACAATATGTAATTATGGTATAAATATACCTTTTGTAATATAAGAACGAAATATCGCTTGTCAGACCTTGTACTAATTATGATTTTAAACTGTAATACAATCTACGTTGATAATTATTGTGTAATTGACGTCTCATATACATACAAATTACCGTTCGTGTACACGTATTGTAATTTTATTGTATTTAAAACGAAATTTCATAACTCATACTTATAAAATGTACATCATACAATAATGTAATTATACTCAAAATATTTACATAAGTTAATACTCATAACGTAAAATATTATATTCAATGTAATTTTGCAGCGTTTTGATATACGATACTTAACTATAGTTGAAGGAACTAATACAGAAAGGTCTACATACCTCCTTTAGTGCGAGGTCAAACTGCTGAAACCCTTTCATCCATAAGATAAGTAACATCCTTAACATAAAGTAACTTTCCTTACAACATGTTATACTAAGCCATATTATTTTTTTCTTTTTCTTGTTTTTATCTTACTTTATGTTTCTTTTAGAAATACGCAGTATGTGTCGGATATTTTGATTTAAATTAAACATAATTAAATACAAGATTAATTAGTAAAATAAAAATAAATAAATTTGAGTGAAACTGGGTAGTTTGACTGGGGAAGTACCACCGCCACACCTATTTCCTACAAGCAGCAGTTCTTGCGTTTCGGTGAAAGGGTGTGGTTGCCGGTTCACTTTTATATGAGGCGATCATCGGAGTACTCGGGAGTAGCAACACATTTGCGACTGACTTAAAATATAACCCTTGTTCTCTATGAAGTTGCTTCCAAATGTCCATGAGCGGCAGTGACCACTTACCATACCATACTTTAATGTGAAAAAAACCTTAATAAGATTATATTACTTATTAATCGTTTTCAAAATCCACCAAACTGCATTCAACCACAGTACTAGATTATTAATTAAAAAATTTCCCCACTCCCCATTACTGTCCACTAGTTCGCCCTATCTAGCAGTGGACTTCAAAGGGTTGTTGCCGAAATGTATGGATTCTTGTTGCTGTTAGAAGATACCCACGTTCAGGCAAGATATATTATTGATAATTTGAATAGCTATAGAAATAAAATATGAGTATAATATTTTACGCAGCATCTTTCGGACGTTATTGTAACAGTTTGTCGTCTGCATAAATTATTCTGAGGCCTTTCCCATAAGCATAAACTATGTATCAGCTATAGTCAAAATAAACCAACAGAAATTACTATTGAACTTGATTACAGTTGATGATGACTTCATTTACAGTTTAATTTACATTTACGGTTTTCCTGAATACATATCGTTATGTTTTTAGAGTGTAACTTTCAGATTGTTTAGTAACATCGACTGATCATAGATAGGTAACTAGGTTATATTTTAAACAATTCAAACTTCTTTATCACTTATGTATTGATATTTAACATTTCTTATATTCGTTTAAACTAAAGAAGTTACGTTCATTGGCATTAATTTGGGTAGTCTATATATATTACCTTCTTACCTTAAATACCAGACGATATGTCACTTTCTTATTCAACGTATGAGTACCCTGACAACTCAACTTCGATCGTCAGTAACCCAGCTTCTATCGTCTAAAGTTAGTGAAGTTATTACACTTTCAAATATTTCATTACTCACTCTCAGTTTTTATTACAACCACTCTAACAGAGCTAGCTAACTTTTTTTGAATAACTAATATCAATGCGTGAATATTTCATTCGTTTCATTTCGAGAATATTGCTATGAAATAACGTTGGAATGGATTTATTAAAAAGTATTTTAGTTTTTTGTTTGACATAATTTTGTTCTGACGTATATTTTTAACTAGAACGTAAAATATTTAAATATGGATGATAAAAATCTCGAGTACTGCTTCTAATCTTAGCAACTACTTTAACGTAATTTTGAATACCTATTACTTTGTTTATACTAACTAGCAATAATGTATAAAAGCAGAATAAACACACTTTACACGTTTGCTCACTAAAAGGTTTATATTAGTTACTTACAGCAACAGTGGTTATTTACCATCATACTTCATAAAAGTTTACAAAGTAATCTTATTAGTTGTTTCAAGAACATCAAGAGTAGTCCGCCCAGGTAACTAAAAGGTGTAAGCTAAAAAGCGCGGTGCGGCCGCCCGCCCACCGGGAGGTTGTAGCTTCAGTTAGTACCCGACTACTGCGGACTGAGGTTGTGCTGATCGACGTTCTGCACGCCACCACCGGCGTTTTGCGGTTAACTTTGAAATGATCTCTCGGTTGCAACCCCCAGTGCAGGAAACACTAGCCAGTGACTAATGAAGTTTCTTCAAATATTGTTCCATTCACAAGTTTGTAACAACAAAACTTTGAATTTCAACGGCAAGTGATTATGAGATGTGATTTTAACTAAGAACAATTCGTAAGTACTTTTATATATTTATTTTAATTCTATACATATTTATAGACTCGTAAATATTTGTCATTAAACGATGTATATAAATTTATTACCTATAATAAACAAATATATACCTATTATCCGTCATGCTATAAAAGAATCGCAGTGAAGCATTAATTAAAAGGCAACCTATTTTGGAGTAAGTCCAAAAATAAACACTATATTTGAAGCAATAAATTACCAACCATAAAAACCTTGAAACTAATTTGAAACTACAGTTTATCTGATCCTAACGATCTAATTGACCAATTTACAAGGCACCGGTTTTTTCCCACATCATTAATCATATCCCTAATGGTAATATTTATAACCATGAAATATTCGTGTAGCATTCTAATAGTTGGTGAATTTTCAATAGTTTTACATATCGGCGCGATATTTCATTAGGAGGATCGCCTGTCGAAGACGGACGTTGGTGAAAATCAAATGGGGCGGCAAATTTGTACGTGGAAAATGGAATTTTAAATTATTGCGCACTTTCTCATACAACATTTACGTGCAAAAATTGTAGATATTTACGGCTCATTAGGCACTCAACTGTAGGGCGCTGTGTTGGAGAGCCGTGAGAATTTTTGCGTGGTCGTAGCGTGTCGGTAATGCCGTAAAATATCTACTCATATATATAAATAGACTAGGATACAACTATTCGGCACAATTTTTGCTTTTTTTTAGCTGACTTTTTTTGTGGTTTATTAACGATTTTAGTTCTATAAATAAGAATGAGATAATCATTTTGGACCAAGTACGATTATGGTGGAATTAAAAAAAATAGTGAATAATTTTACACTTTAATAAAATGATGGTATGAAGTAATTTTACCATAAACTAAACTTAAGGTCTAAATTTAAAGAAACTTGAAATTCTACAAATGGTTAATTTTGTCACCTACAATTTTTAACATATAGTTAAGGTTTATTCAATGTTTAACTTCTGAGTTTTAATTGATTAAAAATGTATGTAATATTGTTCGTTTATAATAGAATTTTAACCTTTGTACACAAAAATATAAATACTAAAAAAGCGGTAACAATTCATCAACTTCATTATATAACAACGTATCGGATACTCTAAAAACTTATCGATCCATCGTCAATTATGTAGAAACGTAGTTTATCAACAGAATATTCAATGATTCTATAGCGACATTGTTTCTTTAATAGGTATTCATCAGTCATTTACATGATATATTTAAGGCATTTCATGAGAGCCGAATATTAAAACACACAGAGTTTTATGGCCCAATTACTTTAAAGAGCTTTGCTGTAAAATGATGCTATCATTGTTTTACGACAATTTTGAACATAAAAATGTATTTCATTGTTCAAACAGAATCCGATATTCAGTACAATTTAGTTGCAGGTATAAACGCGTTTAATATTATTTATTTAGGTTTAAAAATTAAATTGCAGACATTGTGTATACACGACGTAGGTTCGTTATGGCTTGTGTTTATTCTACCTCGCTCTCCATCCTACAACGCCTAAGGCAATGTCGCTTTTGAGTTGTACAGCAGCCCTATTGTAATTTACACTGAAAAAATAAAGTACGCAAGCCTTTACAGAATGTAACAAGACAAACTAACAATGTTTTAAAATAGGGTATGAGCATCCAATTATCATTGACGTAGACTAGGTTATTAATTAAATAGAAGTAATTAAACTCATTGTTTCGTAAGAGCAAATAACTAAACATTTATTTGTTTACGCACTCACTGCTAGAGTGTATAAATATTTATTTTGGATCCAACTTAAAATGGTATATGAATTCAGTATTAAATTTAAATTTCTTTTACCTCTTAAAATATATAAGTTAAAATATGTGTTCTTATATATTTTTTATAACATTCGGGAATAAGCTTTTAAACCTGCTTTATATTAAAATATTATATTCTGCATATTATAACATTGGATTTTTCCTTAGTGTCTACATAAATGTAGAAGTAAAAAACTACAAATAACTGGTAAGATAATGCAGAGTGGAAAAGTGAATTGAGAAAGTTCTCAATTAAATTTATAATCATAATTTACATGGTAGTATAGTGTAGCTGGTTTGGTTTGAGTGGGTTTCACTGTCCCATTTATTTTTAGTGTGATGCAGTACATTAATCTCGTTTAATGAGTATGGATGCTGTACTTAACACAAGGCGACCACCTTAGTCCTAAGGAGTGGTAATGCTTTCGTAATTTACTTCAAGTAGAACTTCTATTTGTGGAGTTGGTTATAGATGTTACTTCATTTTTATATAAAAAAAAACACACGCCTTCTATACTCATACCCGAGGGGGTACCTACTGAGGAGTAGGATTTTCTCCTGTGTCGTGGGTACCATGCACACACACAAGATGAATACGAAAACACCCAGACCCAGAACAGAAATCTAAACTAAACATTCAGGCCTGGCCGGAAATCGAACCCGGCACCCATTGCGCGTCCGACCAGTATGGTAACCGCTCCGCCACGTGGGTCGTCGAGATATAAAAAACAATTCATTACCATAATAATTATGCATCATTATATATTCCTACGAAATTCAAATGTCAGAAGCTGATCTAAAACTAATCAAGAGAGCGTGGGAGGCCCAAATTGTTGCCATGAAAACATTTATTTAGGTCTTCTAAAATAAACTGAAGAGAAAAGCCTCTATAACGTGATTGTCGGTGTATGTTGACTTTGGCATATAATAAACGATGGTGACGTCATACGGCCAACTGTCATTCGAACGTATGATGATAAAATGTGTCAAGAGCAACAGAGAAGGCTAAAAGATGATTGGACCGCGTGAAAAATGATATGTGTAAGGGAGTGTTACGCCATGACGGCTAATAGGACAGAATAGAACAGGAAAACGTAACGTCGACCCGAAATTAATTGCAAACGGGACAGGAAAATAATGATGTTTGCCGCGTTGTTTTTCGTTTGTTATATGAGTGTATGAGATGAGATGTATGAGAGTATAAAAGACAACAATGCAGTTTGATAAAGTATTAGATGAAGTCCGTGTATATTATAATCAAATCAAAATAAAAATAGGTTTCCATCCATCCATCAGCCCTTAGAAATCCACTGCTGGGCATAGGCCTCCCCTAAATGACGCCACTCCAACCGTCAACAACTAAAATAGGTTTATCTAGATTAATTTATTATTCCACAAATCAAAAAATATAATACGTATATGCTTAGTTAAACTTTTTCAAGTATAATTTTAGACTAGTATTATCGCGGAATTGATACATTATAATCCCTACTAATATTATAAATGTGAAAGTAACTCTGTCTGTCTGTCTGTCTGTCTGTCTGTCTGTCTGTCTGTCTGTCTGCTACTTATTCACGCCTAAACAACTGAACTGATCTTTATGAAATTGGGTACACAGACAATGTTGACATCGAGAAAGGACATAGGCTGCTTTTTATCGAAAAAAATGGGTTAAAAGCGTTAAAATCGGGCATTAATGTTTGTATGGGAGTTCGTTTTCGACAAAGTCTCATATTGACAAGTCCGTCAAGGGGTACGATAGACTTACTTGAAACCTTATCTAAATAATAGAACATAAAAAAACATTGATTTCGAGTCGACAACATATATCCGTAAAATTCGGATTGTCGTGGATTTTGATAAATTCTAATACAAATGACATGACAGTAGCCATAATGGCCGCCCGGACGCCAACATGTCATGTCACCAATATGGCTACGGATGAATTCTGAATTCATTAAAAAAAAATACGTATAAATTTGTAACTATCAAATAACTTAAAAATAGATGTGATTTAAATTGATTTTAATTTACCCATAGTTTATGAATTTATAAAACAAAAATGTATTTATAATACGAAAGATACAATTACGAAGAATTTCCGATAAGTTACATAATAAGTATGCAACGGCGGTATGATGGCGCTTCATACTATTATAGTAAAAAAGATAATCGAAACCAATAATTCAAAGACGTAATGTTTTAACATTGTTTTAAAATAAAATTATCGACTCTATTTGTCACTCCATGTTCAACTGTTTA